>BSBN01000848.1:4800000-6000000 GCA_027924645.1 Cunninghamia lanceolata | reverse complement strand
TCCTACTTCCTGTAACTTGTTTTTTGCAAATTCCTCTAGATGCTATCTGCACACACACAAGAAGGAAAATGGTTGGGTGCTATTTAGGAGCTTGCCTAAGTCAAGATCTGTGAATGTTGGCTCCACATCCATAATAGTAATGATGAGATCTCAAAGAGTGTGTGCCCTAGGGGGCAGAGGCAAATCTAAAGTAGAATCGAATGCTAGAACAAAGCATGAAGGAAAGAAGTCACCATGAGCATGGAAACCCTAGCATGCTTGATGTGGCACCACAACTTGACTCAAGAAGTTGGTGTAGCCCAAAGAAGCATAAAGATATTCACAAGACCTACAAGAAGTTAGTGCAACAACAATAATCCATCATATAGAGCTTTAGAGAAGTATGAGAGAGAAGAAGAGAGAGCTAGAATCCTTTAAGAAGTTAGAGATAGCTTAGAGATGTTTAAATGAATAAACTAACTTTCTTTTATATGCATTCACTCTCACAAATGATGAATAAAACCAAATGAGGCTGACATGAGGAACCACTTAAGATGTCTTAAGCTGACATACCTTAAAAATAGGTTAGGGCTAAATGAGGGACCAAGGTGCTTGGGCGCCCTTGTCCTTTAGCCCCAAAAACTCTAGCATAAGTCTCTTTAAATGTTCTTAGGTCAGTCTCATTATTATTTTATCAAGTTTTATCATCGGGATCAAGAATTAATCATTTAATGTTTAAAAAGGTGTTTAATATAGGTCTTGATTAACAAGTGTAAACATTTTAGGTCCACCCAGGTGCTAAACTAGGTGTAAAATGCTAGTGTACACATTTTACGACATAACATTTAGCCCCCACTTTAGTGTGGGTATGAAATTGTATTTGAACTCACCTAAATGATGAAGAAGAAAAATTTCAAACACAACACACATAGAAACCATAGAATGTCACCAAAATTGAGGGGTGATCAAGCCCCCAAGTTTTAGGATTCTAGGAGTCTATGATGATTGCATACACATAAGACACATGACATAATTCACTCATACATGAAGCGCTTAGAAGACATGAGATAAGGCAAGACATACACAAGGCATACACTTGAGAAATCACAAAGCATACATGCAATACACAAAGTAAACACGCTTGACACGAAGCATACACATAAGGCACAAAGTATACATAGAATACACATGAAACACACATGGAATACACACAAAAAACTCAAGGAGGATACATAAGGAATATATAGAGGAAGCACATATGAGGCACACGAGAGGCATAAAGAACATATAGAGAATAAGAATATATGAGGAGAATACACACATCATACATCAATCACAAAAAAACACATAATGGAAGACCTTGAGTCAACATGACAAAAGAGACCTCAATCTAAATGGTGTCTCAATCACCATGCATCATTCCCCAAGATTCAATAAGAAGAATGCTAAGGGGTTAGTTAGAAATAATAAGAACGAGATGGGTACAAACACATCATACACATAATCCACATTAAGAAAAGTGTTTCCACTCAAGGGAATACACAAACTACTTCCCGCAAGAGGAATTACACAAAGCCTTGCAAAATAAGAAGGCGAAGCGACCTTACTACCAAACTCTAGTTGGTGGCACAACCCTTCTCCCAAACATGCAAGGAGATTCAACTTGGGAGAATAGGATAGACTCAAGGTCTTGTTTCCAAGTTTGCCATAATCCTTTCCAAGAGAGTGGAGTAACAAAGATAATCAACAAGTGTTTAGATAGAAAGATGAGAGTAAGACTCGCAACATGATGTATGCCCCCACCTTAAAGTGATTGCTAACTCCATCATGGAGCAATTGTCTTTAAGGTAGAGTGAAGAAGAAATATAAAATAGGTACAGGAGCTTTCTAAAAGCACATGCCCAAATGATATGTGTTTTCAAAAGCTACATCACAACAAGGGGTTGCCCCCAGGATGAGCAAACCAGGGTGATGCTTACAGGCATGATACACAATGGCTTGTGTAGTCATGGTATGACACTGAGCATTGCTACAAGTGCCACATAAATAAAACATCATAACTTACAAAGATGAAGGAGGAAAGATCACATAAAAGTAGAGTACACATAAATTGAATCATGAAAGGATGCTAGATCATCCAAGAAAAATAACACAATTGTATATCACGACATATAGAAGAATGAAGATACATATAGAGAAATGACACAATACATTCTTACTCCTTGTACCTTTATGCTAACAAGGGTGTCAAGGGAGAACTAACAAAACATCGCAATACAAGGATAACATTACATACAAACATAACACAAATGAGAATGAGGGACCACACTTGCAAGTTGGCCTATAAAAAATTGTCCTCCCCCAACTTGCTTATTATAAAATGGATGGAGGACAACATGCTCTAGGGACTACATCAAGTATGGTGAAAAGTGCTAGAGCCATACCTTGTTCTAATTTGTTGAATTTTGTCACCCAAGACTTGACATTCCTTAGTGGAATGGCCAAGCGCTTGATGATATGCATAATAATAAGGTGTTGAATGATTACTTTGTTGAATCTTTTTGTGTGTTGGAGGAGGAAGAGTGATTAGGCGGTCTTTGAGTAGACTCGGCAACATACACCCTTGTTGATATAAATGAGAAGATATAGGGGGAGTAGGAAGAAACCCTTTTTGTTATGAAAATGGTGGAAAGAATGTAGGAGAAGTCTGGAAACCTAAACCTACTTTAGACAAGTGAGGTGTTGGTTCCACAGGTTCCTTAATTCCTTGTTCTTTGCATCCTAACCCATTTCCATTGTATCCTTATTTAGAAAGGATTTTGAATCCACATCCATAACACATCTCCAAGTCCGAAGGAAGAGGAGGATCATATTATTAGCTTTGTTGAAATGAGAAGTGTCATCATATGTTGAAGAAGAAGAAGTAGAAGGATCATTCTTTTTATCATGGTGAGGAGGGTCAATCTTTGTTTCAACAAGCCCATGGGGATTGAAAACTAAAGGGACCTCATCATTACCAAGACATGCATTAGAAGAAGATGATTCATTAGATTGAGATGATACTTTATCACAAATGGCCACCATTTCTTTAGAAAGAAGCGGATCTTCATCAATATGAAAAGTTCCATCATCATTAATCTTAAGTTTAAGCTTTGTAGGGGTAGGAGATTGTGTTGAAGAAATTTCATTTACCTTCGAGATTTTTGGGTGTGAGGGTGAGACTTTATATTCACTCGCAAAGGAGGGTGTGAAATCTAACGAACCCCAATCATCATCAAAAAATACATTCAAAGGACCAACACTACTCTGATCAACGTTGTATAGTGGTTTGGTTTTTGTTAAAGAAGAGATCAAATCACTTAAAGGTATTTGATATCTGGATTCCATTTGTAAGCAATTTTCTTGATATGAATTAGCTTTAATTGTATAAGGTTTATTTTTGAAAATGAATTTTATTGAATGATGAAGGGTAGACGAGACTGTCCCCATGGCATGAATCCATGGTCTACCAAGAAGAAGATTGTATGAAAGAGAACTAGGCATGACATAGATAAGGGTAGGCAATGTCACAGGTCCAACCTTAATATCTAAGGTGATTGTGCCTAGTGATTGTTTACCAACATTATCAAAGCCACAAATGTTGAGTTTATTTGGTTTGATGAGAGATGTATCAATATTGAGTTTATGTAACAAGTCTATACTACAAACATTAAGACATGATCCACCATCAATCATAGCATGTCTTACTCTCATTTTCTTAATGATGATGAATATCATAAGAGGTTCATATTGGTCTTCCACATCTATGGGAGGTAATTCATGTTGTTGAAATGAAATATCAGTTGTTGTTGCATGCATACAACTAAACAGAGATGCTACATCATTCGGTCTAACATAAGGTGGAACAACTACCTTTTCTAAAGCCTCTTGGAGCATTCTGTGGTATGTAGGTGATGTTTGTATTAAATCCGATAGGGAGATCTTAGCCGAAGTAGCACAGAGTTGTTCGACAAGATTGTATTCTTTACCATATGTGGAGGAAGATGAGCTGTTTGAGGTAGGATAGCTTGAGAAGGTGGAAGAGAAATAGGCACACTTGATGCATGCTTACTTTGCTTGTTATTATGAGTGTTGTATGTGTGAGCAACCACATTATTATGAGATTGTTGGGACACATTTTGAACACCTTGATTTCTTTGAGTAATTTGTTTTGCATAATTAAGAATGTAACCTAGGGGTCAAGGTGGTGTTGGATCACCTTGAATCATAATCATCAGTTTAGAGAAAAGAGGCGAATTGCACTTATTCACTATCCCTTTAGTGGGCGGAATAATTCTATTAATGATTATGGAATTGGCATTGTTTTCCTTTTGAGTAAGCTCAACATCCATCCCTAAGGCATTTAATGTGAGAGACCATTTTTCATACACTAATGCTTCATCTTTTAAAGGGAGAGCATTGGAATGAAGGGAGCGTAAAGTTTTGTTAATAAAATTGTTGATGATTGTATCTTTAGTGATGTCCAAGGGGTTTGAACATGCAACCAAAGGAGAAATATCAAAGGTCTTCACATCCTTATGGATATCCAAGGTACTTGAACATTCAACCAAAGGCGGAAGATCCATAGGATGATCCATAGAAACCTCATGTACTATAGTAGAAATAGAAGTAGTATGCTCAACATCATCTAATGTCGTATCTCTAGAAAAGAGATTAAAATGAAGAGAAGGTAAAGTAGTGTTAAGGAATGCGTCAATGATTTCATCCTCTTGTGCCAAAATATCCTCACAAGTGGGAACAATCTTGGGAGAGGGATCCAAATCATAGGGTGAAATAGACAAATCTAGGTCACCATCACATGCATTATAGGTGATGTTAATGATATTATCATGAATTGTAGTAGAAGTAGAAGAACTATCACCATCATCTTTCTTATGACAATTCATGAAGATGAAATTAGTAAAGTCCTCTAATATCAAAGGATACATACCCATGAGAGTTTGAAGCTATCAAAATTAGATATATAAAAAAGGATTTCATATATAGAACATATAGAAATATCAATATCATACATGGATGCTATGTGATCTAAAACATATGGATGCGTATTAATGAATTTAGAGAAATTTTTGAAAATCTACGATATATATGCATGCAAAGATACCAAAGAGGAGCAACTAGAAGAGTCGATAATGAAATGTCTTGTGTACTATATGCAAATATTATATGGAGAAGCAATGCACAATTCTTTAATCAAGACAACCAATATCAACATAAGGTTGCAATCAAAGACCTACAAGTGCAAGAGAAGCGGGGTCTTCCAAAAATGTGATATTCTTGGTAACCACAACAACTAAATCTTGCAAATGTAAGATGTGTAGCATGTGCAACAGAAGTGCCTAAATAATTTATCCACTTAAATGCAACAAATATTTAGAGAACTTTGCTTTGATAAAGATGTACTAAATGCAAGACTAGCTAGGGTTTACTATCAAAACCCTAGATTTTGAATACTTACTCCCTAAATCACAATTATTCGATGCAAGAACTATTTTTGAACCCAAATGGAATTTAAGGCAGGATATAGAAATGCAAGATTAGATTTGAAATGTAATTTATAGCAGAAAAATCTGAAACAAGATCTTAATTACAAACCCTAGGTTTTGAATTTGACTAGGTTTTCCAAAAATGCAACTTTTTTGATAAAACCCTAGCAAAAAAGAGGTTTAAATGCAAGATGTATAACTATGAAATGATTAAATTCTGTTATACCAATTAGATCTGATGCAAAAATCAGAATTTTAAATCTTTCTATGATGATCTAACCTTATGAAATGCAAACAAGGTCACAAATATGCTCTTTTCAAGATCTAAAATGAAATGTTTGCTTTCCAAATTTTACATGCAAGGATGTAAGAATGTTCTAAAATAGAAAGGATGATAAGGTATGTCAAATTAAATCCCTTTAATCAACCCAACAATGCAACAAGATCACCGATGACGGCGTGGTTCAGTGGTTAAGTCGCTCAGTTGTAGTGGCGGCCACCAGAGTTCAAACCCTCGCTGGGCCAACGAGCTCGCAAGGCTTTACGCCTTCACTAGGCCAATGAGCTCGCGAGTTTGAAGTGTTCTTCCTAGGGGATGAGGTCCCCCATGTTGTGGCCTCACCGGTTCATTGCTCCAGGCAAAAGCATTCACGTGGAGCTGGAGGGCATGTCACACCAGTGTCGCCGGTCACGTTAAAAAGTTTACTAGGCACATTCAAAAAAAAAAATCAATGCAACAAGATCTGAAACAACACACTAATCTACAAACCCTAGGTTGAAGACTAGCTAGATTTTCTAGAAATGCAAGGTTTTTTCAAACCCTAACAATGAAACCATGTAAACCTAAGCTATGAAAGTATGCCAAATGATGAATGAATGCAATCTAATCAGATCTAGGACAGAAAATAACTCAAATCTAAAGCAAGAAGGATGCTAAAGTGCAAGAAACAACAGGTTCACCAAAATGTTAGATAAAAAAGAGAGACTAGCTCAAGAGATCAAACTAGGTCAAACCCTCTTCCATCCAACATTAAGACACAAGCCCCTGTAGTTTGGCTCTCCTTCATGGGTAGAAGCCAATCTCAGCTTGTGTCTTAATGTTGGATGGAAGAGGGGTTGACCTAGTTTGATCTCTTGAGCTAGTCTCTCTTTTCTATCTAACACTTAGTACATTATAGATGCCAAATTGAGCCACAAAGATAAGAGTATAATTTTTATGTAGAATTGAATAAATATAATTACACCAATGTAAAGTACATGAAAAATTATGTACTTTTAAAAAAATTGCACACAAAAAGTTACCATATGAGCCCAAACGAATCTCTCGAAGTTCCTAAAATGAGAACTACTCAGCAACACCTATGAGAATCAACAATTTCTATAAAAACCAAACACCAAAATCAAAAACCATCTACACCACTATGAAGCTCTTAAAAAATTGACTCAATTTTTTTTTTAAATTGCTCGCAAAAAGGAGTTTGTATAACCGAGAATGGAACTGACAAAGATTAGCTGTCAAAATCAAAACCCAACCATGAGGGGGTGGGTTGGGGGAGAAAAAGACTACTAATGTTGGTTGACATAGGATGACATCAACAAATGCCTATGATACAATATTCTCTATATGCTGGAATATTTTGTTAAATGCCAAAACTACCATCAATTTTCTCAGAAGCCACCTTTTGTATCGTAAACCATTGTTTCCAAAGTCAAAACCACCTATGTACTAGCACAAAATTGCTTATCAACACTAGCAGTGGTTTTCATCGATTAGTGGTTGCTGAGTGCTTTCAATTATTTTGAATGCCTCCAAAAGGTTTGTATGCTGCTAGCTAAGGGTTCCTGATAGGTGGCGGGGCCCATGCCATGTAGCACTTGCAGATAAGGAGGGTACACCTACGATTTGCAAAAGTCTATGAAAAGAGTACGACCCACAAAAAAACTACAAAAATAAAAATAAAACCCAAAAATAAATCAATACTTAGAGAATAAAAGTTTTAGCCAATGGTCAACAACCTATGGCCTAATTCTATTGATGGTCCTACTGTTCAGCTTGCCTACATAGGCAAAGATTCTATAGAATATTATGCAATGAGATTTCGATGGTATGGTTTGTACAATTTGGGGTTGAGAAGATTTTCTGAGGGCCTAGGGTAAAAGTGTCCAAATATGATGAATTGACAATCAATCCTTAGGTTCTTGGGCCTTTTGGATGTGATGGTAGGGTAATATTTGACCCAAAATACTCCAAAAGATTAGGTACCCACCAAATCTAGTATGCACCTCCCAAATTCAAACCCTTGTAGATTTGGCCTCCAATGCCTAATTTGGATAAATCAAAAGGCTAAACTAACTTTCTTGGACACATTGAACTTAGTGGTGGGCTTAGATTTGCTCCAATAGGCTCCAAAATGAACCTAAAATACAAATCCACAAAGAAGAAACCCTCCCAAATCTAGTATTTCTATCAAGTTTTTCTGATTCTCTAGGTCATAATTTAATGCATGAGAAAAGCATACTCAAAATTTCAAGAGAAACCAAGATTTACAACCTAGATCTCTCAAAAGACTAACACAAAGCAATCCTACAAGCTCTGATACCATGTAATATTGGGTATAGAATGCTCTATACCATGCAAGATTTGGCTATGGAGGTAGCCACCCAAGATCTAGGAGCTTCAATGAAAGAATAAGAGAGACCCAACATGAAAGAATAATTATATTCTATCAAAGGATGTGATATGCATATAATATGTACATCAATACAAAATTAAAAGGAGAAGCCCTTGGTTATATAGGCCAAGGTGAAACATAAGACAACATAAGATTATGACAAGTGTCTTAATCTTATGACTTGAGACACAAAAAGATAACTATTCTAAGTGTGCCCTAAGTATGCCCTAAGCAAATTTAACAAGACAAGTGTGAATAGGACCTAATGTGGAACCAACTAGATAATATGCCCCATTCACACCAACAGGTTTAAGTGATGCTTTTATTTGGGTGGTTTCATAACCAATTTTTTATGCGGCCCATGGATTTGGTACCCATGATATTATAAAACCACTTAGGTAGTTACTTATTGATGTGCCTATTTATAATCACACATGCATTAGGGTAAGGAAGAACTTTGGAAGTACATTATTTCCTTTAAACATTTGAGTTTATGCTAAGGCAGAAGGTTATTGTGTTGGGTCTTTTACCTAAAAGGGTTTTCCCAAGTGAAATATTATGTATTGTGTGTATGATATTCTTATATTTTGTTATAGCTTAAATATTTCAAATGTTAGTATTGCTTCTCTTGTATACATTTATTAGGCTATTTTTATCTTTAAAAGTGTTAGCTAAATTGTTTCCATGAACCTTAAGGCTTATGCTATCCAATGGTTTTACTCTTTAGCTCTTAGTTCTATTCATTCTTTCAATGTGCTAGGCATGACTTTATTGCACCATTTCCATGTTAATATTGATTTGAAAACAAATATGACTGATTTGACTAAATGTGCCAAAGATATAATAAGCCTGTCAATGATTATGTCATTCGCTTCCAATCTTTGTATGGTAAAATAAAGGATTAATTAGATGATGAGTTACAAACCATATTTCTTGAATGACACCTTCTTGTTACTAAAAATAACATGTAGCTGAGTAGCTTTCCTTCTTTTATGGACATGTGTACTCGCATAAAGAATCTTGAATTAAAATTTCTTGCATCAAATGCACTTAAGTATGGTTCTTCCACATCATCTCACCCTTCCAAATTTTAAAAGTCTAATAATTTTTCAAAGGCTAATCACTCTACAAAGTGTTAATTGGGGCAAAGGTGAATGATGTAAGCTAGTATGCACACTAGACCAAACCCTCTTCCATAGTAACATTCAAGGACAAAATCAAGCCAAGTCACTACCAAATGAAAGAGGACCCGATTACTGATTTTGTGCTCAAGAGTGCTATGGAAAGATATGATTTAAACAAGTCTTTTATCAAACCCTAGGTCAAATATGCATAAAACCATAGTTCTATGATGATCAGAGCATAACTTTCAAACCGTGATAGATACAGACAATCCAAAAGAAGCACTAAGATCATTGAATAGAGGAGAACCTGATTCTAGAAGCAGAGGTGTCAGAGGATGAATTCAGGGGGTGCCCAAGTCCTGAAGTGAGAATCATCCAGAGGTCAAAACTAAGAAAATGTTGTAATTGATGCTTAGATGCCAGATCCAAAGCCTAAAATCCCAAAAGACCAGGGCAGCAACCACCCAAGTCTTTTCAGAGGAATGTTTTGGAACTTCTTTTAGATCACAAAACCTTGATTCCTGTACAGTCTTCATTGTAACTTCACTTTCCCCGAAACCTGTACTATAACCTACACACATGATGACAAGAGAGGGGTTTGGGGGTTGTGTTGTTTAGGGATTTTCCTTAGTCAAATCCTGGGATAGCATTCAAGCTTCCCAACACGTTGTTAGAGAGTGTGTGCCCTTGTAGGGCAGAGGCCAAATATAAACCAAATGATGAAATGATTCAAATAACAATGATGTCACCTCGGAGGTGAAGTCATTAGGAGGATGAAGATCTTTCAACTCATAAGGAGATCGATGATGATTCCAAATCTGCAACAACACACAATGCAAACACAAATATGCTCTAATAACACAATGAATGCCTTGAATGCTCTTTTCTCCAATATCATAAGTTCACAATATCCATCTAGGTTACAAATGAATTCAAAAAAACACACACACACACACACACACATATATATATATGGTTTCTTGCTAACATTCGTGGAATTAAATCACAAAAACTGATAAAGAGTAATATTTTTAAAGGTCATATGCCAACATGACATTAATCGGCCCTGACCAATCAAGGGAGACTTGGACAGTTGGTGCCCAAGTCTAAGACCCCCTTTTTAGTCCAGGGTGAGATTTAGGAAGGGCCCAAGGTCCCAAATTTGTATTAGTTCTAGGAAATCTCTTTAGGATGATCAATTATAATGCATAATGTCATTATGGGGACCTAGGAGCTAAACGAAAAGGCATGTGTCCACTTTTAACTCCATAACATTTAGCCCCCACTTTAATGTGTGTACGATCTTACGATCCATACATGCATTAAAGTATGGTCAAAGCATGTCAAACACATCAAACATAAGAACGAAGACACAACCTAAGTTTGAAGGACTATTTCTAGCCCCAGACTTAGGCAAACATAAGAAAACATTTAACAGTCATGCAAGACACAATCAATATAGTAAGGAAGCACACAATACATAGAGAAGACAATGAAAGCATGCAATACATAGAGAATACATGAATACAGGCACGTAATATACGAGGCATACACAAAGAGAAGACATGATTAACATATATATATATAATGCTAACTAAAGTAAATCAAACACACACCGTGGAAGGAGCTCATCGCTACGTGCCTTTAGACCACGAAAACACACAAAACACACAATGTGGAGGGAGCTCATCACTACATGCCTTTAGACCATGCAAAAACACATAAGACATGCAAGGAAGACACATAAAACACACAAAAAACACATGGAATACATGAGCGCCATAGAGTATGTTATCAACACTCTAGACGTCTTATACACAACAAACACGGCTGATAGGAAGGAGCTTATCGCTGCATTCCACTATCTAAGACACACCAAACACACTTGACAGTTGAGCTACGCTACCACAACTGCTAAAGACATGCTTAAGGGTGAATAAATCAAGATCCAACCCCACCTCACGATGAGGAGTTTGTTAAAAGGATGTGCAACTAGCTCAAGAGTTACAATATCCCACCTTCTGTAGAAGGGCTTTTAAAATGCAACCCCACTCGCATCCGTAGATGCCTTATAGTGAAAAGGAACCATGTGCTCAAAGTATACAACCCCACTTGCATCATGGAGATGCCTTACAATGAAAATGAGATATACGCAATAGATTAAAGTACACAACCCCATCCGCATCACAGAGACACCTTACGGTGAAAAGGAAGTGTACACAAACACACTTTATCAATGTCTAAAATATCCAAGCAGTTACCATGTTATATGCCCCCACCTTAAAGTGGTTGATCCTGCTTGCCGGTATCAAGCATGTTTAAGGTACAGTCAAAACATGCAAGGGAACAAGAGCTTTCGCAAAGCCCATGCCCCCAAAGGTGGCATGTGCCACGATAACTGAATGTTCCCACAAACACACCATTATCTTTTGCTAACATAATCAACAACATATAAGCTTTGGTTAGAAAATCTATTCTAAGATAACAACTGAATCAATGAAAGTTGTGCATAAACATATCACAAAATAGACCAAGGCTACACTTGCAGGTTTGGGACTGAGTATAGCTGTGAGGTTATACTTCTAGTATCTCAGAACCGAGTGTAGCTACAAGGTGAGATACAAAACAATCCAAAGTGCATAGAAGCAAATTTAGAGTATTACAAAGGTTTGTCACAACAAATTTCACAATATGAATCACAACATGGAGTGATTCTAGTAGTCAAGTGTCAGTAATATATATCAACCCCATCTTCATATATGGACTGGGTCCATTTTTGCTTTCTTGTTGTAGGGACACACGGTCCTTATCAATTTTCATCATCCGTTGGCTAGTAGAGTCACTAAAGAAAGTAAACACTAAAAATGAGAGAGGAGACAAAAGTGACTTAGGTTCATAACATGGGAAGATTCCCCCAAGACATCCTCCACAATGTTATGCCCCCAAGGCACCACACACAACCATCACAATAAGATAGATAAGAGGAATAGAAGAATAGAGAAACAAATAGAAGAATGTGAAAGGAAGCTAGGTGTGCGGAAATCGCTTCCTACACTAATCTAATGAGGAGAGATGTATGCAAATTCAATTTTGATTCTTACAACTACAACAACATAGAATATCTAACAGAGATATTATAGCAATACACATACACACAGAAAGTAGACAGAAGAGAGAGAGACAAGATATATGTGGGGAAAACCCTTATGGGTGAAAAACCCCACACTCCAAAACACACCTCAAATGTATTACAGTAAACAATAACAGATTACAATACAGTTTCAAAGCCAATGCTCTTTCAGGAGTCTTCTAATGTCGAATTTGGAGATATTTCAGTAGCATAATAGTACCTGTACAAAACCCTACCTATCTCCCATCCAAGCACATGTTTTTATAGAGTTTACAAGGCAAATATGGAACCTTATAGAGATGGGCATCCATCTTGGACTCATGCCCCAAAACCCATGTCTAAGGACACTTGACCAACATCCCATCCCAATGTGAGCGCCTTGTCCCAAGATAGGCTATTATAGATGCTCTTACGCACCTTACAACTATCATAGAATCCGTCATTACATTGACTAAAAATATCTTATTCCTCTTACAACATGTCATAACCTCCCTTGACCGCCCAAAGATGCATTTCTCTCGTGCAAAGATACTCACCAACACTTGTCATTAAATAAAAGTCGTTTGAGGTTTCGGGGGCGTTGCCCCTAAGCCCCCGTTAATTATTCAAGGGGGAAACCGCGGCTGCCAAAGTCACCAAAATTTATCCTGCTGCATGTACACAAGGTGCCGACTATGCCAACTCAACATGGGATAAATAAATACAACATTAGGAATTTACAAAGGTTGAGACACCTTAATTCCCAATAGAATGGCCACAACAGAGGTAGTCTCCTTGTATCCTTGACCTCACAAGAGTATCAAGGGTCATCCAGAGAGACCTAAACAACATTTAACACAACACATGGGAACACAACACAATGATAACAACATATATCTAGGAGGAGGCCACCCTTGAGAGCAACTAGAATAGTTTCTACAACGAGTGTGGCTTAATGAGGGAGAAATACTTACCTGATTCAATGGGATATTTCCTGGTAGACAATCCATCTCTGTCAGCTCATGATATATCATATTTAGTCTTGAGTAGGACAACGATAGGCTTTGGTGGGTTTCAAAGAATAGTATCCAATACCATAAAAGAGTTATGTGTAACAACTTCTAAGGGGACCTTGATTCCTTGTTGGTTTACACCACAACCATTGCCTACGTAGTTGCAATTTTTGTAAAGGATTTGAAATCCATGACAATAGAGAGACTCCATATGTTTAGAAGAAGGTGGGGCCTCACAAGTCTCATACTCTGTAGTGTAAGTGAAAGTATTGTCTTTGTTTTATACTAAAGAAACTCTAGGTTTCTTAGGTAGTTCCAAAGATTGCTTGGATGAGATCGATGCAACTTTTGATGTTTCAACATTATTGAGTTTATATTCCCCTATAAAGGTAGGAGTAAAGTCTAATGAACCCCAATCATCACCAAAAAGTGCATTTGATGTTGAATCTTGCACAACATTACCTGCAGCAAGAGGTATTGATGAATCAACTTTTAAGTTGTTGAGAATCTTATGATTGATAACTTCTTTTTGTGTTTCAATTTGTAAACAACTATCTAGCTCCGGATCAACTTCGATGGTGTTAAGTTTATTTTTGTAAATAAACTTTACTGATCAATGAAGGGTAGACAGAATTGCCCCCATGGCATGAATCCACGGTCTACCAAGAATCATATTATAGGAAAGTGCATCAAGCATGACATGGAAAAGGGTAGATAATGTCACAAGTCTAACCTTTACGGGTAAAGCTATGGTACCCAAGGATTGTCTACCAACATTGTCAAAGCCATGGATACTAAGTTTGTTTGGCTTGATTAAAGATGTATCAATCTTAATTTTATGTAGCAAATCAATGCCACAAACATTAAGGGTAGATCCATTATCAATCATAACTCGCTTTATCAACTTTTTGATTATTGTGATAAAGATTAGAAGAGGATCATATTGGTTTTGAACTTCAATTGATGGTAATTCATGTTGTTTAAACAAAATATTTATTTATTTCGCATGCATACAATCTAACAGAGCTGCTACATCATTAAGCTTAACAACAAGTGGTACAATCATCTTTAGTAAAGCTTCTTGGAACATTATGTGGTATGTACAGGTGATGTTTGTATGAGTTCCCAAAGAGAGATCTTAGCGGGAGTAACACAAAGCTACTCAACAAGATCATAATCTTAACCACCTTTTTGAGTAAGATGAGGTGGTTGAGGAAGCATAGGTTAACAAGTTGGTAAAGTGATCATAATGTTTGACTGTTGTTTACTTTGTTTATTACTTTGTGTATTGTATGTGTGAGAAACCACATTGTAATGGGTTGTTGTGACACATTTTGATACATTTTATTTCCTTGAGTAATTTGTTTTACAAAATTGAGAATGTAACTCGAGGGTCAAGGTGGTGTTGGAGGACTTTGAACCATAATCGTCGGCTTGAAGTGAGGAGATGCATTAAGTGCCCCTTGTACAATAATTTTAGGAGAATTAGTACACTTATCCACTATCCCCTTAGTAGGTGGAATAAGTCTATTAGTGATGATTGAGTTAACATTGTTTGTACATTGCTTAAGCTCGACATCCATCCCTAAAGAATTTAATGTGAGAGACCTTTCGTCATCCATCAATGCTTCATCTTTTGGAAGGAGAGCATTGGAATGGAGGGAAGGTAAACTATTTTTAGAAGAATTGCCAATAATTGTATCTTTAGCAATGTCCAAGGGGTTTGAGCATGCACCTAAAGGAGAACTATTCATGGTTTTCACATCCTTAGT
Organism: Cunninghamia lanceolata; assembly: GCA_027924645.1. Taxonomy (NCBI): domain Eukaryota; kingdom Viridiplantae; phylum Streptophyta; class Pinopsida; order Cupressales; family Cupressaceae; genus Cunninghamia; species Cunninghamia lanceolata. Next base: position 5,984,785 of record BSBN01000848.1, on the reverse strand, counting down.
GATGTCCAAAGTACTTGAACATTCGGCCAAAGGAGGAAGATCGAGGGTCTTCACTTCCTTAGTGATATCCAAGGTGTTTGAACATTCGACTAAAGGAGGAATAGGATGAATCATAGAATTATCATCACCGTCATATACTTTAGATAGTAGATCCAAGGCATTTTCATGATTTATAGTAGTAATAGAAGAAGAAGAATTTTCAAAATCATCTTTCTCATGAGTATTCATGGAGATGAATTTGATTAAATCTTTTAATATCAAAGGATATGCATCCATGAGTATTGTAAATCTATCAAAATCATGTATATAACAAAGTAATTTGAGTTCATATGTAGAATATTTAGAAACATCAATATCATTTATGGATGCTATGTGTTCTAAAACATAAGGGTTCAAATTAGTGAATTTAGAGAAATTTTCAAAATCTAGGATATACTCATGCAAAGACTTCAAGGAGGAATAACATGAAGATGCCATCATGAAATGTCTTGGAACAACAATGTACAATAAGATCTATTCATTTATCAAATACCACCAATATGAGAGACTTTTATACACAACACTAGTTTGAGGAAACTAGGGTTTTGAATCTTTTTGCAAAGAACAAAAACACACTAGTGTCACTACAAATGGAGTGATCAACATGTTAAAAAGTGCTGCATAAAAGGTAATATAGACAATTTTAAAAATTTCTTGCAAAGAAAGTGTTAAAGAGATGTCAAATTCCTTATGTTGAAATACACAATGCGTAATTAAAAACATGTGATTTTTTTAAACCAAGGTATAAAATGATGCAAAATTTTCAAATGAACAATGAAAATATGCTCTAAATTGATGTGAGATCTAAATTGAAATGTTTATGATGGCAGAAAAATCTGAAATAAGATTTTGACTACAAATCCTAGTTTTTTAAATTGACTAGGTTTTAGGAAAATTCAACTTTTCAACAAAACCCTAGAAAATGAGATCTTCAAATGCAAGCTAAAATATCATGAAATGATTGTATATTGTAATATGGATTAGATTTAATATAAAAAAAAAAATTCAATCTTTCTATCCTATGAAGTGAAAACAATGCAAAACTATGCCTTTATGCAAGCCTAGATTTTTTTGATTTTTTTTCACTTTTTTTAAATTTATGCAAGATTTTTCAATGAATAATGATAAGTATGCTATGAATGAATGCAAGATCTGATTTCAACACTCAACAAGATGTAAATGTACAATGCTATGGGTTCACCAAAATTTTAATTGGGGAAAAGGAGGATGACAGAGACAAGTGTGCAAACTAGATCAAATCCTCTTCCATAATAACATTTGAGGACAAAACTGAGCCAAGTCACTACCAAATGAAAGTGGACTCGACTATTGATTTTGTTCTCAAGAGTGCTGATGTGGGGGAATCGTGCTCATCTCAATTTTGGTTTTATTTTCTTGTGTGGTTTGGTTTTGTTGGTCATGATATCTTTCCTCCTGTGGTGGCACTTGGTACACTCCTGTCATTTGTATATCAGAGTCTAGTAAAGGAGTTCCTATCGCCAGTCATTAAGTAGCAAAGAATTCTCCTATCACTAAGTGATAGAAACTGTTGGCAGTTATTCTCTAAACTGATAGTCTTGAATTATAATGATAGTTACAATTTTAAGAGAAGAGGAATGGACGAGAGGAAAGGGAATCACCATCACTTCTGTGGGGTCGACAGAAGAAAAGAAAACATTCCATTGTGGTGGACGGTTGGAGGGCAGTCGTAGGGAAGAGGAATGGTCAGATGATAGTGGACATGGCATGAAATGCTTAGTAATAGTGGCGCAATAGTTAGAAGATGAAGAGACCCTCTGTAACAGTAGCAAAAGAGTTAGTGAAAGGAAATAAAAAGAATACTATCGCTGCAAATGAGGAAGTAGGAGGCCAAACCTATGGTGGAGGGTGATGATAAGGGAAAGGATCAACAATAGAACCTAGAGGAGGTAGATATGTAGGAGGCCAATAGTTGCAGACAAAGAGAAGGCCGATTCAAAGAATGCCAAAAGATAGAGGCCAAACACAGTAAAGAAGAAGGCCGTTAAAAAAAGTGCAGAGTCAAAGAGTGGAAGGCGAGGAGATCATGGGAAGTTGAATAAAGGAAAAGGCTAATGAAAAAGGCCAAGTAGAATAAAGAAGAAAGGCCAACAAAAAGAGGGGGCTATCATTAGAAAGAGAGGAGAAAAAAGGCCAATAAGGAGGCCAGTTAGCTGGGAGGCCGAAATGAAGTGCAGTTTAAAGAATGAGAGGACAGAGGCGAAAATAGAGGTATTGAATCAAGAGAGAAGGAAGGTGTGAATCAGCATGCAGATGTTAGTCAAGCATAATGACGAGAGAAGAGCAAGGAATGCAGAAACGAGTTGAGGTAGGACGTTCATTGTAGAAGGTGACTATTTATCCCCTATGGCCCAATCCATCTGGGCAATGTAAGAGATCAAAGATATTTGTAATTTGTTCTTACTTAATATAAAATGGTGTTAAGGGTTTGAGTTAATGATCTGTATATGTTGGTTACTATTGTCTTGGTTGTCACAGTCTCTTAGGATAAGCTCGACACATTGTAACATTTTAGTTCTTGTCACCTTGTAGACAAAGTTGTTTGCAAGTCCTTGTCGCATGACTGAGTTTGATTATGAACCATTTGTATGTAGTGTTATTGTGAAATCTTTATCATTACTACCTAGTTCTTGTCACTATTGTGATAGGAGGTCTGTAGGAGACAATTTATTGATTAAAGACCAGGTATTCAATTGATAGATTGCATTGGGTTTTTGAGCATGTGTTCAGACCGTGCTATCAGATTGGTATCAAAGTGCAAAAGGTTTTGAGCGCTAAGTAGATCACTGAAGTGAGGAAACTTACCCAGGACCTACAGGTAATAGAGGAAAGAAAACATGAAGAAGCAAAATACAAATTTTTAAAGAGAGCTGGCATAGTTGAGAAGAGATTTGAAACAATATACGATTGCAAGGCAACAAAGGTTGGAAGAAGAAAGCCAGGAGTATTTTTAGTGTTGGCCCATGGAAAAGAAAGTAAAGTGGCCTGTGAAGATGATTATGGAGAGAAGGAAAAGGCAAACGATGAATGCCTTAAGAAGAGTAGATGAGAATGGAAAGAGTACCCATAGAAGATGGGAAAGCGGAGAGTTGCCATTTGAGCAACATAGACCGGAAGAGGTTTAAAGAGTTCTCATTGAAGAGAACATGAGAAGAGAAAGAGGGAAAGAAAAGGAAAAAGTGCAACAAGAAACACTTGTGGAAAAGAGAAATGAAGAGAGAAGAATGTACATGAAGAGGGCATTAATGGAGACACTGTGGTCTCTTATTTTGTTTGCTAACATTGTCTTTGCAGATGTGTATGCAGGTACGAAGAATGCAATAGAGAAGGTCAAGAAAGTGACCTTGAAGATGATGAGAGATGGGACAAGAATAGCACCCATAGAAAAAGTGGAAGATGTGAATGAGAGGAGGATGGTTGTAGCAGTATGTCAAGAAGAGTTTGCAGTAGTGGTACAATGTAGAGTACCTGGGAATGGAGAGGAGGTTAATACTGAAAGTTTCCAATACGATGATAGAGATGAAGAAGAAACCATATAATTTCATGATGTCTTGGAAGAAGTTTCGGATGCAGTACAAGCTACTTATGTAGAGGAAGAGATGGAAGTCAGAGAAACTAATGAAGAGCCAATCAAGACACCAGGCTATTGCACATACAAATAGAGGTAAAATTGTTGCTTTTGGTCATGAATGTAGAGATAAGAATATGGATAGACAAGTTGATAAGGAGAGGAGGAAATTGGAAAATGTAAATGTGATTAAGGATCATGGGTATATAGTTCCATGTTGGCAAAGGAAACAAGTTGTTATGGGGCAGCATTTAACATGTAAAGAAGTAAATGCTTTTGATTTGTTTTTATGCTAACAAGCAAGTGCAAAGAATGAGAGTTGTGTAGATGACTAAGTGACAACTAGATGTGAGGGTGAATTGGCTAGCAAAGAGGCCTAAGGAAGATGATTTGAGGCTGAAAACAGAGCAAGGGAAGAGAAGCACGAGTGTAGCAATGAAGGGACAATAGACCAATAATAAAGTGTGGGTGGTAATGCAAGAAGCAACAAACAATTGTGTGGAAGAGAAGACAATGAGTTGAAGGCATGAAGAAGAGAACTAGACCCATGAATGAGGAATCATACTGAAGGATGAAAAAGAGGATAGAAGAGGTGAAGAAGAGGTCAACGAGCAAAGGACCAAGATGAACCCAACAAAGCATGGGAAAGGAAAAGGTGATGCAAATGAAAAAGGTGGAACAATTCCAAGAGAAAATTGGTTGGATGTTGCAAAGGAAGGTAAGCAGGTTGAGTTTAATAATGCTTTTGAAATTTTGGATGATTTTGTTGAGAGAAAAGATAGAGAAAATTCAAGCAAGATGTTAGATTGTGGTAATGATGGTTGAGACTTTAAATGAAATTTATGAAGAAGATACCAAGGTTGATGAATTGAATAGTGATTGGGAGATGAATGAGTATGAGGTGGAGATATGGAGGATTGTGGATGAGAAGGAGATAAGGAGAAATAAATATCGAAGAAGCAAAAAGGTAAGCAAAGGTAGATTGGAAAGTGCAATATGAATAACTACAAATGTGAGAAAAAGATGGTTAGAAAAGTTGAACAGGGAAAGCGGAGAATAGTGGCATATGTTACAAAACATGAAAATGTAGATTTAGATGAGGGAACAACTACAAATAGATAAGGTAATGTTGGAACAACAGTGTTCAAAGAAGGAGAAGACAAATAGAGGAATGGTGTAGCTAATGCAAAAATAGAATTAGAAGGAGGAGCAACAAGTGAAAACACAGAAGAGGATTTATGGACAAAGTATGCAGCCCATAAAATGTGTTATGTGAGGTGGTAGGAAGTAAAAATATGATGATGTGGGTAGCTGAAACCTGGGTTGTTATGCAGATGTATGGAATGAGTAAACTAGAAGGCATTAAAATCTTTGAAGACTGGTTATGTAAGAATAGAATGAGAATGATGAATAGGGGAAATGTTGTCATAAGTGAAGAATTGAATGATCGACCACAGTATTGGAGGAATGTAGGTACAATAGCATTAAGATGCTGGAAGAAGTGAAAGAAGAGATTAGATAAGTTGGTAGAAGCACCACATGTGCAAGAGTACATGAATTTTGTCCCCTGGGGAGTCTAATGCAAGGACATCATGCTCATCTCAATTTTAGTTTTATTTTCTTGTGTGGTTTGGTTTTGTTGGTCATGATATCTTGCCTCCTATGGTGGCACTTGGTATGCTCCTGTCATTTGTATATCAGAGTCTAGTAAAGGAGTTTTTGTCGTTAGTCATTAAGTAGCAAAGAATTCTCCTATCACTAAGTGACAGAAACTGTTGGTAGTTATTCTCTAAACCGACAGTCTTGAATTATAATGACAGTTATAGTTTTAAGACAAGAGGAATGGACAAGAGGAAAGGGAATCACCATCACTTCTGTGGGGTCGATAGAAGAAAATAAAATAGTCCTGTTACAGATTGCATGCAGAAGATATCAATTAAAAGCAAATAAAGATTAAACATAGGAATGAAAATACATAAAAATAATAATAGCGAGAAATAACTTTTAACGTGGTTCACCCAAATCCAGGCTACATCCATCAACAGAGAGTCTAATATTATTATCCAGTAAATCAAACTGATTACAACCAGCAATCCTTGTAACTTAATTCTACTACAAATGCTATAATACAATGTCGAAATCCCACCCGTAACATACATCCCAAGCCTTTTGGAAGCTTCTAGAATTAGGGTTTTACAATGTCATTTTTTCTTTTGTCAGTTAACAAAAATTAGCAGCCGAGTGTATAGTACTTGCATGATTAGTCGCCACATACCAACAATCTCCCACTTGGATACTGATCAGGCTACACACCAAACAATCTCCCACTTGGAGACTGATCCTAGATGACACTATTGTGCATGCAACTCCCACTGGAAATAAGCACCCTGGACTCTGTTGTTCTAATTTTTGGTTTTTAGTCTTGAAGACCAACTGAAGTTGAAGAGGAGCTTAGCTTCTCCCTTGTCACTGCCTTCTTAAACATATCCGCTGGATTTTCATATGTATGTATCTTTTCCATCCTTAACTATCCAACATCTAACACCGACCGAATGAAGTGATACCTCAACTGTATGTGTTTGGTCTTTGAATGCAAGGTAGAATTCTTTGCAAGATGTATGGTACTTTGGCTTTCCATAAACAAATAACTGTTAGCTTGTTATTTGCCCAATTCTTCCATGAAAGATTACAGCCATATCATCTCCTTGCTTGCCTCTATTGTAGCTACATACTCTGCCTCCTTGGTGGATAAAGCAACCACCTTTTGCAACTTGGAGATCCAACTCACCACTGTCCCACCTATAGTAAATACATAACCCATAGTACTCTGCCTGGTATCAATATCCCTTGCCAAATCTGATTCCACATAGCTTGCTAAATCAGTATTAGAGCCCACAAAACATAAGTGTTTATTGGATGTACCTCTCAAATATTTGAGAATCCATTTTACTGCATTCCAATGCTCCAATTCGGGATGACTCATATACGTACTTACAACTCCTACAACATGTGCAATATCCAGTCTCATGCATACCATGGTGTACATTAAACTTCCTACAGCTGAAGCATATGGTACCTTGGACATTTTTTCTTCCTCCTCTTGTGTCTTAGTACACATCTCCTTAGTCAATTTCAGATGACAAGGCAAAGGTTTGCTGACAGCTTTTGCATTCTCCATATGGAATTTCTGCAACACCTTTTCAACATAATCAGCCTGAGATAGAGTCAATTTTTTATTCTTCCTATCTCTACAAGTTTTCATACCAAAGATTTGTTTTACTACCCCCAAGTCCTTCATAACAAATGATTGTGCTAACTGTTGTTTTAACTCTTTTATGTGATCCATGTTAAACCCTGCTACAAGCATGTCATCAACATATAAACATAAAATAATGTAGCTGTCATTATCCAACCTCTTAAAATAAACACAATGGTAAGAATTACACCAGTTGTAGCCTTGCTCAGCCATAAAACTATCAAATTTCAAATACCATTGACGAGGTGCTTGTTTCAAGCCATACAAACTCTTCTTCAATCTGCACACCTGTTTCTCCTGACCTTTGACCTCAATCCTTGGGGCTGTTCCATATATATCTCCTCCTCTAAATCACCATGGAGAAAGACAATTTTCACATCTAGCTGTTCCAAATGCAAATATTCAGCAGCCACAATACTTAAAATAGTACGAATAGAAGTCATCTTAACAACCAGAGAAAAAATCTCATCAAAATCAATGCCATTTTCCTATGCAAATCCTTTTACAACTAACATGGCTTTAAATCTTTTCTAACCTCCATGTTCCTCTTTTAGCCTATAAATCCATTTGTTTGGTAAAGCCTTTTTACCTAAAGGCAACTTACATAATTCCCAAGTCTGATTTCTTAGCAAGGAGTCCATTTCTTCTTTCATTACAAGCTCCCACTGAACCTTTGTATCCACCTGCATAGCTTCATCATACCCTTCTGGTTCACCAGCATCTGTTAACAAAATAGAATACAAAGAGGGGAAAACCTTTCAGGAGGTCTACTTAGCCTTGTTGACCGTCTAACATTCACTGGAGTTTGTGGTATTTCTTGTTTCTATTGCAGAGCATGAGGAACCACTATAACATTATTATCTGGAGTATCATCCAGCACCACATAATCCTTTTCTTTCTTCTCATGCTACTACAAATGATCTTTGTACAACACCTTCTCATTGAATACAACATCCCTGCTTCTCACAATTTTCTAATTTTCAAAATCCCAAAGCCTATAACCAAATTCATCAATGCCATATCCAACGAAGGTACATTTTTTTGATTTTACATCCAGCTTGGTTCTATTTTCAGAATCTACATGTGCAAATGCTTCACATCCAAAGGTTTTCAGAAAAGAATAACTCACCTTCTTACATGTCCATGCTTCCTCTGGAATACCACATCACAAAGGAATTGAAGGACCTCTGTTAATTAAATATACAATAGTGTTGATAGCCTCTACCCACATGTTTAAAGGTAGCCCAACATGCAATCTCATGGTCCTTGCACACTCCATTATTATCCTATTCATGCGCTCAACCACTCCATTCTCTTGTGGAGTACATGGAACCATTTTCTGCCTATGAATTCCATTAAAGGAACAATAATCCTCAAACTCTTTGCTGCAATACTCACCACCATTATCAGATCTAAGACATTTTAATCTTTTACCTGTCTCATTCTCAACCAAGCTTCTCCATTTCTTAAATGTTTCAAATACATCAAATTTCTACCTAAGGAAATAAATCCAAACCTTCCTAGTTGCATCATATATGAATGTAACATAATACCATGAGCCACCAAGAGAAGATACCTGAGCAGGTCCCCATACATCTATATGCACAAGCTCCAACTTTTCATCTTTCTTTTGCTTCCCATCCGTGAGAATACTAACTCTCTTTTGTTTTCCATACACATAATTTTCACATAAATCCATATTAATACATTTCAAACCTGGTAAAACTTTCTTAGAATGAAGTACCTTCATATATTTTTCACTCATATGCCCAAGTTTGTTATGCTATAGTGTTGTCTCAGAACCTGTAGCAACTGTTTTAGTCTCTTCCTGTGAACCTACAACAACTATTCCTGAACTTGGTTGTTTTGTCTCTACAACAACTAAAGTAGAAGGAACAATATGACCTGTACAAAGATATAATGTGCCTACTTTCACACCTTTTGCTACTATTAAGGCACCTCTTGAAACCTTCCAATTTTTATCAGTAAATGTAACAATGCAACCTTCATCAGCTAGCTGCCCTACTGAAATTAAATTCTTACTCAACCTTGGAACGTGCCTTACCTCTTGTAGTAGCCAATGATTCCCATTCTACAACTTAATCTTGATTCTTCCCTTTCCAACAATCTGACATGATTTGTTATCTCCCAAATAAACCAGCCCAAAATGCCCTTGGACATAATCAAGAAAATAACTTCTATGGGGCGTAGCATAAAATGAGGCCCCTGAATCTAAAACCCATGAATCATCAGGATTATCTAGGGAAAGAATCAAAGCATTATCTTCAGATTTATTACTTACCACATTTGCCTCCTTATTGCCTTCTTGTTTGTCTCCTTCTTTATTCTTCTAAGACCAACAATCTTTCTTCAGATGACCTAGTTTCCCACAATACCAACAATCCTTCTATCCTCTGGATTGGGACCTCTTGTCCTTTGATTTTCCTTGTGACTTCCCATGACCTCCATAACCTTTTCCTCTCTCCTTTGATCTACCCCTGCTTTCTGCATTCAAAACACTACCTGATGTGGACCCTCCTGAGCTTTTCCATCACATTTCCTTGCTAAGGATAACACCAACAACATCATCAAATTTCAAAGTGTTTGAACTAGAGACAGAGTTACTTACAACCATTACCAAGCTATTCCAACTTTCTGGCAAAGAACATAAAACCAAGAGAGACCTCACCTCTTCATCAAATTTCACTTTTACAGAAGTTAACTGACTGGTAATCGTATTAAACTCATTTAAATGATCTGTCAGAGATCCACCTTCAATCATTTTTAGATTAAACAAATGCTTCATGAGAAATACCTTATTTGAGGTTGAGGGTTTTTCATACAATTTAGCCAAAGCTTTCATCAGTTCACTTGTTGTCGTCGCTTCTGTTATATTGAATGCCACAGATGGTGTCAAGCACAACCGAATGGTTCCCAGTGCCTTTCTATCTAGAAGATTCCAATCCTCATCAGTCATTGCTGCCAGTTTCTTGGCTATTCCTTCCAACAACCTCCATAAATCCTTCTGATAGAGATAATACTCCGTCTACATCTTCCATAATTGATAGTTTTGCCCATTGAATTTATCTACCCTTAATTTACCCTCATCTGCCATTGCTCCCACTCAACCATGAGACCTTCCTGCAGATGATAATCGAACACAACCCACTCTAATACCACTTGTTAGGGATTGCATGCAGAAAATATCAATTAAATACAAATAAAGATTAAACAGAGGAATGAAAATACACAGAACTAATAACAGTGAGAGACAAGTTTTAACATGGTTCACCCAAACCTGGGCAACATCCACCAATAGAGAGTCCAATATTATTATTCAGTAAATCAAACTAATTACAATTAACAATCCTTGCAACTCAATGCCGTTGTAAATGCTACAATACAATGTTGAAATCCCACCCGTAACATACATCCCAAGCCTTTTGGAAGCTTCTAGAATTAGGGTTTTACAATGTGATTTTTTTCTTTTGTCAGTTAACAAAAATTAACAACCGACTCTAAACAGGCAAAAAAGAGGGAATTTTTTTTCGGGGCCTCCACCCCTGAACCCTTGCTTCTCAGGAGCTGCCACCCCCAAACTCCCACTCGGGGCCCGACCTAGCCCGGAACCTGGGCGAGGATACATGATGAGTGTATAGTACTTGCATGATCATTCGCCAAATACTAACAAATCCATCGTGGTGAACGGTTGGCGAACAGTCGTAGGGAAGAGGAATGGTTGGATGATAGTGGACATGGCACGAAATGCTCAGTAATGGTGGCACAATAGTTAGAAGATGAAGAGACCCTTTGTAACGGCAGTAGAAGAGTTAGTGAAAGGAAATAAAAAGAATACTATCATTGTAAATGAGGAAGTAGCCGAACATATGGTGGAGGGCGATGATAAGGGAAAGGCCCAATAATAGAACCTGGAGGAGGCAGATCTATAGGAGTCCATTGATTGTAGACAGAAAGAAGGCTGATTCAAAGAATGCCAAAAGATAGAGGCCGAACATAGTTGATAAGAAGGCCGTTAAAAAAAGTACAGAGTCGAAGAGTGGAAGGCGAGGAGATCGTGGGAAGCTGAATTGAGGAAAAGGCTGATGAAAAAGGCCAAGAAGAATAAAGAAGAAAGGCCAACAAAAAGAGGGGGCTATCATTAGAAAGAGAGGAGGAAAAAGTTTGATAAGGAGGCCAGTCGACTAGGAGGCTGAAATGAAGTGTAGTTTAAAGAATGAGAGGACATAGGCAAAAACAGAGGTATTGCATCAAGAGAGAAGGAAGGTGTGAATCGGCATGCAGATGTTAGTCAAGCATAATGACGAGAGAAGAGAAAGGAATGCAGAAACAAGTTGAGGCAGGATGTTCATTGTAGAAGGTGACTGTTTATCCCTTGTGGCCCAATCCATCTAGGCAATGTAAGAGATGGAAGATATTTATAATCTGTTCTTACTTAATATAAAATGGTGTTAAGGGTTTGAGTTAATGATCTGTATATGCTGGTTACTATTGTCTTGGTTGTCACAATCCCTTAGGATAAGCTCGACACATTGTAACATTTTAGTTCTTGTCACCTTGTAGACAAAGTTGTTTGCAAGTCCCTGTCGCATGACTGAGTTTGATTATGAACTGTTTGTATGTAGTGTTATTCTGAAATCTTTATCATTACTACCTAGTTCTTGTCACTATTGTGATAAGAGGTCCATAGGAGACTGTTTATTGTTTAAAGACCAGGTATTCAGTTGATAGATTGCATTGGGTTGTTGAGCATGTGTTCAGACCGTGCTATCGGATTGGTATCAGAGCACAGAAGGTTCTGAGCATTGAGTAGATCGTTGAAGTGAGGCAACTTAGCTAGGACCTGTGGGTAATAAAGGAAAGAAAACATGAAGAAGTAAAATGCAAATTTTGAAAGAAAGCTGGCAGAGTTGAGAAGAGATTTAAAACAATATATGATTTCAAGGTAGCAAAGGTTGGAAGAAGAAAGCTAGGAGCATTTTTGGTGTTGGCCCATGGAAAAGAAAGTAAAGTGGCATGTGAAGATGATTATGGAGAGAAGGAAAAGGCAAAAGATGAATGCCTTAAGAAGAGTAGATGAGAATGGAAAGAGTACCGAAAGAAGATGGGACAACAGAGAGTTTCCATTTGAGCAACATAGACCAGAAGAGGTCCAGAGAGTTCTCATTGAAGAGAACATGAGAAGAGAAAAGGGAAAGAAGAGGAAAAAGTACAACAAGCAGCACTTGTGGAAAAGAGAAATGAAGAGAGAAGAATGTCCATGATGAGGGCGTTAATGGAGACACTGTGGTCTCTTATTTTGTTTGCTAATATTGTGTTTGTAGATGTGTATGTAGGTACAAAGAATGCAATAGAGAAGGTTAAGAATGAGACCTTGAAGATGATGAGAGATGGGACAAGAATAGCACATGTAGAAAAAGTGGAAAATGTGAACGAGAGGAGGATGGTTGCAGCAGTGTGTCAAGAAGAGTTTGCAGTAGTGGTACAATGTAGAGTACCTCGGAATGGAGAGGAGGTTAATACTAAAAGTTTCCAGTACAATGATAGAGATGAAGAAGAAACCATGGAATTTCATGATGCCTTGGAAGAAGTTGCGGATGCGGTACAAGCTACTTATATAGAGGAAGAGATGGAAGTCAGAGAAGCTAATGAAGAAAGCCAATCAAGACACCAGGCTATTGCACATACAAATAGAGGTAAAATTGTTGCTTTTGGTCATGAATGTAGAGATAAGAATATGGATAGACAAGTTGATAAGGAGAGGAAGAAATTGGAAAATGTAAATGTGATTAAGGATCATGGGTATATAGTTCCATGTTGGAAAAGGAAACAAGTTATTATGGGGAAGCAGTTAATATGTAAAGAATTAAATGCTTTTGATTGTGTTTATGCTAACAAGCAAGTGCAAAGAATGAGAGTTATGCAGATGAATAAGTGGCAACCAGATGTGAGGGTGATTTGGCCAGCAAAGAGGCCTAAGGAAGATGATTTGAGGCTGAAAACATAGCAAGGGAAGAGAAGCACAAGTGAAACAAGTTGAGTTTAATGATGCTTTTGAAAATTTGGATGATTTTGTTGAGAGAAAGATAGAGAAAATTCAAACAAGATGTTAGATTGTGGTAATGATGGTTATGAGGCTTTGAATGAAATTTATAAAGAAGATACCAAGGTTGATGAATGGAATAGTGATTAGGAGATGAATGAGTATGAGGTGGAGATGTGGAGGATTGTGGATGAGGAGATAAGGAGAAATAAATATCAGAAGAAGCAAAAAGGTAAGCAAAGGCAGATTGGAAAGTGCAATATGAATAACTACAAATGTGAGAAAAAGATGGTTAGAAAAGTTGAATAGGGAAAGCGGAGAACAGTGGCATATGTTACAAAACATGAAAATTGAGATTTAGATGAGGGAATAGCCACAAATAGAGAAGGTAATGTTGGAACATCAGTGTTCAAAGAAGGAGAAGATAAACATAGGAATGGTGTAGCTAATGCAGAAATAGAATTAGAAGGAGGAGTAACAAGTGAAAACACAGAAGAGGATTTATGTGCAAAGTATGCAGCCATCAAAAAGGAGTGGAATGATAAGCTTAGAGGAATACAAACAAGTGAAATGGTGGCCAATGTGCAGATGGAAGTTATGGATGAGGATCAAGGGATTGTTGCTAAAAAGGAGACAAATTTAGTAAAAGATTTTGTGTGTTAGGGTGTAAATAATGAAGCTAACAATGGTATAGTGTTGCAGCAGTTGGCCTTGGATGATGTTTGGCTAGAAAATGTGTTATGTGAGGTGGTAGGAAGTAAATAAATGATGATTTGGGCAGCTGAAATCTCGTTTGTTATGCAGATGTATGGAATGAGTAAACTAGAAGGCATTAAAATCTTTGAAGACTGGTTATGGAAGAATAGAATGAGAATGATGAATAGGGGAAATGTTGTCATAAGTGAAGAATTGAATGATCGACCATAGTATTGGAGGAATGTAGCAGCAATAGTATTAAGATGCTGGAAGAAGCAAAAGAAGAGATTAGATAAGTTGGTAGAAGCACCACATGTGCAAGAGCACATGAATTTTGTCCCTTGGGGAGTCTGATGCAAGGGCATCGTACTCATCTCAATTTTAGTTTTATTTTCTTGTGTGGTTTGGTTTTGTTGGTCATGATATCTTTCCTCCTATTGTGGCACTTGGTACACTCTTGTCATTTGTATATTAGAGTCTAGTAAAGAAGTTCCTGTCGTCAGTCATTAAGTAGCAAAGAATTCTCCTATCACTAAGTGACAGAAACCATTGACAGTTATTCTCTAAACTGATAGTCTTGAATTATAATGACAGTTACAGTTTTAAGAGAAGTGGAATGGATGGGAGGAAAGGGAATTGCCATCACTTCTATGGGGTCGACAGAAGAAAAGAAAATAATCCATCATGGTGAATGGTTGGAGGGTAATTTTAGGCAAGAGGAATAGTCAAATGACAGTGGATGTGGCATGAAATGCTCAATAATGGTGGTACGACAGTTAGAAGATGAAGAGACTCTCTATAACAGTAGCAGAAGAGTTAGTGAAAGGAAATAAAAAGAATACTATTGCTGTAAATGAGGAAGTAGGAGGCTGAACATATGGTGGAGGGCGATGATAAGGGAAAGACCCAACAATAGAACCTAGAGGAGGTAGATTTGTAGGAGGCTAATGGTTGTAGACAGAGAGAAGGCTGATTCAAAGAATGTCAAAAGATAGAGGCCAAATACAGTAGAGAAGAAGGGCATTAAAAAAAGCGTAGAGTCGAAGAGTGGAAGGCGAGGAGATCATGGGAAGCTGAATAGAGGAAAAGGCTGATGAAAAAGGCCAAGCAGAATAAAGAAGAAAGGCTGACAAAAAGAGGGGGCTATCATTAGAAAGAGAGCTGGAAAAAGGCCGATAAGGAGGCCAATCAACTGGGAGGCCAAAATGAATTACAGTTTAAAGAATGAGAGGACAGAGGCAAAAATAGAGGTATTGCATCAAGAGAGAAGGAAGGTGTGAATCAACATGCATATGTTAGTCAAGCATAATGATGAGAGAAGAGCAAGGAATGTAGAAATGAGTTGAGGTAGGACATTCATTATAGAAGGTGACTGTTTATCCCCTGTGGCCTGATCCATCCGGGCAATGTAAGAGATCAAAGATATTTGTAATTTGTTCTTAATTAATATAAAATAGTATTAAGGGTTTGAGTTAATGATCTATATAGGTTGCTTACTATTGTCTTGGTTGTCACAGTCCCTTAGGAGAAGCTCGACACATTATAACATTTTAGTTCCTGTCACCTTGTAGAGAAAGTTGTTTGCAAGTCCCTATCGCATGACTGAGTTTGATTATGAACTATTTGTATGTAGTGTTATTGTGAAATCTTTATCGTTACTACTTGGTTCTTGTCACTATTGTGACAACAGGTCCATAGGAGATTGTTTATTGTTTAAAGACTAGGTATTCAGTTGATAGATTGCATTAGGTTTTTGAGCATGTGTTCAGACCGTGCTATCAAATTGGTATCAGAGCGCAGAAGGTTTTGAGCACTAAGTAGATCACTGAAGTGAGGCAACTTAGCTAGGACCTATAGGTAATAGAGGAAAGAAAACATGAAGAAGTAAAATAGAAATTTTGAAAGAGAGCTGAAAGAGTTGAGAAGAGATTTAAAACAATATATGATTGCAAGGCAGTAAAGGTTGGAAGAAGAAAGCCAGGAGTATTTTTGGTGTTGGCTCATGGAAAAGAAAGTAAAGTGGCTTGTGAAAATGATTATAGAGAGAAGGAAAAGGCAAAAGATGAATGCCTTAAGAAGAGTAGATGAGAATGGAAAGAGTACCCACAGAAGATGGGACAATAGAGAGTTTCCATTTGAGCAACATAGACCAGAAGAGGTCCAGAGAGTTCTCATTAAAGAGAACATGAGAAGATAAAGAGGGAAAGAAGAGAAAAAAGTGCAACAAGCAACACTTGTGGAAAAGAGAAATGAAGAGAGAAGAATGTCCATGAAGAGTACATTAATGGAGACACTGTGGTTTCTTATTTTGTTTGCTAATATTGTGTTTGTAGATATGTATGAAGGTACAAAGAATGCAATCAAGAAGGTTAAGAATGAGACCTTGAAGATGATGAGAGATGGAACAAGAATAGCATCCGTAGAAATAAGTGGAAGATGTGAACGAGAGGAGGATGGTTGCAGCAGTGTGTCAAGAAGAGTTTGCAGCAATGGTACAATGTAGAGTACCTAGGAATGGAGGGGAGGTTAATATTGAAAGTTTCCAATACGATGATAGAGATGAAGAAGAAACCATAGAATTTCATGATGCCTTAGAAGAAGTTGCAGATGCAGTACAAGCTACTTATGTAGAGGAAGAGATGGAAGTCAGAGAATCTAATGAAGAAAGCCAATCAAGACAGCAGGCTACTGCACATACAAATGGAGGTAAAATTGTTGCTTTTGGTCATGAATGTAGAGATAAGAATATGGATAGACAAGTTGATAAGGAGATGAAGAACTTGGAAAATGGAAATGTGATTAAGGATCATGGGTATATAGTTCCATGTTGGCAAAGGAAACAAGTTGTTATGGGGCAGTAGTTAACATGTAAAGAAGTAAATGCTTTTGATTGTGTTTATGCTAACAAGCAAGTGCAAAGAATGAGAGTTGTGCAGATGAATAAGTGGCAACCAGATGTGAGGGTGAATTGGCCAGCAAAGAGGCCTAAGGAAGATGATTTGAGGCTAAAAATAGAGAAAGGGAAGAGAAACACAAGTGCAACAATGAAGGGACAGTAGACCAATAATAAAGTGTGGGTGGTAAAGCAAGCAGCAGCAAACAATTGTATGGAAGAGAAGACAATGAGTTGGAGGCATGAAGTAGAGAACCAAACCCATGAATGAGGAATCATAGTGAAGGATGAAAATGAGGATAGAAGAGATGAAGAAGAGGTCAATGAGCAAAGGACCAAGATGAACCCAACAGAGCATGGGAAAGGAAAAGGTGATGCAAATGAAGAAGGTGGAACAATTCCAAGAGTATATTGGCTAGATGTTGTAAAGGAAGGTAAGCAAGTTGAGTTTAATGATGCTTTTGAAAATTTGGATGACTTTGTTGAGAGAAAAGATAGAGAAAATAAAAACAAGATGTTAGATTGTGGTAATGATGGTTATGTGGCTTTGAATGAAATTTATAAAGAAGATACCAAGGTTGATGAATTGAATAGTGATTGGGAGATGAATGAGTATAAGGTGGAGATATGGAGGATTGTGGATGGAAAGGAGATAAGGAGAAATAAATATTAGAAGAAGCAAAAAGGTAAGCAAAGGTAGATTAGAAAGTGCAATATGAATAACTACAAATGTGAGAAAAAGATGGTTAGAAAAGTTGAACAGGGAAAGTGGACAACAGGGGCATATGTTACAAAATATGAAACTCCAGATTTAGATGAGGGAACAACCACAAATAGAGAAGGTAATGTTGGAACAACAATGTTCAAAGAAGGAGAAGACAAACAGAGGAATGGTGTAGCTAGTGCAGAAATAGAATTAGATGGAGGAGCAGCAAGTGAAAACACGAAAGAGGATTTATGGGCAGAGTATGCAGCCATCAAAAATGAGAGGAATGATAAGCTTAGAGGAATACAAACAAGTGAAATGGTGGCCAATGTGCAGATGGAAGTTATGGATGAGGATCAAGGGATTGTTGCTGAAAAGGAGACAAATTTAGTAAAATATTTTGTGTGTTGGGGTGTAAATAATGAAGCTGACAATGGTATAGTGTTGCAGCAGTTGGCCTTGGATGATGTTTGGCTGGAAAATGTGTTATGTGAGGTGGTAGGAAGTAAATAAATGATGATGTGGGCAGCTGAAATCTAGGTTGTTATGCAGATGTATGGAATGAGTAAACTAGAAGGCATTAAAATCTTTGAAGACTAGTTATGGAAGAATAGAATGAGAATGATGAATAGGGGAAATGTTGTCATAAGTGAAGAATTGAATGATTGACCACAGTATTGGAGGAATGTAGCAGTAGTAGCATTAAGAGGATGGAAGAAGTGGAAGAAGAGATTAGATAAGCTGGTAGAAGCACCACATGTGCAGGAGCACATGAATTTTGTCCCCTGGGGTGTCTGATGCAAGGGCATTGTGCTAATCTCAATTTTAGTTTTATTTTCTTATGTGGTTTGGTTTTGTTGGTCATGATATGTTGCCTCCTATGGTGGCACTTGGTACGCTTCTATCATTTGTATATCAGATTCTAGTAAAGGAGTTCCAGTAGCCAGTGATTAAGTAGCAAAGAATTCTCCTATCACTAAGTGACAGAAAGTATTGGCAGTTATTCTCTAAACTGGCAGTCTTGAATTATGACAGTTATGATTTTAAGAGAAGAGGAATGGATGGGAGGAAAGGGAATCGCCATCACTTCTATTGGGTCGATAGAAGAAAAGAAAACAATCCATCGTGGTGAATGGTTGAAGGGCAGTCATAGGGAAGAGGAATGGTCAGATGATAGTGGACATGGCTAGAAATGCTCAGTAATGGTGGTGCAACAGTTAGAAACGAAGAAACCCTTTGTAATGGCAACATAAGAGTTAGTGAAAGGAAATAAAAAGAATACTATTGTTGTAAATGAGGAAGTAGTAGGCCGAACATATGGTGGAGGGCGATGATAAGGGAAAGGCCCAACAATAGAACCTGTAGGAGGCATATCTGTAGGAGGCTGACAGTTGTAGACAAAGAGAAGGCCGATTCAAAGAATGCCAAAAGATAGAGGTTGAACACAGTAGGTAAGAAGGCCATTAAAATTAGCAGAGTCGAAGAGTGGAAGGCGAGGAGATCATGGGAAGCCAAATAGAGGAAAAGGCTGATGAAAAAGGCCAAGCCGAAGAAAGAAGAAAGGTCAACAAAAAGAGGGGGCTATCATTAGAAAGAGAGGAGGAAAAAGGCCGATAAGGAGGCCAGTCGGCTAGGAGGCTGAAATGAAGTGTAGTTTAAAGAATGAGAGGACAAAGGAAAAAATAGAGGTATTGCATCAAGAGAGAAGGAAGGTGTGAATCGACATGCAGATGTTAGTCAAGCATAATGACGAGAGAAGAGCAAGGAATGCAGAAATGAGTTGAGGCAGGACATTCATTGTAGAAGGTGACTGTTTATCCCTTGTGGCCCAATCCATCTGGGCAATGTAAGAGATCAAAGATATTTGTAATCTGTTCTTACTTAATATAAAATAGTGTTAAGGGTTTGAGTTAATGATTTGTATATGATGGTTACTATTGTCTTGGTTGTCATAGTCCCTTAGGATAAGCTCTACACATTGTAACATTTTTGTTCCTGTTGCCTTGTAGACAAAGTTATTTGCAAGTCCCTGTCGCATGACTGAGTTTGATTATGAACTGTTTGTACGTAGTGTTATTGTGAAATCTTTATTGTTACTACCTAGTTCCTATGACTATTGTGATAGGAGGTCCATAGGAGACTGATTGTTTAAAGACCAAGCATTCAATTGATAAATTGCATTAGGTTTTTGAGCATGTGTTCAGAACGTGCTATCAAGTGCTATCGAAAGATATGATTTAAACAAGTCTTTTATCAAACCCTAGGTCAAATATGATTAAAACCCTAGCTATATGATGATAGGAGCATAACTTTCAAACCATGATAGATATGAACAATCTGAAAGAAGCACTGAGATTAGTGAATAGGGAAGAACCTGATTCCAAAGGTAGAGGTGTTAGAGGACAAATTTGAGGGGCACCCAAGTCCTAAAGTGAGAATTTTCTGAAGGTCAAAATTGAGAAAATATTGTAATTGATGCTCAGATGCCAGATCCAAAGCCTGAAAGCCTAGAAGACTAGGGAGGCATCCACCCAAGTCTTTTTGGAGGAATATTATAGAACTTTCTTCGGATCTCAAAACCTTGATTCATGTGTAATCTTCTTGTATCTTCACTTTCCTTGAAACCTGTACCCGCAACCTGCACACATGACGATAAGAGAGGGGTTTGGAGGTTGTGGTGCTTAGTGATTTGCCTCAGTCAAATCTTGGGATAACATTCAAGCTTCCCGACACCATTGTTAGAGAGTGCGTGTCCTTGTAGGGCAGAGGCCAAAGATAAACCAAATGATGAAATGATTCATGTAACAATGATGTCACCTCAGAGGTGAAGTCCTTAGGAGGATGATCTTTCAACTCATAAGGAGATGGATGATGATTCCAAATCTGCAACAACACACACAATGCAAACACAAATATGCTCTAATAACACAATGAATGCCTTGAATGCTCTTTGCTCCAATATCATAAGTTCACAATATCCATCTAGGTTACAAATGAATTCAAAAACACACACACACATATGCTTTCCCACTAACATTCATGGAATTAAATCACAACAGTCGACAAAGATGAACATTTTTAAAGGTCCTTTTCTGACATGACATTAATTGGCCCTGACCAATTAGGGGAGACTTGGGCAGTTGGCATCCAAGTCTAGGACCCCCTTTTAGTCTGGGGTGAGATTTAGGAAGGGCCCAAGGTCCCAAATTTGCATTGGCTCTAGGCAATCTCTTCGAGATGATCAATTATAATACATAATGTCATTACGGGGACCTAGGAACTAAACTAGGAAGTAAAAAGGCATGTGTCCACTTTTTACTCCATAACACAAAGGTAAAGGGTATTGTGCATCATGTGGCTAATATTTCCAATGTGCCTTATTTCAAGCCTCATACTTTTAGGAAGTTTACTACATTACAAGAGACCTTGGACACTGTGCTTCATGAGCTCTAATTTGATTACTCTTCCACCTAAAGAACAGAAAATAGACAAGGTAAATAACACAAAGATAATGAAATCAAATCAAATACCTTTTACCTTAGACTACTCTTTGTCCTTTGATAGATCGGATTGGAATTCACCCTTTTTCCAATGGCTATGCTCTTGATAGATGTGTTTATTGCTCACTAAACCAGCAGCATAACACTACTTGACAATGAGATATGTGATGATTTTGATAGCATAATGTTACTTTGAATGTGGATGATAATGGCTAGGTTGAGGCTAGATTTATAGATACTTGGTTGATAGGATGGATGGCTAGGATTAAGAGTTGGAGGATTAGGACAATCCTTATGTGAATGGTTGAGATTAAGAGGTGTAGTTTGAAATGTGTGGCTAGGATTAAAAGCTAGTTTGACTTTTGGGATAATGATAAGTACAAAATAGGAAATTAATTAAATAATACAATTATTTAATTAATTTTTGGAGAGAGATCATGTGAGGATAAGATTAATTAAATAAATAGGATTTATTTAATTAATTTGGCTAGAGGGATGACATGGATTAATTTTTTTTTTTTGATAGATAAAATGCTACAAGGGGCAGCTCCCATTTCATTCATAAACCAAAAAGAGATTACATTTCCAGTAGGCTATTTGGGCAGCTTATGGAGGATATACTTCATTCCATAGTTGAATTCAGTGGCTCTCCCCTTTTGTTCCTAAGTGAGAGGGAGAGACATATGATTTACAAAGATATTGAAAGTTTCCATATTGTCCCTTATGTCTCCCTCCATAAAGAGGACTATTACTTGTTAGACATCTTGATTTTACAGGTTGGTGGGAATGCCAAAAAAACCCCCCAGCTATCATTCTTGGAAGACTTGTTGAAGACTTTCATAGCATTGTTGGCTATGGATAAGAGGTGCAGTGCAACTAGCTTCTTGAGGGCTATTCTGGTGAGTCCCTTGTGCCTTTATGCCAAGGTGAACTACGTAATAAAATGACTGAGAAGAACTTGGTCATGATAGTGGGTCTCAAGCTGGATGGGCAGGTTGATCACTTGCCACAGTGCCCTTTAGTACTCTTCATTTTGGATAAGAAAAATCCTTCACAATTATTCCTCCACATTGTTTGTGTTATAGGGGCAGTCATACTTGTTGACATTAACATAAGCCATGGCATTGAAAATGAAACAAACGATGCGAGAATGCCCAGGGATCTGTCTATTTGTAGCAATTCTTCCTTCATTCTAACAATTCAGGTAATCTAATCTTCTTCGTGTTGTAGAGGTTAAGCCATCCAAGCTATAGATAAGAATGTGTACAATTAGTAGTGAAATTAGAATGTGTGAAATATGGACATTCTTCCTATGATTCAGTTCTGGTTAGCCTTGTACTGTAGTCTAGACAACTGTATTAATTCATATTTTATTGCCTACAGTAATCGTCCAATTCCTTGAGTTCTTGGTTGGAGAAATGCCTATGGAGTACTTGTTGTCCCAGAGGCAATAAGATCCAAATCCAAGGTGTCATTGGTAAATCTTCAAACATTAATAACCTTTCGTAAGCAAGGTAGGTGGATAATAGAAGATCCTTGTGGGGCATAGAAAAGGACATGTTATGGCATTCGAAGGACGTTGACAGTTTGGGGCCAAGCCCCAATCTTGAAATCCATTAATGATTCGGGGAGGAAAGGGCTCCACCCTTAACTCCCTTCAAAATTTCCCTAATTGAAAGACATTTTTCCGTTACATTCACACCATTTAATGTGTCCTTTCAGTTGGTAGATCCTTTATTGTTCTTCGACTTGTCATTCCCTTCCAAACTAATCCCACCTTTCTGTATAGACTCCTTAGGTTCTCCTATTTTGAGGGGTTCCTAGCATTGCATGGTAAGTTGGCTGGGAGTCAGATTACACTTTAATCCATACTCTTGGTGGGTTGATCCTTCATTTTTGTTCAAAGACTTAATTGGGGAAGTGGGACTTATATTTTCCCCTTTTCCTATATCGACTCCTTCTAGTCTACTTTGCAATGGTGGGTTGGAAGCTTGCCCCTTAGGGGTTGTCAATGGAGCTTGTATGGCCTGGCTATCCTCTGAAGTTTTTTCAACCATCTCACTTGTACCTATCTGGGTCATTTTCCCATTTATAGCCTTTTAATTTTCCTTCTCCATGTTGTTTCTTGGACATCAGGTTGAGGCATGATTCCTACTCTTATAATTTAAACAAAAAAAATTTGGTTCCTCGACTTCCAAAGATTGGGTCCATTTACAGTGTGAAGAACAAAGGATAATTTCCCATGAAAATTTGTTGATTGCAACAACTTGTATTCGAGCATACAGGTATGAGTCATGCTCCAGTAATTCTGTATCAGTCACCATCAAAGTCCCCAATGACCTTCCGATCTTCGCCAGGCATTCTTCCGACCAAAATTCCAAGGGCAGATTATACAGATGGATCCATTTGGGTCCATCATAAGGATCACATTGAACATGATTGAAATTTGGGATCCATTTATGAATATATAATGGCGTTTCATTTATTTTCCATGATCTTCTCTTTAAAATTTTATCTCTATCCACCAGCTTTGAAAGGAAGGTGACACTAAAGAAACCCTTCAGTAGAAATTTTATTACACATTGCATTCTCCAATTTTCCTCTATCCAAGTTTGGATTTGCTCCCTTGTTTTCTTCGGGGCAATGAATCTGCAAATTATGGCAGAATTTAAGAAATATCAACGTCTTCACAACTTTCCTTTGTAATGTTAATGGATGGTATGGATGATCTTCCTTTAGTGATGATGTCTTCTGCTGGCATGAGATCGTCATGCGCAACTTCTTATCTACTTGAATTCACTCCCGACTAATCCATTTTCCCATACATATATATATCGGCATGGATTAATTATTTAAATAAATATGTTTTATTTCATTAAATTGGGTAATGGAGGAAATTAATTAAATAAATATAATTTATTTAATTATTTATAAGGGTATATGGTAAAGGGGACTCTTAGAATAAAAGTTTCGCAAAGTGTCGCAAGGTGATGTTGACAAGGTGTTGAAAGTGGGTTTAGGTGTTGAAAGGTGACACGAGGTTAATTTCAAGTGTCTACATTTTACCCCTCTTTGAGATGGTGTTGTGAAGCAACATCATTTCAAAGAAAGATAAAACATAGTGTTTGGTTGGATAGGATTAGGGATGATGATGTCTCAGCCACTCAAAGTGAGAGTGACAAGGAAGGATGATGTAGGGATGGTATGCCCCCTCGAGAGGATAGGCGAGTTAGAAGAACATGTGTACACTCTTGAAAGAGATGGAGGAAAAATAAGGGATGGATGAAATGGATGAATGATACATTATGTTGCATTAGGTGAGCAACCATATAGTTTGATATAGCACTAGACATTATGAACCAAGGTATAAAGCTAGGGTGAGGATGTGTCTCATGCTTAAAGGACTGACTCAAAAAGACAAAGGTCACAAAAAAACATATGTCGTTGGGCACTATGATATGGAAGACCATGATGGTGTTGTGACAGTATGTTTCAAGGACTAATACAAATGTAAGATCAGATGATAACACACACAAGAAAGCAAGCATGCATGCACAAATGAGAAAAAGATAAACAAGTTTGTTGCTCCTATCAAGCTAAAAATTGATGATTGATGGATTGAATAGTGTTGTTGGCCATGTGAACAACACCAAAATTGATTGATTGATGAATTTATTTATATACTTAAGATAGGATTATGTTCTTAAGAAAGAATTGATTGGATTGATGATGATGGTGATCAGGTTTGTAGCAAGGCTGGGAACAAAATCATTCAATACTTTTGGATGATTGGCTAGATTGCTTGGTTAGAGTGGCATGGATTAAGGATGGATTGCACTTGGATTTATTGCTTGTATTTCTTGGTATATTTGGATTTTTTTTCTTTTTTATGGGATGGTTGCAGTGGATTGCGTTTGAATAGCCTTTTTGCTAGAAACCAATGACAAGGAAAACTAGGTCTAGAGGCAAGGATGAAAGAAGGATTGGATGGAAAGATAAAACGATATGTGATAGTGGATTGGATGGATGGATGGGAAGAAACATGGTGAATGGATGGAGGGGTTTAGGATGTGATCTCTAAGGACTATGTGGCATAGGAATAACATGCCCCACTTTAAATATGCTAGGACTTTGTGTGACAATGCTTATGGGGATAGGTGATAGGATTGGTGGGAAAATATTAGGTATATCAAGATATGTCCAAAGAATTTTTCAACATTTGGCCCCTATCCTTATCAAGATCAAAGAAGGAAGGGAGGATGGGTTGGTTAAATGGAATAGGTATGTGGATATAAGAGATGAGGATGGTAGGATAGGAGGGGAATGATAGGATGGGATAGATGAGACAAATTGCCCCCAAGTGTAGAGTACAAATGGATAGAGGAAGGATTGAACATGATGCCCACAAGGGGTTTTCATCATGGTACTTGCCTAAGGTGGCACAAGGAGTGGTTTTCACCATTGAACAAATTTTTTCTCTTTACTATTTTTTTTATTTTTGATTTTTTTGTATTTTTTATTGTATTTTTTATTATTTTTTTTGTATTTTGGATATTTGGATGGGAGGAAGGATGGAGGAAAGGATTTGGATGGAGGATGGGGACTCAAGCATCTATTTCCAAGAGGAGGGGATCATGTCTCATTTTGGATGTTGTCGTATATGGACCATGTCAAGTGTCATTATGCGTGATAAGGTGTCATTGTACCTCATCATTTAATCATATTTCAGATGTCAAAATCCAGGGGCTGTGTCCTTAACTGTTTGCAATTAGGGATTCTTCAGTTACCAGTTTTCTTAGCAAATCTTAACGATTTCTACTAATTTGAAGAAATTGATCTGTCTACTTACTGAATGAATTTAAGGAATGCTGAAAATAGAATTAAACAGGAAGTTACTTAAAGCAATCTTAAAAACAACAACATGCATCTATCTATCAAAATTAGTAAATACTTTTCACAGCTAAATTTGAAATAACAAAATAGTAGTACTAGCCTTCTGCCTTGGTGGTGAGAGTGTGCCCTTGCTCCACACCCTTGGGGCTGAAGGCTATAGTAGGGAATCAACACAAAAGAATAAGATCACAACTAAATTCGGTCCAATTCCATTCGCTTTGCATTCATGAAAAATATTGATATCAAAGAAACTGAGATTACCAAGAATCAGAACAATCCAATCATTGTATATCTTTTCTATTGTTTCTATAAGTATATATAAAATAAGTGATGACATATCACTTATCTTATCTACCAATTCTTCTATGAGATGACATCCATCTCTTTATTATACTAGCTGTCTAATTATGGAAAAATAACCATGCAATAAAATTAGATTGAGTGGAATAGAAGTCCACTCAGAATTCCAAGTTTGAGTCTTTTCACATTTGGGCAGCGAG
Organism: Cunninghamia lanceolata; assembly: GCA_027924645.1. NCBI lineage: Eukaryota > Viridiplantae > Streptophyta > Pinopsida > Cupressales > Cupressaceae > Cunninghamia > Cunninghamia lanceolata. The sequence continues at coordinate 5,958,634 of BSBN01000848.1, read as the reverse complement.
GCCCTGAAAATAAGGATATTGATTTAGTTTTATCGGTAACTCATGCAAAAACTTTAAAAAGATAAAAACTCCAGTAGTTAACTAAAGATGACCCTTCACCACTCAGGTGATGATTTGAGTGAAATGAGGGGTATCACGCTCACTGCCGGAAGTACCTGATCGACAGCTTATGCTGGAAATATGCCCTGCTCTCAGGAGGTGCCAGAGATGTATGTCTCTATCTACAGCTCTGGAGATACCATTGTGGCCTTCTTGTTCAGCTCTGGAGATGCTCCAGACTCCTGTCCAACTCTAGAGAGGCTTTTCTCTTTACTTTAAAACTTCTAGTGTCGTGGTATTCTGGTATTGTCTCCGGAGATCATTGAAGACTACCTCTAGAGATGTACAAAATTGTCGTTCCGAGCATCTACACCTATTGATTCAAAAAGAGAAGTTTTTTTATATTTTTCCATCAATTCCATGCACATTAGTCCTTTAATTAGAAAATATGATCTTAAGTAATTTACCTTCAATTAATCATTATCTAGAACAATCTTGCTAGCCTATTCGGGTTCAAATATTAAGAAAGACGGGATCAGGAAGGAGAAAAAGAAAGGTAAAAAGATGTATTTCATGGGTGCTACTTGGCACTCATCATCCCCCCATACCTAAGGTTTGACAGGTCCTCCTTCTTCTCACAATCTAGATTTATTTTGGTGAAGTAGCCTGTCAGTCAAGCTATAATCTTGTGCATAGGTAGACCAAGTGGTGTGGTTGGTATTACCATTGCCTTTGTATTGATCAACCTGCTTCAACCAGTCCTGCAATTTCTCATCTTCTATTGGCTCAGCCCAGACAGGGAGTGGTTCAATTATGAGAGGGGGCCTGAATCGTCCACCTATCCATTCCTGCTTATGCTTATCCATCATTTTGGCTATTAACTTTGCTATTCTCATAAATAATCTTAAGTTTGCAGGGGTGACCACCTCTCTCATTTTCTGCTCTAAGGTCAAAACATTCCATCTTTTCTTTGCTATGGCAAGTACTGGATTTGTTGAACTATTCATGAAAAGACCAAAATTGATGGAGCACTCTTGCAAACTTTTTAGGTATAATGGCAAAATTTTGTTTTGACTCTAAGGGTGATAGATGTAGGACCTGAATTGGGTCTTAAAAGCATTAGGATTGGGACATTCCTTCCTGATGAAGACATGTTTCTGTATCTTTCTTGAGATGATCTTCCATTCATTCATTCCATATCTGATGATTCCTTATTAGGGACATAAATGCTTTAAGCTGGCATTCCCCCATAAAATAATTAAGAATGAAAGTTATATCGTTAACACAGAAACCATGCAGATATAATTCACATAGGAAATTCTTGTCTTCATCATTAGTCCTTGTATATGCTGTCATGAATCCTTCTACTATCTCTGTATTCTCAACCAAGTCAGACAGCACTAAAGAGAATTTCCTCTACAAAACTCTTTCCTGTAAGAATATAGAATAGCTGGCACTTGGAGGCCTGCAAGATAGAATGTCAAAAGAAAGGGAGGCCATCTCAATGATTTTTCCTTCCAGAATTTCTATTCTTTTTGTCTTGGCAGTGACTACCCTTTGTAATTGCAGCATAGGCTTGGAAGCCTCATATTCTCTACATTTTTTCTCCTAATGGAATAGGACCTTAGGAATGTCAATGGGGATTGGACCCACATATGGATCTATTTGTATCTTCTGCTCATTGGTTGCCCTTGGGCCAACCAACTCTTGAATATATTCCTCCTGATCATCTAGCTTGTTGTTGGCCCAAGTCAACTGTCTCTCTTGGCTATGTATTTTCTCAATTAATGCTGCCATTATTATGAGGCCATTGTCTCTAGCCATGGTGAGCTCAGAAACACTCTATGCTGCCTCTATCTCCTTTTCTTCCAACAGTTTGACTGCCTCAGTTTTCTAGGCCTCCAATTCTGCTTCTTTCTCCTGGATGATCTAGTTTTTGCTCTGGAGCTTTGTTTGTAGATTTTCAATGACTTGTTTTTGCTCTATTTCTACCTCCATTCTGACCTTCTTGAGGTTAGTAATAATCTGATTCTTCTCCCAGAGTAGTCTCTTTAGGTTGTCAATTTCTTCTAACATTTGCTGTTCTTTTGAAATCTCAACATCCTCTTGATCAGAGGGGTGAGGGAAAGTTTCTGCTTCTGCTTCTATTTGCTAAACATCAGGGTTTTCCATGGCCATCTGGCCTGCACCATCAACTGCACCCATTTGCCCTGTTTCATCTTTTCCTACAGACTCCCTATCTTGAGGGTCCTCTTGGGGTTCCTCTGCTTCTGTTGGCACCGATGAAGGCCCAGCCTTCTCCTCATATGTTCTAAAACCCAGGAGTACCTCAGCTAGGAGAGCAGTATCTTTCTCAGCCTAAGAGAGCTATCTTTTCTTTTTGCTTCTCTGTAGCATAGGTGGGGCAGGTGCCTCCGGAGCAGGTCTCTCAGCCTCAAAATATGAGGAAATAGTAAGAGTTTGTCTGTGTTCTGTCTCTAGAGCATGTGATGGTTCTGAAATTGGACTTGACCCCAGATGGACAGATGGTGCTGGGGAAACTTCTCTGTCTTCTCTTCCTGACTAGAGGGATCTCATCTGAATCATGAGATGTTTCTTCAGCCCAAGTTTTCTCTATTTTCTGTCTTGACCTCTCCCCTGTTAATTCCTTAGGGAAAGATTCCTCAGTTAGAGTCATCTTTCTCCTAACTGATCAAGTCATGTATGGGGTTTGTTCAAGGGCAAACTTGCTAATTTCTTTGCCTTTCTTCTTTTTATCAAGAACATGGGCTGCAGATGAAGTTACCTCCTATGAGGACTTCTTTCCCCTTTGAACAACTATAGAGGAGGTTGAAAGCTCTATTTCTTATTCTTGGTGGGTAGAGGAACCCTCAGCTTCTGTCTGTGCCCTCTCTGGTTCTCTGTCTTGGAAATTTTGTTCAAGAAAAATTTGCCATAATTCTTCCCCATTGGCTTGAGATAGGAAGTGGTGTTTAACTACTAGAAAAATGAGGCCATGATGTTTCATAGGACCCCTGTTTTGCTAATATTTTTCTGCAGTTGCCCTGATGGTAGAATACAAGAAATTGGGAATGTTTATGCTAAGTTCAGTGTGTCCAGTCCCATGCCTTAGAAAAATCAGCATTTTCATTATTGGTCCTAAAACTAAAGAGAATTATCCATCACAAGTGAAATATTTCATCAGCTAGGTAGCTACAAATTGCCAAGGGTTTGGAAGTGTGGACCTAAGAATTCATTTTACTTCATTTTTATTTGAATGTAGTTGTATTGTAGGTTCACCTTCAGTAGAGAAATTCTTAATCAAATTAGTATATAAGGTTTTTAGATGATAAAACCTCTCACCTTGTTCAGGCAGGTCAGAAATATGACTGATAGTGGTTGCAGAGAGATTGATTCAGACTCCTCTGATAGCTGTCTGATTGTCCCTTAGATTTCTTAGGAATTCATCCATGACATCTTCTTGAAACCCTTCAAATTTTTCTAGAAATTCCAATCATCCTGTAGTTCTCAAAATATTTGCTGCAACTTCATCTTGTAAAAGACCTGCAGCACTCTCTGGTTCAGACGTCTTCTTTACCCCCATTGCAAAATTGGTTCCACCTTTTGCGCTTAATTCCTCACTCTTCTATCTGCAGTTTGTCCCTTCTTCTTAACTCTGTAGGCTTTGGAGGACTGTTCAATTTACTCTGTTCTTCAGGGTATTTTAGAAGTTTGAATGAGGATTATTATGTCTCTCAACTTAGGCTTATGGAAGATTTACAGATTAGTTAGAGTACCTAGGTGGTCATAAATGCAACAGAGTGATAGGACACTTTGGAGGCAAGGTGACAGTACAACAAAGATGGAGGCATGCATGAAATTGGAAAAGAAAATGATGGCAGGAGGACGTGTCATAATGACGGCACCCAAAAATAGAAAGACAAGACAGTTGCTATTTAATGCTTAATTTAAGATAGAATTACCTGAACCATTTTTAATGATGAGGAGCGATGTACACGACAAAGATGTTACAACATTTTATGAGACTGCACATGATGTGGCACATGAGTAGCTTTTGGTGGCTTGAGATGATGCCAACTACTTCATTGGTACGCAACCTGCAATCATTTCGGCTGAGTGGTTTGAGAATCCATGTTCCTTGGGTGACGTCAGTGCTGCCTTTGTAAATACCCCTGCAAATGAAATACATGCTGATTTTATTTTATTCCTATCATAAAGTAGAGGATGAGTCATGATGACCTCATCATATGATGTTTCCACTTTATTGCCTAGAGAGGTGGGTCCTCTCCCCCATTGTTGTAAATGACTCTTTATTGATGGAGCATTGGAGGTGCTCCTAGTTTGTGAAGCGCAGGTGGTGCTCCTAGTTTGTGAAGTGTTGGAGGTGCGTTTGAGTAACTCTTGGCACCTGATCACCTCCGTAGCTCAATTGTTTTCAATTGTCCTGAAGAAGGGAACCGCCATTTGTTGGTTTTCAACTCCCTTGGTCGAGAAAGACAACCATTTATTGGTTTTCCATCTTTCTCTTTTTTTTTAGAAGGCTACCATTTGCTGGTTTTCAACTTTTTTTTTTAATCCAACACTGTGATAGAGGAGGTATCCCCTTTATCAAAACACAAATCATAAAGAAACTCTTCTTTAGTAGATGGTCTTTTATAGAGTCTGATTCGGTGACAATTTACTAAGAATGTGTCTGTTCTTCCATCAATAGATTCCAATAATATTGTTCCATTTTCAAAAACTTCCTTTATTTGATAAGGATCCATCCAATGAGTTTGTAATTTCCCTTTGAACTCTTTGAATTTAGAATCATAAAGAAGAACCCAATCACCTTGCTGAAATGTCCTCCTTTTGATGTGTTGGTCATGCCATTGCTTCCTTTGATACTGAACTAGTTCTGTTTGCTGAATGGCCTCTGTCCGAATTTCATCCAACTCATTGAGCTGAAGAATTCTGTTATGTTGAGTTATAGACAATGGTAGACCAATATCCAATATAGTTTTAAGTGTCTAGAGTTCAAATTCTATAGACAAAATAGGTTTTTTCCCATAAACCAATTCATATGGTGAGAATTTTGTTGTGGACTTCCAAGTGGTATTGTAAGCCCAAACTGCTTCAGGTAATCTATTAGCCCAATCTTTTCTATTCATTTCTACTGTCCTTGTTAGAATATTTTCAATTTCCCTATTAGTTACTTCTACCTGCCCATTGGCTTGAGGATGGTAAGATGAAGATTTTCTGTGCTTGACTTGTTATAAATCTGTGAATGCTCTGATTACCTGTGAAGTAAACTGAGGTCCTTTTGTCTGAAACTATTGATCTTGGGGCTCCAAACCTTAAGAAAATCTTATTATAAAGGAAATCAACAACTTTTTCTTCTCTTGCAAATTGTAATGCTTGAACCTCAGCCCATTTAGTAACATAGTCTATGCATACTAGAATGTATTCCTTGCCTGATGATGGTGGATAAATTGGTCCCACAAAGTCTAAACCCCACTACTCAAATGGTTCCATCATGACTTGTGGATGTAGTAACATCTCCTGGGTAAAGGCTGGCTATCCCATCCTTTGGAACTGGTCATAGTGCTGCACATACTTCTTTGTATCTTTATGAAGAGAGGGCCAGTAGTAACCAGCTCCGAGGATCTTGTGGACTGTCCGATGGGAGGAGTAATGACCACCAGATGATTCATCATGACATGCTTTCAACACATCAAAAATCTCATCAGCTTTTAAACACCTGCGTAGAATGAAATCAGGACCACATTTAAATAGTAAACCATTCAACCATTTGTATGATAAACTTTCTTTAACTATTTTTTTTTTGTTTTGAAGTAAAATGGGATGGATACAACCCTGCAGCTAAAAGATTAGCTATGTCAGCAAACCAAGGTATAATAGAGGAGATAGCAAAAAGATGTTCATCTAGGAACTTGTCCTCCACTGGTTGGTTTTCTCCTCCTGTATGCAATCTTGACAAAAAATTAGCAACCAGATTAAACTTACCTAGATTATCAACTATGGTAATATCAAATTCCTACAATAGCAATAACCACCTGATGATCCTTGCACCCACTACTGGCTTATTCATTAGGTACTTGATGGCTGCATGATCAGTGTATACAAATATTTTATATCCAGTGATGTAATGCCTGAATTTATTTATAGCATAGATGACTGCCAAGAATTCTTTTTCAATTGTAGTGTAATTTCTTTCTGCAGAGGTAAGGTTTTTGCTGATGTAATAAATGGCATGCATACTCTCTCCTTCCTCCTTTTATCCTAAAACTGCCCCAATGGACTCATTTGAAGCATCAGTCTATATGTGAAATTGTAAAGTCCAATTAGGTCCTCTCAAAATTGGTGTGACAGTAGGCTTCTCTTTCAAGGTTTCAAATGTTGATTGACAGTCTTCTATCCATAGAAATTTCGTGTCTTTGTTAAGCAGGGTAAACAGGGGGGCAACTATTCTGCTAAAATTTTCTATGAATCTCCTATAGTAGCCTGCATGACCCAGAAAACTTCTAACATCTATCTAATTTTTGGGTGAAGGCAATTGTGTGATCACTTCTATCTTGTTTTGATCCACTTTGATCCCCTTTGCTAAAATGTGGTGTCCCAAAACAATTCCTTCCTCCACCATCGTGAAGCACTTTTCATGGCTAAGGGATAATTGATTTTTCTCACAACATTTCAGTACTTTCTCAAGGTTTGTGAGAGCTTCTTCAAAATTATCCCCATACACAGTAAAGTCATCCATATAGACCTCCATGCATTCATTAGCTAGTTCAGTGAAAATAGCTAAAACAAGTCTCTGAAATGTAGTTGGGGCATTGCATAGTCCAAAGGGTAGAACTTTGTAAGCAAAAGTTCCCCAAGAGCAGGTGAAGGTGGTTTTGTCCTAGTCTTCAGGTGCTACTTGAATTTAGTTATACCCACTGAATCCATCTAGAAAAGAAAAATACTTCCTCCCAGCGAGGTTGTCCAGTACTTGGTCAATGAATGGTAAGGGAAAGTAGTCCTTTTTTGTAGCTTTGTTCACACCATTTCCCATTCTTTTTAGGCACTATGACAAGTGGTGAGACCCATTGAGTATCTAAGATTGGATATATAAAACCTACTTGCAGTAATTTTTCTATTTCAGTTTTAACAATGTGTTTTAAAGCAGGATTCAATCTTCTCTGGGTTTGTGTGACAGGTTTAATATCCTCAGTGTATATATGATGGGTATAGATCTCAGGAGGTATTCCCTTCATATCTTAGTATTCCCAAGAAAAAGCTGTTGAATGGGAAATCAGAAGTTGGATAAGTTTTTCTTCCTGATTTGCTGTTAATTGAGTATTGATATTAAGTGTTTTCCTTGGTCAAATCATGACCTGTTTTGTGATTTGATCCATAGATGTAGTTAATCTATATATTGGAGTCATGGTATTGAGAGGACAAGAATGTGGAAGTAACATGTGGAAAGTGGCTAAGTCTCTGTAAAAGGTTTCCCCACAAGGAATGATGTTGGCGAGGGTACAATGAGAAGAAGTAAGAAGTTCACTCCTAGAATCTTGGGCGAGCTCCATCACATCCTTATTGATTATGATGTGAGTAATGTCTTCTATTGTATCATAGTAGATTTCTTCTTCTAACTCTCCTAGATGTTTCCTGATGGTTACCATAGCTACTAAGGCACTGTTGTCATTGTTCTCTGGTTCATCCATCCATACTCTTCCTGTATAATGTATTGATGGTTTAGCTGGAGGATACAAAGATATTTTCTTCAAATCTATCCCATTAGAAATAACCATATCTCCAGTTCGACAATCAATAGATGCTGCTGCTGTAGCCAGCCATGGTCTTCCTAAAATTAGTGGGTAAGCATTTCTCGAGTTTCTCAGTTCTAATATCAGGAAGTCTACTGGAAATTCCCATGATTCTATTACAACTGGTACATCAGTTATTACTCCTTTTGGGATAGCTACTGACTGATCAGCAAGTTGAACGATTGTAGTTGTGGATTGGATACTTGATAGAGCTAATTTGTCCATTGTGTGAACTGTCATCACATTAATTGCTGCTCCCAAATCAACTAGAACATTTGAAATTTCTACCCCTGAGATGAAAATAGTTATGACAGGATTTCCAGGGTCTCCATATTTTGGGAGGAGCATTTCTCCCATCAACAGATCTACTACTTTCCCTTCCACCTGTATTGTGGAAGGAAATTTTTTCTTCCTACCCTATGTTTTGATACAATACTATTTAATGAACTGATTTAGTTCTGGTACATCTCTGATTGCTTGGAGAAGAGGAATTTCAATGTTTAGTTGCTTGATTTCTTGTAAAAGTTCTGATTCCAGATTGGTTTAGATTTGTTTTTGTAAGATCTTTTTCTGGGGAACATACTGTTTAAGTTGTTCTGGGTATGGTGCTAGTTTTTCCATCTCCAGAGCATCTCCGAAGCTCTTGTCAGAATTGTGTTTAGGAATGTTCTCTAGAGTCAGTCTTTTAGGAGCAACTCTAGAGTTATCCAAGGATGATTCTCTTAGCACTTTTTCATTAGTAATCTCCTCCGAGAGTTGAGTGGATGAATTTTCAAGTTCCTCATCATTGGTTACTTCAACTATAGTTGGAGGAGATGGTCTTGGGATATGCTTTCCCAGAACACAGCTGGAGATTATTTGAATACATAGCATTAATACCAGCCATGTTTTCTTATTCTGTCATGTAAACAGCCGCTCCCTGTTTATTCTGTGGGTTTGGTATAGGCTGAGCTAGTAAAGGTGGTTGGCTAATTGGTTTATTTTATGATTGACCTTGTGTGTTGGAGGGTCTAGTTAGTAAAGGTTGTTGTTGAGGTTGGAAAAGTCTAGGTTGTCCCTGGTATTGTTGATTATATCCCTGTTGAGAACCCCATTGAGGTTGCATGTTTTGTGATCCAAACTGTGGTGGCCACTGTTGATTTCTCCAGGGCTGACTTTGCCAATTTTGGTTTTACCAATGATGGTTTTGCTAATCTTGCTATCTCGAAGGAGGATTATTCTGAGGCCCATGCCAAGTTGGATTCCATTGATTATTTCCTCAATTAGAAGGACCCCTGTAAGAAGGCTGGTTTGGATACTGATTATAAGGGAAATTCCCAGCTTGTTTTTGTCCCACATAGTTCAATTCTTCTTCCATTATGGAATTCTTCTTACTCAATCTTTTCAAGGCTGGAAGTTGACTACATTAACTGGTAGGATGTTCCCTATCATAGATCTAACAAATCTCTGATTTGTCCAAAGGGCATTCTCTCAACAGATGCTTGTTTCTACACCTAGGACAATAGATGGAGAGTGGTTCAGTTGTTCTATTTTGATAAGCTATTCTAGTTTTTGCTTGAATCCCATCCAATGTGGTATTTAATTGGACCAAAATGTCTATTTTTAGATTTGCAATCTCCTCCATTAACTATCCTATTTCATTCTTCCCTTTAAAAATTTTGGATGATCTCACTCCATCTTGGGTTCTAGAATAGTTCCTGTAGAGTTCTTCTATAGCAGGTATATCCATTTTGTTGATATTTCCTTTTCCCATTAGATCCAGTGCCTATTTTGATTCTTTATCCAATCCTTTTACAAACAGAGTTCTGGCCAAGGAGTGATCTATTGGGTTGCCATACCTTCTCAAGGCGAAATTAAACCTATCCACATAGTCCTCTAAGGTCTCTTCCTCTCCTTGCCTAATTTTAAACAATTCTTCATTTTTATTACTGGATCTATAGTAATCTTGATATTTTCCCAAAAATTATGTTTCCATCTGATCCCAAGAATGGATAGAATTCTGTGGTAAACCCATAAACCATCTCATCGCAGAATCTTTCAAGGTTGAAGGGAATAGTTTGAGTTTTTGGTTATCTGATCCATAATCATAAGTTTGGCATACTACTTTGAATTCAAACAAAAACTGATCTGGATCCTTAGAAGAAAGTCCTCTAAAATTTGGCAAGTGTGCTAGTGAGATATTCTTTATAGGAGCATTGTCTCCAGTAGCCAAAACAATAGGATATGAGAAGGTTCTTGGAGCCTGATTTTCCTCTTCTTCATGATTATCATTATCCATGTTTAGTACTGGTTCTTCTCCCTGAGGTTCTAGGAAATTAGGTTCTATCAAGGGATCTGCCTAAAACTTTTGTTCTAATTCTTAGATATAATTGGTGAGTGGAAGATTTGGAGGATCTAAGGGATTATTGATTTGTGGTGTAGCTTCCAAAGTAGGTTCTAGGTTTCTCTCTTCAACAAGATCTTGTGCCATCCCACTGCTTTCCCCTATGGCTTGTTGATGGGGTGTCTGTTTTCTATATCTTACTTTTGAATCTCTATCTCTAACCATACAGATCTATCCTAAAAACTATTTTAGCTAAGTTTCCTTAATTAACATAATATATCTCCGGCAACAGTGCCAAAAATGACAAGGTGTCGTTGTACCTCATCATTTAATCATATTTCAGATGTCAAAATCCAGGGGCTGTGTCCTCGACTGTCTGCAATTAGGGATTCTACAGTTACCAATTTTCCTAGCTAATCTTAACGACTTCTACTACTTTGAAGAAATTCATCTGTCTACTTACTAAATGAATTTAAAGAATGCTGAAAATATAATTAAATAGGAAGTTACTTAAAGTAATCTTAAAAATAGCAACATGCATCTATCTATCAAAATCAGTAAATACTTTTCACAACAAAATCTGAAATAACAAAACAGTGGTACTAGCCTTCTGCCTTGGTGGTGAGAGTGGGCCCTTGCTCCACACCCTTGGGGCTGAAGGCTATAGTAGGGAATCAACACAAAAGAATAAGATCACAACTAAATTCGGTCCAATTCCATTCGCTTTGCATTCATGAAAAATATTGATATCAAAGAAACTGAGATTACCAAGAATCAGAATAATCCAATCATTGTATATCTTTTCTGTTGTTTCTATAAGTATATATAAAATGAGTGATGACATATCACTTATCTTATCTACCAGTTCTTCTATGAGATGACATCCATCTCTTTATTATACTAGATGTCTAATTATGGAAAAATAACCATGCCATAAAAGTAGATTGAGTGGAACATAAGTCCACTCAGAATTCCAAGTTCAAGTCTTAATACATTTGGGCAGTGAGGCCCTGAAAATAAGGATATTGAATCAGTTTTATTGATAACTCATGCAAAAAATTTAAAAAGATAAAAACTCCAACAGTTAACTAAAGATGACCCTTCACCACTCAGGTGATGATTTGAGTGAAATGAGGGGTATCACGATCACTGCTAGAAGAGCTTGATCGACAGCTTATGCTGGAAATATGCCCTACTCTCAGGAGGCAATGGAGATGTAGGTCCCTGTCTACAGCTCCAGAGATATGTCTGTAGCTCTGGAGATATGTATGTAGCTCCGGAGATACCATTGTGGCCTTCTTGTTCAGCTCCGGAGATGCTCCAGACTCCCGTCCAGCTCCGGAGAGGCTTTTCTCTTTACTTAAAAACTTTTGGTGTCGTGGTATTCTAGTATTATCTCTGGAGATCATTGAAGACTACCTCCGGAGGTGCACAAAATTTCTGTTCCAAGCATCTACACCTATTGATTCAAAAAGAGAAGTTTTTCTGCATTTTTCCATCAATTCCATGCACATTAGTCCTTTAATCAGAAATTATGATCTTAAGTAATTTACCTTCAATTAATCATTATCTAGAACAATCTTGCTAGCCTATTCGGGTGCAGATATTAAGAAAGACGGGATTAGGAGGAGAAAAAGATGTATTTCATGGGTGCTACTTGGCACTCATCAATGCGCATGGATGTTGGTAGATGATTGGATGAGATGGATGGGGGATAGTGGATTATGATGTGGATTATGGATGGGTCAGGGATAGTGGATTATGATGTGGGTTATAGATGGTAATGATGGAGAATGGGCTTATGTGAAAGCATGAACCATAGGGATGTGATAGGGGAGATATATGGGATAGAGGATATAGGATGGGCAGATGGAGATATGTGGGAATGTCGCGGTGTTGAGGGGAACCAAGACCATTGTTTGCACACACCATATTAGATTTTGAAGCTTTTGATGTGGAGGGGGTGTGGGGAGTAATGGGGACTACCGATTTGGGTATTTAGGGATCCAAATGGACTTAGGATTCTTAGGATTTTTTGATTGGGTGTGGGATTGTTGGGATTTTTGATAGGGTGGGATTTGGATACTCCATTTGGACTAATTTCTTTTTTTCTTGGGGACCCGCACCATTTTTGTTTTAGATTTAGATTTTAGAGGTGTGGGCATTTGTAGCCTTTTGGATTTTTGATTTTTCTTTATGTATCGATGCCCTTTGGCATGATAATCTTGAGGCTTTTGTGGATTTTTCACTTTATGTAAGGAGACATCCAAATTGTTATTTTGGAATCCCATGGGTGTGGTGATAACTTCATGTTTAGGTGATGTGTGCACTTGTTGATCTTGATTAGGAGTTTTAAGGGATTTAAGGGAGTGAGATGTATGGATGGATGGATTAGTGGACTTGTGGATGAAGGGATGAGGGGTTGTGAGGATGGGAATATTAGGAGTTGGAAGGAGTGGATGAAGGGAGATGTATGGTCACATGATTTTGAGAATGGTATGACAATGGTGGTGGGATAGTGACATATGATTTGGAGGTGCAATGGGATGCATGGGGTTTGGGAATGGAAGAAGTGGATTTAGAAGGTGTGCAGGTGGTGCCAGCATGTTGAGATTATTTTCCTTGGGATATATAGCCAAGGCCATCTGATCATAGATGGGTTTTGATATGGACAGGATCCAAGATACCTTGTTTGTGAAGGCCTAATCCTTTGCCTTGATAATTCATGTTTGGAGCATGTGATGTGCTATGGGATGTTTGTTATTGTGGAAACATGAAACAAGCCCATTATTAGATGGGGGAGGATGAGTCGTGGATAGAGTTTATTCCTCTCCTATGAAAGAACCACCACAAATGAAGGTGTTGGGTACAAGAGGATATGACAATGGATTTGGGATGTGATCAATATGAAGATGGTGTGGGATTAGGAAAGGGATGAGTTGGGATACTTAGATCTTGATTAACACTATGCTCATTAGGATGTGGTGTGTTATGATCCAAGTTATTTGTTTGATTATCTATGTTGCCTTGGGGACCAAGTGTCTCATCATGGGATGTTGGTGGATGATGGATAGGACAAGTCATAAGTTGGATAGGAGTGATACGTGTTTCTTGCTCATGGATGGTTTTGGGATCATGGATGGTGATGAGATCTTACCTGAATATGCAAATGTATCTTCATTTCCTACCCTAATCTACTCCATCCTTTGATTTGTATCTTAATAATTGTTAAAAACCTCGTTTGATTATGTTAATTGTGGATGTAATATTCCAACAACTTCTGGAACTAAATGGTTTCATGTTGTAGGTTTTTACTAACAAAGACATGTAGAAACACATTTTTGGTTGTAGGCATTCCTTCATTGTAAGCAGTAAGGTCTTCATGAAGATCTGGAGAAGTTTCTATCAACTCTGGAGATCCATAGTAGAGCTGTTGCAGAAGCTCCGAACTTGTGCTTTCAGCATTCCAGAGCTATACAAAAGACTCAAAAGATTCTGCGGAAGACTGTAGTAGAGCATTGCCAACACATACCCCTTGAATTGTTGCAAGATGAAGTGACTTTTATTCCTGTTTTCATTGATCTATTGAAGAAGGGAAACACTAGTTGACTATTCATGTAGGAGTTACAAAATTTTGCCAAAATGATGTTTTATGTTGTTTATTTTTAATCAGTGACCTTCATGGCCTACTTAAACATAAGTTAAACTATTGTTTAAAGTGACACACATAGTGACACTCTATAATTTTCTTTAGTCTTTGCATGATGTTTTATAGAAGTAGTAGTTACATGTTCAGAATGCTGAATAAATGATTTTGTATCTTATACAAAACTAGTAGTTAGAAGAATAAGACTCCAGAGATATCTATCAACAAGATATAACTGATATATATGGGTAGCCCTAGAATAGGAATGATACATATAGATTAATTTTGGAAGAATTAGATATACCTTTGTTATTTTTGTTAAGCATACATCTTTTTGAGAAATCAGAAATAAAGGCAGGCAGTTCTTTATTTGCGTGTTTTGAATGTTGAATCGGTCATTCTCTAGAGGTGTGTAGCAAAGGACCACTCCCAACAAGGGGGAATGGACTAGTATTTAGTGCATTAGACTTCCTGTTTTGTCAAATTTTTGAATTGCTTAGGTAGATTCATTGCTTTGATAATCTTTAGATATATTTACTGTTGTATTCTAGTTGTTGTTTTCTTAGATCTCTATTAAAATAGTTTTATTTTAGTAGCTGTCATTTTTAGATTCCTAGATTAGAATTTCTTTCAAGCAAGTATTTAGATGCATGATCACAAATAGATGAGTAGACATTGATTTCTAGTAGTACTAGGAGGACTGCTAGTTATAGCTTTTACTACAAATATCGATGGACATGCCCTAGATTTGATAAATTAGACAATTATTCTATTTAAATGCAAGGTGTACAATGACCCTTATCATTTTTGGTGACATTGCTAAGGAATAGTATTAGTAGATACTCTAGTTAGCAGTTCTTATAGTTAGGATTAGAATAATTTTTGCATGGTTAGACCAAGAGACTCTCAAGGTAGGTTTATCAAATAAATACCCCAACTACACTTTGTAGGTGGAATTAGTGGGGTACAATAGGAAAGTGTTGATAAGGAAAACAACTCATTTGACACCTTAGAAATATCACCAAGCCCAGACATTCCTACATCCCCCAAATACCATATAATTTCACAATATATCCAACGCTTGCAGGAAAAATAGAAGAAAATTGAAACTGATCTTCTAGAAGGAACACCTTCCAAAGAAAACTAAACAAATCCATTACCCATGGAAGATAATTATGAACAACCAGATCCTCTTGGAGAAAGGGCTACAGGGAGAACTTTTTCTTATCCTATAGTCCTAGATCCTAAGGGAAATGCCCCATGAAGAACATTTCTCCATCAGTACTTCTAACCTTAAGAGGAATTCCTTCAAAGAATTTGGAGCAATTCCTCTTTGAATTCAAAGTTTTGTGCCAAACATATGACTACAATTTAGATTACCAAAAACAAATTATTTCCCTCCACACTTAAAGACTCTACCATGAGATGGTTTATAGGATTAACCCTTGATTCCATACACTCATGGGATCAAACAAAAACTGCATTCCTTGACAAGTATCAGGATTACTACAGTATAAGTGATAGGAAGGAAGAGATTTTTAGAACCAAATAGAACGAGGAAGAGAGTTTAGAGGATTATTTGGACATATTCAACTTTGTCCTTTAAATATATGGCAATCCTTTGGAACACAATCTAGATAAGGCTTTGTTCCTGAGAGGGTTAGATAAAGAGTCAAAAATGAATTAGATCTAATGGGTAAAGGGAATATAAACAAGCTAGATATGCCATTAATTGAGGAAATTTGTAGGAATTACTCAAGGACACATGATGGAATTAGAGCACCAAGACCTTTTATAATGGAGGAACTTGCAAACTTTAAGACATATATCTTGGTTCAACTAAACACCACTCTGGATGGAATCGAGGAGAAGAATAGAACAACAAAACCACTGTCTATATACTGTCCAAGATGCAAAAATAAACATCTCCTATGTGAGTGCCCTTTAGATAAAAATGAAAATTTCCAAATTTGTGATAAGAATGATCCCACTAATCATTGTGATCAGCTCCCAACATTAAAGAAGTTGACCAAAAAGAATACCCAAATGGAGGAGTAAAACTATATAGGACACAAGCAAGCTGGTATAGGCCTTCCAAATTGGGTATCTAATTAGTGGATATCACAATGGAATGGTCCTATAAATCCTCCACAATGAGGAGCACAAGACTGGTAGAAACAACACTAGAAAAGCTAATAGTGGCAAAATCAACCATGGCCTAACCAACATTGGCCACAACAGTTTCAGCCCCAATTTGGATAACAAAACATGCATCAATAGTGGGGTCCTCAAATAAACTATAACTAGTCATTCCAAGGCTAGAAAAGGTGTTTTCCAAATCAACAACAAGGTCTCTTAACTGGTTCGACAAATACAATAAACCAGTCCCAAAATGAACTAGTTAATCAGCTGCCCCTACTTGCTCAACCTATACCAAATCCAAAATACAATAAATCAGGAGTAGTAATTTACTTGACTGAATAGGAAAATATGGATGGACTAAATACTATTCATTTAAAAAATCTCCAACTACGTTTAGGAAAGACTTTACCAAGACCATCTCCTCCTATGATTGTTGAAATTACAGATAAATAGGAATCTTTAGATTCCTTTAAACAATAACCCCATGAAGAGATTACTCTCAACATAGTGCCTAGAAAATAACCTTTAGGTACCTTCGTAGTTCCTCTGGAGATACACTTTGGAGCTTTTATAGAGATACACTCTGGAGCTTCTCTGGAGATACACTTGGGAGCTCTTCTCTGGAGATACACTCTAGAGCTCTTCTAGAGACTCTAAAATAGGCACCATTCCTTGAATGACTTAAACAAACTGCTCCTCAAAAATAAATCCCATCTACAGAGATTCAACCTATCACTAAGTCTAAATTGCTTTAGGAAATTAAGCAATTAAAGATTGAAATTCCACTCCTTCAAGCCATTAGGGATGTCCCAAAACTCAACAATTTATTAAACAAAATTGTGTTAAGACCCAAGGTAAAAAAATGAACTTTCCCAAAACTATTTAGGTGGAGGGTAAAACACTAGACTTGTTGGTTGGAGAAATACTCCTCCCTAAGTACGATGACCCTGGTAACCCTATTATCATAGTCTACATCTGGGATTGAAATATCAAATGTATTGGTTGACTTGGGAGTAGCAATCAATGTTATGACAGTCCACACCTTAGACAAATTGGTTCTTATAGGTATTCAAGCCACTTCCACAATTCTGTAATTATTGATTAGTCGGTCGCAAACCCAAAAGGAATGTTAACAGATGTACCTATCATAGTGGAATCATGGGAATTTCCTATGGATTTCCTAATCTTAGAACCAAGAAATAAAAAAACTACTTACCCCTTGATCTTAGGAAGACCATGGCTGGCTACTACTACAACATCAATAGAATGTAGGGCTAGAGATATGGTCATATCCAATGGGTTAGAAATGAAAAAGATCTCTTTATATCCTCTAGACAAACCCTGTATGAAGTATTTAGGAAAAGTCTAGATTGATGAACCAAATAACTTAGAAAACATTACCTCATTGGCTATCGTGACCATCACTAAACACCTAGGAGACTTAGGGGAGGATATAGATTTTAACACTCTAGAGGATATAAATCATATCATTATAGATAACAATATAATGGATTTTTCTAAGGATCCAAGAAGAGAATTTCTAACAACAACTCACTATACCTTGGAAAATTTTATACCTTGTGGTGAAACTTTTTACAAAGATATTGCTACCTTCCACATGTTACTACCACACTCATGTCCTCTGAATACAATGAAAAATGAGCATAAATAATTCATTCTATTGACCAGGATACCAAACATGTCATGGTTTTACCAAGAAAAACATTAAACATCAATACTCAGTTAATAAGAGAACAAGAGACATAACTCATTGATATTTTGGTATCCCATACTATAGCTTTTGTTTGGGAATATAAAGACACGAAAGGTATTCACCCTAAAATATGCACACATCATATCTACACTAAGGATGTTAAACTAGTCAGACAACCACAAAGGAGACTAAACCCAACCCTAAATGAGATAGTAAAAGCAGAGATAGAGAAATTGCTGCAAGCAGGATTCATCTACCCCATCTCTAATAGTCAGTGGGTATCTCCTTTGGTCATTGTGCCTAAGAAAATGGAAAGTGGAGAGTGTGTGTAGAATATAGAGAGTTGAACAAGGCCACTAAAAAAGACTACTTTCCCCTTCCATTCATTGATCAAGTTTTGGATAATCTAGTAGGGAAAAAGTACTTTTCATTTCTATATGGGTTCAATGGGTATAACCTGATTCAAGTGGCACTAGAAGACCAAGACAAGACCACTTTTACATGCTATTGGGGCACTTTTACATACATAGTTCCTCCATTTGGCTTGTGTAACACTTCAGCTACTTTCCAAAGGGTTGTATTAGCTATTTTTGCTAAGTTAGCCAATGAGTGTATGGAGTTTTATAAGGATGATTTTAATATCTATGGAAACACATTTGAAGAAGCCCTCTAGAATCTAGAAAAGTCTTAGAGTACTGTGAAAAGCATCATCTATCACTAAGCCATGAAAAATACTTCATTATGGTAGAACAAGGTATTGTTCTTGGGCATCACATATCTGCAGAAGGAATTATAGTTGATACCAACAAGGTAGAAGTAATCAAGCAACTTCCCACACCTATGAATCAGATTGATGTTAGAAGTTTCTTAGGTCATGCAGGCTATTACAAGAGATTCATAGAAAAGTTTAGTAGAATAACTTCCCTAATGTTTTCTCTCTTAACAAAGGATACTGAATTCCTTTGGACATAAGATTGCCAAAAAGAATTTAAAACTGTAAAAGAAAATTTGACAATCACTCCTGTCTTAAGGGGACCTAACTGGAATCTACCCTTTCACATCCAAACTAATGCTTCAAATGAATCAATAGGGACAGTCCTAGGGCAAAAAGAAGAAGGGGAAGGTATGCATGCAATCTATTATATTAGTAAAACTCTTACTCCTATTGAAAGGAATTACACTACAATGGAAAAAGAGTTCCTAGCTGTAATATATGCTATTAACAAATCCAGGAATTACATCACCATATATACAAATTTTGTACACACTAACCATGCATCCATCAAGTACTTGATGAACAAACCAGTTGTAGGTGCAAGAATTATAAGATGATTGTGGTTATTGCAAGAATTTGATATCACCATCATTGAAAATCCAAGAAAATTCAATTTAGCACTGCATTCATGTTGAGAAAATAAACTTGTAAAAGATGGCTTCTCTAATTAACATCTATAAATGTTGTTTCTTCCAATAATATGTGGTTTGCTAATATAGCCAATTTCCTTTCTACAAGCTTGTTTCCTACACACTTTACCTCAAAACAAAAGAAGAGATTGGTAAAGGAAATTCTATCTTATAAATGCCTAGATGGTTTATTGTTAAAATATGGGCCTGACTTGTGATGCACAAGTGTATAAAAGTTGATGAGATCTTTGATGTGTTGAGAGCTTGTCATGATGAACCCACAAGAGGACACTACTCCTCACAAAATACAATTCACAAGGTTTTAGGAGCTGGATATAATTGGTCATCCCTTCATAGAGATGTAAATACATATATAAGACAATGTGATCAATGGCAGAGAATGGGTTAGCCTATGACCACAAATGAAATGTCCCTGCACCCTCAAATAGTCCTAGAACCATTTGAGCTATGGGGCTTAGATTTTGTTGGCCCAATCTCACCAACATTTGTAGGGAATGAATATATTTTGGTATGTACTAATTATGTGACAAAGTGGGTGTAGTGTCTTTACAATTCTTGGTAAACTTGGTGATAAGCACTCAATTCAAAGGAATCTTCTATTGAACAGTCCACTATAACTTCTTGAAAAGACCTCATCAAATTATCAACCAGGGCTTGTAGACTTGTGATGGCATTTGCACTATATGTGCTTTCAAGGATCAGACTGTATAACTTATCTACTAAATCAAGCTACTTATGAATAGAGGAAAGTACTGTTGTGACAACTGCTACAAATACTTTATAGTGTAAAACTATAACAACCAATTAAGGAATGAAATTCTTATTTATTAATGACAACTGTTCCTATCCTCTGGAGTATTACAACTAAAACAACTCTAAGGATCTAATGGATCTTGTATTCATAATTTAACTACTACAACAATTAAATATACAAGAAATAGAGTGAAGGTCACTTATCCTGAGTGGCCCTTGCTCAGGTGACTACCTCACTATTTAAACTCAAATCTAATTCTTTCAAATAAACACAATCATATTAACTCTAACATATATTTGCACAATATTTTCAAAATCACATACAATCTAGCTCAATTGTAATATTCATAATTCATGATCAAATGACATTGTATACATAATCCAAGAAAGATTCAGATAGCTAGATATGTGGTAGAGCAAAAACTATTCAAAGCTGAACTTAAAAAACTAACTTCTATCTCAACCACTAAACCATAATATAGGTATGAGGGAGTTATTCAAATAAGTTTCTTAACTAAAAACATAAAACACCACTCTGTATGAACTAGAGTGTAATGAATGCTAACAACAATAACAGGAAAAGAAGGAAGGAAGTGTTCTAACAAAACTAGAACTCTACTGAAACAGGGGAACATGGGTCGATTGAATCAGTCCCATTAGTCTTCAAATTGTAATAGAGTCCTCCAAGCTTCCAATCACCTTTATTGATCACCTATCAGGATGTGTGATTCTCTCCATTAAGTGTCCTTGGCCATGGTTACTACACTTTAATCAATACTAGAATCTCCCTTGTTCTGCACCTAGAAATGCTGTGGCTGTGGGCTACACCCTATAGTTGCTGCAGGTGACAGACCTCTCTCCTTTATTTGCAAGGTTAGTCCATGAACATGTACAAAATACTAACAACCAAAATCAACACAAACATTCTCAATAATCCGTACATTCCCACATATAACATACAATTTCATCATATCATAATCATATCTCCATATACTAATTAACCAAGTTCAAGTCTACATAATGATGATAAAGGATAACATAACATAGGGATATACTGAAAATAATGTCTGGTAATGTCTTTTAACTTGCATAAAATTAGAATAAAATAGGGTAATTAATTAGGCTCATCACACCCCCCAACTATCCTTTTTCTTGACCTCAAGAAAACCACTAAGGCTGTAGGTTGTAATACAGGGTGATCTCCCCGAGATCTGCAACAATGTCTACTCCTTGAGCCTGCTCCAAATAGAAGCCATTGCTGTGTGCCAACCTGTTCATCCTGGAGACCTCTACTTTCTCACTCTTTGCACTCCTCCTCCTAGTCCAATGTGGCACTGGATATAAAAGCATAGGGGGCTGAAAAGTAATTGGTATCCAGCTCAGTGCTTGTCCCTTGGCAATGTCCATATATTTCTTGACCTTGTCAAACATGGCCATGAAGTTGTGGACAGAATGGGGTTCCTTCTTTTGTAACTCTGGAGTAAAGCTATTCCACTGGTCTTGTACATACTGGTGAGAATGATGGATGAGCCCTACTGTCAAGTGCTAAATTCTGTCATAGTCTTGTAGCCTCAAATTCATAATTTTTCTCCCCACGCCCTTGTGCTCTAATAGCTACTGCCATTCTGCAATAATAAACTCAAGGATTTCTGACTCCTTTCTATTTGGAAGGGCAATGGACTTCTCTCTTTCTGTGTAAGCTTGCATAATGTCCCCTCTCAATGTCTCATTTCTGAAGTAAGAGGTCAGTGCTCTTACCTACAATTCCCCTACATAGATTAATGGATTCCATTCAGTATCTCCTAATACAACATAATTATGCAAATAAAATTCACATAGCTGATCTTGTTCATCAAGTGTGGAAGTAGCAAAAACTTTGATGAAAGCCATTTTCTCACTCATATCAACTGGTTTATTGCTGATCAATCTGCTAAACTGGAAACTCAGAAACTTTTCTTGAAGAAACAAGGCATAGGTTCTAGTTGGTGGTCTACATTTGACAATCTGAGCAGCCTTATCTGCTACTTCCTCCATTCTTACTGCCAGCTTCCACAACTCTATATCCTTCCTTTGCAGTGCCTTATTATGTTCTTCAATCATGGTTTCCTTTTCTCTTTTCTATTCTTCTTTCCATTCACTAAATTCCTGAGTAACCTTCAATAATTGATATCGTAAGGATACAATTGTATAGGAATTTGGAGGTTTGACAACATGGATCTTCTTGTCTTTGGTTGCTAATTCCTTATTCCCTGTAGCTACTATGACCAGTTCCATGAGGGCATCCAATTTTAATCCTTGACCATAGGTGTTAACCCTTTCTTCCAACTCATGTATCCTTGCCTCTCTCTCTTTGTCCTTCTATTCATAGGGTTTGATCAATTCTTCCAGTTGTTTTATTCTATCAATAGCTTCCTATAGTTCTCTTCTTATATTCTTGTCCTCAAGCAACAATTCCTCATCCTTTGAAGACTGTTCATCACCACCTCCAATACACTCACATTCCTCATTATCAAGGTTGTTTGGGGTTTTCATCCTAGTTTTCTTAGTAGTAAAATGTCTTATGATTCAGACTTAGAAGTACTTGACACATACCATTTCCTTTTGATGGGGGTTTGTATATTCTTGGTCACATTATCCTCTAGCTCATGATCACTCTCAATTGCTACCACATCCTCCTTCTCTTTTCTAGGGTTCTTAACAACACCCCCCAAAACACCCTTGTCTCTAAGGTGATGTGAATGCCTTACTGGTGTGGATTTCCCTTTTGACCTTTTTTCAAGCTTAGAAGAGGAACCATTCTTCTTTTTCTTAGTTCTTGGTGTTTTGGTGCTAGGTACCTTACTAGAGGATGGAACCTGATTGGTCTCTTCTTCTGGGGTTTGATTCTCTTCCTCTAATATGGGTTGATTAGATACTACATTTGGCACAACTGGCACATCTTGTTCTCCTATCTCCTCTATACTATGGGTAGATGATGCAACAGGTGAAACATATTTTTCTCTCAAGGATGCAGGAGGTGAATTCTCTAGTGATACTAGCTTATTAAGGATATCATTGATATTTTTGCATTTCAAGAAACGTTTCCACGACACATTTGGATACTACATCCTAAGACTTCTCTTGACTAACAGAGTAACCAGGCAATCATGGGATAATGATGACCTTTTTGATTTCTTTTGATATTCATAGCTCATTCTTTTTAAGAAATTGTATAGGAAATTAGGCACATTAACTACCCTATTATGACGAAGATGGATTAACAATTTGAAATGGACAGTGTATAGCATAGATTGCCTACCATCACAGGTGAGGTATTTGATAATGTGCATAGCGTAAGCAACCCACAATTATGGAAGTGGTAGCCTTTTAGTATCTTGAGATGTGGATTCCAGCTGTTCCCCTTCACTAAATTTGTCTCTTGCAACTATTACATTTGCTTTGATGGGGAACTCTTCACCATTTCTAGGTAAACCCAATACCTCAACAACTACTACTTCCAAAGCATCCACTATTAGTCCTTTTATAGTGGCTTCGTCATGGTAAAGTGAGGCTACAAACTGCCTAGTTATACCTTCATCAAACTTTGCGAGTTTTAGGAAATAATCAATCCATCCTGCCTATGTCAAGATTGGCAGAGTTAATTGATCTCCCAGTACTATATCATGCACTGTAGTTTCTTGTTTGATGATGTCTCCTCCCATATTGCCAATTCTAAATTTAAATTCACTACAACCCCTTTCTACAACCCTTCTATATATTTGCTCTACTCTTTAAGTTCAATAACCCCCTATATATTCTCTTGCTGTATAATTCTAGACTAAACTATCAAACCAGCTTAAATTGACTCAGAACTATGGGAAATTGGGAATTTTAGCAGAGAAGAATAACATATAGTTTAGCAAACAAATTGGCAGAGTAGTCATAAAAATGAAACAAAATGAAAAAGAGGTTGTATATTGTGTGTATAACTGACAATGGCGAGCAATCATTATTTGAACAAAAACACTATCCCTCCCCCAACTAAATTCTTGAAGTGACCTCAATTCAAGTTTGTGTATGACAAGGAGAAGGATACAAGTATATGGACACTAGATTATAAATGATATTTCATAATATTAAATGTGAGCATATAAGGAAAGATTGAGATATCTGTGTCAAATAATGGCAAGTTAATATTGTACCTGTTGGAATGAGATAAACTAGACTTCATGCAGCTTAAGTTTGATAAGATAGAACTTATTATTATGAAGAATGGTGAAATGACACTCTGGTATGTGTGAACAAGTTGATGTAAGTTGCATGCAGTGTGCTGACAAACGACGACTGCATGTGCTCGAAAAGTGGAGTGCATGGTGCAAAATTTGAATTGACAGATGGATAGTTGATGCATATGAGTGGATGGGCAGTTACTGCATGTTCACCTCCAACAGGTCCCAATATTATATGTTGGCAATGTGGAGTTGTAGTCTTCAACAGGTCCCTACGGTCATTGACTTGGTCTTCATGAAGATATCAACATTGGTGCTATGTGTCCATGTGAAGAAATGAAAGAAATTATACCCAAGTGACCTTAGGAGGTGAGCTATATAGCTCACTTGCTGAGTCACTATGATTATTAGCAGGGTCTTCTTCTATGTTATTGCTAGGTGATGATATAGCAACATCTGGCTCATGGTTAGGAATAGAACATTGATTTAGAAAATCATCCCTGTTTGTTGGCCTGGTATAGAGCTTTAATTGGTGTTCATTAACCAATAGTGAAAATCTGACATCATCTATTGTCTAAAGTTTGACAGCTCCATTGAAAAACACTTGGTGAATTTCATAAGGTCCTAACCATCTAGATTGCATTTTGCCTTTATGATCTTTATACTTTGAATCATATAATAGAGCCTAGTCACCTACATGAAATTCTTTCTTTTTAATATACTGATCATGTCATTTGGCTCTCAACTTTTGAACAATTTATATGGTGCATAGATGCCATTCTGATCTCATCTAATCCATTGAGAATATGAAGTCTTTCCCTTTGTGCTTTTGTCAAATCCATGTCAAGTTCTAGGGCAGTCCTTAGTGTCTTATACTCAAATTCAATTGGTAAAACTGTTGTTTTACCATACACCAACTCATAAGGTGTGAAACCAGTTGTTATTTTCCATGTAGTTCTGTATGCGCCCCACACTACCTCTGGTAGTAGGGCTACCTAGTCCTTCCTGTGAATGTTCATTGTCCTTGTCAGAATATTATCAATTTCTCTATTTGTAACTTCCACTTGCCCATTGGCCTGAGTGTGATAGGGTGTGGAATTCCTATGCCTAACTTCATATTCTTTCACTAGTGTGGAAATAAGTGTAGAAGTGAACTGTGGGTCGGTCAGTGACAATTTCTCTTGGTGCTCCATATCTAGTGAAAATTTCTTCATACAAGAATTTGGTGACATTTCCATCTCTGGAAAATTGGAAAGCCTTGACTTCAACCCACTTTGTCAGGTAATCAATGCAAACTAGAATGTACTCATTATTAGAAGCTGGTGAGATTGGCCCAATGAAATATGGCCCCTACTTGTCAAATGGTGCTAATGCATTATGTGGTTGCAAAGGCATCTCGTCTGATATTGTTGGTCTACCCATTCTTTGGCATCGGTCACAACTCCTTGTGTACCTGATTGCATCCTTATGAAGAGTTGGCCAATAATAGCCTGTGGTTAGTATCTAGAATGCTATCCTCTTGGTTGCAAAGTGACCCCCATAGGGCTCATCATGACAAGCTTTTAGGATGTCAAAGACCTCATCTTCTCTTATGCACCTCCTCATAATATGATTTGGACCAGTGTAGAACAAATAACCAGCAATCCAAGAATATGGAAAGCTTTTATGCACTAATTGTCTTCTTTCTCTTGGAGAGAAGTGTGATGGAATTTGCCTTGCTACCAAATAGTTAGCAATATCAGCAAACCATGGCATATGTAAAGTAAGAGCAAACAAGTGTTCATTTGGGAAAGAGTCATCCACAACATCTTCTTCCATTTATGTAGGTAATCTAGATAGAAAATCTACCACCACATTAGCTTTTCCTGGTTTATCCACTATTGTGATATCAAACTCCTATAGGAAAAGCAACCATTTGACTAGTCTACCCCCAACCATAGGCTTATTCATTAAATATCCAATTGCAATATGATCTGTGTGGATATATACCTGGTATCCAGTAATATAATGTCTAAACTTGTTGATAGCATAGACAACAACCAACATCTCTTTTTATGTGACAGTGTAATTGAGCTCTACTCTTTAGTACCTTCTTTCTGTCCCAATATTGCCCCTATAGAAAAATTAAAAGCATAAGTATGTATATGGAAGGGCAATGTCCAATTGGGTCCTCTCAAGATAGGTGCTTTTGTCAGAGCTATTTTCAGTGTGTCAAAAGAGTGTCGACATTCTGTGGTCCAGTTAAATTCCATGTCCTTTGTGAGTAGAGAAAATAAAGGTGCTACTAGTTTGTTGAGGTTCTGTATAAACCTTCTATAATAGCCTGCATGGCCAAGAAAGCTCCTGACATCTTTAGGCTTTTGTGGTATAGGAAGTGTAGAAATTATCTCAATCTTATTAGGATCCACCTAAATACCATCACTGGATATGAAGTATCCTAGAACAACTCTTTGAGTCATCATCATAAAGCATTTTCATGATTCAATGACAAATTATTCTCTTGGCATCTTTTTAGGACCTTTTCCAGATTACTAAGTGCTGTCTCAAATGTGTCTCCATAAGTGGTGAAATCATCCATATAGATCTCCATAGAATCATGAGCATAGTCTGAAAAGATACTTAGTACTACCCTTTGGAAAGTGGCTGGGGCATTGCATAATCCAAAAGGAAGGACAAAATAAGCATATGTACCCCAACGGTAGGTAAATGTGGTCTTATCTTGGTCCTCTCGAGTAATTTTTATTTGATTATAGCCACTAAATCCATCTAAGAAGGAGAAGTACTTTTTACCTGCTAGGGAGTCAAGTACTTGGTCAATGAAGGGTAGTGGAAAATTGTATTTTCTAGTGGCTATGTTAAGTTCCCTATAATCTATACACACCCTCCACTTGCCTCCTTTCTTAGGGACAATAACTAAGGTGTCACCCATTCGCTGTCAGAAATAGGGTAAATAAAACCAGCGTCAAGGAGTTTCTGGAGCTCATTTTTAACTATGTCTCTTAAGGCAGGATTCATTCTTCTTTGTGGTTGTCTTATGGGCTTGAAGCCATCATTGATGTAGATCATATGCATACACAAATCTTGATCTATTCCTTTCATGTCATTATAATCCCATGCAAA
Organism: Cunninghamia lanceolata; assembly: GCA_027924645.1. Lineage (NCBI taxonomy): Eukaryota > Viridiplantae > Streptophyta > Pinopsida > Cupressales > Cupressaceae > Cunninghamia > Cunninghamia lanceolata. The sequence goes on along the minus strand of BSBN01000848.1, from coordinate 5,931,453 downwards.
ACCTAATGCATGTGTCTGCAATACAATGTGTAAGGAAATCTGTTGTTCTTCAGTCAGGGCATTATTGATATTCAAGATTTTGCCTAGCATGATTTCTAATGTCTTAGAAGCTGGATGGACAGATGAAAGGTCACATCCACTGATGTTGGGAACACATTCCTAAGGTAGTAAAGAATGGAAGAGTTGGGACAATTCCTCTGAGGAATGTGCAGGTATGATATTCTATAATGGATCTTGCAGACATGACAAATAGTCCTGTTGCTACAGGTCCCTACTACAATGGTTCTATATAATGTGGTCAATCAAGTCATCCTCATCTTGGGTTGCTAACAAAGGAATATGTTCTATCATCATGAGAGTTTGTAGGGAATAGTGGTCTTCTTCCTCTTCTAAGGTAGGCCATATGGTTTGTTCCAGATTATCATGAGGTTGAGTCGGGGGATAAAGCACCAATTTCTTTGTGACAGTCCCATTTGAGATTATCATGTTCCCAGACCTGCAACCTATAAACACATATGCTATTGCTAACCATAGTCTACCTAGGATAAGTGGATATCCTGCAAGATTAACTTTTGGCTGCAAAACTATGAATATGATACTCCCATGAGTCCAATGCTATGACTATATCTTCAATAATCCCCTCAAGTTTCACTGTTGACTTAGTTGCCAATTGTAAAATAGTTGGTGTAGGCCTCAGGTTTGGTAGTTGAAGGAGTTGCATTGTTTTGATAGCTGCCCCTAGGTCAATCAAGGTGTTTTTGATGAGAGTTCCATTAATCTTAACATCCACTACTAGACTACCAGGGTCTGTGTATTTAGGGATAGTTATATTCCCTAGCATGATATCAACAAGGTTTCCTAAGACATGAACTATCTGAGAATCCTTCTTCTTTCTCCCTGGTTTCTTAAGGCAAAGGTCTCCAACTATCCTAGTGTAGATTGGGATGTCCTTGATAGCTTGGATGAGGGGTATCTTGATACTAACATTCTTTAGTTGGCTCAGTAATTCTGTCTCTGCTTGGGTTGGATGTTTTGAAATGGCTAGTCATTCAGGGAAAGGAGGCTCTGGATTGGAAATAGTCTGACTTACCTGATTTTATTTAGGTTCCAAAGGTGAATTGTCTAATGCCTCCTCCATGGGCTGTTCATCCACTACCTCAGTGATTTGGGGAGAAGAAGGTCTAGCTAATGCTTTCCCTGACCTAAGGTGTACATCACTCACCTTTACCCCATAAGTGGGGTATTGAATAGCCTCGTTAGTGTATGCATGTTGAATAGGCTTGTTATTGGGGCTAGGTGCAGGTTGGGCAGGTATTTGTGGAGCTCTTGGTGGTTGTGCTGTAAGACTAGATGAATTTTGCATAATGGCTTGTTGTTGAGGCTAAGGAGGTGGTAAGGGTTGTGAATAATTCATGTTTTAGTTTTTCCATTGCTGTCCCTTTTGCCATTGTGGTAGCCATTGGTTTTGTTGTATTGGCCATTGGGGGTTGTAGTTAGAGCCTTGGAAGTTTTGTTGGGGCCATACAATGGGATGCTGCTGATTCTAGTTTGGCTGAGGATTTTGCCATTGCTAAGTATTTTTCCATTGGGTTTGATTAGTTGGCCAAGGCTGAGGCTTCCAACCAAAGAAATTTTGATGACCTACTGGAAATGATGTATTAAAAGTTAAAGGATCTTGTGGCATACCTTGTCTTTGCTGCCATGGTTTCCTTTGTGCAACATAGTATAGCTAGCCATCATCTCCTTCAACAAGTTGAAAGTGAGGTTTCTCTGGTTTATCTTCTACAATACTGGCCACTCTCTTGCATTTGAAATTATCTTTTCTTTGTCAACAATTTGGACAATATTTAGTGAGTATTGAATCAACCTCCTCCTACTTCTTCTTCAAGTGTAGAGTATCTAGTTGAGTGGCTAGATGACTAAAGATATTTTCTTTCACATTGGTCAACAGGGTACTTAGCTCCACTCTTGAAACTGAATTGGATTCCTTACCAATGGTGGATGCTCTCTCACCCCTTGTTCTCCTGGAAAAAGTCCTTGAGTAGTTTTTGCAAGCTTTGCAAACATCTTCAAAGGGTAATTGTTATATATTCCCTTCTTCGATAAGATTAAGGGCATCCATGTAGTCATCATTGACTTCTCTCAAGAAGACAAGCTTTAGAGATTCTTCTGATAATCTATTCTGTGGATTTTTCTTGAGGCAAACTGGAACCTCTCCACATAGTCCTCCAATGGCTCATCTTCTTTATGAGTCATCCTGAAGATATCATCTCTCCTTCTATCAATCCCTCTGCAACTGTCTTGGTATTTCTCCAAGAACTTTATCTTCATTATATCCCAATTTGGAATAACATCCCTTCCTAATCCCATAAACCATCTTAAAGCAACATCCTTCAATGTGGTAGGGAATAGCTTGAGCCTATGAGGATCAGTGGTGTAGTCATAACTCAAACAGGAATGTGTCTGATCTTTAGTCACCAAACCATAGAGACAAGCAATGCTAAAGGAGGTATATTCTTTAGAGCAACAACCCTCTCCTGGTTGGTGATAGGAAATTCAAACGTCACATGTCCCGATGGATCATCCACTGCATCAACCATGGTGAGGAAAGTTCTTTCTGTATTATCAGTAGATGTTGATGAGAGGGAAGATTCTTCTTTAGTAATACCCTCACTCTAATCACTAAAGTCACCAATATCTACTGTAGCTTCTTGGGTTGATGGAAGGAACCTTCCCAAAGTGTCTCACTACCTCCGCATACAATGTATATAACTTTGTATGGATCCTGCACAATGTTAGTAACCTTTCTGGTGTTTGGTGAAGTAGAACCTAAGTACCTTATCCTTTGAAAAGTAGAATGTGACTAAGAAAAATGAAAACTAACAGGGACTAATCTCTGAAAGTAGCACCATCCCCAACAACAATGCAAAAAATGTAGTGTCTTTACAATGCTTGGTAAACTTGGTGATAAGTACTCAATTCAAAGGAATCTCCTACTGAATAGTCCACTATAACTTCTTGAAAAGACCTCATCAAATTATCAACCAGGTCTTGTAGACTTGTGATGGCACTTGCACTATATGTTCTTTTAGGGATCAGATTGTATAACTTATCTACTAAATCAAGCTACTTATGAACAAAGGAAAGTAATGTTGCTACAACAGCTATGGATACTTTATAATGTATAATTGTAACAACTGATTAAGGAATGAAATTATTATTTATTAATGACAACTGTTCCTATCTTCCGGAGTATCAAAACTAAAACAACTCTAAGGATCTAATGGATCTTGTATTCATAAATCAACTGCTACAACAATTAAACATACAAGAAATAGAGTGAAGGTCACTTATCTTGAGTGGCCCTTGCTCAGGTGACTACCTCACAGTTTAAACTCAAATCTAACTCTTTCAAATAAACACAATCATATTAACTATAACATATATTTGCACAATCTTTTCAAAATCACATACAATCTAGCTCAACTGTAATATTCATAATTCATGATCAAATGACATTGTATACATAATATAGGAAAGATTCAGATAGCTAGATCTGTGGTAGAGCAAAAACTATTCAAAGCTGAACTTAAAAAACTAACTTCTATCTCAACCACCGAACCATAATATAGGTACAGGGGAGTTATTCAAATAGGTTTCTTAACTGAAAACATAAAACACCACTCAACATGAACTAGAGTGTAATGAATGCTAACAATAATAAAAGGAAAAGAAGGAAGGGAGTGTTCTAACAAAACTAGAACTCTCTACTAAAACAGGGGAACATGGGTCAATTGAATTGGTCCCATTAGTCTTCAAATTGTAACAGAGTCCTCCAAGCTCCCAATCACATTTATTGATCACCTATCACAATGTGTGATTCTCTCCATTGAGTGTCCTTGGCCGTGGTTACTACACTTTAATCAATATTGGAATCTCCCTTGCTTTGCGCCTGGAAATGTTGTGGCTGCGGGCCACACCCTGTAGTTGCTGCAGGTGACAGACCTCTCTCCTTTATCTGTAAGGTTAGTCCATGAACATGTACACAATACTAACAACCAAAATCAACATAAACATTCTCAATAATCCATACATTCCCACATATAACATACAATTTCATCATATCATAATCATATCTCCATATACTAATTAACCAAGTTCAAGTTTGCATAATGATCATAAAGGATAACATAACATAGAGATATACTTAAAACAATGTTTGGGAATATCTTTTAACTTGCATAAAACTAGAAGAAAATAGGATAATTAATTAGGCTCATCAATGGGTAGAAATTTAGGCACTACAGTTTGCCAAGGAAGAGAAGGTTGCTGATTTCTTGTACAACAAAATCTTCTGAAGGTTTGGTGCCCCAAGAATAATTGTTTCAGACAGAGGTCCATATTTCACCTCTCAAGTAATTCAATCATTCACAAATCTCTACTAGATTAAACATATGAATTCATCACCATATCACCCCTAAGCCAATGGACAAGTGGAGGTGACAAACGAAGAGTTAGAAAGCATAATGACAAAGATAGTGGTAGTGAACATAAAAGACCGGGCAAAAAGGATATATGAAGTTGTATGGGCATATAACACCACATGGAAGTCAACCACATGGTTCTCTCCCTACAAGCTTGTCTATGGAAAGAAACTAATTTTTTCAATAGAATTTGAACTTCAAACACTAAGGACTTCAATGGATATTGGCCTTGAGTTGACTATTACACAACAAGACCGTATCCTACAGCTGAATGAGTTAGATGAGATCTGACTAGAGGAAATTCAATAGACAGAAATAATTCAACAATAGAGGAAGCAGTAGCATGATCAACACATCAAGGAGAGAAAATTTTAGATTGGAGATTAGGTTTTTCTATATGATTATAAGTTTAAAGGATTCAAGGGCAAATTATAGACACATTAGATGGGACCATATGAAATAAAGGAAGTTTATGATAATAGGACAACTTAGCTATCTCCAATTGATGGTGAACAAACTACATTTTTGGTAAATGGGCATGGACTTCATCTTTATCAATGCCTTCTACCAAGGAAGAATTTGCTAAACACCTATCACACTCAGATTTGTGTTGTGTAAAAGAGGTATCCTCTTTTGCTAAAATAAATAACTAAGATTAAAAAAAAAAATAAAAAAAAATAAAAAAAAAATAGAAGGATTAAAAACCAATAAAATGGCGGTTCTTCTTAAAAAATAAAAATAAATAGAAGAATTGAAAAATGGTACAAAGTTTGTAGCACCTCTGGAGCAACTCTGACACTTTGCTGGCAACTCTAAAACACCTTTGGTGCTAGGGTTTCCAAGTAATTTTAGCTTACACCTTTGGTGCTAGGGTTTCACAGTCATTTCAGCTTACACTTCAATGCTTGTCCATTGGAGATGTAAGGATGAAGTCAGTTTCAAATCTCGAATAAGTCATAAAGACAACTTTCACTCAACCAGACGGTGGTCTTTTCAAATTACCTTTCTGATGTAGACAACTAAAAAGATCAAAATTTGCTGTTGTCAGGAGATTGTCACATCAGTTGTTGTCTCTACGGACCGGTCACATCAAATGCTGTAGATATTATGGAACCATCATGTCGAATGCAATAGATTAATGGAGTAGTCACACTGAATCTTAATGATGTTGTGAGGTAACTTATCAACATGGCACCTAGTGATTGAAGAGGTAGACACAGGTATTTCTATGCTCTTAATTGATTAAAATAGGGATTTATCAATTGTTATGGTACAACTCAATTATTTCTCTATGCCACCAGCCTTTCCAAACTTAACTCAAACACCTGCCATGATGAGTGGATATGTATCAGTCCATGTAAATATCTCCAGAGTGATGTAATCCACTCGCTTGACATTAATGATATTCCATTTCTATTTTTGAAAACAATTATCTTCCCTTGTGCAAAGTAATTACCTCTATCGTTCCAAAACCCCAAAAGACCAGTAATCAAAATTGCATTATTGTATCTCCTCTTGCCAATGCACTATCACTGGTTCAGAGCTAAGGTTCAGTAGAAGTCCTTATTTTTCATTAGACATTGATGAGCCCCATAATTGTCCTTTTTAATTTCCCTCTTTTTCTTATTTTTAAGTACCTTTGTGTAGACACTTTTATCCTTCTTAGACCAAGACTTTATATAATATTTGGATAAGCACTACATTAATTATATGATGCTTTAACAAATGTTCCATGGTTAAAATAATTATTTCCATATGTAATGTGGTGTGAATAAGTATGTTTATAATAATCTTTATTATTAGAGATTTCTTTGGGACTAACTCCTTCCTGCAACAACCAAGATTACTAACCTGCAACCAAGCTGCAGAGTTCCTATAGCCAAGCCACAAAGTTCCTGTAGCCACGCTAGGAGGATTCCTATAGCAAAAGTACAAAGTTTCCACAGTTTAACCTACCAAAGTTCATGCAACCAAAGGGGTTGACTCCTGTAGCAAAAGCGTGCAATCAATGAAAACTATCCAATGATGACATGTTCTCTCTGATCAGACAAAGGTAAGATGCAGGGGACATCAAGGAGAAATATGAAACAAATGACAAATATACTTACTCTCCAATTGAAGATGTGTTGAGGCTGATTGACATCAAAATAACCACTTCCATTTTTCTTGGATGAAGTTTGTTTCATCCCAATGTCCTAATTAGAACTCTCTTCTCTGAATGGTTTTAGATTTTGTTTCCTAGCTTCATTATGACTCTTTAGGAATAAAGAATCCTTTCCTTGCATGAAGGGAAGTTGATTAGTTAGTTGTTACTTTTCATTAATGTAGAAACTATAAGATGATGTATATATCTATTTTCACCCAGATATCTAGATAATGAGATTTTCCATATGATTGTAGCATGTTCTAATTTCAGTTAATAAAATAGAGTATCATTTTAGATTGTTTAATTATTCTTGTTCTTAATCTATGGTGAAGAAACAAATGTATTGATTTAGTAAATTTAGCTAGTAGAAGGAAGGAAGTAGTCAACCCAAGAAAGGGCCCACTTGTAGTAGGCTACCACCTATTTGTTTTAGTTTTTAGATCTTGAAGCTAGATTCATTAATTCTATTTCATTATTATTTTGTTGTAGTTAAGAATAGTTACGTATCTTATTTTCTAAACTATAAACTTGCATTCATTTTGTAGCATTTCAATAATTTCCATTTCATAGCTATACACAACTGAATATCTAGGATCCTCTAGTTGTACATACAATACATACATCATACCAAGTACTACATCCCTGGGTTGATAGATTAAATCTAGCTTGACTTTACTCACTGAGCTACTTGATTTAGGATGAGTCCATCCATTGGGTTGCATGCATGTCTTAGCTATTTTAGGTTTAGTGAGCATTGATAGAGCTCCACATTTTTGGTGCCGTTGTTGGGGATGGTGTCAAAGCTGAAGAATCTTCTGGGTTAAAGTTAGTTTATTTCTTTTAGCATCGTTGTTATACTACAAATCTACCATAGTAACAAATTTCAAAATAACAAAATATCTTCACTAACATTGTGCACAAAGCTGCAATAAAAAGCTCTGAACATTGCATGCTGTGGAGAAGAGATCCCCTAGGGAGATTTCTTCCAAAGGAAGAGAACAGTTCAGAAACAAGTGACAAAGTTGAGACATTTTCCATGATTGGAGATACTCCAGACTTGGAGGAAATAGCCACTTGGTTTTACAATGCAATGGTTGATGAAGAAGTGGAGAACCCTACTGAACCAGTCACTTTTGAATTTCCTATCACTCACCAAGAACGAGCAGCCACCATGAAGAATATCCCTCTTTCATCCTTACTAAACTTTCATGGTTTGATTGCAGAGTACCCATACACATTGTTGTTTAAATTCAATGTCCTTTGTCACAGCTATGATTACACCACCAATGCACATAGATTAAAGCTCTTCCAAGCCACTCTCAAAGATGCTACTTTGAGATGGTTCATGGGATTGGGTAGAGATGTAGTGGTTGACTAGAGGACTATGAGGGAGAAGTTCCTATAGAAGTACCAAGATTACTGTAGGGGCAGAGATATGTGAGGAGATGACATTTTCAGGATGTCACAGAAGAAAGATGAGGTAAAATCAAGAAGATGAGTCCACTTCTCATGGAAGTTTTAGACTTATCCAAAAACACAAAATTGGGAAAAGTGAAACGGGATCCCATTTTTTATGAAACGAGAGCCCATTTTGCTTTGGATCCTGAACCAAAAATGGGATCTCGTTTCATAAAAGGTTAAAATATTAAAAAAACTAAACGGGATCCAACAAGATCTGTTTCTTAAAATTTGAATTTCTGACCCAATTTTTACTATGGGTTTTGGGTTGGAAAAAAGGCTTGGGGAGTCGACCCTTAGGTTTGGATTTGGTTTGACTTGCAAGTTGAAGGTCCTGTCAATGTCACAAGAAAATAGTGACTTTGGGCATATGTATGAAGACCTTTTTTGCAAATTTTTTTGACAAAATTAAAACCCATTATAGATGAGATAGTGTAGATTCTAAATATGTAATTTTTTTACAATTGGATTAATTTTTCTATTTTTCAATTAATTTCTGATGAAACAGGTCCATAAACTTAAATTATTAGGGTCTTTTAGTATTTTAATAACTTTTTATTAAAATAATTTTTTGAAAAACAAATTGTACAAAAGTGTACTTCAGACAATTCTTTTCAATTTGATTTTTTTTTTCAAAAAATGATAAGTTTAGGTCATCTTATGCGTGACGTACACGACAATTTTTCAAAACACCAAATATGGCCAATAAAAAATTAACAAAAAAAAATATTTAGTAAAAAATTACAAAAAAATATGGAAAACATGCTTAAGTGAGTTACAAATCTTTTCCCAAAAGGATTTAGAAAAATATGATTATTTAGGTCAAAATATGGATGACGTACATGTGCATGGTGTAGTTAAAAAAAATGACTTTTAAATAGTGGATTTTAGAAATGTCTACTGAAAATCAATTTGTATCATCTAGGTATTCAAATAAATTACATATTTGGAAACTAGACTCTGAGTACTACATTTTATGATTAGTGACTTTTTTTAAGATTCCATTTCTAAGTGCTTCAAATTTTAAGGTCAAATGTGACAAATTCTAAAAATCAGGGAAAACACTTCCACTTTGTGGCTAAAAAGTGGACTCAACTTCTTGCACGCACCCACGAGCCCCTCAAATATTATGTGGAATGAATCCTATTTTGCCTACAAAAGTCTTGACAAAATAGGCTCTCACCATAGTCACTCAAGGTAGTATTTTTGAGAGGAGTTAATGAGGAATGCATGGGCACCCTGGACCTAATAGGGGGAGGTGATGTCTCTCAACTATCATTCGATGATGTCTACAAAGTCTACAAGAACTACTCAAGATATACCATGAAGAAGACATGAGGCCTTAGAGCTCTGTCAATTGCAAAGATTGTTTTAGGCATCTCTCGTGTAGAACTCAGTAACCTCTTGAAATATATGAAACAATATATTATCAGTCACCTTGTAACTCAACTGGACACCTTACATATAAAAAAGAAGTAAGAAGACGCAGAAGTAGCACTGGCAAAATACTGCCCTCATTGCAAGCAGAAGAAGGTTAATTGTAAATGCAAAAAGTTGGCCAGCATTGTGGAAAAAAAGAGGGAGAAGTTAGAATTTTGAGCACTGGAGGATGAAGAAGGCCACTTTTTTTACTTGGCCCAATGCAAACCATGATAGCAAAGACAAGGTATGCCTCAAGACCCTTTGTCTTATAATGTACATCATTTCTAATTTCTTCCTCAATTTTTTCTAATTGGTATAATGCACCTTGGAACACCATGTCTCCTCAACCTTGGTCAAATATGACCCCATCTAGCTAGACTCCACAATAGGGAACATGGCCCCAATAGCCATATTACCCTCAAACACATAACCAACAATGGCAGAAACCACAAAATCTATGGCCATAACAATGGAGAGAAAACCAACCTCGGCCAAACCCCAATACTAGTTACCTGCAACCACAATAGCCTTTGCCTCAACAAATAGCCCTTATGTCAAATACTGCTACATCTACCTCTACACCGCCAAGAAAAACACAACTACTTGCTCAACCTGCACCTAATCCTAACAATAATCCTACTCAATAAGCTTATGCTAGTGAAGCTATCCAATACTTGACCTATGCAATCAAAGTTAGTGATGTTCAGTTACGTTAAGGAAAAATGCTCTCTGGACCAACATCTCCACTCATCATAGAACTTCCAGATGAGGAAAATTCTAGTGATGCTAATCCACATTTTAATACTCAGAATGAGTGCCTTGAGCAACTTGCATCACAAGTAGAGATTAAGACCACACAACCCCCATTTCCTGAGTGATTGAGCATGCAAAAGAAAGAACCTAAACCTAAATTTTATTTCTCATCAAGATTCCATTGTTCCAAACTATCAAAGATGTGCTTATCTATACTAAAACTGTAAGAGAACTGTGCTTGAGAAAGCCAAACATAAAATGTAAGGATCCACAAATTGTCCATGTAATTGGACAACTTGATGACATTATGCTGGGCAATATTATTGTTCCCAAATATGCAGACCTTGGCAACCCAATTATAGATGTGCATATCAATGGCACCCTTATAAAGATTACTTTAATTGACCTAGGTGTTGCTATTGATGTTATGACCAAAGAAACCATGACAACTCTACAATTGCTAGAGTTAAGGCCAACACCTACAATACTGCAATTGGCAAATAGATCAACAGTTAAACCTGAAGGATTCATTGAGGATTTGGCCATCATACTTGATTCTTGGGATCACCCTATTGATTTTATGGTCTTCCAGCCAAAGGCTAACTTGGGAGGATACCCACTTATCTTAGGACACCCATGGTTAGCCACAACTGATGCTTTCATTGGCTACAAGTCAAGTAACATGATAATCTCTAATGGAAATATCACAAATAAATTGGTCTTGTACCCTCCAACCCAACCCTTTTTCTAATTTTGAACAAACAATGTGATCAGACCCTGAATACAATGATCAATACTCCATCCAAACACTTATGACCATAGAGAGAAGCTCTCTAATCACTACTAAGGATGAGGGTACTGTAATTACAAACATAATACAGAATAATTATGGAGTAGATCCTCTGCTAGATAACTAGTTGACCTGTGTATCTTACCCATTACATAACATTTTTCCTATAGAACACTCATCCAACTATGACTCTGACATTAGCACATTCCACCATTTATTACCCCATAATTTCTACCTCAACACTTTATATCCCAATGCATCCTCCATGCAATCTTTAAAAAAAGAAGTCAAAATTTCTCTAGACAGAACACTGAACATTAACAACCAATTGATCCTGCAGCAACAAAATGAGTTGACTTCCATGTTGCAGGTTCACAAGATAGCTTTTTCATGGGATTACCATGACATGAAAGGGTTAGATCCAAACATTTTTATGTATCATATTTACATCAAGGATGACCGTAAGCCTGCTAGATAGCCCCAACAGAGGATGAACCCTGCAGTCCAAAATATTGTAAAAGAACTCAAAAAATTGTTGGATGCTAGTTTTATATACCCTATATCAAATAGCTAATGGATCTCTCCTTTAGTTATTATGCCAAACAAAGGAGGAGAATGGCATGTGTATAGACTATAGGAAACTTAACGCTACCACGTGCAAGGATCATTTTCCTTTACCTTTTATTGATGAAGTTCTAGACTTTTTATCTGGGAAGAAATACTTTTCCCTTCTAGATGGATTCAATGGATACAATTAGATCTAGATTGTACCTGAGGACCAAGACAAATTGAAATTCACATGTCTTTGGGGAACCTACACTTATGTAGTCCTTCCATTTGGTTTGTGTAATGCCCCTGCCACTTTTCAAAGGGCAGTACTCAACATTTTCTCTGATCTTACACATGACTGTGTGGAAGTCTACATGGATGACTTAGTAGCTCATGGTAACAACTACACTGCATCCTTAGCAAATCTATAAAAAGTCCTACAATGGTGTCAAGACCATAATCTCTCCCTCAATAATGAAAAGTGTTATATGATGATGGAAGAAGGAATAGTCTTAGGCTACTATGTCTCATAGGTAGGTATACAAGTAAACCCAACTAAAATTGAAGTTATCACTAATCTACCTATACCTCAAAAGAACAAAGATAGAAGTTTTCTAGGACATGCAGGTTATTACCAATGGTTCATAAAGAAATTTAGAAATATAGTTGCCCCTTTGTTTTTCCTACTCACAAAGGATGTTGATTTTAATTAGACCCCTGGATGCCAAAAAGCTTTCCAATCCTTAAAAGAGTCCTTGACAACCACACCTATGTTAAGAAGACCAAATTGGACATTACCCTTCCATATTCACACAGATGCAATTGATTATGTTGTAGGAGTTGTTTTAGGTCAGAAGGAAGGTTGAGTGGAGTATGCTATTTATTTATCAATAAGAACCTTCAAGCAGTAGAGCTAAATTACACTATCATTGAGAAAGAACTCCTAGTTGTGATCTACACAATAATTAAATTTAGGCATTCTATAAATGGTTATGCTATATTTGTCAACACTGATCATGCAACCATACAATATCTCATGAACAAACCTATAGTTAGTGGAAGGTTAGGCAGGTGGCTGCTGCTACTGCAAGAATTTGATATAACAATAATTGATAAACTAGGTAAAGAAAATGTAGTACAAACTTCCTTTCTAGACTAACCCTTGATGCTAAAGAACCTATTGTAGATGACTCATTTCTAGATGAGCATTTGTTTTCCTTAATTGTGTAGATTCCTTGGTATGCATATATTGCTAACTATTTGGTTGCAGGTAGAACACCACCTCATTTCTCACCTAGAGAAACACAACAATTGGTAGAGAAGAGTCTTCCATACTCTTAGATTGTTGGGTATCTATTTTATACTAGCCTTGATAACATCATGTGCAGGTGTATTAGAGAGGATGAGGTCTATGATTTTTTAAAATCCTACCATAATGAACCCTATGGAGGACACTTTGTAGCAAGGAGGACAACATTCAAGATATTAAACACTGGGTATTACTGGCCAACATTGCATAAAGATGCAATTGTATATATCAGAAGATGTGATCATTGTCAAAGAATGGGTAGATCAACTAGAACTGATTAAATGCCCCTGCAACCACAACTAGTACAAGAACCTTTTGACAAATGGGGCCTGGACTTTATAGGCCCTATTGATCTAAAGTCCAACAACAAAGAATACATATTAGTCTACACTGGCTACTTAACCAAATGGATGGAAGTCAAAGCTCTTCAACATGCTAGAGATGAAAAGGTAGCACAATTTCTCTATGAAGAAACATTCACCAGATATGGAGTAACCAAATAGATTATTACTAATCAAGGGCCACAGTTCACATCTGAGTTAATTGCTACCCTTGTCAAGGAATATGTACTTCGACACAAGAAATCTATTCCTTATCATCCTCAGTCTAATGGCCAAGTGGAAGTTACCAACAGGGAAATAGAAGCAATTTTGACCAAAACTATAGCTCTGCATAGAAGCAATTGGGCTAACCATCTTCTTGAAGCAGTTTGGACTTACATGACAACATGAAAAACAACCGGTTTTACACCCTACGAGTTGGTATATGGTAAGACAACGGTCATCCCCATTGAACATGGAACTTTGAAAACAACATTGGAGTTAGGTATAGATCTTTCCAAAGAACAACAAGAATGAATAACTTAGCTGAATGCCCTAGATGAACTATGAAAGGAAGCTTTTCACCATACAAAGGTCATGCAAAAATAGAGGATAAAATGGCATGATCGATTTATCAAAACCAAATAATTTCAACAAGGTGATTGGGCATTGTTAAATGATTCACGCTACAAAGATTATATAGGTAAACTACAAACATGATGGTTGGGACCCTATGAGATAGCTAAGGCATTTTCAAATGGAGCAGTCAAGCTGGTAACCAATGACCCTATCAGATTTTCATTAATGGTCAATGGGCATCGCCTGAAAATTTACAAGAAACCACTCAATAGGGATCACTTTCTTTAGTATGTTTCAAATGACAAAGGAATGAGATCACTCATACTAGATGAAATGATAATAGATGAGCCTTCCATCTCAAACCCTGTCATCAATCACGTATAATATTTTTATGTTTAAAAAAAACAAAAAAAAAAAAACAACAAACCAGCTGTGAAAACCCTTTTTGGGTGTTGCTGGTTCTCAAATAATGTTGCCACACACTTGGCATCCATTCCATACTTTAGTCTCCACCAGTATTTCTATTCTTGCAACATCTCACCAAGTGTTCCTATAGTATCTCACCAAGGTTCCTGTAGCATCTCACCAAGTATTCCTGCAACAACTCTTTGCGGGACCTATAACACCTATTCCTACAACCACTCTTAGAGGGACCTATAGCACTTTTTCCTACAACCACTCTTTGAGGGACCTATCACACTTGTTCCTATAGCACTTCTTCAAGGGACATGTAGCCTTTGCACCTACAACCTCACTCACCATCTTCTTGCATCATTAATATCATGAGTTCTTGGAGCATGTCAAATCCTCGGTCTTGTAGCCAAGTCTTCTCACCGCATACCTGCAACAACTCTAACCACTTATCGCCCCTATCATATCATTCCATCATCACCTCAATCAATCAACTATCATAGTAAATGGCCAAATCACACTAGCCACCAATTCCTCCACCATCACCTATCATACTCAACCATCATTATTGACGCATGTAAGATTTTTGTAATTGTTTTTCTTCCACTTCACATTAGTTAATAATTATTTTATTTCATGGAATGTTTACGATTGCATTTTTAATTAATAACGTGCTTGTCTATTTACTATTACCCTCACCATGTCATTATTACCCTTCCCTTTTTTTACTATCCTCATAGCCCGCAAGGACACGTGCCATACTTAGTTGGGGGGTAATAATCTTATTAGCCTACTCAACATCTCAGCAGTCACTTGCCAAACTTGCCAATGTATGCAACTACTAGATCACTTGTCCTTTCAAGCCTTAAATTCTCATACATATACACCATGATGTGAACTAAATGTTCAAATAATATTTGCATATGCTACAGACATTAAACAAAAACCACAACTGTCTGTGTTAGTAAGAATTGCTAAATTACCTAAGAATTGTCTGTGTTTGGTTTGTAAATTTGTTTGACATTTGTAAGAAAACTGTTTAAATTTGAAGAATTGTCCCAACAATTGACTAAATTTAGAAAACAAATGCTAAACACACAAGGATGGGAGGTGATTTGGTAAGGAGAGAATCTACAATCCACACAACCCTATTGAATGATAATGAATCTCTTCCCATCTTCTAGTAGGCTGGATGGATGGACTATTTTCAATGGTTGAATGGGTATAAGGATGAGATTGCAGTCGAGTTCACAAGAACCTGGAATAATGGAGAAGAAATAGAAAAGGTATTGAGGATAAATGCCTTGGAGGTAGCCATAGCTGAAGTTACAGGACTCCTAGTAGTAGGAGAGAATTTTCTAGAGAGGGGGAATGCAGTGGTAGCCAGAAATTAATTTGCTAAAGTTGGTGAACAATTTGAAGTCTCTTCATAAGGAATGAGACATCTCTCACGACTGCCATGATGGGCACAAGTGGCTACCCATATCATCAGATATTTGACGTGTGAAGGTATGGAATCCTTTCTCTACACTATGCATTTTAAATTATTAAGTTACTTGCGACATGGGAGGCTAGTAAATGTCCCCAATGTTTTAGCTCATTTATTAAAGAAAATGGTAAATGAATACTAGAAGGGCACAACAGTTGCATTATCATACCATTACCTTATCCTAATGTTGGTAGAAAAGGGTTTAAATGAGTAGTTTCCTAATGCATCCTAGGAGACATTTTTGGGTTTTCGTCATGTGAAAGAAATGGCAGATGTAGAGCCACATGACCGTAGGCTTAGAGAAAGGCAGACCCATGTACCACAAATAGAAAATATACAGGAAGAAAGAGTAGGGGATATGGGGGAAGAACATGTAGCATCCTCTATTAAACATGCAACACCTTCCTGCATGCATGCAACCTCTCCTAAATCCTGTAGTGTCAACCTCTGACCCTGCTCCATCCTTAAAGAATCCTATAGCACCTACACAAGAGCTTGCAAAAGCAGCTATGCATATGACTTCCTCTCATGTGCATGAAAATTTGTCAGCGACACATGAGACCTTGCCCTTTGTATCTGAAACCCTACCATCTATGCATGAAACTTTGATAGCCATACGTGAGCTGTATATTTGAAACCCTACCATCTGTGCATGAAATTGTCCCATCTATGAAAGAGAAACAATTACTTGTGTTTGAAATTCCTTCACCTATACAGAATGAATCTTCACCTATAGATACCCCTTCTTCCTCTAAATAAAACAGGAAACAAAACCCTCTCCTTCTCCAACAAAAACCAACAAGAAGAAACAAAAGACAATCCAAACTCCAAAAGCATAGAAACCAAGGAATTCTCATCACCTTAGAACTAAGGAGTAAAGACTAGGGCTACAACATCAACACCTAAAGTTTTGTTCCCAGAAACGGATAGATATTCCAAAAGGAAGGACTTGTTCATTCATAGGGATCAACCCAATATATCAAGTAGTCTAGGGTTTGATCCTGAAGGAGACTCTACCCCATCCTCCTTAAAATTTGTTGCCTTGGATACTAGTCAGGGGATGATTCCCATAGAAATAGAAATGGGGGATGAGGGTGAGCTATAGCTGCTCTAAAGAAAATAATCCTGTTGAGTGAGAAGCTAGAGGAACAATTAAAAACCAACCAACAACTAGAAGAGCAACTGAAATCCAAGGAGCAGAAAAATGGTGAACTGGACAAGTTAACTTAAATGGCAATGGAGGAATTGGATAAGGAAACAGAGGTGGCTGATGAACAAATACTACTTATTACTTAGTTCATAAAATAGGACATTCCTTCCACCTTAGCTAGCCCTTCTAAGCACCATGCAGTAACACAGATAGATGGAACCCCTTTAGAATACTTAGTGGAGGAGAGGTGAAGAGATCAGAAAGATGAGGTGAAAATGGAAGGAGGAAAAGGAGGAAATGGTGAAGAATTTTAATGAGAAGATAAATGAAAAAGATGAGGAAATTAGTAAATTAAAACAGAGAATGAGATGAATAGCAGAGTTGACAAGCCAAATTATGCAATACAAGCCACTTGCTAGGGTTTATACATTATTTTGAAATAAAGGTTTTTAATTTTTCAGTTTATGCAAGTTTTTAGAGATCTACCAATTCAAGTTGATACAACTAAGAATTTATTTTGGATTTTTAGAACATCCTCTGCTAAACTTCAAGATCAGCTATGTGAATTTTACCTACATGACATGGTTGTGCCTTATGATCTATCCTAGAACCCAATTCCTTATGTGGGGGACATATAGGTTAGGGCACTTATTTCCTTCATAAGGAGTGAACATAGTAGGGGATGCAAAATGAGGGACTACATGGAGCAAGAAAAATCTGCATCCTTAATGATCAGAAGAAACATGATAAATCCCAATGAGGTTGTGGAGGAATGGATTGAATTGCAAGAGAACCCAAATGTGGTAGGAAAAATTCTTCAAAACCAGGAGACTATTTTCATAGCATATCAATAAATCTTGAGGAAAATAGGGAACAAAGCCTTTGAGTCCAATAAGTCAAGGTGGCAGGAACTTACAACAAAACTAAGGAGGAAGGAGCCACAATCCATGTACAACTTTCATGCAGCTATCAGTAGAGGTCACATGTATATCAATATGGCTAGAGCAAATGGATTGACATGGTTTCCACTTACCTTCCAACCACCTATCTTCTATTTTTGATTCCTCATTGGAGGGGCAGGAGAATATATCAAGTTGTAGATGAGAACACCAGGTGGGAGTGTATTGAAGGACAAAAAGAATTATTTTTGAGTGAAGGGCAGGGAAATGTGAATCCCAATGATTACAAAAATATTTCTCTCATGTATAATTCTAGGCCTTAGTTTGTTGGGTGCAAGAAAAACATTTAGTTGGGGGTAGTGATGAGCCCCATAATTGTCCTTTTTAATCCCTATTTTGCCTATTTTAAGTACCTTTCTACATACAATTTTATCCTTCTTAGACCAAGACTTTATATAATATTTGGATAAGCACTACATTAATTATATGACGCTTTATTGAATGTTGCATGGTTAAAATAGTTATTTTCATATAATGTGGTGTGAATAAGTGTGTTTACAATAATATTTATGATTGGAGATTTCATTAGGACTACTAACTCATTCCTGTAGCAACCAAGATTGGTTGACTCCTGTAGAAAAAGTGTGCAGTCACTAATAACTGTCCAGCGGTGACCTATTCTCTCAAATCAGACAAAGATAAGATGCAAGGGACATCAAGGAGCAATATGCAACAAATAGAAAAAATAATTACTCTCTAATTGAAGATATGTTGAGGCTAGTTGACATCAGAATATGTTTCTTAGATGAAGTTTGTTCCATCCCAATGTCCTAATTAGAACTCTCTTCTCTGAATTATTTTAGCTTTTGTTTCCTAGTTTCATTATGACTCTTTAGGAATAAAGAATCCTTTCCTTGCATGAAGGGAAGTGGATCAGCTAGTCGTTACTTTTCATTAATGTAGGAACTGTAAGATGATGTATATATCTATTTTCAACCAGATATCTAGATAAGGATATTTTCCAAATGATTGTAGCATGTTCTGATTTCAGTCAATAAAATAGAGTGTCATTTCAGATTGTTTATTATTCTTATTTTTAATCTATGGTGAAGAAACAAATGCATTGATTAAGTTTATCTAATAGAAGGAAGGAAATAGTCAACCCAAGCAAGGGCCCACTTGTGGTAGGCTACCACTTGTTTATTTTAGTTTCATGTAATCAGGTTTAGATCTTGGAGCTAGATTCATTGATTATGTTTCAATTATTATTTTGTTGTAGTTAAGAATAGTTACATAGCTTTTTTTTTAACTATAAACTTGCATTTCTTTTCTATCATTTCAGTAATTTCCATTTCATAGCTATACACAACCAAATATCTAGATTCCTCTAGCTATACATATAGTTTTGACATCATACCAAGCACTACGTCTCTAGGTTGATAGATTAAATGTATCTTGATTTTACTCATTGAGTTTCTTGATTTAGGATGAGTCCATCCATTGGGTTACATGCATGCCTTAGCTACATTAGGTTTAGTGAGCATTCATATAGCTCGACAAACATCAACTTGTAGCATGGGAAACAAAAAGAAATTAGAGTTGGAGACTACTCAAAGACTCATCGAAGACCAAGGATAAGCCAATATACTTAGAAGTGCATGATGGCTGGAGTTTTTGGAGAAATTCAAAAAGTTTCAAGAAGAAATGGTTGAAGAATTCATTGGAAATCTATAGGATGGCAAAATAAAAGTACGAGGAGTCACAATCCCAATATCTTCTTCTATCATTAGTGACATATCTAGTATTCCAGAAGAAGGTGAGAGGTTCTATCATGTCAAAACTTTATACTTTGATTTGATAAATAATTTCTCAATAGGAAATGTGCCTGAGGCTAGGACAAACATAAATAAAGGGGAAGTAAAAGGGATTGTTCGTATCAATCTCCCTAACCCCTGGCAGTCTCTAGCTACATGGTTAATGAAATATTTTACATGTGATGGTCAACTTTCCATTATTCTAGGGCCTATAATGAAAATGCTTACTTACTTAAGGCATGGTTAGAAAAATCTAGCATATATGATAGATTTACCAAATTTTCTGTTTTCTTCCATAAGTACAATGGCTAATAGGTATCAATTGGGCAAAGGGTAGAATAAACATCATGCTCTCATTTTTCTTATCATTAAACACCATTCCATTTCAAAAAGGGAAGGGGAGACTAAATGGAAAGCCTTTTTAGAGGGCACCTAAAAAATAAAAGAAAAAGGGGAAAAATATTGTGACAGAAGAGTCCATCTCACAAGCATCTTCCCCACCTTTAAGAAAAGGAGGAAAGGAAAAATGGTCTTGAGAGGACATTCCCCTACTTTAGCACAAAGCATGGATGAGACAACTATTAAAGATTCCCCTTAGACCTTAGAGAAAACAAAAGGAAAAATTATTATGGCTGATGCACTAGCTACAACCCTAAAGAGGAAGGTTGAGGAGGGATCTCCCCAAACTCCAGGAGGGGAAGATGAAGCAATAAAAGTTGAGGAACCTTTAAAACAAAAACAAAGGAAAACACAAATACCCTCAGAGAAAAAGTAAAAAAGAAAAGGGGAGAGAAGTTAGTAGCTAAAGAAACCCCTCCACCTGTGAGACGAAGCAAAAGGAGAAAGATCACTAAAGAAGGTCCCTAGAAAATCCCTGTTGAACATCAACCCTCACCACCTGCTACCTCTGAAGCACCAAAGACTACAGTACCTAAGCCACAAACTATTTCCTCTGCAATAGGGGAATTCCAACAAGCACCAAAGACACAAGAGCAATAATTTTAGAGAAGCCTCTAGAGAAGCAAGTGCTATAGATACAAGACACAACTAGAAAATGATTTAGAATTGTTTGCTGCAGTCCTTATAGAACTTTCGATAGCAGCTATCCCCAAACCTGACATTGTTTTTGAAGAACATGACAACAATCCTATTTAGGATGAGGTCGGGCCTTCATTTTCCCATGACCATGCAAAATAAGAGATAAAAACATGGATAGAAGTGGAGGTCTGAACAAAAAGGATAGGATCAGAAGAAGATACAAGGAAAAGATTTGAAATAGGGAGTTAGTCCCTAGCCAAAAATCATGAGGATATTGACATCTCTAGAGAACAAGAGTTGCAGGAAGAGATTGCAAATTTAAATGAATGCTCTGGGGCAAAAACTTCATTATCATGGATATGAAAAAGGTGATGAAATAAAGAGAGGCAACCAGTGAAGCCAAGGATTAGGAGATGCTTAGCTTGAAAGAAAACATAAAAGAAAAAGAGGATGTGGTTAAGGAAAAAGAAAGAGAAGTTCTGTAAAGAACTCAACCCACAAGCTATTAATATGAAAGTAAAAACAATCATTCATAGTTAACTTTAAATGGAAAAATAAATCTCTTATACAATAATCAATAAAGTTGCAATACATCTTACAAAAAGTATGTGCTAAATCTAGGTGCTAGAATAATAAAGGAATATACAAGTTACAGCTTGGCAATCATGCCATAAACTCATCACTACAATGAAATAGTACAAATGTTAGTATCATACAATAAGATCAATAATCCAAAACCATCCTAGGCCGCCATTAACCAACTGGTCTTTCGCAAGCCAAAGGACAAGAACATGGTTCAAGCACTTTTTTCGCCCAACCACGAAGCATTACACTTCCCTGGATCCCTTCATAACATGAAGGAAACCCAGCCCTGCACAAAACGCCTAGCAACCTAGAAACAACTGGCAAGAAGGAACACTCGATGCATGCTTGGTGCCTATATGCATTCTAACTAGAATGAACATAATCTCACAAACAGGATGTGGTAGAGAAATATAACAACTAGGCATAAAATTCCATGTATTTCACTAGTACATATATCTTTGGCCAAAGCTTAAAAACATAACTGGTAAATCTTGAAAAAGAAGATCACCTTCTCTATTGGCCCACATTCGGCATCCTATCTCGGAAGGTAAGCTTAAATTCCACAAGGCAAAAACTAAACTACTTTCATTACTAAAACAATCATAACAACCCATGCACTTGACTGAGATCAAAACTAGTTCTTTCTTTCTTGCCAAATTTGATGTAATTACATTCCTCAATGTCTATATAGATAAGCATTTATAAAGAGTCTTTCAAGTATTGTCCACCCTTAGATACTTATTCACAAAAGAAAATCTAAAATAGAGATACTATTACCGCCGAAGTAACCATATCTATTTAATTCCAATCATCCAGCAAAAAGGTCAATAAAACCAATATCAAAATGATAAATTCTTATCCCATAGCAACGGACTCTTGCTTAACTAAATTTTTATTCATTTTATTTCAGCATATAATTATAAATTTTTATCATAGATTAAGGTCTTTAAAAATAGACCGACAATATATAAAATAAGATGGCCGACTATCTAAGGATGGTAAAAGACCAAATTGGTAAAAGAGAAAGACTAGCCGTTTGGCAATTTAAAGGATGAAGATTTTTAATCCCAGGTAGGCCGTCACAATGCAACATAAATTTAAACGCCAACAATCTAAGTTTTCCTAAGGCCGATACCAACTGGCCATTCAATTAAAAGTGAAAAATATTTTAAGGTTTAAGATCAGGCCAAAACAAACAAGCCGCTGATTGGTAAGAAGAGACTGAAGGAATCATTGAAAACATGCCAACGTAATTCAAGGAGAGGTCGTTGAGTTTGAGAAAGACCACTCAACTTCAAGACATTCTGGCTGATCTCAACAATACAGAGACCACTCAAAATAAAAACACAATTTAAGAAGGGAGATAAAGCAATTCTTTTAAGCCATTTTTAAATACAGGACATGCTGAAAGGTAAGGCCGATGACAATAGTTGAGCCAATAAAGGACAATATAAAAAAGGTTGAATATTAAAGCAAGACTTTAGAAAAACATACAAGTTGGAACATAGAACATGCCACACCATTCAAATAGGCCATTGAAATTGGAGAGAGGCTGACTAAAACATAAAGAGGCCATTTACAATATCTTGACAACTATTGTTTTTAAAAAGTTTAAAAGAAAGGCTGACAACTTCAAGAAACCATAAAAAAATTCAAGACAAGTTCGATTGATAAATAAAAATAAAGATTTAAAGTTTTACATCAGACTGATTGAAGATCCATACAAGCAAAATATAAGATCATAGGTAAATACCCGTAATCCTACACTCGTTACAAGATTGACTGCTGGCCTCTAGTCTTCTTGTCCTTCCTTCTCCTCTTTGTGATGCCCCTTTTCCTTGAAAAATGGTCTCCCTCTCTGTGCATCTGTCATCCTCTTTTTTTTTTGTTTTTATCCCCTATGTCTGCTAGAGGTAGTGTGCTATTTTAGCTCTCCCCTCCTTTATTTTTAGTTTCATGCTTTTTACTTAAAAAAAATCTTCTCTCTACATGCGTTGCTCTGAGACATGGATCTTCATTACCTTTTTATATTTAATTTGCATATGAAATATATAAAAATAAAGAATATAATAAGGAGATCTATAATTTTATAGATGTTTAATTTAAACTATAACTTACCATTCATTTACTCTACCTTTTTGTTTTGCATGGAGAGTAATTATTTTTTTCTTATAATTAGATTTTTTAAAAAGTCTTTTTAGTATCGTATATATTTTAGGAAGAGGTTTTCTTTTATGATTTTAATATCGTTTTAAACTAAAAGTTGCTTGACTTTAAATATATAAATTATTTTAAAAGAAAACTAAAGTGAATTATTTTAAATAAAGGGAAACTAAAAATATTATAATTATTTTAAATTTAATCAATTATTTTTTTTTCTTGCATAAGAACATATATTAATTACATTATACATGTGTATAATTATAGCACTTAAAAAAATATAAAACTATTGAAATCGAATTAAATAGTTTTTTTTTATTCATGCATTGGAAGGAAAATTTAAGACGTTTTAATAATTTGAAAAGAACATGATATTATACAAATATAAAGACTTTCCAAGCTAAAAGAATTTCTAACAATTTATTCCTTTTTCGCCAATCATGCAATCATTCATATCAAAACTCAGACAAGATCATGCCACTGAAACAAAATGCGACTCATCAAACCAAAATAAAAATGCAATATAACATCATGTAATGATGAGCTAAGTGAGTGTGTGATCATGCATTGGTTCCGTCATGGTGCAGGAGCACCTATTTGATCACGTGCCTCCATGAGGCAATATTGAGTCTTGTGTTCAATTTTGATGTTTCAACATTGTAATAAGGTCTAATGGACCATTTTTGATGTATTTGAGTCATTTAGAGTCCATAGGGTTAATGCAACAAGTCTTGTAAAAGTGTCATTAGTCTTAACAAAAGAAGTTATGGTTGGTTGGGAAGTTGAAATGTGGTTGTAATAGCATAAATATTCCTTGTAAACATGGATCCCAAGGTGGGGAAGGTTTTTGGAAGGGATGGAATGAAGAAAATACAAGTTTGCATGCCCAAAACAATGTTTTTCTAGAAAATTTAACTGTTATTTCATTTTGTATGGACTTTACTTTGCATTTAATGATCTAAAATTGATTGGATATGACAGGGAATTGAATCACCTTCCAAATGAATTTGGTTTGGTGGTTTTTAATTGAGTTTGGAGAAAGTTATGATCATTTTTGTGACTGCAATTTCTAGATTTCTCCTGTAACAGTCCTATTGCAGCGCATGGTACGACCATGTATGGTATAGGAACCCACTTATTTTTTATTATAGGTGAAATATATTTAAATCTAATTTTCAATGCAATTGGTTTCACTCACTTTCATTAAGTTATACAAAAGTTATTGTAATTTTGGTGGAAATGGGTAGATTCAGATTTACACAGGGCAGCAAGCAATAAAAATTGCATATCTTTCATTTTAACCATTATAAATTGGTAAAAAATTGCATTAAGGTATGTTTTAAGGTTATTAATGATTTCCAATTGGTTTCATTGATTTTGGAGAAGTTTTAGATGAGTTTTGAAGAAGCCCTAGGTGACTTATAAGGTTTTTATGCAATGTTGTGAGTTTGGTGCAAGGGTTTGTCAAAATACTCATGGAAACTTATGGCTAGTGGTTTATAAAGCATGTACAGGTCTAATATAATGTGTTTGAGAAGTTGGAGAAGTGATTTGGTGTTTGGGAGTCTTAGATCCAATAAACCCTCCTTGAAGCAGCCTAATTAGGCCTAATTGCAAACAACAACAGTGCATTTTTGAGGGGTTTGGTCTAAAGAAACCTATCCTCATTTTTTGATATGTTATCAATGGGGATAATGGGTACTCATAAATATTTGTTTTTCATTGGGATCATGCCCATAACAAAATTTATTGTATGACAGACCTAAAAAAAGGGCTACAAGGCTAGAGGCCTAATTGTGAAGAAAATACTAATAATTCTATTTTGGTGAAAGGTGAGTGTTTGATTGGGCAGGTTGGAAGGCATTGACATCCCCTACTACATCAAATTGATGAAAATATTGATTATGAAAAGGATGATAATGTTAAGGTGGATGAAGAAGAGGATTTATGGGAAAAGTTTGTAGCCATTGAGAGTGAGGTTGGCATGAGTGGAGAATTTGTTGTAGGTGGAAACAACGAAGCTGATAATGGTAGCAGGTTGCAGCAGTTGGTCTTGAAGGACATGGTTGAAGAGGAGTTTGTAATGCAAGGAGGTAAGGAGGAGACCTCAAGGTCTCAATATTTTGTTTCTAACTTTTCATTGGATTATGTATGTGCAGGCTATAAGGAACAAGAAGAGGTGTATGAAGACATAAGTAGTGATACTGAACTATATATACAAGAAATGGAGTTTTGGAATCTACAAGTTTCAAAGATGATGGATAGAAGAAAGCACAAGAACTGGAAGACCAGGACGAAGAAGATAATTCAATGGGGCTTGAATTCTTTTTCCCTCGGGAGTTTGGTGTAGGAGCACCTATTTGATCGCATGCCTTCATGAGGCAATATTGAGTCTTGTGTTCAATTTTGATGTTTCAACATTGTAATAAGGTCTAATGGACCATTTTTGATGTATTTGAGTCATTTAGAGTCCATAGGGTTAATGCAACAAGTCTTGTAAAAGTGTCATTAGTCTTAACAAAAGAAGTTATGGTTGGTTGGGAAGTTGAAATGTGGTTTTAATAGCATAAATATGCCTTGTAAACATGGATCCCAAGGTGGGGAAGGTTTTTGGAAGGGATGGAATGAAGAAAATACAAGTTTGCATGCCCAAAACAATGTTTTTCCAGAAAATCTGACTGCTATTTCATTTTGTATGGAATTTAATTTGCATTTAATTATCTAAAATTGATTGGATATGATAGGTAATTGAATCATCTTCCAAATGCATTTGGTTTGGTGGTTTTTCATTGAGTTTGGAGAAAGTTATGATCATTTTTGTGACTGCAATTTCTAGATTTCTCCTGTAATAGTCCTATTGCAGCGCATAGTATGGCCATATACGGTATAGGAACCCACTTATTTTTAATTTTAGGTGAAATATATTTGAATCTAATTTTCAATTCAATTGGTTGCACTCAATTGTATTAAGTTATGCAAAAGTTATTGCAATTTTGGTGGAAATGGGTAGATTCAGATTTACACAGGGCAGCAAGCAATAAAAATTGCATATCTTTCATTTTAACCATTAGGAATTCGTAAAAACTTGCATGGAGGTCTGTTTTAAGGTTATTAATGATTTCCAATTGGTTTCATTGGTTTTGGAGAAGTTTTAGATGAGTTTTGAAGAAGCCCTAGGTGACTGTTATAAGGTTTTTATGCAATTTTGTGAGTTTGGTGCAAGGGTTTGTCAAAATACTCATGGAAACTTATGGCTAGTGGTTTATAAAGCATGTATAGGTCTAATATAATGTGTTTGAGTAGTTGGATAAGTGATTGGTGTTGGGGAGTCTTAGATCTAATAAACCCTCCTTGAAGTTGCCTAATTAGGCCTAATTGCAAACAACAACAGTGCATTTTTGAGGGGTTTGGTCTGAAGAAACCTACGTCAATGGGGATAATGGGTAATCTTAAATTTCTTTGTTTCATTGGGATAATGCCCATAACAAAAGTTATTGTATGACAGACCTAAAAAAATGGCTACAAGGCTAGAGGCCTAATTGTGAAGAAAGTACTCATAATTCTTGGTTTTGGTGAAAGGTGAGTGTTTGATTGGGCAGGTTGGAAGGCATTGACATCCCCTAATTGCATCATGTCATCCCAATTCTTTCCAAGCGGCTAGGTCACCTCTTCCCAAATCATGTTCTTGCCTTCAACTTATCCTTGCACTCAATTGCACTTGAATTCACATCAATAGGTTAGTCCATAAAACCATAGCCAAAATAAACATAAAAACATCTTAATCCATCCTTAACATCATTGCATTTAACATTTTACTTCATCATTAAAAAAATAATCATAGATAGTTATCCAAAAGTCAGATCTTTAAATGCATCATAAAAGTTTGAGATGTGACATCCTTCCCCACTAGGAATAGACATCGTCCCGATGTCTTATTACGCATATTGAAATAAGAAGAGTATCTCACTAATGCTATAAAAAGTAACACATTGAACACTAAAGTTTCATACTATGCAAATAAAGTATCTCAACTGAATTGAGGAAAAATAACGGTATTCCAAGTCTATATGCAATGATTTGTTGTAAAGAAAATTACCAATAATTCTTTTTCCTTTCCATTAGCTTCCATTTTCTACCTTTTCTATCAATATAATAATTTTTGAACAAGTCTTATCATATCCCAAGACACTTGCATACAGGTGATTTCTATCTCATATACTAACTCAAGAGGCATAATGACTTTTCACAACACACATAATGTTCTTATAAAGATATCAATAATATGTTCATTTCTATCAAGCATGCCTACCCGTACGAGACATCTGAATGTTCCTTTTTGTCAAGCATGCTTACTCATGTGAGACATCTAAACATTGCCTTCTAAGGATGATAAACAAGCATCCCATACTACTTGTTATCATCATTGGCAAGTACACAACATTAAATAAAGGTAGAGTTTCATCAATAAATTGAATATTATCTCTAAAATAAAGAGAAATTTCAACACTAAATAGGATCATCATCATAAAAATAGGATCTTCAACACAAAAAATGTTTGAATTAAATCAAGATTCCAATAAGGTGTTCAATCATCGAAAATCAACATGTTTCAACACTAAACTTCCAAAGGATCAACAAAATAAGATAAGTAGGTCAAGATGTTTTCGATACTAAATTACAAAGAAAAATAGTTTGTCATGGTGTCAATAGTAAATAAATAAGATTGAGTAGGTAGACACGATCAAACACTAAAACAAGATCAACATTAAAGTATATTAACTTTATTTCAACAATAAATCACCAAGGATCAAAATTACATAGGTCGATTTTTTTTTTCAACATTAAAATAATGAAGATCAAGGTATTTAACTTTCAAAAGAGATTCTACTAAACTACATTCATTTAAGCTTATGGTACTCGAGGTATTCATAAGTTTCAAGCATAAATAATAAGACTTTTAAATCAAAGATAATCAAATCTCTAAAGTGAAAGGAGTAACTTGAATGTAAAAGGTCATACAAAAGGAAGATCTCAAAAAGAAGCTAATACATCTGGATAAAAGTTATTCAACGTCAAAGAATGGAAGCCATCATATTTTCAACTCTAAGTTGGCAAGTCTAATAATCAAGGTCCTGAACCTTCTAACTTAACCGTAATTAAAGAATCAACTCAAACTCCGCATTTCTCAAGTAAAACAAGAATAATATAATCTTTTGTATTCAATTTCAAATTCAAATGTACATAAACCTAATCCACTTAGAAGTACATTTAATACATAATCCAAAATTTAGTCATCTTAGGTTTGTATCCTATCAAGTCACCCTAGCATCAATGAGGGATTACAATATAAGTATGAAATATTAATAATATCCAATATCAATCCAACGTCTCTGGCTACATCTACTAGCCAAGAGACGAGAACATGGTTCAGTGCTTTTCTTCCCAACCACGAAGCTTATGATTCCCTGGGATCCTTCCAACATGAATTATACCCAATCCTACTCATAGAGCCTAGCAATATTTATCAATATACAGGATGGAATCTGGTGCATGTCTGTTAACCTACATGCATCCCTACATGAATGCAACATCTCATTAATAGGATGAGGCAGAGAATTATATCAATAAAACTAGGCATACATCCATCTATTTCAATGGTCCATTCATCTATTTCAACATCAAAAGTTGACTTTGGCCAAAGTTTGAAACCGGTTTTTATGGTGGTGTAGATTTTGAAAAAGAAAATCTACTCTGTAATTCCTCATTCGGCACCCGTCCCGGAGGTAACTTTCCCAAAACACATAAAGCATAGCAAACAATGCAATCAATTTCTTTTCTCAATAAAATATTCATTTTCATTCAAGCATGACTTAGGAAATAAACAAATCATTATGTTTGATTTCAACATACTTGTGTAACTTTCCCCAAAACCAAAATAATTATAACAAATAAGGCTATAAAAACTTTCATTTTCTTTGATTCATAAAATGAAAATTAATCAATCTTTCTGTCTATTCAATGTTTGTTTTCTTTCTCATAATGCAATTGTTTTATAATAATGCATAAGATAGTTCCAATGTGTATATTTAGTTTTATTTCATAATAATGGTTTATTTCTCCTTTGTTTTGCAGGTTTAAAAGACAGAGTTTTAGTCATGTTATAAATGGATGTTTTCCTAATGTATGATCTTTCAAGACTAAGGAGTATATACAATATACAATATATATATAAAATCACTTACAAACAGAAAAAGAATAGAGTTAATGACCTCTATTTTTCATACTTTCGGCATAGTACTTGCTGTCGTCAATCATTTTTTTGTTTGAACAATAAGGTTTTCAATGTCCAATGCTTATTATAGTAGCAAATCAGTCTCAGATGTTCTAAGCAGCCATGAAGTCAGTCTCAGTGGCTTTACACAGCATATTCATTCATATTTTAAGTTATTTCACAAGGTATAAAACATGATAAAAATACTATAACTTCACTCAAAGGGAAGACTTACATCAAGCATCACTCAGTCATATCCTCAAGAACAAGGTTAATCACACTAACGTGATTCAAAAGAGAATGACAAGGGGTTTGGGGCTTAGTGCAATCCAACCCAACAAATTATTCCAAAGACAAAAGCATACTATGTAATAGGGAAAACACAACTCAAGTCATAAGATATAGGGTTAACTATGCACTCATCATTCTAACACACCATGCATCACAAGAACTATGCAAATGTCCCTTTCACAACCCCTTTCTCTAACTTTTCAATTTAAATGCAAAGCAATAAGCACGCTCAGGCTACCACATGAATCCTAAGGAAGAATGCAATGTCATTACCCAATGAACTATTCTAGCAATGTAATGCAACACTACCTTTCTTACAACACATATTTAATCCACACAAAGGGAGATGCACTCAAGAAGACAATGCAATATGCATTTCAAACAAACATTTCCATCACCATACAGAGATAATTTTTTTAAACAATATGACACACATTACAAGGTGTAACGTTAGAAATTGTCCTCCTGTATGGAATGGTACAATTTCCCTTGGTTTAGCTCCTCACTCTTGGTGACCTCTAAACCTTTTCTTTTTCGGCCTTCCTGAAACCCTGATTGATTAAGTCTAGGAGTAATCTATTCACTTTTTGAGGTAACTTATTGATAGAACCCGGAAAGGGGATTTGAGATTTGGGTCCCTTGGACCCCCAAAAATGTAGATCTGAGTGGAAATTGGGGGCTAGGACTTGGGTGCCCACACCCTAGTCCTCTCGTGTTTCCCAAGATTTTGAATTTTGGTAGGGTGTTGGCTCCTGCCGAGTGCCTCGGGATTCCATTTTCAAATTCTTGGTTTTCAGGCGATATTGAGACGTTATTTCAAAATTTGAATTTCCCTAAAGCTAGATATAAAAAGACATTTGGAAATCATTTTATCATAGACACAATTCCTATGCAAGATTGATGCCAAAACTTTGCTGTAATTGCTATTGAAGATCAGTGACTTGTTGAAGCTCTTTGAAGTATTCTTTATTTGCTATCTTGGAGACAATGGATGAAGATTATGAATCAAGATCTTGAGTCTATCTTGATCTTCCTAGGGTTTGTACACCCTTTGCATGATCAAGAGAAGGGTTGAAGCCTCCAACAACAAGCTTGGAGATCATCCGTGGACATTGTTGATTCACCTTCTTGTTTATGTAAGTCTTCATTTATCTCATCTCCTTGAGGTGAAGTTGTATGTGTTTATTGATGCAAAGCAAGTTGTTGATCTTCCCTTGATTAAGACATCTAGGGTTTGATTTTTATGCATACACACATTGTTAGGTTTGCACACACTTTTGTAAATCTTTATCTTTGGCTATTGTTGAGGTAGAAATACCAAAGACGGGGCTTGACTGAGGCAAGCTCCTATATAGCCGCAACATTTTCCTTCTTTTGTAGGTGCAGATCATGTTTTGCAGGTTCTGACAGAAAGAAGTTATAGAAAGAATGATATTGTGGGTATAGTCACGATAGACTTTCAGATTTTCAAATTCTGAGACTTGCGAGACATTGGAGTGGGTGCCCTAGTCCAACCAGGGGTTTATTCTAGGATCTAGAAGCCTTTTAGCAGTCTCAGACACCCTATGCAGAAGATTTTCCTATGCGGAAACTTTCAGGACACTGGAGTGGGCACCCTAGTCCAAGTGGCCCTCAAAATCTAGGTACTTTCTCTTTGAAACTCTATCTCTACACTTCTGTGATTAGTTTTGCCATTTGTTTCATTAGTTTCTGTATATTTCTGATTTAAGGCATAATTAGGGTTTTACTTGGTTGAAAGGAAAACACTTGATAAAATCTTGATTAGGGCCTTAGGTTTCATAACCATGTGAGCATTAGGGACAAACAAAGTGATTAGAAGCTTGTTCACAAGCTCAATCCTTGTCCTCCCAATGCTTAGTGGTGAAATGGTAGTATTTAACCTAGTTAAACAAACTATCAATTTTCACACTAAACATTTTGGTGTACTCGAGCTTTGAAGAATTTGCATCCTTTTAAACTTTAGATCTGAAATAATTTGCTGTTCTAGAGAATAATTGGATTGAAAAACCTCTTTAGTGAAATTGCATATCTTAAATTGTGGATTACATTCTTTATCTTTTCACTAAAAGAGTTAGAAATTATCATTTATTGTTGGAAGTTGTATTTCATTTGCAAAGGCCATCATTGTGCATTTAAATCTTGGTTTAATTAGAGCATGTTAAAATGTTAGATTATTTTTTGCAAGATTTTCATGCTTATGATGAGCCGTTTAGTCGTGATGACTTCGATATGTTAGATGAAGCAAGACTTTATCTCGATTGAACATTCCACTACGGCCTCTAAGCCATCACTATTTCAAAGACTTGTAAATGTGATTTATGTTCCTAAACCTAAAAAAGAGATTGAAAAACCAAAATTTGTGGTCACTCTATGTGCAAATGTGGCTCAACCATCCTCTAAACCTGTGCTTGTTGTTAAAGGTCTTTCATCTCCTTCTCAAACTCCTGATCACATTTATGATTATGCAAAACAAATAGCAAAACAAAACCCACAACAAACCAATCATAATGTGGTTGCTCATGCATATAATACTCAGAATAACAAATAAAGTACACAACACATGAGTGTTTTGATATCTTTACTAGCTTCTCAACCTATGCTTCCTTAAGCACCTCATTTAACATATAAAGGTGGTAAAGACTATGACCTTGTAGAGCAGTTTCGCGCTACTCCTGCAAAGATATCTCTTTGGGAACTTATATAAACTTCACCTACTTAACATGGAATGCTACAGGAAGCTTTACAAAAGGTGATTGTTCCTCCTACTATTAAACCAAAAGATGTTGCCGCTTTACTAGATTGTATGCATGCAACAAAAACAAACATTTTGTTCCAACAACATGAATTACCATCTCTCGAGGTTCAAAATCAGTATGATCCTTTGGTTATCTTTATTACAATCAACAAAACATTGGTTAAGAGAGTTATGATTGATAATGGGTCAGCCCTTAATGTTTGTGGCATTGATTTATTTCACAAGGTTAAAGTTGATGTATCTACCATCAAACCAGAATCATTAAGTATTCATGGATTTGATAATTTTGGACGACAATCCGTGGGCACTATAACTTTACCTATACAAGTTGGACCTATGATGGTGCCTACCTTGATTCATGTCATGCCTTGTTCTCTATCTTATAACATGATTCTAGGTGGACCTTGGATACATGCATTAGGAGCAATTCCTTCTACTTTACACCGTTCGATTAAATTTATATTTAAAGGGAAACTGTATACCATCCATTTGGATCCTGAGCCTGATAATTGTCTGCAAATAGAAGTGCATAAGCATGTTGTTGGTCCCAAGATTTTAAACAATTTGCAAGCTAATTTATTAACTCCTCATGCCTTTAAAAATGTTATGCAAGAGTCTAAACAATCGAATGCATTTGTTGGTGATGACTGGGGTTTGTTAGATTTTGCAGCTTCCTCCACAAGAGAATATAAACTTAAAAACCCCATCACCGAAACATCAAATATTGCATCAATCACATCGCATGCTTTGAATGATAAACATAAGACTTCTTTGGTGACAAATAAGGATAATACTCTTAGTTATACTACTGATTATGAGACTTATGAAGTTCTGCCTTCCTCAAAAGAAATGGTCTCTCTATATGGCAGAGGATTTTGAATCCTTTACAAAAATTGTGACTATGTAGGTTGTGGCATAAATCAACAAGTAATCAAAGTCCCTATAGAATCCGCTTCGTAACATTACTCAAGTGGCATTGGATATAATCCTTTTAAGGAAACCAAAGCCCACAAATGCCCTACTCTAAATGTGAATACAATATCAACACTCAGTTTGATATTTCCTGAGATGATTGACATTAATTGTCCTCCAGGATCACTTCCATTGGATATGTTTATTGGCGATGAAACGATAATGGAATTCTTAGGTGCTTATGATGGCATTCCTCATTATCACCATAAACGTGCCCTACCCTATTGTTTAAACAATGATGCATATTTTGGAAAGACTACTAGCACAATAACTACTACAATAGAGCGTAATGAAGAACTTGAAGAACAATTACAATCCTACAATCCCCTGGACCATAGTACTCTCCTTAACAGAAAGACTATTGATGTCGTTATGGATAAGGATAACCCTAAAAAAGTTATCCCTATTGGTGGTTGTTTAAATGCAGAAGAAAAAGAAGAAATGACTAAATTGTTGAATGAGTTCTCAAAATTATTTGCTTGGAATTATTCAGACATGCCTGGTATAGATCCTTAGATTGTAACACATAATATTGTGTTGAAACCAGATGCTAAGCCTTTCAAACAAGAGATTCGTAAGATGAATCCTAAGATTGCTTTGCTTGTTAAAGCTGAAATAGAAAAACTCTTACAAGTTGGCTTTATCCGACCAATTGATTACTCTCTATGGAACTCGAATATTGTTGCCATCACTAAACTTGATGGTCATATAAGAATGTGCACATATTTTTGAGACTTAAACTCAACATCTTTGAAAGACAATTTTCCGCTCCGTAATATTGATATGATTGTTGATTCCATAGCTGGACATGAGTTGCTATCTTTTATGGATGGATTTTTAGGATATAATCAAATCCTTATAAATCCTCTTGATCAGTATAAAATAACCTTTATAACACCTTGGGGTACATTTTGTTGGGTAGTCATGTCATTTGGACTTAAGAATGCAGGGGCTACTTACTAGCGTGCAATGACTCTTATATTTCATGATTATATGCACAATATTTTAGAAGATTATGTTGACGACATCCTAGCAAAGTCTATCCATCGTAAGGATCATGTTACAAATCTTTGACAAATATTTGAGCGCATACAAAAGTATAATATGTGATTGAATCCTTGTAAGTGTGTTTTTGGTGTGGATAGTGGAAAGTTACTTGGGTTTATTGTTTCAAATCAAGGTATAGAAGTTGATACAAAAGATAGATGTGATTGTTAATATGTAAATACCTAAGAACATATCTCAACTTCATAGTTTACAAGGAAAGATATAGGCCATTCACTGATTTGTTTCAAAACTCGCGGATAGGACTCGCCCCTTTACGTAACTACTGAAGAAAGATTCTCACTTTAAGTGGAATTTTGAATGTCAAAAAGATTTCAATGATTTAAAGGATTACTTAGCTAATCGGCCTATTTTGCAACCTGTTGTTTCTGATAAACCATTTCTGTTATACATTTCAGCATCTAACAATGCCCTAGCAGCTTTGTTAGCGCCGCATAATGCTAAAGGCAAAGAATGCATTGTCTATTACATCAGTAGTACTTTGCTTGATTATGAAGTGCGATACACAGTTATAGAGAAGCATTGTTTAGCTTTAGTGTTTGCCACTCAAAAACTTAGATATTATCTCTTAAACACTGAAATGCATGTAATGGTAAAATTTGACCCTTTGAAACATCTCTTCGCAAGAACAGATTTATCAGGTCATCTTGCTAAATGGGTTATGCTGTTAATAGAATTTGTTCTAAAATTTATTTCACAAAAAGTGATTAAAGGGCAAGCGATAGATGATCAATTAGCTGATGCTCCCTTGACCTTTTCTATACAAAATGTCGATGCATTCCCTGACGAATAGATTTTAACAATCTCTGTGGGTGAAAAATGGGAGTTATACTTTGATGGATCAAAATGTCAAACTAGCTCTGGAGTTGGTGTTATATTAATACCTCCCATTGGTAAGCCGATTCCCTTATCTTACCGCTTAGATTTCTTATGCACAAACAATATAGCTGAAAATGAAGCTCTTATCGTTGGACTTCGTGCAACCTTGGCTCTTAACATAAAAACATTACAATATATGGTGATTCTTAGTTAATTGTTAAATAGATAACGGGATCGTACAAACTAAACATGATAAGTTATCTCAATATTGTGAATTTGTGTTCTCTCTTAAAACAATTCAAATCATATTCGATCGATACCATTCCCAGGAAAGCTGACCGGCATGCGGATACAATGGCAAGCACAACTTCCCTTGTATCTCCTAAAGGTTCTCCTAAGGAATTTACTTTTGTTGTTCATAATCGTAAGACACCAATAATCGATGACCCTATAGTTGCGAATTCAGAACTCTGTGGTAATACATACATCGATGAATGGTTCTCCTACATATTCAACTATCTATGCAATGGAACCATTTCGGATTCGACATCTAAGAATGCCTGACTCTGTTTACATAAATTAGCAGTGCGATACATCATATTATCGAATGTCTTGTATCGATGAAGTTATAATGGTGTTTTAATCCGATGTTTAAGTAATTTAGAGATTCTAATAGCTTTAGAAGAAGCTCACTCTGGTACCTGTGGAGGGCATTTTGGTGGAAAATTATTGGTGCAAAAATTGTTATGTATGGGGTACTATTGGGAGCATATGGAACAAGATTCCTTTGCTTACATCAAGAGATGCCCATAATGACAACAACATAAACACTTGATCCATGCTCCCGCTCAAGAGCTTCATGCCCAGGTGTCACCATGGCCATTCTCTATCTGGGGTTTGGATCTAATTGGTAAAATTTCTCCACCCTCCTCTCAAGGACATACATTTATAATCACTGCTACTGATTATTTTACAAAATGGGTCGAAGCGGTCCCTTTGCGATCCACAACCACCGATGTAATCTACCGATTCATACAAGATAACATAATTTCTCGATTTGGAATACTTTCCTCCTTGGTTTCAGACAATGGTACACCATTTAAGAATAAGGATGTGAAATAGTTCCTCAAAAAATATCATATACAACATTGCTTCTCTACGCCTTATTATCCTCAATCAAATGGCCAAGTAGAAGATTCAAACAAGGTTATTGGATAGATTTTACATAAAACTATTAATAAACATAAAAAAAATTGGCGTACACAATTATCCTATGCATTATAGGCTTACAGAACAAGTATTTGAATACTGGTAACACACTGTGTAATCTCATTTATGGCATAGACGCAATAATGCCCTTAGAGTTAGAGTGTCCTTCTTTGTGAATTTCCCTAAGAGATATCATGGATGATGACATGGAATGAGAGAAAAGACTATAGGAACTTGAGATGCTTGATAAAAGATGTATTAATGCTCTTGAACATCTCAAGGCTTATCAAAAAGGAATACAACGATCCTATAATGCATAAGTCATACAACATTCATTAAACGTTGGGGATCTGGTTCTTTATGAAAATCAATGCAACATAAATGCATCGCCTGGTGAGAAAGGTAAGTTCAGCCCTAATTGGCTTGGACCGTATATAATCACTAAAACCTTTGGATCTGGAGCGTATAAATTAGCCGATGAGCAAGGTCTGCTGCTTAAGGAACCTATTAATGAGGTACACCTCAAAATATTTTATGCTTAGAGATTTAATGTCAAATGTTCCTAAGCTAATTTAATACATAGATTAGCTTCAATTTTGACAAGATAGTACTATTTTTGTCTTAATTCATTTGGCATTATATCTTTGTTTAGTTGATCATTGTTGTATCGTGTTTAAGTAGTAATTGCTTAGATCACTTTTGCATTAACTGAATATAGCGTGGAAATTACGGTTATGTGTAAAATAATTAATCATTGTGTTTGTTACTACATGTTCTTTTTAGAATTGTTAGTATATCACAATAGCATTGATTATAGCATTTAGACATCATCACTAGTTGCATTTTTACAAAAATCACATGTGATAGATCAAAAGCCATTAAACATAGATCAAAAGAAATAAGCATTATATATATATATCTCAGTTTCAAGTATACATCCGAGTCAATTATCCCTCAAAACAAAATGGGATGTTGTAGTGCCTAAAATCTATATATTGCATAGCTGAGGCACGATCGCCAGTACCCTTAGGCCCTTGTGGTGTGCGAGTGATAGAAGCCTGACCATGTTTGGCTATGGATCACAAATGACTCCTAGAGATGCTCCGCGATCGTAACCCCATGATCTCACCTCTTATCTCTATCATCTGCTCATGTGCCTCTTGGTACATCCTCTGGTACTAGTCTCTCTCATCCTGAACCCTGTCTCTGTCAGCTCTTGCCTGCTGGACCTCCCATCGTAAGAACTCACTGACAGCTGGCTCTCCCTCCGATGTAGGAACTGCTACCATCTATTCTCGCTGTGCCCTAAGCTCATCCTCGGCGTGCTCATCTCTCTGTCAAAACTCCTCTCTCTCTTGTGTAAACTGCTCTAGCATGGCCTTTGTAGCAGTCCTGTATCTGACTATAGGCATAAATATCTCAGCATGCCACCCAGCAGATGATCGTGGTGAATAACCTACCCACACTCGCTACTCTGAGGCATCTATTGGTACTATGTCTCCTATGATACGACTCACAAAGTCTCACCATGCATCAGTCCCAACTGCAAAACAGAGGATGAGATAGATGTTAGACTCCCATATACATATCACAAATTATAAACTATACAAAACATAAAATAATAAATCAAACCTCACTTGGATCTCCATCTTGCCAGGATGGATCTCAGATCACTAATGGTGTGATGAACTCTGCTGTCTGATCTACAACTAGGGACATAGACCTACTACTCTCCCCTTGCTCTATCTAACTAGGCCTCACATCATCTATAGGAGTAGGACCATGAGCCTTTGATTGCAGTCTCGACTTGGTCTCCTTGTCAGTGTCTGCTTCCTGCTGGCTCTATCGCGATCTCGCTTTGAAGACGTACTATGATGGGACCTCCTTAGACTCATCCTTGTCATTCTCCTCATCCTCCTAGAGATCGTAGTATCCTGTGAAATCACTGACGTCGTCCTTCACCCCTGTGTCACTCGCGTGACTAGCCCAAGGTCAGGCATCTCCTATAGGATGCCCAGGTAGAAAGATAGGTGTAGGTTGTGCTGTGTGCCACCAGGTCTGATATGCTCGGGTACACCTGACATCATCTGTGTTTGACACTAGCTCTGCATCCTTAGGACCCTCGTCATCGCTAAGTGGCACGTCTTCTATAGTCAACCGTTGGATGCTATTAGCTCTGACTGCACTCTGAGCTGCACGTACTTAGCTTGGATGAACTACAGGAACATCATGTATTTGTCTGAACTGTCATGCCACCCTATCAAAGTAGAACCAAGATACAGTATGATCGAGGTGACTGGCCATCAACTGATCCCTCTGCATCCTCACTAACTGTCTCTGCTTTCTAGGCCATCTAATGTAGCCATGATATGGTCTCTAAATGATGTCACCGAGCTATAATCTATTAAATACTACTCTCTAGTATAGCAGATTGCCGTGCCTCCAATGCCTGACTAGTGGATATGCATAGACACGCAAATGGGTAAATGCTGCCTCTATAGGAAAACCCACTAGTCATGTGCACTTGATGTGCTCAAAGGCCCAGACCTATAGTAATGTGCAGACCATCAGACTATGCATCTCATAATGGACATATCACCCTAGGTCACGATAAAGGTGCGCAAGCATACT
Source organism: Cunninghamia lanceolata (assembly GCA_027924645.1). Lineage (NCBI taxonomy): Eukaryota > Viridiplantae > Streptophyta > Pinopsida > Cupressales > Cupressaceae > Cunninghamia > Cunninghamia lanceolata. The sequence continues at coordinate 5,892,063 of BSBN01000848.1, read as the reverse complement.
ACACCCCCATGCGTAGACAGTCTGATGCTCCTTCATCGCTCTAATGGTGTGAATGAGACCCTCATGAAGGTGAGTGCCTCATCCATCTGGTGCGAAGGCTAGTACAACTATGACAATCATGATCCTTTGTAGTAAGAGAATGTCTCTGCATCCCTGCTCTAGCAAATGAAGCTAAATGTGTCCTCGCTCTACCTGTGAAACAATGCGACTCAAGTAGTATAGCTGACTCTCATGAGTATACCTCTCTGAGAGATGTCCAACAACCCTCACTATCTCTCCTCAGATTAGCAGTCGAAGGATCTTAAATACATCCTCCAATGTGATGGTAATCTCACCTGTCGGTAAGTGGAATGTGGATGTATCTGCATCCCACCTCTCTATTAGTGTCATGAGCATCGCACAGTGGAATCTGATTGTGGGCATTTCAAACACCCACCATAGGCCCACCATCTGTAAATGCTCTATCTCTGTGACAGTCAAGGTGCTAGCGCGCTCTCGTAGAAGTGCCATCAGACGACCACCTGTATGCTCATGCATCTCAGGGACATCCTGCAGATTGAAAAGAAAGCAAGAGTATCAGAATCCCCTTTAGAAACCAAAATAAGCTATCAAGAACTAAACAAAATGCTTGTGCCTAGGGCCTGTGTTGTTTGTGGACTAGGGCACCCCAGTAAGACTAGGGCATCCTAGAGGGACGCTGGTGCCCCTGTGGGACTAGGACACCCCAGTGAGACTCTGGCGCCCTAGGTGGACTCGGGTGCCCCTGTCTGGGATCCCTGTCCACCTTCCCCTCTTGGCATAAACATTGGTAAATGTGAAAGCAGAAGTACAATGAAAGATGACAGAAGAATTGGATCGGGACCCTACCTCGGCCAAAGAGCGTCTCTCTGCCACTCTGGCTCGGAGCATCTCCAGTCGTGGTGGATGATATGGACGTCAGCTTGGCATGGTCATTCTCCTATTCTCCTTCTCTCTCTCTACAATGACAAGAAACAAGAATGAGTTAGTGATAAGTGACAACTCCCTTTTACATAAAGTAAGTGAGTGAGAATTCCTATCCCTAACTAGGTGCAAAAGTGTGCTCTTTTACTCTTGAGCCCTTTTCTTGAGCTGTCAAACTCTGATTTCAATGCCGTTTGTTGCGTTGGAATCTGGGTTCCGCTCTCTTCTTTTCCCAATGTGTTATGTTTGAGCATTATTTCTTTAAATGACCATCATAGCAAATTTTCCTTGAAATTGATGCACGTGGATATCTCCTTTTTTCTACTCTCAGACTAAGCAAGCAGAAACAAGGGAGCACATATATCTCCCTCAATTTCCCCCCTTCCCATCACTCAACCCCCTTAGCATTTTTGTACTAACTTATTGGTGGTGGTTGCAGGTTGATTTGGTTTCGATTTTCTAACAAGTGTTTCTTTGTAGGTTGTGGTTCCTAACTTTGTGGTCTTGCAGGATTACAGACTTGGGGGCTCCTTCCTTCTTTGCAACAACACTTCGGCTTCCTCTATAGTTTCCTTTTGGGTATCCTTTTCATGATTGATGTATTTACTTTCCTTTAGTTACATATGCACGTAGTGTCATATGGCCACTAAAGTGGGGGCTAAATGTAATGTCAGAAACTGTCCTCCTATATGGAATGGTACAATTTCCCTCAGTTTAGCTCCTCACTCTTGGTGACCTCTCAACCTTTTCTTTTTTGGCCTTCCTAAAACCCTGATTGACTAAGTCTAGGAGCAATCTATTCACTTTTTGAGGTAACTTATTGATAGAACTCAGAAAGGGGATTTGAGATTTGAGTCCCTAGGACACCCAAAAATGTAGATCTAAGTCGTAATTGGGGGCTAGGACTTGGGCGTCCATGCCCTAGTCCTCCCCTATTTCCTGAGATTTTGAATTTTGGTGGGGTGTCAGCTCCCGCTGAGTGCCTCGGGATTCTATTTTCAAATTCTCAATTTTCGAGCGATATTGAGACGTTATTTCAAAATTTAAATTTCCCTAAAGCTAGATATAAAAAGAAATTTGGAAATCATTTTATCATAGACACAATTCCTATGCAAGCTTGATGCCAAAACTCTGCTGCAATTGCTATTGAAGATCAGTGACTTGTTGAAGCTCTTTGAAGTATTCTTTATTTGCTATCTTGGAGACAATGGATAAAGATTAGGAATCAGGATCTTGAGTCTATCTTGCTCTTCCTAGGGATTGTATACCCTTTGCATGATCAAGAGAAGGGTTGAAGCCTCTAACAAAAAGCTTAGAGATCCTCCGCAGACATTGCTGATTCACCTTCTTGTTCATGCAAGTCTTCATTTATCTTATCTCCTTGAGGTGAAGTTGTATGTGTTTATTGATGCAAAGAAAGTTGTTGATCTTCCCTTGATTGAGACATCTAGGGTTTGATTTTTATGCATACACACATTATTAGGTTTGCACACACTTCTACAAATCTTTATCTTTGGCTATTGTTGAGGTAGAAATACCAAAGACAGGCTCCTATATAGCCGCAACATTTTCCTTCTTTTGTAGGTGCAGATCATGTTTTGAAGGTTCTAGCAGAAAGAAGCTATAGAAAGAAGGATATTGCGGGTACAGTCACAACAAACTTTCAAATTTTTGAATTCTGAGACTTGCGGGACATTGGAGCGGGCACCCTAGTCCAACCAGGGGTTTATTCCGGGATCTAGAAGCCTTTTAGTAGTCTCAGACACCCTGTGCAGAAGATTTTCCTATGCAGAAACTTTGAGGACACTAGAGCGGGTGCCCTAGTCCAAGTGACCCTCAAAATCTAGGTACTCTGTCCCTAAAACTCTATCTCTGCACTTTTGTGATCAGTTTTGCCAGTTGTTTCATCAGTTTCTATATATTTATGATTTAAGGCATAATTAGGGTTTTACTTGGTTAAAAGGAAAACACTTGATAAAATCTTGATTAGGGCCTTAGGTTTCATAACCACGTGAGCATAAGGGACAGATAAAGTGATTAGAAGCTTATTCACAAGCTCAGTCCTTGTCCTCCCAATGCTTAGTGGTGAAATGGTAGTATTTAACCTAGTTAAACAAACTATCAATTTTCACCCTAAACACAAGGATATGCTACTTTTGCAACAAACTTACACACAACAAGGTGCACTATGTAAGGTTAATTTAACTAGTATTACCACAATAATCTAACTTTACATACCATGTGTATGATCAAAACATCATCTCTTTGATCAAAACATCATCTCTTTCACATGCAAATCCATAACTCTTAAAAGAATAAACCAAGTTAAATCAAACTCAAGAATGTGGTATTCCTTTCACATAAAGGTTTATTTACTTGGATTGTTTTCATACAATTAGTCCCTAATTATCAATTACAACATTAAGCATTCATTTATAGAAGCAAAAGAGAAAAAGATTTGCACAAGGTTTCCTTCCTTTTATTTATTCAAAAACAATAATTTTTAGGATTCAAAACATCCTTGCTTCTACATAAAATGACTTATTCATCATGATCGAGCAGAGTATATCCCTTTGAATCACTATTAGATACAATCTCAATAAGTTCAGGTGATGAAGGTATACATATACCTCTCCTAATCATAGGTGTGTTGACACTCCACTTAGTTGACGTATCACTAGAAAGAGAGAGCTGGTTGGATTCAGTCAGGGGTAAGTATGCTATGGGCTTAGCTACCTCTAGAATATTCATCTTTGCTCGCTTAATTCAAGACATGGCATTATTGAGAGTTTCAGTGTCACTAAGCCATATTGCATTATCATAGTTGGTTCCTTCTATGGTTTTGACTATGGCCTCTTGTTCTTTCTTGACTTTTAGGTAATGCTCATTGTCAAAAACTAACTTCCTAGTAATCATCCTACATCGTACCATCATAGCACAAGAACTTCAAACATAAGTTTTCCCAATTCCATTAGATATCTCCTAAGCTAAATTTTTCTCTAAAGGTTAGCATAGCGAGCTCATAGGCCCTAGTCCTTAACCTGATTCACTCTGATACCAAATGTAAAGAACTCAACCCACAAGCTATTAATACGAAAGTAAAAACAATCATTCACAATTAACTTTAAATAGAAAAATAAATCTCTTATACAATAATCAATAAAGTTGCAATACATCTTACAAAAAGTATGTGCGAAATCTAGGTGCTAGCATAATAAAGGAATATACAAGTTACATCTCAGCAATCATGCCATAAACTCATCAATACAATGAAATAGTACAAATGTTAGAATCATACAATAAGGTCAATAATCCAAAACCATCCTAGGCTACCATTAACCAACTGGTCTTCCGCAAGCCAAAGGACAAGAACATGGTTTAGGTTCTTTTTCTGCCCAACCACGAAGCATTACACTTCCCTGGATCCCTTCATACCATGAAGGAAACCCAGCCCTACACGAAATGCCTAGAAACCTGGAAATAATTGGCAGGAAGGAACACTCGATGCATGCCTGGTGCCTAAATACATTCTGACTAGAATGAACATAATCTCACAAACAAGATGTGGCAGAGAAATATAACAACTAGGCATAAAATTCTATCTATTTCACTAGTACATATAGCTTTGGCCAAAGCATAAAAACATAACTGGTAAATCTTGAAAAAGAAGATCACCTTCTCTATTGGCCCACATTCGACATCCTATCTCGGAAGGTAAGCTTAAATTCCACAAGGCAAAAACTAAACTACTTCCATTACTAAAACAATCATAACAACCCATGCACTTGACTGAGATCAAAACTAGTTCTTTCTTTCTTGCCAAATTTGACGTAATTACATTCCTCAATGTCTATACAAATAAGCATTTATACAAAGTATTTCAAGTATTATCCACCCTTAGATACTTATTCACAAAAGAAAATCTAAAATAGAGATATTTTAACTATTACCTTTGAAGTAACCATATCTATTTAATTCCAATCATCCAGCGAAAGGGTCAATAAAACCAATATCAAAATGATAAATTCTTATCCCATAGCAATGGTCTCTTGCTTAGCTGAATTTTTATTCATTTTATTTCAGCATATAATTATAAATTTTTATCATAGATTAAGGTCTTTAAAAATAGATCGACAATATATAAAATAAGATGGCAGACTATCCAAGGATGGTAAAAGACCAAACTGGTAAAAGAGAAAGAGTAGCCGTTTGGCAATTTAAAGGATGAAGATTTTTAATGCTAGGAAGGCTGCCACAATGCAACAGAAATTTAAATGCTAATAGTCTAAGTTTTCCTACAGCCGATACCAACTGGCCATTCAACTAAAAGTGAAAAATATTTTAAGGTTTAAGATTAGGCCAAAACAAACAGGCTGCTGATTGGTAAGAAGAGACAGAAGGAATCATTGAAAATAGGCCAACACAATTCAAGGAGAGGTCGTTGAGTTTGAGAAAGACCGCTCAAATTCAAGACATTCTGGCCGATCTCAACAATACAAAGACCACTCAAAACAAAAAGATAATTTAAGAAGGGAGACAAAGCAATTATTTTAAGCCATTTTAAAATACAGGACATGATGAAAGGTAAGGCCAATGACAATAGTTGAGCCGATAAAGGATAGTAAAAAACAACGTTGAATTTTAAAGAAAGACTTTAGCAAAACATACAAGTTGGAACAAAGAACATGTTGCACCATTCAAACAGGCCATCAAAATTGGGGAGAGGCCGATTAAAACATAAAGAGGCCATTTACAATATCTTGACAGCTATTTTTTTTTAAAAGTTTAAAAGAGAAGGCTGACAACTTCAAGAAACCATAGAAAAATTCAAGACAAGTTCGATTGATAAATAAAAGTAAAGATTTAAAGTTTTACATCAGACTGATTGAAGATCCATACAAGCAAAATATAAGATCATAGGTAAATACCTGTAATCCTACACCCGATACAAGATTGACTGCTAGCCTCTAGTCTTCTTGTCCTTCCTTCTCCTCTTTGTGATGCCCCTTTTCCTTGAAAAATGGTCTCCCTCGTTGTGCGTCCGTCATCCTCTTTTTTTGTTTTTATCCCCCATTTCTGCTAGAGGTAGCGTACTCTAATTTAGCTCTCCCCTCCTTTATTTTTAGTTTCATGCTTTTTACTTAAAAAAATCTTCTCTCTGCATGCGCTGCTTTGAGACATGGATCTTCATTACCTTTTTATATTTAATTTGCATATGAAATATATAAAAATAAAGAATATAATAAGGAGATCTGTAATTTTATAGACGTTTAATTTAAACTATAACTTACCATTCATTTACTCTACCTTTTTGTTTTGCATGGAGAGTAATTATTTTTTTCTTATAATTAGATTTTTACTAAACTTTTTAGTATCGTATTTATTTTAGGAAGAGGTTTTCTTTTATGATTTTAATATCCTTTTAAACTAAAAGTTGCTTGACTTTAAATATATAAATTATTTTAAAAGAAAACTAAAGTGAATTATTTTAAATAAACAGAAACTAAAAATATTATAATTATTTTAAATTTAATCAATTATTTTTTTTCTTGCATAAGAACATATATTAATTACATTATACATGTGTATAATTATAACACTTTAAATAATATAAAACTATTGAAATCGAATTAAATAGTTTTTTTTATTCATGCATTGGAAGGAAAATTTAAGACGTTTTAATAATTTGAAAAGAACGTGATATTATACAAATATAAAGACTTTCCAAGGTAAAAGAATTTCTAACAATTTATTCATTTTTTGTCAATCACACAATCATTCATATCAAAACTTAGACAAGATCATGCCACTGAAACAAAATGCGACTCATCAAACCAAAACAAAAATGCAATATAACATCATGCAATGATGAGTTAAGTGAGTGTGTAGTGCCCCTCAACTTGTCGACTGTCAGATTGATGTTTGCTTGGTAGTATTAGACATTATGACAGTATCTTAGATCATTTGATGATGGATTCTTTGTTATCTTAACAGTTGTTGATGTTGGATTCTGTTATTTTATGCTTTACAACTTGATAAATGCTTTGATGTTATTTGCTATATTTGATTGTGAGATAATTGTTGTTTTATGTTGTTGATTAGAAATCAAAATCTTGTTCAATATAGTTAATTGTTTATACAGGAACGTGAATGGAACAGTGTCGTACTACTCGCATTGGAGTACCCTACCACACTGCGATTTCCATTCACAAATGACTGCATGTGGATATATATCTTGTTATGTTTAACCATGCGGTTGCTGTAGGATGCAGGTACTAGGCACCGACTCCACCTGATTTACCAGGTCTGAGCGTGCCTTCGCCAATGGAATAGTTGTTTGGAGTTAATGTGAGGTCCCTTGTCATTGTTGTCTAGTTGTCAGTTTACCTTTGTGGTCATTGTCTGTCGTTTGATCATGACTTGCAAGCAGGAATGTTACAACCTGAAGTCTAACTAGGTCAGAAGGTGTTTTTGTGTGTAAGGAAGAGTTGTGCATTAAATAGAATTATGATACGGAAAATATAAGGTTGATAATTAAATATAATGATTAATGTTGATAATTGTTAATAATTGTTGTAAATAAATTATAGTTTTATGGGAAGTAAAATTTTGAATTAATAGTTGAAAGAAACTTTGTATTTTTGAATATAATATTATTTGCTTTGAACATTTAAATAAATAAATTAGTTGTAAATTAAATTGTAAGATTTAAATAAATAAAATAAAATTACTTTTGAGTTGTATAGTTTGGGTAGTTGCAAGGATTTAGTTTAATTAATTAATATAAACCATCATTGTGGAATAATCGACTATTAACGGATCTGAGAAGAGGAGGGTTTAAGGAAAGAGGGGGAGAAGAAAGAGGGCATTGCAGGGAGAAGAAGAGGGAAGAAGGCTAGAAAAGAAAGGAAGCTTGGAACTGCAGCAACTGAAACAGACTTGTTGAATTGACGTCGCAGCCAGGTTTCTCTAAATGCATAATTCCTTTCCTCTGAATCTTTTTCTGAATCTGCACTTGTTGATGATGATTTCTTCATTAATTTCAAAATGGATTCCTTTTTGGTTGATTTGCCTTCTTCAAACTGCTGAATTATTCTGTCATTTCTATGTTTATTCTTTGTCAAGGATGGTTTCATGGTGAACTGTAGGTCTGTACCGTAAACATAGAATCTTGCATTCCTCTATTTCCTTTAATCTCTCAAAATGAACGGTGTTTTCAATCTCAAGATTAGCCGATTAGGTATCTAAGGAATTAAACAAGTTGTTACACTTTCATTTAGTTTTAGATCTCTTTGGTAACTATTTTGTTCTTCCTTGGTAGAGCTGTGTATTCTTGTGGAATAATGTTTACCTGAGCCATTTATCTTTAATAGTCTTTAACAGGGCGTCTAGGAGGGGGTAATTCTACAAGTTTCAACCAAACCGTCCAAAAACCAATAATATTGGAACTAATACCTAAAATTTTGGTCCCCGTTTTATTCCAGCAAGTCACTACCCTCTAAGATTCTTATTTTATTGGTGCGCAGTCCTACGTTTGAGTGGTAATTAGGGTGCGCTTGCAATGACTAAACCGAGGTTCCAATATGGTGGATATGTTACCTAAAAATCTGTTATGTGGTATTCACATTATTTATGATCTCCAATCGACCAGACATAGCGACGTGAGTTTTCTGCTAGGTGCACCAGTTGTAAGGGTTCTAAGGTAGATATCATCAGTAATACTAGTTCAACATTTGTTTAAAAACAAATTACCTTCCGTCATAGTTTCAACAGTGACTTCATTGTACCATAGCCTCTGGAGGATCGAGTATTCATGTAATACGACTAGTTGTATTATGCAAATAAAACTGTAGTCAGTTGATGTTTGTCAGAAATAATCTCACAACAATGTTTAAAAACTGTAGTTGTACTTTCTTGATTGGAGCTCTGCACAATGGTTGGAATCAATGGTGAGTCACTAGACATTAGAAACGCCCTTGGAAAACTACAGTGTCTTTTCTCAAACCTTTTTTCCTTCGACCATCGTCTTACAGAGATATTTGGATAGAGAGAGAAAACCATCGAAGTTGATACCGATTTGCAAGGTGCTGCCATAAGTCGTTGAATTGAATAAATATCATCCACGTCAATGGTAAACAGTCAATAACAATTTTACACCGCCTCTACGATATATGCCAAATCGTTCACGATCTTTCTTGCAATTCGATAGGTCCACTTTCGAAATAGTTGTATTTGGAGCATCTACGTGAAAACGGGAATGCCTTGGAAACAAATGCAACTACCAAGTGACGAATGACCATCCCGTTAGAATGAAATCACCATTGATAAAATCAATTCCCAAGATGTTCTTATCACAAATATCGTCAGCATATTCTTTTATCGTTGGAAATGGTAATTTGGTCGGTAAGACAATTTGTTATCGTATTTTGATTTTGGTTGAAGCATTATTGGTTAAATCGTTAGATTATTCTCAAGTCGGAAGAAATTCATTTGAGGTGGTTGGAAGATATGCATTGTAACGGCTACTAAACATGATAAGGAAAATAGTTGTAAACGTATATCTTGAATGAGGTTAGCACAAACTAAATAATGTAGTTCAGTCGAAAGATTCTCTTGGAATGGATTGTAAAAGCTTGTTTGGTTAAATCTTGTGATTTATATTTAGAAACAAAATGTAGAATATTTAGATAATTTAATTGTAATGTATTAGTATAATTGTTGTATTTAATTAAAAATCATTTAGTTTGATTAAAAGAATTAATGTAATCCACTGTTGATTTTATTACAAAGTTATTTATGATGAACCAAGAAGGAATTTTAGTGATTAACTCTAGAATCCATATTGAATTATATGAGTGGTCGTAAAGAGTCGAATTGTGAGTGGTCAAACTTGAATTCTAGAGGCGTAGTATGTCATAGCTGTGTACAATACGACATGTGTATAGTTGTTTTTGTATTGTGATGTTACAATGAACATGTGATTCTATTTTAATGTGCAATTTAATGAAGTATTGTCTAAGTTGATAATGTGTTTCGTGAAGGTAATACTCTTGGAGGAGATATTTAATTACTTGTGATTATCTTGTACCCATTTTGTCATAATTGTCTTATGGAGAGACTTGGAATCTGTAAAAGAGTAAAGTATTGTAATACTATAGGCAGTTCAAATGGTGTTAAGATTCTGTTTGGAATGCAAGAGGGTCTATGCCTTGCAGTGAACATGTATGTGTACTGTTACAATGCCCTGTATGATGGTTAAGGTTTACTAGGTGTTAGCAAGGAGAGTGGATTTCAATGTGGGGCCGGCGCCCAAAGTGGTAGTCAGGATAACCTGTTGAAAGTAGATTAATCAAGTGATAACCTAAAATGAACTAGGGGGTTAAGGGTAGATTCCACATTAAACAAGATTAATGGATTTCCTCACCCAGGCCTGTAGTGCTCGTTTAGACTAAGGATGGGTTGAGAAGGCCTGGTTGGCATGATTGACTTCCTTGTCCTCATGAAAGGAAGGTCGATTCCGCATGTGTCACCCTATGGGGCCGGTGCCTAGTGAGAGGCTGTCAAGATAACCATAGATGGGGATCGACGCTTAGTGAGAGGCTGTTAGGATAACCCATGCTAGGACCATGCGATGACACTCTCCCTACTACAACCTAGCATTCCTTGTATGGTCTCTCCACATATGTTATGTCTCGCCTCTGGAAGTTGTGTTGTGTTGTTTATGTTATTTTCATGTGTTGTATTGGAGTTTGGTCATCCTTCGTTCATGTTAGTCTTTGTCTACCTGACTGTTGTTGTTTGGGACCTCATGTTAACTCCTAGCTCGGGGGGTGGACCTTAGGGTTCCACATGGTTGGGTGGAAGAGCTTTCTTATCCATTGGTTATTCCTTGTCAGAGTTCATGTGCAGAAAAGATTATCTCAGTTTTCAGACAATTGTTCTTGTACCAGTTGAGGAAGATGTATGTGTATAATCTTGTACCAGACTTGTGTATCAGATCACTCATAATATATGTAATTTTGATGTAGATAGAAGATGGCATTGTAAATAATGTAATGATGTACTTATGTGTAAGGAAAACATTACAGTTATGTATCTGATCATGAAGATTATATTATTTGATGACATGCAATGAATATGAATATGTTATTTAATTATGCATTGGATTTAGATCAGTTACTGATGTTAGTAATGTATGTTAAATTATGTTAGTTAATTTGTAAGTAATGCAGCCTTGAAACCTTATAGAACATGTTGTAAGTTTAAATGGTATAATCAGTTATGTTAACATTACTTTGATATTTTATTCACTTTAAGAGAAAATTTTTTTCCTGTTTCATATAGCGTAAATGTATATTTCTCTAAGGTGTTTAGGGCGGGGCATTACATCTGGTATCAGAGCCAAGTTTCTAACACTGGGTACTCTAGGTTTATATGAGCCCATTAAGCTATACTAGTTGCTTAATCTCTGAAAGATATTTTCATTAGTAGTCCTCACCTAGCAACCTGAAGTTGTTCTTGGGTGTGCAGCCATGAAGATGCCTAGGGGTCGAGGTCGAGGACGTGGGCGAGGTAGGGGACGTGGGAGAGGGGGCGCTAATAGCCCTCCTCCTAGTTCCCCTCATGAAAGTGCACAAGAAGGTGGGGGCGAGAATCGGGAGAATTAGGGTCAGCCCGAGGGTGCTCAGCTACGCCAACTTCTTGAAGAGGTCCTTGCTCGTCTAGGTCCCAGGTAGGAGATGGATCAGTCAGAAGTGAGAGATAGAGAATAATCTCCTAGAAGGAGAGAAACCACAGCTAAATAAGAAGCTATTCTTGCAGGCCACTTGCGAGATCTTATGAGAGCTCGTACTCCTAATTTTGATGGGTCTGGTAGCGGTATGGAGGCAGAGACATGGCTAATTGATTTGGAGAGGTGTTTTGCTATGCATCCATATGGTAGCAACACTAAGGCAAGATGTGCCATCATGCATCTTAGAGGTTTCGCCTCTACATGGTGGCAACTAGAGGAACATAAGTTGCATCTAGATAGTGGCACAATATCTTGGGAACTATTTCTAGAGAGGTTTAGAGCTTGATTTCTGTTAGACCACTGGAGGCAACGTCGAGCAGACAAGTTCCATGGGTTGAGATAGATGGCCATGACAGTGGAACAATACGAGCGCAGGTTTTATGAACTCAAGCAGTATGCAGGCATTGGAAACGATGAGGCCATGTTGGTTCAACATTTTATTAGAGGTCTGAATGCACGCATCAGTGGAGGAGTTCGTGTCTTCAAGATGAAGACCATGGAGGTAGCAGTTGAGAAGGCACGACTGGTAGAGGAGAATTTGACCATGGCCCTAGGGGGTCATACTGGTGTGCAGATCGATAGTGCATCTCAAGCAGGTTCTGGGTTTCGAGGTGGTCAGTCCCATACAGCGGGTAACTCGAGGAGTCATCATGCACCTTCTAAGAGTGGACAACAACAATAGCCATTTTCCCAGATGAAATCGAGAAACTCTCAATATCAGCAAGGTAGTAGATTTCAGTCTAGAAAAGATCAAAGTTGGTAGAGAGTTAGGCATGATCATGCTAGTCAGCCAGCGAAGAGCACACAGTCTGCAACAAGTAGAGGAAGTTTTCAGTAGTCGAGTGCTACTGCAGGTGGTGGAAGTTTTGGTAGGGGAACGGGATGTTTCTCTTGCGGCCAGCAGGGCCATATTGCCAGACTATGTCTGCATAAGAATACTACAGGATTTGGTCAGAGGCCCGCAGCTTCAGAGCCAACTGTGGGAGATGCAGGTAGGCCACATAGGGTGTTTGCGACGGTAGATAATCACCAAGCAGAGCATCAAGGCACTGTTGTGGAGGTGTCTTGCGAGGTATTACAGTTTCTATTCTTTTCGACTCTGGTGCTTCAGATTCTTTCATTTCCCCTTCTATAGTGGAGCATTGCAAGTTGGTGGCAGAAAAGCAAGATGTTAAGTGGCAGGTGGAATTAGCCTCTGGATCTAGGGTAATAGTAGACTCTCTGGTGTATGGTTGTGAGTTAAGGATAGGTCCTTTACCTACCACGGTGGATCTTCACATTATACCCCTAGGATCCTATGACATAGTGTTGGTTATGGATTGGTTGGATGCTCATCAAGCAGTGATAGATTGTCACCACAAGTTAGTGAGGTGTGTTGATGAATCTGGTAGTGAGGTAGAAGTGGTTGGTATTCAGAGACCCATCTCTTTGCGTATGATTTCTGCCATGTAGTTGTAGAGATATATGCATTAAGGATGCAAGGATTTTGCCGTAACAGTTAATGACTTAGATTTTTGAGGAGAATAGGGAGACATCCCTCGATGATCATCCTATTCTCAAGGAGTATGCAGATGTCTTTCCTAGTGAGATTCTGGGAATGCCACCTAAGTGTGATATTGATTTTAAGATAGACCTTGTTCCCGGAGCAGAACCTATTTCTTGAGCTCCATATCAGATGACTACCTAGGAGCTTAAGGAACTTTGGTTGCAGGTAGAGGAATTGTTAGCAAAGGGGTTCATTCGTCCTAGTGTCTCTCCATGGGGAGCACCAGTTATTTTTGTGAAGAAAAAGGACGGATCACTTCGGTTGTGCATCGATTATCGACAGCTTAATAAGGTGACTATGAAGAACAGATACCCCTTGCCACGAATTGATGACCTCTTTGATCAGATCAAGGGGGCTAAGGTGTTTTCAAAGATAGACCTAAAGTCAGGATACCATCAGTTGTGCATCTTTGAGGCTGACATCAGAAGATAGCATTTCGCACCTGTTACGGGCATTATGAGTTCACTGTTGTACCTTTTGGGTTGACGAATGCACCATCTGTGTTTATGAGTCTGATGAATGGTGTATTTCGCACCTATCTCGATAAATTTGTTCTTGTATTCTTGGATGATATATTGATTTACTCAAGGACTATGGAGGAGCATGAAGAACATTTGCGACAGGTTCTGCAGTGTTTAAGAGAAAATCAGTTATATTCAAATCTGGCTAAATGTGATTTCTTTCAAATAGAAGTGAAATATTTGGGACATGTTATTTCTGACAAGGGTATTGCGGTGGATCCTTCAAAGATTCAAGCCATCATGGATTGGCCTGCTCCCACCAATGTTTCAGAGGTTCGTAGCTTCATGGGTTTAGCAGGCTATTATCGACGATTTGTGCAAGGATTTTCAAAGATAGCTCACTCTATAACTTCTCTTCAGAGAAAAGGAAAGAAGTTCATTTGGTCAGAACAGTGTCAAGCAGCCTTTCAGACTCTTAAGGAGCAGTTGACTAGTGTACCCATTCTAGCAGTGCTTGATCCGGCCAGAGATTTTGTGGTATGTACTGATGCATCCTTGGAAGGGTTAGGAGTAGTTTTAATGCAATGAATGATGATGTGGAAATGAAAGTGAATTAATATGAAAAGATATAATCCTGATAAAAGGAAGAAATAAAATCAAAAAGTGAAATAAGTAAAGCTAGGAATGATGGATAAACATTGACTGAGTCTTTTTAGAAGAGGAAATCTGGGATGAATGTTTAAAGGCAAGAGTATTAGATAATTTTAGAGCAATACATTGATCTTTTAGGATATGAGCATGGATCTAGTAGAATCTACAAGATCTTTTGAGGATGCAAGGTTCATATATCTTAAGGATCTTCATTGGTGACCCATGATAAAAGTCGCTTATGTGTGAGCCTTTGTAGTGTATGAGTATACTCGAGTGACCTTTATAGGCTCATGTTCATGCTTATGTGACTACCTTTTGATAGTAGAGCTATGATAATCTTTGTGTGAAAGGGAATACCATGTTCTCGAGTGTAATTGAACTTGGTATACGGAAGAGGATGTTTACTGGTTACACTTTTAATAATTGCCTTTTTGGTAAATGCTTGCTTGAAAAGAATATTGATTTGTTTCATGGAGAGTATGATCCTGAATATGGATTCATTTTGCAATTGTAAGATAGATAGTTGGATAATGGCTTATGTTTTGTGACACAATCGAGTCTGAAGAGCCTTATCAGGCTGTCCAATCTCACAGCAAAAAGTACACTAGGGACATAAGAGAAAACACACTTCTTTATTGATATCAAAATTTAGAGTGCATTATAGAGAGTCATCTAAAGATTAAATTCAAAGATACATTACAGAGGCCAAATTTCTCCTTTCTGGGCATTCTCTCCTCAACTTTCTTCCCCCCTCCACTAACTCTACTAACTCCTCTTATTATGCATCCACCAGGTAATAGCTATATGCTTAATGAAAGACTTTGGTTACTTTCTTGCATTCATTCCCCATATTCACTCTAGTATTTAATCTCTATGCATTACAAACTACATGTAGATCATTTTCTACTCCATTACGTGCTACAGGCAGCTCTAAATGTTACATTCTGCCTTTAAGGATCCACTCCACTATCCTAGATCCAAATAGATATTATTAATATGTGCCAGGTTGTCCTTTACATTCATAGACCAATCAAAGTGTACTTACATGATTCAACTTGGGTCCCATCCAGAAAGATGAGTCAACAGAAAGTCAGTTCAAATTTTGTCAAGTAAAGGAGACTACAACTGGAGTCATACCGATATGATACGGTCTCATCGAACACTGCACTTTGCTATGTTGGAGGGATGGTGGTTAGAGTCATTCCAAAAAGGCATGTCACATGGAAAAGTGAAGCAAGCATAGCAGACCCACACAGTGAAAAATTGGGATGTCGAAGAGACCCCCCAACCCATCACTTCAAAATCCATTGTTACGCTGAACTCTGCTGGGTCGAGGAGAAACATTGAGTCAGGCTAAAAATCCGTTGACTGATCAAATGCCAAAGGGACTTCGGGATGTCAAAGTGACCATCCAAGAAGTCACTCTGAAGATGCACAGTCCCGTTGACATTTAGAATGCTATCGCCATTAAGGAGACTAGCTTAAGGGTCTGGCCGATCTCCACAAGTCACGCTGAAATGAGAACTTTCATAGCATTGAAGAGACACCAAAAGGACTCTTGCCGATGTATGGATCTCCTACTGACCCTGCCTCTCTTCCCACCAAAGGAACATCAAAAGATACAAGACTTTGAATAGAGATGACCCACAATCTTGCTGAAAACAAACAAGAACAAGAACTATAATGTCTCTGCAAAACACAACAAAATTAGAAAAACTAAACTAAACATTTTTTTGAGCAATGCGAGATAGCCTGTCCACCAAGATGCTCCTGCATCATTTTGTACTTTTCCCTAGTATTCATGTGGAACTTGAGATTATTTTTGTGATGCATTATGGAACAAGGGAGTGTAAAAAGGGTAATTGCATAGTTCTTGTGATGTTGGGGTGTTGGAATCATGAAGGAAGTGGCCAACCGTGATTGAAGAGAAGTGTCAACTATTGCTTATTGGAAAGATGGATATATGTTCTTAAGGTAATAAGGATGGATGTATGTTCCTAACTTAGCGGAGTTGAGGAAGCTTGTGCTTAAAGAATTTATCAATGCACCTTATTCAGGGAATTCTGGTGTAATGAAAAATGATAGAAGGACTCGCCTAAATTGTAGCCGATGTTTAGTATGCTAGCGAGTAAGGCTAAGCATGTGCATCCGGTGGAACTTTTGTACCTATATAGTGTGCTTTATTAAAGTTAAAAAAAAATTGAGAAATGATAACCAACTCTTGTTGGAAGAAGGATGTGTTGTGATATTTTGGTAGTTGAATGTTTGCTAGTATATAATTGTATGACTGTATGACTTTGCATAATGATTGTAATTAGGTGTCTTGAGTGATGATCTGTGGATAGTAGAAGCAATTTTATGTTATAGATAAGTTTGGAGTCTTGGGATGACTTATTGTTTTATATGATTGAGTGTGTTCACTTCACTCACCGAATTTTGGATCCAGGTGTAGTGTAGCATCGTACTCCCTCTCTAGTGGGTAGAATTAGTCACATAGTTCTTGTAATGTGAAACTTTTGAATATTGATTTTTATTCATTTGACTTTGTAAGGACCAAATTTAAAATTTTTATTTCTTTTACTTATGGAAAAGTATAGCCATCAAAATTGATGTTTATTTATCTTATGACCTTGATGGTCACGTTTTATTTATTGTTGAAATTGCGTGCATTTTTATGCCTTATTGTTGGAATTGATTTTATTTTCTTAGGATTTTATTTACTTATTTATTATTGGTGGCTATGCTTGAATGTTTTAAATTGTTGGTCATGTCATGTTATCTTTTCTATCATGTCCATGTTGGGCCTCTGATATGTTGTGTAAGGGAGGATGTAGAGAATATACTGTTCTCGTAGCAAGTGTGTTGCTAAGAGTTTTGGTAGATTGTTTTCTTTAGTTATTACTAGATACAATGTACATCGTGTGAAGAGTTGAGGAAGTTCTAAAATTAATTTTGGTGTCATTATGGATCACTTGAAGTAGGTCAAAATTTTGTTTGAAGTTGAAGGTTATGGGGTAAAAAGTAATTTTGAAAGAAGATTTAAAAAAAAAAATTAATAAGGAATTGATGAAAGTTAAAGAAAGTGAATGTTGAAACCAAGCCATCAATTGTTCAAAGTTTTCTTGTGACACATATGCTTGGTGTTCTTTAAATATTTTTACATTGTTTTCATTATGATAGAGAAGGACACGGAGAAAGAATTTTTTTGGAATTTTCATCCTTGACAAAATATTGTGGTTTAGAAAGATTATAGCAAAGAGACAGGATTAGAAGAGAGTTGAAAATGATTCGATGACGAGATGTTGAAACTAGATTATGATTGAATAAATGAATTTAAATGGAAAAGAAGATCACTAGAATGTTAGAATGTTTTAAGGACAAGACTTTTCATTTTGAGAAAAGGAAAAGAATTAGACAACAGTAGTAGAAAAATAGTAAAGAGATTGAAGAAATTGAATTGTTATAACATTGTATTAAAGCACGAGGAAGATAAGGAGGAATTTTTCTAGAAATCTGAATTGTAGATTAGAATGTAGTTGATTGCAAGTAATGAAAGGGAAAACTGATTCCATTGATAGGAATATGAATAGTATCGTTTCAAAGATGTTGTCCACACAGTGATGAGATATGATCTAGATGGTTCAAATTTTAGGAGTTTTGCCTCGTTGTTGGAGGTCACAACCAATGGTTTCTTGGAGGACTGGTCTCTTGATATTATATTGTGTTACCCTAAGATTTCATGAGCCATGTGGTGCTGATTCATGCTTATATATATGGTTATGTAAATTGATTTATGCCTCATTAGGTATCTGATTAAAGATGTGATTGTTATTCTTATGTGAGGATGAATGTAGATGTATGGATGTTGTACCATGTGATGGATTAGACATTGAATTGGCAGTTGTGCCATGAGAATTGATTGATTGATTATACACTTGGATTATTTGATGGACGCAATGTTAATTGCGAATTGAGATATATTTGTATATGGTCGAGTAGGACCAGAATTCGGTGGATAGTGCCACCTGGGAAAATGTAGAAGACATTGATAGATCTTTTCCTCATCTAAGATTCTAGTTTATTTTCATTATGCATATGATGACATTTATATTATTATTGATACTTGATGTATAAGACTCTTTATGTAGATGTTTTGTTATAAGACATTGAGATGATGTCTCTTCCAAGTGGAGAAGGATTGATGGCATGTTTGTCATTGATGTCAAAAGGGATTGATTCAGTGATCATGTTGATGTTGAATCAAGCTAGTGACAGTATTGGTGGGTTGTTGGTCATGATTCTTGTCAGTTGATCTATTATTGCTTCATATGCTTCATTGATCAGGAGATGGTTGTTCATCAGGAGATGGTTGATCAGGTTATCATCATGCTTCATTGAGGTGCTTCATTGATGTCATCATTGAATCATGTTCTTCATTCTCTCATCAATAATGTGTTTGTAATACTTGTAAGATTAGGATGCCTTGATGTGTTTGTATAATTAAGATGAGGAATGCAAATGTAAAAGTCATGTTTATTGTAAGGATAAGAAGATCATCAAGATCTCAAGACAGTTTATACTTCAAGCAATGTAGATGCACATTCTATGAGCAGTGCAGGTTTTATATGAGTGTATGTTGTCTTTAGGACTGTCTCATATTAGGATCAGTTTATTAGTATATGTTGCCTTCAGGATCTTCATTTATATTATCAAGGCATGAGACCTTGTTGTTTAGTGTTGGATCACTTTAATGTCTTCATGATCATATTAGTGTATCAAATGTTCAAAGTATGAATGGCAGAGTATTTTAGAGATATTATAAGACTTATGTCTTGACAGATACATTTTATGTTGTTTTGATGAATCACATATATTTATGTGATCAAAGGTTTTGAATGGAGTTTAAAAATATTAAATCCTAACATGGCTACCTCTCTCCTAAGCTGCCTGTCATTTACTGAGTGCACTTTTTGTTTTAAACCTTCAGTGACTCTTTATTGCAAGTCACCAGCCACTTTAGTGACAACTTGAGGGCATTTATATCATAAGTATAACCGGGTCTCCTCCCTAGTGGGACTATTGCTACAGGTCATCTCATGAGCGCTTGGGTGCCAAAATTTCATCAATGACCTTGTTTAAAGTTTGAAAGGGCGCAAAGTGTTAGTGGTGCAGGAGCACCAAGGGCTTGGAGCCCATGTATAAAGGAGCACCAAGGGCTTAGAGCCCATGTATATATTTTTGCATTTTTGGTGTGATGTTCTTTTTGATTTTCTAATAGGAAGGAGTGGGACCAATGAATAAGCGGGACTGATGAATGAGCCTAGTGTTGAACCGTCCAATGGAGAAACCTAGCGTTGAACCATTGAACCTCATGATAGAGGTTCAATGGGTTCATTTGGTTCAATAGAGTGAATGTGCATTTGGTTCAATAGAGTGGTGACCGACAGTGGCGGTGAGGAGAACCGGTGGTAGGGAGTCAACAAATGCATATGAGAAGACATTGGTGTGATTAGGTGTATCGGTAAACAAGGGCCGGAGTTCCACCGAAGTAGTAAGTCTGGCCGATAAGAGGATAGGAGGACTTCGGTGCGATATGTGGTGATGAGAAGTTTGGGGAGACAAGTGCCTTCAGAGTGAGATTTCAAAGGAAGACCAATAACGTAATGTTTGGCCGATAAGTGTAAGGAAGAAATCAAAGTCATCGGAGGATCGTTGTAAGTTAGAAAGAGTTCGGCCGATAACAAGAAGTTCGATAGATAGAAAGAGAGACAGAATGATTGAATTCATCAGTAAGCAGATGTTAAAGTGAATGATAGGGTTAGTCTCGACGAGGATGAATGAGGTATGAAGGTTCATCGGAGAGAGGTTGCATATCGGTGGGAGGAATTTGGAAGTGGTCGATAGTAATGTCTTTTGCTGATGGTTCAATGCTATGTGTAGTCTAACCGTATGGATTGTATGAACATACAAAGACAAAAGCTAGCCACGGGGAGAACACCAAATAGATAGTAAAGAAAACCTAACCGAACGGATAGAAAACAAACCTAACTGTCTGATAACGGACAAAGACGAATAATATAAAAACTGGTTTTGCTTTGTAAATCAGTGGGAAGGTTGGAGAACAGACATTGAATGTAAGAAGAAGAACTCTCATAATAAGAATATTGACAGTTTGATCTGTTCATGCATTTCTGTAGAATTCTTGCATAACTCGATCTGAAGTAGAGTAGTTAACTTTATTTCTGTTATTTTGTTTCTGTTTGTACAAAATGTCTCTGTCTTGATGTCCCTGCAATTCCTCTGTACAGTCATGGAGGGCCATCAAGTAGAGATCTTATTTCTTGTTTTTCCTTTTGTGGTAGTGGTTGGATTGTCAATGAGAGACAATAGGAACTTGTCCTAGGTGAGCTCTACTATAGGCTAGCTAGGTAAGTAAGTTGCAGTCTAAAAAGAGGCAGGGGTGAAAACAGAGTAGGAGGAATTGAGTACCAAGCAATCAGAACCCTAGACCCAGAGAGGAGGGCTAATAATGGGCTCAAAAAAGCTATAAGCCTTGGGAAATGAGAATCTTAGAAACAGTGAGGACAAAGAAGAATGCCCCACACCAAGAAAGTAGTGTCTATATTGAGAATAACAAACTAGTAGGCCTTTCACCTCTGTAATAGACTGATTAGTTTGAGTTAGGCATTTTGAGTAGAAAATGTCTAAAGCACTTGAATAGGTAGGGAGACTTGGGGTATGACATAGGTCTTGAAGTTTTTCAAGCAAGATAGGTTTTCTAAGTCCATAGTCCTCCCTATCAAATTGGTATCAAAGCTTGTTAAAGATTTGGGCTATTCCTAGATTGGAATAGAAGAAGTTGTATGTCATCATCGAGTTTGAGTGAGTCTATAGGCTCATCCAAGGAGATGGTGACTAATGCAGAATTGGCAAAGAAAGTTGATGAACAAGAAGAGGAGAATAGGCTCCTACAGGAAAGATTGGCAGAAATGGAAAGTAAGCTAGGTGCAATGATGGTAAAGATTGAAGAAGTCAGTCAGAAAATTAAAGATTCTGAAGGTAAGGAAAAAGGTGTGTTTATAGAAGATGAAGAGCCCACACCTGATCCTGAGATAGAAGAAGAACCTTTCTTGAAGGCCTTGAAAGCTATGAGTGGTAAGGCATTGGAAGGAGTTCCTCTTTTTAGTGGAAAGATGGAACTTGATTTAGTTATGGAATGGATAGAAGGTATAGAAAATCACTTTGAATGTGATGGAGTGAGTGAAGCACAAAAGGTGAAGGTGGCTAAATCAAGACTCAGAGGAGCTATCTTGACATGGTAGAAATTTGTTCAAACAGAAAGAGAAAAAGAAGGAAAGAATCCTATAGCTACTTGGAAAGGTATGGTGGCTAAAATCAAAGAAGTCTACACGCCTGGGGATTATGAAGTCCAGTTGCACAAGAAACGACAAAATTTGAGACAAAGAGAATTAGATGTCAATGCATACACTGAGGAGTTTCAAAAAATATGCTTGAGGTCTAAGGTGATGGAAGATGAAAACGTAAAAGTAGAAAGATACCTCAATGGTTTAAGGTGGAGTATTCAAGAGGAAATCAGCTTGTTCAGCCCTACAACAGTGCATCAATGCTATCAGCTAGCACTCAACGTAGAGGAGAAGGGCAAGAAGAAACAAGAGTCAAGCAACAGATCAAGAGGAAGAGGTAGAGACAATAGAGGAAGAGGAAGTTATGGTGGTAGGAACACTGATCAAAGTCCCCAAGGAGAATCCAAACTCACAGAGTAGAGTGGGGAGACTAGTAGTAGAGGAAACTACCAAGGAAGGGGATCTAGCAGAGGAAGATCAGAAGGATCAGGCAGAGGATCCTACTTTGCCACTATGAAATGCTACAATTGTGGTCAATTAGGCCATCCAGCATATAGATGTCCTGATAAGGGCACATCTTCTTCTCAAGGAGTTAATAAAAGAAATCATTATGTACAAGATGATGCTTCAAGCAGTAAATCACCTGAAGTCAGTCTAACCTTAGAAGTGGGAGAGAACATTAGGGTAAGGAGAACTTTGATCAAAGAACTGGTGAAAGCTGAACTAAGCCAAAGGAGAGCCTTATTCAGAATCAGATGCAAGATTATGAATAAGGTATGTCAAGTAATCATAGACTTAGGGTCTACTAATAACATAGTGTCTGATGAAGAGTTAGAAAATTAAATTTGCAAAGAATACCTCATTCAAATCCATATAGTCACATGGTTAAATAAAGGTCAACATGTAATAGTCAATGAACAAACATGGGTAGAGTTTGGTACAGGTGGATACAAAGACAAGGTAAGACTAAAAGTAGGTAAGACTAAAAGTCCTAATGTCTTAATTGTGAGTGGTTAAGAGTTTTTGAACACTCTTAAGGAGGATGGTATTGGTTATGCTATCATAGTGAAACCTAAGGAGGAGCAAAAAGACAAAAAGGTAGTGGTCCCAAAAGAGGTACAGACTATACTGGAACAGTATAAGGACATAATTAGTGATGGAACACCAGCAACACTACCTCCACAAAGAACTATTATCCATCAGATAGATCTGATTCCAGGAGCATCTCTACCTAACAAAGCTCCTTACAAGATGACTCCAGAACAACATAAGGAGATAGCCAGACAAGTACAAGAGTTGCTTGACCAAGGATTGATTAGGAAAAGCATAAGTCCTTGTGCAGTGCCTACAATGTTGGTACCAAAGAAAGGAGGAACATGGAGACTATGCACAAACTCCAGATCTATCAATAAGATCACCATAAGGTATAGATTTCCAATTCCCAGAATTGAAGATCTTATGGACTGTTTAGGGGGGGCTCAATACTTCACCAAGATAGACCTGAAAAGTGATTATCACCAGATCAGAATCAAGGAAGGTGATGAGTGGAAAATAGCCTTCAAGACCACAGAAGGACTGTATGAATGGCTTGTTATGCAATTTGGTCTATCAAATGCTCCCAGCATATTCATGAGGCTCATGAATGAAGTCCTCAAAGACTATATGGGTAAATTTGTAGTTGTTTATCTAGATGATATCTTAATTTTTAGTCAAACTAAAGAAGAGCATCTTGAACATGTAAATATTGTTTTGAAAAAGTTACATGATGAACAACTAACCATAAATTTGGAGAAGTGTGAATTCAAGAAGAAGGAATTGGTATACCTTGGTTTTGTGTTGTCCAAAGGAGAATTGAAGATGGACAAGTCAAAGGTAGAAGCCATATTGAATTGGCCTACTCCCAGAGCAGCAATTAAGGTGAGAAGTTTTCATGGCTTAGCTCAGTTTTATAGAAAATTCATAAAGAATTTCAGTGCTATTTGTGCACCCATGCTTGATACAGTCAAAGGTGGGGTGAAAACAAAGTTTCAATGGGCACAAGTAGCTGATAAGAGTTTTGAACTGTTGAAGAAAGAAGTAGCCACATAGCCAGTGTTAGTGCTGCCTAGTTTTGATAAGTTATTCACTTTAGAATGTGATGCTAGCAATATTGCAGTAGGTGCAGTACTCAGCCAAGAGAATAAACAAGTAGCCTTTTATAGTGAGAGGCTAAATGAAGCAAAGAGTAGATACTCTTCATATGACTTGGAGCTTTATGCTCTAGTCCAGGCACTTAGAAAATGGAGGCATTATCTCCTACCTAAGGAATTTGTTGTATATATAGACAATCAAGCTTTGAATTTTATGAACTCACAAGATCAGTTGAGCCATAGGCATATCAAGTGGATGGAGTACTTGCAGTCTTACACATTCACAATTAAGCATAAGAAGGGACAGCTCAACATGGTAGCAGATGCCTTAAGCAGAAGGCTGCTCATAGTATAAGAGGTGCAATTAAGAAGCATAGGGATGGAAGAGTTCACAACCCTCTACAAAGAGGATGAAGATTTTGCTGAAGCATACAAGGTCTGTCAAGACTTTGAAAATCACTTTCATAGTGAATTTGCAGATTACACCTTGCAGCAGGGATTTCTGTTCAAAGGTGAACAATTGTGTGTACCAAAAGGATCCATGAGAGAAAATCTCATACAAGAGAAGCATAATGGCAGTTTGAGTGGACATTTTGGTCTGAACAAAATATTGGAGTTAATCTAGAGGTTCTACTATTGGTCGAAGATGCACAAAGATATCAGAAAGTATGTGGAGCAGTGTATCATTTGTTAGAAGGCCAAGGGAACTTCTTCAAATGCTGGACTGTATCAACCACTACCCATTCCTTCTAGACCATGGGACTGTGTAAGTATGGATTTTGTAGTTGGTCTACCAAAGACTAAGATTGGTTTTGATAGTATTTTTTTAGTTCTTGATAGATTTAGCAAGATGAGTCATTTCATTCCCTGTAAGGTGACTCATGATGCCAGTCATATAGTTCATTTGTTTTTCAAAGAGGTCATAAGGATTCATGGACTTCCAGCAACCATCGTGTCTGATAGAGATGCTAAGTTCATGGGACATTTCTGGAAAACATTATGGTAGAGGCTAGGAACAAATCTATCTTTTGGATCAGCATATAGTCCATAGACAGATGGCCAAACAGAAGTGGTGAACAGGATGTTGGGCAACCTGTTAAGGTGTTTGATGAAAGAATATGGACAGATTTGGGATCAGGTCATTTATCAGGTAGAATTTGCCTATAATGACAGTGTGAATAGGACTATTGGCAAAAGTCCATTTGAGATAGTGTATGGAATGCACCCTCGAGGTGTATGTGAACTTTGACATCTTGGAGACATGGAATATAGAAGTGGTTATGCAGAGGATTTTGCATAGTCTATGAAGGAGATACATGAATAGGTAAAGAAGACATTGATGGAAAATACCCAGAAAATCAAGGACAGGGTAGATGCACACAAGAAGGATGTCCAGTTTGAAGTTCGTGATTTAGTCATGGTTCATTTGAACAAAGCCAGATTACAGAAAGGGATGCCAACTAAACTGTAGATGAGATGGATTGGTCCTTACAGAATTATGGACAAGTATGGCAAAAATGCCTATAGGATTGATTTGCTAACAGACTTGGCAATTTCACTAGTGTTCAATGTTCAGGACCTGGTACCCTATAAATGTCCTCATTCAGCAGTAGGTGGATCTAGTTCAGAGGCTGAACAGACAGTGAGCAATGTGACTTTGCCACCTATACTCAAACCATAGGCTGAGAGAATTAAGGATTCTCGAGTGCAAAAACAGACCAGACATGGTGTGTACATGGAGCATCTGATCAAGTGGAAATAGTTGCCTAAAGTAGAGGCTACCTGGGTTGCAAAGTCTGAGTTCAAGAAATGGGGCATTGATTTTGCCTTGTTGTCACCGAAGGTGACTTGACTCTTTCCGCGCAGGGGGAGTATGGTGCAGGAGCACCAAGGGCTTGGAGCCCATGTATATAAGGAGCACTAAGGGCTTAGAGCCCATGTATATATTTTTGCATTTTTGGTGTGATGTTCTTTTTGATTTTCTAATAGGAAGGAGCGGGACCGATGAATAAGCGGGACTGATGAATGAGCTTAGTGTTGAACCATCCAATGGAGAAACCTAGCGTTGAACCATTGAACTTCATGCTGGAGTTTTAACAGGTTCATTTGGTTCAATAGAGTGAATGTGCATTTGGTTCAATATAGTGGTGACCGATAGTGGTGGTGAGGAGAACTGACAGTAGGGAGTCAACAGATGCATATGAGAAGACATCGGTGTGATTGGGTGTATCGGTAAACAAGGGCCAGAGTTCCATCGAAGTAGTAAGTCTAGCCAATAGGAGGATAGAAGGACTTCAGTGCGATATGTGGCGATGAGAAGTTTGAGGAGACAAGTGCCTTCAGAGTGAGATTTCAAAGGAAGACCGATAACGTAATGTTTGGCTGATAAGTGTAAGGAAGAAATCAGAGTCATCGGAGGATCGTTGTAAGTTAGAAAGAGTTCGTCTGATAACAAGAAGTTTGACCAATAGAAAGAGAGATGGAATGATTGAAGTCATCGGCAAGCATATGTTAAAGTGACCGATAGGGTTAGTCTCGATATGGATGAATGAGGTCTGAAGGTTCATCGGAGAGAGGTTGCATATCAGTGGGAGGAATTTGGAAGTGGCCGATAGTAATGTCTTTTGCTAATGGTTCAATGCTATGTGTAGTCTAACCGCATGGATTGTATGAACATACAAAGACAAAAGCCAGCCGTGGGGAGAACACCAAACAGATAGTAAAGAAAACCTAACCGAACGGATAGAAAATAAACCTAACTGTCCGATAACGGACAAAGACAAATAATATAAAAACTAGTTTTGCTTTGTAAATCGGTGGGAAGTTTGGAGAACAGACATTGAATGTAAGAAGAACTCTCATAATAAGAATATTAACAGTTTGATCTATTCGTGCATTTCTATAGAATTCTTGCATAACTCGATCTGAAGTAGAGTAGTTAACTTTATTTCTGTTATTTTGTTTTTGTTTGTACAAAATGTCTCTGTCTTGACGTCCTTGCAATTCCTCTATACAGTCATGGAGGGCCATCAAGCAGAGATCTTGTTTCTTGTTTTTCCTTTTGTGGTAGTGGTTGGATTGCCAATGAGAGACAATAGGAACTTGTCCTAGGCGAGCTCTACTATAGGCCAGCTAGGTATGCAAGTTGTAGTCTAAAAAGAGGCAGGGGTGAAAATAGAGTAGGAGGAATTGAGCACCAAGCAATCAGAACCCTAGACCCAAAGAGGAGGGCTAATAATGGGCTCAAGAAGGCTATAAGACTTGGGAAATGAGAATCTTAGAAACAGTGAGGACAAAGAAGAATGCCCCACACCAAGAAAGTAGTGTATGTATTGAGAATAACAGACTAGTAGGCCTTTCACCTCTATAATAGACTGATTAGTTTAAGTTAGGTATTTTGGGTAGAAAATGTCTAAGAGCACTTGAATAGGTAGGGAGACTTGGGGTATGACATAGGTCTTGAAGTGTTTCAAGCAAGATAGGTTTTCTAAGTCCATAGTCCTCCCTATCAGTTAGATCAACAGTCATTATTCAAAAGGAGACCCTGACCACAGTGCATTACTTTTGACGTGATTGAGGCTGTCATTATATCTTGACTGCAGTGATAAGATTTATAAAGCTATTTTTGGCATTTTTAAAAAGGCAGAAAGTTGGAGATTCTAAGTGATATTTCCAAAGAGATTTTTTCTAATTTTAAACCTCACTCTCGTGCCTTTAAGATAAGGAAAGGGAGTTGTGTTATTTTTCTAAATATGGAGATGGTTTTTTTAAGAGAAAATGATAGAGAGATTTTATTATTCTCTTCATGGCAGATTGATTAATTTTTTTTGAGAGAAGAAGTTGAAAGATTTTTGTTGGGAAGAGGATGAGGGCAGAATGTTTAAGAAATTTGAGTGAAGATTTTTTATGAAAGACATAAAAGAAATTTTTTGAGATATTTGCAGAGAATGAGAATTGATTTTGAAAGTTTATTTTTATATGATCTTATTATGTTTGAAGATGTTTTTTTTCAGATTGAAAGAGAAGAAGTTGAAGGGTTTTGAGATGAAGAAAATGAAAAACAAAAATAAAGGAGATGAATTTGTTATCAGATGGAAGCGGAATATGAAAGGTTTTGAAGAAGATTTGTATGATTTATTTTTGCAGGTTCCATATTGATGTGTGTGTGTGTGTGTGTGTCATGAAATATGTAGAGATGAATCATGATATTGTGAGATGATCTTCATAGAGGAATTACAGGTGTATCAGAGTGAATAAAGACACTTGCAGAGGCTTCTAATGTTTTGATTGCAGGGAATTATCAAGCATTGATTGCAGAATATTGTAAATAAGTTGCATATGATTGGTGAAGGACTATTTGTAGTGATTGATGAAAGATTGTTTACATAGATTGATAGAGACAATTTGCAGAGATAAGAGTGTTGTAAATTGTTTACAGAGATTTGTAAAAAGAGCTTGTTTGCAGAGGTGTGTAAAAGGACTTATGGTCTTGACTTGAAAATCAAACAGGAGGTATAAGGGTGTATGATGAAACATATAGTGTGTATTGGTGCAAATCAAATTGAGGTGCAATCATTTCTTGCATTCTAAGTTTTATATTTTTGATGATGGTGATTGTTTATGCCAGTGAGGCCTTGTATTAGCTAGTGAGGCACAATGTATGCCAATGAGGCATCTTGTAAAGCTAGTGAAGCTTCTTTGGTCAGTGAGACCTTCATGTAACCAGTGAGGTTTTGAATAAGCTAGTGAGGTAGTTTTGGAGTAGTTTTTCTACCCCAGGAGGGTTTTCCACTCGTGCAAATTTGTGTTATGACTTATATTGTTTTCATTTGTATGTGTGTATGTTAATATTTTGCTCATGAGTTTTTGTTCACTCCTTTCATTCTCAGTTATGTGCATATGTGTAACAAATCAATGATATCTTTCTCTCTTTGTGTCTTGAAAGTTAAAGTTTGCAAAAAGGTTTCAAAATTTATGCAACACTGATTCACCCCCCTCTTAGTGTTGTTCTAGACTCCAACAAGTGGTATCAGAGCATAGGTTCCCTTTAGAAGCTTAATAAGCTTGGGTAGGTCCTGTAAGTGGAGTACCATGGGTAAGTGCAAAGGAAATAGAGAAAAAAAAATTGTCAAGTCTCAGACTGGTCAAAAGTCTCCATCTTTATCAAATTCAAAGGTTGATATAGAACCTATTGATAGAAATGTTCCCCAAGTTGAATCAGATATTGTATTAGAAGAAAAGGTTTCATAAGCTCCTTTCCTTGATGGTTTTGATTTCTCTGTTTGGTGCATTAGAATGCAAATTTATCTATCATCTTTAGGGTATGGTGTTTGGTTGTCTGTTGAGAGTAGTTATTTTGTTTCTGCTCAATCATCCAATAAAGAAGCTTTTAAATGCAATCATACAACAAAGAAAGCTATTCTATCAGGATTATCTAATGATATTTCTTGTAAAGTTATGCACTGTGTAACAAATTAGGATGTGTGGAAGGAGTTGATAAGAATCTATCAAGGTGATGATAAAGAAGAGGATAGTCTGGTGTGTGAAGAAAGTAGCAATGATAGGAGACTTTCATATGAAGAAGATGAGGTCCAATCAAATTTAGAAGAAGATCACATTATAAGTGATGATGAACAAGAGTTTGAAGTTGATATAGAAGAAGAGCTCATGTGTGCTTTGAGTGAACTCAAGAAATATAAAAAGGAGAACTAGAAATTAGAATTGTAGCTGCAACAAGAAAGAGACTTAAAAGACAAAGCACTTTCAGACCTTGAAGATACTAGAAGTCTGATTATGGATTTGAGGAATCAAGTAAGTGAATCAGATAAATTAATTATCAATTTGAAGACAAAGGTTGAGGAAGCTAAGAGAATAGCTGATGGATCAAAATCTGACCTTGAGGTTAAGAGAATTGAAAATCTAAAATTACAGGGTGAAATTATTAATCTGAGAAAAAATTATGGTCTCAAGATATTTTCCAAGAAATATCAGGAGTTTGAAGATAGCTCAAATAAGTTGCATGAGATGTTGGGCAAATAGAGGCATCATAAGGACACTATTGGTTTAGGATTTGAAGAAGGAGAGTGTTCAAAAGCCAGAGAAACTCCTAGAAAGAAAATTGATCTTCATGCTACTGCTCCTGAAGGCAAAAAGAAGTCAGAAGCTAAAATGAATACCAAAGATGATTTTGTCAAAATGCATAATCAAAGGAGAAGAAATTTTAGAAGAAAAGCTCCTGTAAGACAAGCTTATATGTACAGGTATAATTATTCATTTAATGGCTATTGTTATATCTGTAATCACTTTGAACACAAAGCTATTTATTGTAGAAGGAAGACTAACCTTGTATGTTACAAGTGCAATAACGTTGGTCACACTCAAAGAAACTGCAAAATGAATAGAAGGTATGATCCTGCATGGAAGCATAACATAAATACTCAATGGATGTTAATAAGGTATTATCAATCATTTGATTATGATTACAGTATAATTTTTTATAATTGCAATTCTCCTAGTCACAAAGCACATAGTTGCAGAAAAGCAATGTAGACACCCTAAAATGACCATGTCGTCGAATCACTTGCATTTCATAATCTGTCAAATCACCTGCATTTCACACATTAATTAAATAATCTAATTATTTAATTAATTTCACCAAATTCTTCTAAATCACATACTTGCGACATTAATTAAGTAAATCCTCTTTATTTAATTAATTAAATTAAATTCCTCTATTATTCTTCCACAATTAAATAATTTTAATTATTTAATCATTATCTTCTGTCTGAAAATCAAATCCACATTAATTAGATAAATCCAATTATTTAATTAATTCAACAAATTCCCTCTTATCTACAATTAAATAATTCTTAAATTATTTAATTAAATCAAAATCATTCTTTCAAAATCATGCACAACAATTAAATAAATTTATTTATTTAATTTGCTTTCAAATCTTCTAAATTAAATTATCCCAATTATTTAATTATTTCTTCCAAAATATCTTCTCTAAATTTAAATAAATCAAATATTTATTTAAATTGCTTTTTCTTCTAAACTTGAGTTATCTCTAATATAACTCAAGCTTTCTATATTTAATAAAGCAAAATATCTTCTTTTCTCATGCAAATCTCTTCTTCTTGTTTTAAATCACTTAACTGATCATTACATTCTGTTAATTGCTTTAACTCATTCTTCTATTCTTGATAACTCCTCTCATGCAAAAGAAAGCAAGACACTTGTCTTCTTCTTATTCGTTGCACGTTCCTAAACTATTCTCCTCCGTTGATTCTTCTGAATTATCTGGACCGTTGATCGATCTTCATTGAAACCTATATAAACCCCCCTCATCTCCTTCATTACCTCTCTCTTCGATCGTATTCTCAGGTATACTTAACAGAGCTTTGAGCATACAAAACGCGTTGATTGAGCAACCTTACGATTTTTTGACATTGATCTTTGAGCACACATTGAGCACACTACTTGCTTGTTGCAGCTATGGTTTTGCAACTTCATTGAGCAATCCACATTCAATCCAAAGGAAACAATATAGATTTCGGTAAAAGTCTTTATTTCATTGATTATTTGTCATGGCTTTTATTTAAATTCGTTTTCTTTATGTTATTGGGTTCTTTGATTTAATTAGTTTGATTTTATCAATTTTTCCTCATACACATTCTGGCATGCCCGGTGGGACCCACTAATCCCTTTGTTTCTTTGAGAAATTGTTTTTTTGAAGTCACAGTACGGCACAGCGCAAACGATATTGCACAGCGCTTCTGGCAGTATCTCTGAGCGCTCTTGGAGGCACAGTTCAGCACCCTCGGGAGCACTACTGTGCTTCTGGCAGCACAAAGTGGTGCTTTTGGCATCACAGAACAACGTGACTGGTAGCATCGTTTGGCGCTTTTGGCTAAATTAGGTTTTGACTGCATTCAGGTTTTTTGCAGGGTTTTCTCATTTCATATTTGTGGATTTGTTTGACAAGCTATTGTATTTGTCTTTCCAAACCTGCTTTTGATACATCCTAAGCTAATTTATTTAGGGGATCTTCGGTGGTTGTGTTAATCTATTGTGTTGTTACATTTTCTAAGCTTTCTAGATTTCACTATTCAGATCTATCTAATATTATTGCTCAGAATAGTAGATCAACCATGAAATCCCATTTTGATCTGATTCTTTTGACAAAAGCTAATCTTTTTATGATCTGAGACTATGTGGCACATTCGGCATAATAGTATCGCGCTTCCAGATATAAAGTACAGCGCTTCTGGTTATTTTTCAGTGCTTCTGGTAGTATCTTGCAGCGCTTCCGGTATACACGACATCACTTTTGGCATAATAGTATCGCGCTTCTGGATGCACAGTACAGCGCTTCTGGTTATTTGGCCGCACTTCTGGTAATATTCTTTGACGTTTCTGGTCTGTGTTACAGTGCTTTTGAAATACAGTAAGTCGCTTCTGGTAATATTGTGCAGCGCTTTTGGGTCAAAGTTGATTTGTTTTTGCTAACTTGTGAATCTTTGGTGGAACTAACTCACTTGTTGCAGCTTCTTATTACTCACACAGAGCCAATAGGTGTTTTTAACATGTGCATGCAGGACGAGCGTTGAAGAACTTTTTTTGATTTATCTTACTAAGTCTTAGAAACACATTGCATGCTTAAAAGGATAATTGAACAAATCTTTTCTGCAAAACTAAGTCTTAAAAACATATTGCTTTTCTTAAGGGACAATGGACATGTATGAACAAACACCTCAATTTTCTTAAGGGACAATGGACATGTATGAACAAACACCTCAATTTTCTAAAGGACAATGGACATGAATGCCAAACACTTCAATTTCATAAGGGACAATTTACAACTACAAACGTGTGTGTGCCTAGTTTAGTTGCACCTTATTTTTCTTATAACGGGACAATTGAACCTTTGTTTGACGTGCTTGCTCTTACTTTTCTGTACTTCCTTTAGAAGGGCCTGCTTTTGGATTGCATTTCATCCAAAAGGGATGACCCTAAGCGGAGTTTTCCTTTGAACCACTATATAAGAGGGATAAGGCGAAAGCCAAGTCCTAACCGACGTCAGCCTTACCTTGTGGTGCCAAACTGAAAAGAGGTGTACTAGCTCTTTGTGGAAATGATTTTCACATTGAGCGAAGTGTTTGAAACTCTTAGTAGGATTGGTTAAAGCTTTTAGTAGCTTGTCGCATTGCTCGTAAGGTGTTGGTCCCTCAAAGTCACTAAGAACCATTTTAGATAGAGACTACCTGACCTACCTCCGAACATTGCGGTAATCATCAGTGCAAGGGGAATCGATTTAAGCCCTTAAGATACTCACCATTGGCTCCCTTGAGAAGAGATAGTATTCCCTTGGACATAAAGCTCTTGTGACCTACTTGAGCTTTCCAAGGGGAGGGTGATATATCCCTACCTATCGTCTCTCGCAAAGATACTAAATATCTGACACCTTTATGGAATGATATTTTTATCGACGGAGTATTAAGCTGTGAGCTGATCTACTGCAATGAAACCTTATCTCTAGGGATAAAAAGTGCTTGTTATTGGTTGCAATTGTCTTATACCTGTGGAAACATTGGGCTTGTTTGGAGCCTTGAACATACACTATCTGTTGTGTTAGTCCTTGTGCTTTTTGACCACTTGTTTGCTGTGTTTTTTCTTGCCAAACAAATCCAATCAGAAACAAAAAACAATCCATCAAAATTTTGCCTTTGAAAAACATCAGACACTACTTCAGCGCCCCTGGTATTACAGCAGCTCGCCTTTGGTAGTACAGTAGATTGCCTTTGGTATAGCAGTAACCCGCCTCTGGCAAAACTCTACTTCAACACTCTTGGTATAACAATAGCTTGCTTTTGGTCACTGTAGCTCGCCTTTGGCATAGCAGTAACTCGCTTCTGGTAGCTCAGTCCATTGCCTTTGGCATCACAGTAGCACGCTTTTGGTTGCACAGTCCTGCGCCTCTGGTCAAACAGTATAGCGCTTTTGGTCTAGTACATTATGCATCAGAGTTTGTCCGTTTCTCAAAGCATCTCACAGAAACCCAGCATTACCTTTCTTGTCCTAGTGTATTCCATGGTAACCACTAGGCTCCAGCAAACTATGAAGTCCAAGCATGTTGTCCCTAAGAAGCACAAGTCACCTCCTCGCACACCACAATCAGGTCGTCTCAACATTACTCCCAAGGTGACTCCTAGTACACCCGTGGCAAAACCAATCAGCACTCCGAACATGCCGCAATATACCACCGGCTTGCCTCTGGATTTTGTGCCACAAGGATATACTATGGAGCAAAACCCACCTCAAGAGGGTAGGGTTCCTTTGGAAAGCATTTCCCAATACACCACGGGCTTGCCTCTGGATTTTGTCCCTTAAGGTTATACTGTAGATTTAGCACCATCTTAAGAAGAGCGACACTTTGAAATAGGTCAATCCTCTCAAGTAGATGGGCAAGATCTTGATGAAATCATACAAGAGCCTAGAGTCGTGGCAGCCTTTGACAAAATGCTTAGTGAGAACCAAGACCATTTCTTTCACTTGCTTGTAGAGCAAGGTGCCAAGTTACCTCAAGATTTTGATTTATCCACTCTCAAGGAGAACAACAATGCCCAAGATACCATACAAGCGGTGCAAACCATGTCGACAGTGACTATGCCCTTGCCTACGCAAGGCTCGCAGTATAGGAATCCCCTTTTTCAAAATCCAATAGGGGAGAGACCCATATCACCACTTTTGACTCCTATAAAGATCTATAAAAACCAACAAGATGCTCTCCAACGTCAAGCAGAGTTAGCTAAGCAAGCCACCTTAGCTCGATCGAATATGCAACCACCTCCTAAAGTGTCCACACCAGTCGCAAGTGGAATCTTGGTTACCCCATCGCGCGAAGGTTTCCCACCAAATTACAATCTGAGGACCCATTATGTAGCCATGCAACAAGGGTCTCAACAAATGCCACCTCCTATATCATCACACCTTCATGTCTCTCAACCAATTAGAGTCATGCAACCCCAACCACAACATTCTTCTACTCTCGTCCTTAAGCAACCCCAACCACAACATTCTTCTACTCTCATCCTCAATCAACCCCAACCATCAAAAATCACGTCTACCTATGTCCCTCCTCCACAACGTTCATCCTCGCTCAACTTCTTTCACACATTGCCTAGCCACTCTCAACATTTCCAACATCAAGTTTCCCAAAGCTATGTGCTGCCATCACAACCTAATCAAACGCACTTTAGCTTTCCTCCACCCAATTCTTTTCTTCAACCATCACAAACCCAACATTCTTACCTAGCGCCACCTCCACCTCTTCCAAATCAAAACCTCCAATTCCAACCCAATCTGGACCAAACGTACAACCCATATGATCCCAATCAATCTTACAACCCTTATAACACCAGTGCGCATGGCTTACACTATAATCTTCCGTATGGGCAACACCAACCACTTTTTGGACAACAGGAGATGTTACCAACCCCTCCCACGACTATGGAACTAAAGATCACAGAAGTTCAACAGTAGCTATCTGATCTTACGTTTGGTCACACCAAGAAGACCTTCTCTTTAGAAGAAGTGTGTCCTTATCCTTTTGATCGGTCATTACCAATGATTCCTTTTCCTCCAAATTTCACTATTCCTAAGTTCGATAAATACAAAGGAAAAGGTGACCCAAAAGACCATCTTAGGGAATTCTATCTTGCTTGCTTCGAGGTCTCACATAACGACACATATCTTATGCGTCTCTTTCCTTGCAGTCTTGGAGGTGTTGTTATATGGAGCCTAATTAGACTTGGAGGTTATATTTACCCCACTTTTATCGGTGCGGTTTCCCCCCAAATTCCTACGGGGTCAAGGGGCAGCGCCCCCAAGATGGGGTCAAGGGGTAGCGCCCCTTGCGGGGTCCAGGGGCAGCGCCCCCAAGACGGGGTCAAGGGGCAGCGCCCCTGGCGCGTTCCCTGTCGCGATACAGGGCGGGGTCGAGGGGCAGCGCCCCCGTGGGGGCTTGGGGGCAATGCCTCCGAAACCTCACACAGTTTTTTATTATTTTATAATGCATTGGAAGTTAATTTTTTCATTGACCAACATAAGAAAACCCTA
This sequence comes from Cunninghamia lanceolata, assembly GCA_027924645.1. Classification (NCBI taxonomy): domain Eukaryota; kingdom Viridiplantae; phylum Streptophyta; class Pinopsida; order Cupressales; family Cupressaceae; genus Cunninghamia; species Cunninghamia lanceolata. Next base: position 5,856,058 of record BSBN01000848.1, on the reverse strand, counting down.
TTTTGTAACTGACAAAAGCTTGATAAAAAGTGGCTAAGGGTTAGGGTTTTGGTATTGTATTGTAGCATTTTACAGCGGTATTGAGTTGCAGGGATTGCTGATTGTAATCGGTTTGATTTACTGGATAATAATATTGGACTCTCTGTTTGGTGGATGTAGCCCAAGTTTGGGTGAACCACGTTAAAACTTGTCTCTCGTTGTTATTATTTCTGTGTATTTCCATTTCTCTGTTTAATCTTTATTTGCATTTAATTGATATCTTCTGCCGGCTAACCCTAACAGGAGGTCAAGCAATAGAATGGTTCTCACACTTACCCATGGGTATCAAATCTTTCAAGAGCTAGCAGAGAAGTTTGCCACCCACTTTTCTTACAACGCAGAGCATGAGATTTCCATGACTGATCTATGCAACAATAAACAGAAAAATGGTGAAACTTTCATTTCTTTCCTTCAACGATGGAGACAAATGGCTAGCAAATTCCCTTTCAAGATTCCAGAGAAATAGCTTGTTAGCATATTTGTGCAGAACCTCAACCAAGAGTTAGGTTTCCATTTGCAAATTCTTAGTGCTACAACCTTCGATGAAATCACATACAAGGGAATCAATATTGAAAAAGCCCTCATTGCTAAGGGCGTGGTCAAAATCTTTAAAGAAACGAAAGATAGTGCTCCTCATCAACAATCGAACGATAAACCCAAATATTGGAACAAAAACAAAAACGTGGTCAACGATGGGGTGGTCGATACTAAACATGTCCAAACATTGCAAACATCACTGCAGCTCTCCAAACCAAGTCAAGCTCTGTCTCAACAACAGCAGCAACAAAGGCAGCCTTATCAAAACCAACAGTAGCGACAACAAGAGCGGCCCCAACACGATTATCCTCCGCGACGTCAATTCACTCCCTTGGGAGTGCCCATCGAATCAGTCTTACAACAAGCTTTGCAGAAAGGGCTCATCACCTTACCTTATGCTCCCCCATATGGAGAACCTGTCTACAAAACTGCACATTACAGAGATAATGAATATTGTGAGTTCCATAGGAGCAAAGGTCATAGAACTACGTCGTGCATGAAGCTCAAGCACCTTATCCAAAACCTCATCGATGGTAATCAAATCACTTTTAAGGATGAACAAGTGGCTCAACACACGAACAAGGATCTAGATATGTACAAAGAACCATTCCCTCATCATGGTCCACCTCCTCCACAGGATAGAGGTAAAGGTATCAATCATGCTGCCACGTCCTTCGATTCCATTGTAGGTCATTTTGAAGAGAGTCGAGTGTCTACCCTCACAATCAAAGGCAAATCTATGGATTGTGCTGTTACTACTCGTCGTGGTCATGTCACCATTCGTGGTCCTACACCTAGGCCTCCGGTTCAGTCTGATTATAGTCTTCTCGAACATCTAGGGAAAATGCCAGCACAGATCTCTATTTTGGACCTTCTACGGTCATCACCTGCACATAGAGTAGTGCTAGAAAAAGCCCTCCAAGAGTCTTCCGTTCCTAACAACATAGCGGTTGCAGATTTCAGAGCTATAGTAGGTAACATTGCTTCGCCCTATAATGTGGTCTTCTCTGAGAAAGATCTCCCATCCCATGATCCTTGTCACAATGATGCCCTGCATATTAAAGTTCTCATCCATAAGCGCAAAATCAAACGCATCCTCATAGATGGTGGTGCTGGTCTCAACATTTGTTCTTTAAAGTTACTAAAGCAATTGGGATACTCTGAGGATCACGTCAACACTAATCATAGTATTACAATTAAGGGGTATGATGATGCAGAACGCTGTTCAGAAGGTGTTATTCACTTGCCGATACAACTGGGCCGTGCCATGCTTGAAACTAGGTGTCAAGTCCTTGATATTGAGCTGCCTTACAACATTATCCTAGGCTGCCCATGGATCCATGCAATGAAAGTTGTTCCCTCCATGTATCATCAGTCTCTAAAGTTCCCATACAATGGTACAAAGATCACCATCCCAGGAGATCCTAATCCTTTTGAATTCTGTCGTGTCTTGCAAGGAAGCTATAAGAATTGCAACCAAGTGCCTACAAATGACAAAGCCCTTGAATCCCCACTATATGTCGATCTTGAAACTCTGACGCAAGCCTCTATAAGTGAACCTACACCCCTCCCCAAAATCACAGCTCACATTCGGGATATAGGCTTTGGCACTTATGATATCTCAGAATCTTGTTGTGTAGGGTGGATGCCTTTATCTCCAAAATCTTATGGCAAACCACCCATTGCCAAAGTAACCAAAAAAGCAGCTATTCCTCCCCCAGGATTCCTAACCCAATTCCAACATGGACGGTTATTGGAAGAGGAAACTATTGAGGACATTTCTTCTTGGCTCTATAAGGAGAAAGAACCAGTCACAATACCAGTCAAGCAATATGGCAATGGCTTAAGAATAGTAAAAAACATGGGCTATAAAGGCAAAGGTGGCCTTGGGAAATAGAATCAAGGAACTATGGAACCCATTGTGGTAACAAAGAAGCTAGACAAGAAGGGATTAGGATTTGGTAAGAAGGTACCACGCGCCTTGGACATCGAGTATATCCTCGACGAGGTAGCTGACACTTTTCCCGCTGATTTGACGTCTACAGAGGATATCATCGATGACTCTTCCCTCCACATGACCAACCTATTTGTAGAATCCTCCATTTTTACGCTATCCTCCGTATCCTTAACTTCCACCACCAGCACCCAGAATGTCACACTTGTCTACCCTGAACTTATTGATTGGGACCAACAAGGGCCCCCCGTTATAGATGTATTTCATAATGACGAAGCTTTAGCTAAGTTCATGGGACTTCGGGAAGGCATCCCTCTTGGTGATCATAAAGCAGGTTTTGTAATGGAACTAGAGCCGACAGCTTATTTTGGTGAGAATGCCAAATCCTCCAGTCACAAAAGAGAAAATAAAGAAAGATCTCTAGGTGAAAACCACACTATGGCACCTCTTGATCACAAAATAGTAAAAAACAAAGGACATATCCAAAGGTGAAAACCCAACTGTGGCACCTGAGGATGGAGGATTTGACCTTCCCCTACCATCTAAGTATTAAGAGAAATCAGCTCTCCTAGTGGAAGATTCTACAGAGATAAACTTGGGTATAGAACAAAATCCAAAGACCACATTCCTAGCAGCATCATTATCTGAAACAGAGCACATAAATCTTAATAACTTGTTCTTGCAACGAACCATCAACTTTGCATGGACCTATGCAGATATGCCAGGGCTAGACCCTAAGCTGGTAGTTCATTATCTCACAGTTGATCCCAAAGTGAAACCAGTCAAATAGAAGTTGAGAAAGATGCACCCACAGATAGCTCTCTTGGTGAAGGTGGAAATACAAAAGCTGTTAGACACAAAGTTCATATGACCAATCGACTATTTAGATTGGGTCTCAAACATTGTACCTATGTCTAAACCCAATGGGCGCATCTGCATGTGTAATGATTTCAGAGATCTCAAAAAGGCATGTCCCAAAGATGACTTTCCACTACCAAACATTGACATTATAGTGGACTCGACAGTAGGTCACGAGATGCTTTCTCTCATGGACGGATTCTCTGGCTACAATCAGATAAGGATAGCTGAAGAAGACCAACATAAAACAACCTTTACTTGTCCTTGGGGCAATTATTGTTGGTGTGTCATGCCGTTTGGTCTGAAGAATGCAGGAGCAACCTATCAGAGAGCAATGACAGTGATCTTCCACGATCTGTTTCATCACATCATGGAAGACTATGTTGATGATATATTGGCTAAATCTTCTAGGGCAGATCACATACAGGTTCTAGGATAGATCTTCGATAGGCTTGAAAAATACCAAGTAAGACTCAATCCAAAGAAGTGTGTATTCAGTGTAACATCAAGAAAGCTATTGGGATACATTGTATCTCGTAGAGGCATCGAAGTCGATCCAGCAAAAGTAAAGGCTATAGTGGAGATGCCTCCACCCAAGAACCTTAAAGCACTAAGGAGCCTTCAAGGAAGGTTGCAGTCCATTCGGTGTTTCATATCACAGCTAGCAGATAAATGTAAACCCTTTCAACACTTGCTTCGAAAGGATGTCTCATTTCGATGGGACAACAAGTGTCAGGTAGCGTTTGATCAACTTAAAGAGTATTTGGCTACACCTCCTGTATTGGTTCCACCAGTCGCAGACAAACCTTTGATATTATATATCTCCACTACAAATTCGGCCCTAGGGGCCCTGCTAGCACAAAATGATGAAACAGGAAAAGAGCATGCAATTTACTATATCAGTAGAACCTTGGTGGGATATGAAGTCAATTATTCACCGATGGAAAGGGCTTGTTTAGCAGTAGTGTTCGCCTCCCAAAAGTTGCAGCATTACATGTTGAACCAACACACAAATCTGATAGCAAAGATTGATCCCTTGAAATATCTACTAGCAAAAGCAGCTCTCACAGGTAGACTAGCTAAATGGGTCATGATCCTTAGTGAGTTCGATATTGAGTACATGGATCGTAAAGCAATCAAAGGACAAGCCCTCACGGATCAACTAGCAAAAGCACCTATGAAGGATACACGTCCTATGGTAGCAGACTTTTTGGACGAAAATCTCTTCACTCTTTCCAACTCCATAATGTGGAAGCTATACTTTGATGGTTCTTACACACAGCATGGATCAGGAGCCGGCATCTTATTTGTTACACCTCAGAATGACTACATTCCAAAGTCATATCGGCTTGCATTCCCTTGCACCAACAACATAGCCGAGTATGAAGCACTCCTCATAGGTCTCAATACAGCAGTTCAATGGGACATCACAGAATTACAAGTATATGGAGACTCATAGCTAGTCATTCGTCAAGTCACGGATGAATACCAAACAAAGGATGAAAAGTTGATCCCCTACAAGCAACTAGTGGATGCCTACAAACCACATTTTTCTACCATCACATTTGAGCAAATTCCAAGAGAGCATAACAAAGCTGCAGATTCTATGGCTTCTGTAGGGTCACTGATTGACATGCCTGCCAATACACAGAAGTGTGAATTCTTGATCGAACAATTGTTGATACCAGCCGTCGATGTTCCTGTTACTGAAATCATCTGTGAACTTGTTGGTCCCAATTCCCCATGGTACGAAGATATCTATGAATACCTCAAGAACAAAACCTTTCCCCTGACCTATCATCCACCCAACGCAAAACCTTTATCCGTCGATCCTCCCGTTACATCATTCTGGGTGATACACTATATTGCCGGAGTCTCGATGGTATCCTCTTACGATGTCTTAATGCGGAAGAAGCTGAAGCTACCTTACGAGACATACACGAAAGTGTCTGTGGCGCACATTCTACCAGTCCTAATCTTGCTAAGAAGATACTCAGAACAGGTTATTACTGGCCTACAATAGAGCAAGATGCTGCACAGTTTGCTAAGAAGTGTCTACAATGCCAGCAGCATGGAGATCTGATTCACGCCCCAGCTCATGAATTACAACCTGTGACAACTCCATGGCCTTTTTCTCAATGGGGTCTCAACCTCGTAGGACAAATCCACCCTTCCTCCTCCAATGGCCACAAGTTTATCATTACTACCACTGAGTATTTCACGAAGTGGGTGGAAGCCATTCCTATGACCTATATCACTGGTAAGCAAATAGCCAAGTTTATTCTAAACTACCTCATATGCCGATATGGTATTCCCCAAGCCATTGTCACTGATAATGGGAGACCATTCAAGAACCAAGATGTTCGTGCCTTGTGCACACAATACAATATCCAACATCACTTTTCCACTCCCTACTATCTACAGAGTAACGGCCAAGCTGAGGCTTCCAATAAAACCATTCTCAAAATCCTCAAGAAAACGGTCAATGAAGCTAGTCGTGATTGGCACTTGCAACTCAATCCCGCCCTATGGGCCTATCGCACCAGTATCAGAACACCAACTGGTGCCACACCCTATGCCTTGGTCTTTGGCTCTGAAGCCATCCTACCTATAGAGGTCGAGATCCCATCCCTCAGAGTTTCCATGCAGGACCTGATCGGTGGAGACAAGTATCGCACTTCCAGATTAGCTGAGCTTGAACTAATGGATGAGAGGTGCCTTGCCGCACTTAATCATCTCCATGTCTATCAAAAGCGCCTCTGGCGTAATTACAACAAAAAGATCAAAGAAAGACGGTTTCAAGTTGGTGATCTTGTACTTAAGGAGAATCAGAGAAATCAAGCAGATCAAGAAAAGAAAGGCAAGTTTGAGCCTAACTGGTTAGGCCCCTTTATTGTCACAGCAGCATATGGATCAGGAGCTTATACTTTAGCTACACCTGACGGCATTCCTCTAGATGAGCCACTTAACAGTGTCCATCTCAAGAAGTTCTATGCCTGATCCTTAGAGTATTCCAAAAAGCAAAAAAAAATCAAAAAATAAAAAAACTAAAAAAACAAAAAAAAAAATCCAAAAAAAAAAAAATCCTAAAAAAAAAATCCGTCCTCTGGTGAAAACCTGGCAAACAGGCGCCGTGGATAAGTACCATAGTGAAAACCTGGCAAACAGGCGCTATGTGTAGAGTCAGCATCCATCGTCTATCAAGTCTTGTCCACTCCTTGGCTAGTTCGCAGCGCACTTTCCATCCATCCATAATAAAACCATTGACCTCGTTTGCATTTCCATCTCCCTATCTAGTATAGCTTAGAAATTTGTCAATGTCCCTCGTCGTCATCCCATGTCTTGATATGTGTCTATAGTTAACACTGTCTTGTCCTAGGTCAAGTCTTTCGGTGTCTTCTTCGGCAGTCACCCCTATAGTTTCCTCTACCAAAATGGGGGCAACTCTTTCCTTAACTTAGGTCTAGGATTGGTTCCTTGTTCATGGTTCGCAATGCATACTTCAATCTTTTCTCATTTTCCACAGGTAACACCCTTTAACGGACACATCGCTCCTACGATAAGGCTGTTATCTTCTCAAACACTTGTCCCACATCATCACATCAATCAGAACTACATATTATCATCTTCTCAATCTTAAGGTATCTTGATCCCATGGATATGGGTATGTAGGCAGTCTAGCATATGAAGGAAGTATCCAGTACTCAGGTACATAAGATCTCCCCCTTTCACCTTGACCCATTTCATCACTCTGTCCAAAACTACATATTTATCACTTTCATCTTTCATCGTTGTGTGCCTTGATCCCGTGGATATAGGGTATGTAGGCAGTCTGGAATATGAAGGATGTATCCAGTACTTAGGCACACATGATCCATCATTCTCCACCCATCTCAATCCAGTTGCACTTCATCCTTCTAGTCTTCCGTTTGTCCAAATCCATTTCGCCTCAACTTGAGTAACTCAAGCAACAAGCTAGCACATCCTTTCAAAGCAACAGTCCTTAACAAACTTGAAGCAAAGAGGCCTACTTCAAGAGTCATCTACTGTCTTGCATTCCGATTGCCAACATCAGCTAAATACCGCTTAACCAAAGCCCTAGATCAACAGGCTTGTCTTCTACAAAGTATTCCATGATCGAGACCAACACACGCGTCTCCTGCGACATGTGGCATTTCCTGCAGCAAGGTATTGTCTTTTAGGTAGATAGCACCCTTTAACGGACACAGATTTCCTACGATAAGGCTGTTATCTTCCCTACCCAATCTATCCTGAGCAACCTCTTTGGCAAGAGAATATGTTGGCTGTATGTTTACTTTGTAAGACAATCAATTTGTGTTATGGTTTATCTTTTGTTCCTTTATCCATTACCTACTCAAGACTACCTTGATTTATCTATAATCTTGGTATGTTGCGATGTAATACGGATTGGGGGCATAGTCATTGCTTTTTTGTGTGCCGTGTTTGAGGAATGATCTTTAGCATCTTTCTTAGCATTCTATTTATCTTATGTGTGTTACACCCTAGCATCTTACATATTTAATATTCTTCTTGCATTTATGCGTATTGAAGTTTATTTTATGTTCAAGACTATGGCTTATTCACATGTTCCAACAAGGTTATATTATGTCTAAGGGATCTAAGTTCAAACTGCTTGCTTGCAGAGTCAACGTCCATGCACTCGGATATTACTGCACCTTGGTCTTTTATACCTTGGTGGCGAACTATCCACGTGCTATATCAAAATAAGGATTGCTCTTTATATACAAATGCGAAACCATTGCAACAAGCTCATTCATCCATTCCCACAACCTTTATATTGCTTTCATTGCAGTAATCGGTCAACAGTCTCTGTCTCCATCTCCTCCTGTTCTTCTCTCTGGGGCATATCTGCAAAACCCACATGTCAGATATCACTAGTCATCACATCTATATCATCATGTATCTCTATCATCATACATCTATAAGCATCATATAAGCAACATATGTCATCACCTGAATCCATAATCATACATACATATCATCACATCCATGACATCAAGGAATGCATACAACACAAAAGCATGAACAACAAGTGAGCCGAATAGATCATCATATATATCAGGTAATGGTCATCATAATACAAAATGTCTGTGTCTACATCAACAATACAAAATGTGTATACATCCAAATATACACCAGTATAGTACATCAAGGCTATCAAAAGCCTGCAAAATATACATCAGAATGCACGCAGGCATCTGTCCAAAATGATACAATATGATACAATATACAAGTGTGCATGCCCTAGTGGGTAGAGCTACCCTCGTGTTGTGGCCCCTATCCTCCCCTTGTGCTCGGTGGAGGTCCCCCTACTACTCCTCCTCCTCCCCCTGGCGGTAAGAATGGTCCCCTAATTGAGGACGCTGACTGCCTTGTCCTACGGGATCCAGATGCCCCGGATCTGCTCCTATCTTTGTAGCTCAGTGCCTGCGGAGCTGCTGGCACTGCACCCACATATAGACCCCTGTAGTACTTTGCCTCCCTGCCGGTTGATACTAGCTCACCCTGCACTCGGACGAGCTCGCTGTATAAAGTCCTCTGGTCTACACCCAAAGCACAGCGTGCCTCCTCTCTCTCCTACCTCACTCTAAAGAGTGTGGCCTCTGCTGTCAACCGCAGCTATACCTCTGCGTCTCTCTCTCTCTTAGCTTGTGCTAGCTCCTCGGCGTCTGCTGCTGGTGTGACTGGCAGCTGCACCTATACCTATGCCTGTGCCTGTACCTGGGCCTGTAGCTGTCTGTATGCCTGCACCTGGGCCTATAGCTGTGCCTGTACCTGTGCCAGGGCTGTCTGTGCTGCTGAGGCTGCCTGTGTCTGTGCCTAGGCTGTGGCCTCTGCCTGCCTCGCATCCGCCCGCGCTGCATCCCTATCCCTCCTCAGTCGTGCCATCTGGAGCTCTAAGTGAGTCCTCCGGGCTATCTCCTCCTGCAGTAGTCGCTCAGCTCTCTGCAGATCGATCTCTACGACCGGGCCCACTGCCTCTGCCATCTCTACATCAGCTTGCTGGTTGCTACCCTCTCCACCTGCCTGCTGACCCACTGCCTGCTGCTTAGCTGCCCTGGCCTGTCGTCTCATCCTAGCCTCCCCTCCGAGGACTAGTACCTCTCCCACTGCCCCTGCTACACCTGGTGTAGTCAATCTAATCGGCCTGTGTGTCTGCCAGTACTGATCATACTTTGGCAGCGTCCTTGGGTCTGCCAGCCTGGAGTCCCAATCCCATCTCACAGGGACAAGTCCCGTACCTCTGCCAATGCTGTTGCCACTGGGATCTCAGCGTCCTAGTCTCCAACCTCCCTCCGCGTCCTGGCATGTGTGGCCTCCCCCACGGGTAGTCCCTACGAAAATCCAAACTGCCTGAGAACTTGCTTTGGAAGATATCTCTCTATCATATCTGTCTGTCTACCGAACAGATAGCGAGCCTGTCTGCAATACATGAGCTGCTCATGCTCGTCATCCCACGCCTCGCATAGTAACTAGGGCCTCCATATGAATAGGTCCATCTCGTCAATCTGCCGCCTCTAATAGCTAATAGACCCCATCCTCCGATGTGTCATCACCCCATCATATAAGAATGCATATGGCTCACCTCTGTCTCGATGGCGCTGTGCCATGGGTCGGATCACTGGAATATGCTCCCATGCCCATACCTATAACAAGGTCACCCCTGCTGAGAGGCTCCTGCCTCTCCTATACACGCAATGGTGCATGTCGTGATATAACTATCCTAGTACACAGGGGCCCCATGCATACTGTCTGCCATGTGTGAACATCCCTGATAGCACAGTCCCCCAGCCATCTGACAATCCTCTAGATCTCCTGTCTGGACACAGGAAGCCACCAATTAGTGACGCAAATATCCATCTGATCCTGTCGCAAAGTCTCGGGACGTCCACCCATCGGATCTCCCCATCATCAATCCATAGGTCATCTGTGCAGAAGACCTCCTCCAAGCCTGCCTCGCCCCATGCCGGGTCAAAGTCCACTATCTCCCCATCTATCTGAATCCTCAGGATGCGGTATACATCCTCCAGTGTCACTGTCGCCTCCCCTATCAGAAAGTGGAACGACGAAGTCTCGCTATGGTATTGCTCCACCACTGCAGTCACTAGGGCGAGATTCACCCTAATGTGTGTCAAATGCGCCACGTGCCATAAGCCCGCATGCTCCAGGAATGTGTCCTCCTCCCATGTCAGCTGAACAACCTCGTGTGCTATCGTGTGGTGTCGCTCCCGCGACATCAGTGGTGGCAAGATCCTCTGCATCCATAGCACCTCACTTGTCAGTTTTTTATTACTAAATCCCTCAAATCCTATCTACCCATGGGCTATGCTAGGCTACCCCCCACCATCCCTTACCCCTCTTGTCAGCTAGGATGGCCATCCCTATTCTAAACCCCCTATTCTACTTCAAATCTAACTTTTTTGCTGCTTAACCAAAAGCGCCTTGTTTTATACAACAACGCTTTCCTTCTATGCCAACATCGCTATACTGTTTATCCAGACGCGCTCCTTTTTTTATACCATGTGCGCCGCACCAGCCTACCAACCGCGCCGCTTTGGCCTACCAGAAGCGACGCGATTTTTCCACCTACCCACTAATCGCGCTAACCTCCCCTACCACGTGAGCTGTACCTCTATACCAAACGCGCTGTAGGATTTTGCCAAATGCACTGTGGCACTAACAAATTACCCAAAAGCAATGCGATTTTACCAACCACGCTGCAAGCGACTACCAGCCACGTTGCAGCGCGCCAAAAGCGCCTAAACCAACTACCATACACGCTGCGACTCCTAAAGCACTTTTGGCTGACATATCAAACCCTTCCTAAACCTAGCCCTAATCTACCCTCAAATGACAAATGCAAAGGGGGTTTTCAATCACTTACTGCTACCGGAGTTCCTACTGGCCTCCTGTAGGTCCACACCAGCTCCGCCCGATGTCTGTGCACTGGAATCAGCATCTCCACTCACTGTCTGCTCACCTCTCTCCACCTAGGTTTGGAAGCTCTCCTCTCTAAATTTAGAATCTCCTAGGGTGCAAATGAGGATTGTGGTCCCCATGGGACCTATTTATAGTGTCCCACCCCTCGTTTTTTTTCCCACCCCTCTTCTGCTTTTCCTCCTACCTGGTCATGTAATCTTCTAGTCGTGCGTCAATCAGTTCTTCTACCGCTTCCCCGTCTTCCCGCTCGAGGGGGCATACACTGGGGTAACTACATACACTGGGGCATCAAAAATTATATCATGTCTTCAACAATCGTTTTCTTTGACTCAACGCTACATGCTGCATTGCATCAAAGAAGGGCAAAATGTAGACACCCTAAAATGACCATGTCGTCGAATCACTTACATTTCATAATCTGTCAAATCACCTGCATTTCACACATTAATTAAATAATCTAATTATTTAATTAATTTCACCAAATTCTTCTAAATCACATACTTGCGACATTAATTGAATAAATCCTCTTTTTTTAATGAATTAAATTAAATTCCTCTGTTATTCTTCCACAATTAAATAATTTTAATTATTTAATCATTATCTTCTGTCCGAAAATCAAATCCACATTAATTAGATAAATCCAATTATTTAATTAATTCAACAAATTCCCTCTTATCTACAATTAAATAATTCTTAAATTATTTAATTAAATCAAAATCATTCTTTCAAAATCATGCACAACAATTAAATAAATTTATTTATTTAATTTACTTTCAAATCTTCTAAATTAAATTATCCCAATTATTTAATTATTTCTTCCAAAATATCTTCTCTAAATTTAAATAAATCAAATATTTATTTAAATTGCTTTTTCTTCTAAACTTGAGTTATCTCTAATATAACTCAAGCTTTCTATATTTAATAAAGCAAAATATCTTCTTTTCTCATGCAAATCTCTTCTTCTTGTTTTAAATCACTTAACTGATCATTACATTCTGTTAATTGCTTTAACTCATTCTTCTATTCTTGATAACTCCTCTCATGCAAAAGAAAGCAAGACACTTGTCTTCTTCTTATTCGTTGCATGTTCCTAAACTGTTCTCCTCCATTGATTCTTCTGAATTATCTGGACCGTTGATCGATCTTCATTGAAACCTATATAAACCCCCCTCATCTCCTTCATTACCTCTCTCTTCGATCGTATTCTTAGGTAGACTTAACAGAGCTTTGAGCATACAAAACACGTCGATTGAGAAACCTTACGATCTTTTGACATTGATCTTTGAGCACACATTGAGCACACTACTTGCTTGTTGTAGCTATGGTTTCGCAACTTCATTGAGCAATCCACATTCAATCCAAAGGAAACAATATAGATTTTGGTAAAAGTCTTTATTTCATTGATTATTTGTCATGGCTTTTATTTAAATTCGTTTTCTTTATGTTATTGGGTTCTTTGATTTAATTAGTTTAATTTTATCAATTTTTCCTCATACACAAGCATCACTTGATTTGATAGGTTGGAAATGGAAAAAGGCTGAAAAAGTTTGGAGGAAGAAAGATCCTATAAAAGTGTGGAAGTAGAAACAAAGTCATGGGAAGACAAATTCTAAAATTGTGCATCTTGCACAAGTTACATCATCAGTTGAATAATGGATAGCATGATGTGAGGGGGAGTTGTTCATGTCCTATCAATTATCCTCAAGAAGTTTTAGGAGGAGATCATTTGTGTATGTCTGTGATATAGGTGATCAGTGGTTCATGACATTATAATGTATACAAGGTGTTAATTAGTTGCTCAAGGGTTCAATACACAAAGAGATTGATGATGTTGAGTGACTTGGTGATCTTATTTATATGTTGTTCATATCATGTTGATACTTACAAAAGTTGAGTTGTCATGTTGTTGCAATTCAAATGTTCTTGATATTAATATTCATGTATTTTGATCATGTGTTTAGAGCTATGTGTCTTGCATGAGAATTGGTGCCTTCAGGTGGATTGGAGATAGTACCAAAAGAAGATGGTGGACTGGATGTCAAGTCATGTTCATTTGGAAGTGCTCTTGGTGTAATAATTTGACATGTTCTTTGATGGTCTTCCTCATTAATATGTTTCAGGAAGGTATGTGCAAATTGTGTGCTTCTAGTTTTGAAGTGGTATCAGGTATGTGATTCAAGCTATGACAATCTAGAGATGCTTATGACATTGATGGTGAGCCTTGTATTTCATCAAATCAGAGACAAGTAAAGGTCTTGGATCAGTAATGATAGATGAGAATGATAATGTTCAAGTACTAGTTGGTATTGTATCTTCTCTATTTCCTTTCTACGGGATTGAGTGATCTTGTTGTCTCTATCATGGAAGATTTGAAAAGGTCTTATCAAAAGTGGTCATCTTGTCATCTTGTGTTAGGAATTGTGTAATGAGAAGTCTTCATGATTTTTGCTCGAGTATTGATATGTTTATGTCATCTTTGCATAGAGTTCAAGTTCATATGTGTCATATCAAAGGAGTTGGTATTTGATTGCAGAGATATGCTAGGTTTTCATCTTCATATTTGTGTCAAGAAGTGGTTGACATACTTGTTTCATTTTTAGTAGGACAATGCTCTTTTGTGTAGATGGTACAATAGTGATGTTTGTCCAAGCGAATGGTAGTGATATTTATGAGTAGTGATTTGTTAGTACACTTCAACATAGGAGGAGCAAATAGATTTGAGACTTTGTCATTAGATGTCAAAAATGGGGAGAAAGAAAAAATGTATCATATAGTTTTGCCATCAATGACAAAGGGGGAGATTGATGCCATGTTTTTCAATGATGTCAAAAGGGATTAGTTCAATGATCATGTTGAGGTTGAATCAAGCAAGTGACAGTATTGGTGGGTTGCTGGTCATGATTCTTGTCAGTTTGTCTATTATTGCTTCATTGATCAGGAGATGGTTGATCAGGTTATCATCATGCTTCATTGAGGTGCTTCATTGATGTCATCATTGAATCAGGTTCTTCATTCTCTCATCAAGAATGTGTTTGTAATACTTGTAAGATCAGGATGCCTTGATGTGTTTGTAAAATTAAGATGAGGAATGCAGATGCAAAAGTCATGTTTATTGTAAGGATAAGAAGATCATCAAGATCTCAAGACAACATAGACTTCAAGCAATGTAGATGCACATTCTATGAGCAGTGCAGGTTTTATATCAGTGTATGTTGTCTTTAGGACTGTCTCATAGTGGGATCAGTGTATTAGTATATGTTGCCTTCAGGATCTTCATTTATATTATCAAGTCATGAGATCTTGTTGTTTAGAGTTGGATCACTTTAATGTCTTCATGATCATATTAGTGCATCAAATGTTCAAAGTATGAATGACAGAGTATTTCAAAGATGTTATAAGACTTATGTCTTGACAGATACATTTTATGTTGTTTTGATGAATCACATATATTTATGTGATCAAAGGTTTTGAATGGAGTTTAAAAATATTAAATCCTAACATGGCTACCTCTCTCCTAAGCTGCCCGTCATTTACTGAGTGCACTTTTTGTTTTAAACCTTCAGTGACTCTTTATTGCAGGTCATGAACCACTTTAGTGACAAATTGAGGGCATTCATATCATAAGTATAACAAGCCCTCCTCCCTAGTGGGGGACTGTTGCTACCGGTCATCTCATGAGCGCTTAGGTGCCAAAATTTCATCAATGGCCTTGTTTAAAGTTTGAAAGGGTGTGAAGTGTTAGATCAACAATCATTATTCAAGGGGAGACCCCGACCACAGTGCATTACTTTTGACATGCTCGAGGCCGTCATTATATCTTGACTGCAGTGATAAGCTTTATAAAGCTATTTTTGGCAGTTTTAAAAAGGCAGAAAGTTGGAGATTCTAAGTGATATTTCCAAAGAGATTTTTTCTAATTTTAAACCTCACTCTCATGCCTTTAAGATAAGAAAAGGGAGTTGTGTTATTTTTCTAAATATGGAGATGATTTTTTAAAGAGAAAATGATAGAGAGATTTTATTATTCTCTTCATGGCAGATTGATTAATTTTGTTTGAGAGAAGAAGATGAAAGATTTTTTTTGGGAAGAGGATGAGGGCAAAATGTTTAAGAAATTTGAGTGAAGATTTTTTATGGAAGACATAAAAGAAATTTTTTGAGATATTTGTAGAGAATGAGAATTGATTTGAAAGTTTATTTTTATATGATCTTATTATGTTTGAAGATGTTTTTTTTTAGATTGAAGGAGAAGAAGTTGAAGGGTTTTGAGATGAAGAAAATGAAAAACAAAAATAAAGGAGATGAATTTGTTATTAGATGGAAGAGGAATATGAAGGATTTTGAAGAAGATTTGTATGATTTATTTTTGCAGGTTCCAGATTGATGTGTGTGTGTCATGAAATATGTAGAGATGAATCATGATATTGTGAGATGTTCTTCATAGAGGAATTACAGGTGTATCAAAGTGAATAAAGACACTTGCAGAGGCTTCTAATGTTTTGATTGTAGGGAATTATCAAGCATTGATTGCAGAATATTATAAATAAGTTGCATATGATTGGTGAAGGATTGTTTGCAGTGATTGATGAAAGATTATTTGCATAGATTGATAGAGATAATTTGCAGAGATAAGAGTGTTGTAAATTATTTACAGAGATTTGTAAAAAGAGCTTGTTTGCAAAGGTGTGTAAAAGGAGTTATGGCCTTGACTTGAAAATCAAACAGGAGGTATAAGGGTGTATGATGAAACACAGAGTGTATATTAGTGCAAATTAGATTGAGGTGCAATCATTCCTTGCACACTAATTTTTATATTTTTGATGAAGTGAAGCTTCTTTGGTCAGTGAGACCTTCATGTAACCAGTGAGGTTTTTGAATAAGCTAGTGAGGCAGTTTTGGAGTGGTTTTTCTACCCCAGGAGGGTTTTCCACTCGTGCAAATTTGTATTATGACTTATATTGTTTTCATCTATATGTGTGTATGTTAATATTTTTCTCATGAGTTTTTGTTCACTCCTTTCATTCTCAGTTATGTGCATATGTGTAACAAATCAATGATATCTTTCTCTCTTTGTGTCTTGAAAGTTAAAGTTTGCAAAAAGGTTTCAAAATTTATACAACACTGATTCACCCCCCCTCTCAGTGTTGTTCTAGACTCCAACAAGGATGTCACATCTCAAACTTTGGTACTATCTGAGATTACTTTATGTGGAAATAATGCATGGACAATTATGTGTGGTTAGATGAATAACTTATTATTTAGGAAGATGAATGATTATTTTAATATGGAAATATGAAATGTAATGAATATTATATTCATGTTATTAATGCTTCGGCTATTTGGTTACTAACCTATTAATGGGAAATTAGAGTTTATTATGAGTTGTAGGTTGTCGAAGACAAGGGTGTGGTTGAGGTAAAGGAGATTAGCAGTCTGCCAGAGTTAAGATGGAGGGATGTCTCTCACACACATCATGTAGAGTCATGTTGATGCATTAGATTTCATATTAAATGATTTTATTATATAGTTTAATTTATTTGTGTTTTAGTTAGAATATTTAATTAATTGTTATTTAAATATTGTGTGTGCATAGAGAAATAGAATAAATGATTTAGTTATTTATTTGATTTTATTTGAAGAATGATTATATTTTATTATTTGTTTTATAGAAAATTGTGATAATCATGCTAATTATTTTAATATTATTTTTGATCAAATTAGAGAATAGAAATAGAAATAAAACAAGATTTTTAGAAACAAAATAGAAAGGAAAGAAAACAAGAAAATAATAAAAACAATAGAAAAATTAGAAAAAGAAACTTTTTTTAGAAAATAAAAGCTCAAAATAAAGCAAAGAACATGGGAGAGGAAAATAATAAAAATTAGAATAGAACTCATTCTCTCACACAGAGAATTCATTGACAACTTTGCAATCTCAAAAACTTTCTTCCTCATCTCTGAAATTGGAAACCAAACAAAAGAATTGTTGATATTGGAAAAGGATTTTTGGGCAAAAGGGAGAACAATCTGGAATAGAGGAGCTTTTAGAAGATTGTGGGTTTCAAGCATTTGATTGAAGTGGAGAGCAAGCTCCAGGTTCTTAATCAATCTAAAATCTCAAATTGTGTTTGTGTGTGAACATTTGTGTGAACAAATCTATATTCTCTCTTCATGAAAGATATGTATTTCTATATTCCTAATTGAGAATTTTTAACTGTATGTTCTATTCTGCTGTGTAAATTCTATGTAAAATCACACACGCACACATATACACATAGAGACTACATCATATATATATATATATAAACAACCAATGTCGAATCACATAAGACTCTCTGTTCAATACCGAATTTATAATATAGAAATGTTTTTTGGAAACCATTGATAAAGTATTCTATAGAAATGATTAAGATAGTGGATCACATAATATATATAATGAATGCTACCATGTCCAAAGGCCAAAAAAATGAACAAAAGGGGGGGGCGCAGGCTTGAAAGATGACACTCATATGTACTACAGTCCCCAAATGGGGACTACGACCCATATGAAGGCCACCACACCTTATACCATATGTAATTTCTATTAATTTTGTCTTGCGACAGTAGTCGCTGATGCTTCACTATTATTTTTGCAGATGTTTAAACTCTATAAATACTGTGTTGTGCGATGCTTATAAATTTACTGGTATTGTAGCATCATATATATATACTTGAGTTTGTACATGGATCAACTTATATTAAATCTCTGATGTGAATTATATTCGCTGTAGTCTTATTACTATAAATCATTACCTCTGGCCATTGCCATTTATTTGATAATCTTAGGTTATACTTATGATATATATATATGAATCTCTGTAAATTTGATGGAATGTTGCAACAACATAATGTAGTTTTGTAATGTTTCTATATAAATAGATGCTGCTGGTAGATTTTCTTTATATATATATATATATATCTTTATATATATATATATATATATACTTATATTTATCTTTATATATATATACATTAAATATATATTATATCTTTATTTGTTGGTGTGAACAAGGCTATCACCTAATCGGTTTACCCTTGTGTGGATAATTTACATTATTTAACTATTTACTAGTTAAATAATATTCATACATCACACATAATTCACACATGTTAAGTTGACTTAGTGACTCTTCTAGGTGTTTCTAGTTGAGTCTAGTTGTGTGTTCAGTTGTTGATAGTTGGGTGAGTTGTCTTATCCTCCACATGTGCAATTAGTTATCATCCTCTAATTGTCACATGTTGTAGGAATATCTCCACTTTCCACTCCACCTTTCTAGCTCTCACCTTGCCTTTATAAGCAAGGCTCTCTTCATGTATTATGTAATCCACAATCTGTTGTAATCTAGCAATCTTTTGCATTCATTGATAGAATAGCATTATTCTCTCATTTGATCTCTCTTATGCTTTCATGAAGTCCTAGATCCTAGGTGGCTCCAATCATAGCCAACTCTAACATGGTATCAGAGCTCTAGGAAGAATCACTTTGTGTTAGTCATTTTTTGAGAGATCTTGAGTGCAATTCATGGTGGATCTTGATAGTTTAGTATGCTCTTCTCTTGCATCGCATGATGACCTGGAGAATTAGAAAAACTTGATAGAAATACTAGTTTTGTGAGGGTTTCCCCTTTGTAGCCTTGTATTATAGGTACATTTTGGTGCATGTTGTTGCAAATCAGACTTAACCATTGCATCCGGAGTAGCCAAAATAGTCAAGATCGCATTTTGTTTCATCCAAATTGGACATCGGAGGAAAAATTGACAAGGGTTTCAATTTGGGGCTCTTTGACATGATCCGGGAGGTACCAACAATTTCAGAGAAGTTTCTCCCAAATCAGACATTGCCATTGTGTCGGGGGCAGCTAAATTAGTAAGGATCGACTGTCCAAAGGCCAAAATCTGTTATTGTCACAAAAATGCAAAAAAAATTTACCCATCTTTGTCGTACGGAATCTGTAGAGAATATTCTCTGCACAGGTGGAATATTCCAAAATCTTTCTTGCAGAGCTCTGGCGCAAGCGGATCACATTTTTATCCATTAGATAAAATAACTAGATTGCTGGTTTATTTATTTCTCTACCTATATAAAGTTTTTTTCTGCAAAGTTTTTTTGCGTAGGGTACCAAGTACCTTGCACAGGTTTCAAACTGCAAGGTACATTGAAATCATCAGGGGTATCAATACAAGAAACCTTCAAACCACCTACAGGAGGTGAAGACTTCCCTCGACCAGCCAAGAAATTTTCTAAACTCTATCGATTGTTCCTATCAATGGATTCCTTGAATCCACGGTAGCCTACATCACCGACCTGACCAAACATATTATCGCCAACATTTGAAGTTCATCAGCATCATTTAAAGATCTGGTGGTCTTCACAGTCGGTTACCACAAATCATCGGTGGGGAGATAGCAAAAAATTCAAAATATCCAGCCTTCAATCACATCTCGTTGGCAGCCTCTTCCAAAACGTCAGTCAAATAAAATATTCATGTTGGAAAATTACTAAACTCGGTGGTTTCATCGACGTATTGGGTTAATAGTCTCATCAGAGTTCTTTCAAAGATCTTGGCAGTCCTTCAAGGAATCTAGCGACATTTGTCATACTTTGGCTATAATCGACATACATTGCCTACCATAATTCTC
Source organism: Cunninghamia lanceolata (assembly GCA_027924645.1). Taxonomy (NCBI): domain Eukaryota; kingdom Viridiplantae; phylum Streptophyta; class Pinopsida; order Cupressales; family Cupressaceae; genus Cunninghamia; species Cunninghamia lanceolata. Next base: position 5,836,009 of record BSBN01000848.1, on the reverse strand, counting down.
CCATAGCGGTGTCAAAGAAAAGCTTCAATGGTGGATCAAAAACCCTACTAGTAGTTAATACTTTGGCGGTCAACATTTACTCACCCTTTGGCAGACATTATCAAACTGCGGCTAGATCTTTGTCATATAAACCATGACCAAATTCTTCGGTGGTCTTAGCCAAACCGTGACTGGTTCTTTTTCCCTGGCGGTGCTTATCTATAATCCTCAGCAGCCATATGTGAGCATTCAAAGTCTCACGTTGGGACATTTTCTAAACTCTTTGGTTGTTCTTACTGGCGTATACTCTGAACCTCCCCTCCGACGGCTAGCTTAAAATAGTTGCCATCTTTGAAACCGGCGGTAATACAATCCCTATACCATGAAACCAGTCTCCACCCCCAAAACCACTCTGACTCACCAATAAGCGGTTCCAGGGACAACAAGCGGTTTACCGTCCATTCTCTGGCTGTTTTGCTTACAAATAGGTGGTTTCTATACTTTTTTGGTGGTTTTCGACATCAACTGGCAATTTCACCCTCAAACATGTGGTTTTCCACATCAACTAGCAGTTTCACCCTCAAACATGTGGTTTTCCACGGTCAACAAGTGGTTTTACGACACCTATAAGCGGTTTTCGTGCTCTAGGGCAGTTTTTCAGTCAAACCAGGCATTTTTTTCTCCTATAGAGAATATTCTAGTAGTGGAGGAGAATATTCCATCAAAATCTATGCTGACGTTAGCATTGCATCAGTGTGACATCAGTGCCAGGGGGCCATTTTTGCCCCTCAAAGCCCTAAAAGGGGTTTTTTTTTCTTTTTTGCATAACTTTTGCCCACGGAGGCAAAATCAGGAAAATGAGATATTGTTTGAAAGCTGACAGAGAGCACTTCATAATGGTGTCAGTGGCTTTTTGATATTTTTCTACAGGTGACTTCTACAACAATTTGAAGATAGATCTTTGTTTTCAGCTTCTAAGCTCACAACTTTTTGCCACGATCTCTGATTTTTGTGATTCTTGTGGCATCAGAAAGGTCTTTAGAAGCTCTTCAAATCCATCCATGCACTTTTCTTAGATTCAGCACTAGGTTCATTTTATTCCATTTGTCAAATTTTTCACTTTTGTGTGATAACTTGGACATTTTGAGACTTGAGGAAGTGAAACTTGTTTTGAAGAGATCTGTTTGCTGTGGTTAATCATTGTGAGTGATTGTAATCTCCTTGGATCTCAGTTTTAAGAGATTTTGATGCTTTCCCTTTTTTGGTCCCTTGAGGACAATTGTAAATCGCACTAAGTATAAAGTGCCACAATCACTTTTTTGGGGGGTGATCTCTTTGATTGAGTAACATGGGGCTGTACTTGTGTTCTTTTTTGTACTCTTGCATCATGGATATAAAAAAACTTCCTATTCTCACACCATATAACTATCATGAGTGGAAAACTAAAATGGAGATTCATTTAAGAAGTTTGAAAATTCATAGAGTAACAATGGGTACAAAAATTGAACCAACTGCAACTACAAAAAAGAGAAAGTGGTACAATAGATGTGATCAAGCCTATGGAAAATTATGCTTTTCTATCTCTCCTGATCTTCTTTTTTCATATTGAATCTTGTAATACACCTAATGAAGTGTGGACTACCTTAGAAAATCTCTTTGGTAAACAAGATACTATGAGAGGTTTCAAATTGGAGAATGAACTAATTGGTTTGAATCCAACTGACTTTGCAAGCATCCAAGACTTATTCACAAAGTTAAAATCACTTAGATTGCAGCTCAAACAATGTGGAATTGAGAAAGAGGACACTCGATTGATTATTTCAATCCTTGCCAAGCTTGGTCCTGACTATTTAGTTTTTGTTTCTACCTTTTATGTTACAATGGATGCACTTGGGAAATCTTTCACAATGCCTTCACTTGGTGAGTTTTCTGCATCACTCACAAGGGAACAAGCTAAGTTAGTACACATGGGCAAATTGAAGTCTCCTAGACCTCAAGTACTTCTTGCGAATCAAGGTACAAAGGATCAAAAGGCTTCAACTAGCAAAGGCAAGAAATAGAAAAATAAGGATTTCAAGAACAATGAGCAAGAAAACAAGTCAACCAAATCACCTAAGTCCTCATCCTCTCCCAAGGAGGAATCATCTAAGAAGGACAAACCAAAGTGTGCATATTGCAAGAAACTAGGACATGATGAGCATAAGTGTTATGAGAAGAAAATTGATGAGTTGACTCACATTATTCAAAAGCACAATATCAAAATGCCATCATCATATTATTTTGAGTTGACTCACATTATTCTAGAGCTTCTCATCATATGGCATCTTCACAAGGACTGTTCTCTTCATTTAAGTCATGTACTTTGACACCTATCTTGATGGGCAACAATACATACATGCATGCAACTGGTAAAGGGACTAATGAAGTTGGTGAGAGTACATTCAACAATGTGTTTTTTGTACCTTCCTTGTCAACCAATCTCCTTTCCATCTACCAGATTACTCATTATGGTGCAAGGAATATAGTTGAGTTCACTCCTAATTCTGTGATCATACGAGACTTGGCGAGCAGAGATATCATTGCTATTAGGATGGTTGATCATGTATCATGCTTGAATACATTCTCCCATTTTGTTTCTGATGATGTAGATCCATTGATTGATATTCACACTCATGCATCAAGTGTGAATCATGTTTCTGAGGAGAAGTTTGGTCACTTGAACCTTGGTGTTCTTTCATCTACTTTGGTTCATGAGACTAGTGTTGAGTTTCCACCACCTCAACTTCCTGGTTCTTCAGAGATTGAAATCAACATGGTTTCATCTACTTAAGTAGAGCAGGATCATACAGGTCTTTCAGACATAGCTTTGTGGGATACTTTCTTGGCAGGTATATCAGACTTGTTTTGTGAGTCTCATATTGTAGATTTGGAGGACACACTTGATGGGATATCTCTCCTCTTTGATGACAGTTACAACACAACCATTATCCCATCTACTTCATCTTTGGAGATTGTTCTTCATCAGTCTACCCAGGATTTTGGATTGGTCACACCTCATTGCATTGTGCCATTCTTTGATTCTGACATGTCGACACTTGAGTAGTTTTCAAAGACAACATCCATCATGAGACTTCTTCTCTCATATTTCTTCTTGGAGATGGAGTTTATTTGACATCAGCCTTTGGATTGGTTTCTTCCTAAGGGGATAAATGTTGTTTGCAGGTATATGACACTTTCCAGTGTTTATCTTTAGGCATACACCATCGGCACAGGAGATACTTCATTGTGGGGGGGACCTATAGTCTCACACTTGCTCTCCTATGGGGGGTAATTTATTGCACATATGTGATATAAGTTGTCCTTGGGGGGTCATGTTGAATCCTACTATCACTTCTTTCACTTTCATTGTTTCATGCATTCTCACTTTTGGAGAGGAGTTTTTTCCCATGTGGTTTTCTCCTTTTCTCCACTTGAGATTTGTTGTACATGGGTACCTAACCTAGCCTAGTAGCTGGGACCCATCCATAATTCCATCTTGCTTTAGTCAGCTACTCCCTAAGTTGTACTTAAGGGGGTGTGTTGGTGTGAACAAGGTTATCACCTAATCGGTTTACTCTTGTGTGGATACTTTACATTATTTAACTATTTACTAGTTAAATAATATTTACACATCACACATAATTCACACATGTTAAGTTGACTTAGTGACTCTTCTAGGTGTTTCTAGTTGAGTCTAGTTGTGTGTTGAGTTGTTGATAGTTGGAGTGAGTTGTCTTATCCTCCACATGTGCAATTAGTTATCATATGGCATCTTGTCACATGTTGTAGGAATATCTCCACTTTCCACTCCACCTTTCTAGCTCTCACCTTGCCTTTATAAGCAAGGCTCTCTTCATGTATTATGTAATCCACAATCTCTTGTAATCTAGAAATCTTTTGCATTCATTCATAGAATAGCATTATTCTCTCATTTGATATCTCTTGTGCTTTCATGAAGTCCTAGATCCTGGGTGGCTCCAATCATAGCCAACTCTAACATTATTAAGGACAACAAAATATGTATTTGCTTTATTCAGATGTGAATGGTATAAAAGCTTTATTATAAAAACTTATTGTCTTTTAGTTACTTGGATGATGTATTGAGATTTATTTTTATCAAGTTGGCATTACAACAATGAAACAACACAATAGAAATTAGATTGATGTATTTGATTTCAAAATTGATAAAACCCATCATATTTAGTAAACTACTTAACATGAAGGATGATTGATGACTTAGACAACATTCAAACTAGATGAATAGAATGATGAAACTGTAATTGTTTACAAATGGATAATCTTGATTATGGATAAATAAACTTAGAAAACTATTCTTTGCTTGTATTTTGGTAAAGTATGTACTTTCAGGACAAGATGCCAAATGTGGGCTCCCAAAGACGATAGTTTTACTTTTTCTAAAACTATTATTTTTGTTATTTGCTTGGCCAAGCTACTATACCATTGAAACAAATGGATTGTTTAAAAGCCTAGAATTATGTTATATATGTCTCTGCCACATCCTGCTTGCAAGAGTTTATGTCATTCTAGGTTAAGATGCATATAGGCAATAGGCACGCATTGAGAGATTCCCTCCTACTTACACCGTTCCAGGTTGCCAGGCTCCTTGTGCAGGGTTGGTGCTTTCTTTAAGTTAGGAAGAAACTTAGGGAAGTCCAGTACTTTGTGGTTGGGTGGAAAAAGCACCTTAACCACACTCTTGGTCTCAACTTGTGGAATATCAGAGGATTGAGGCAGTCGAGTTCATAGATTATTATGATATATGGATATGTATTTCATTGTACTCTTTTGTATGGCTGGTATAGCCAAGTTGTTCATGTAACTTTTACTTTCATTGATATATTGTTGGATTATCTCCACCTATAACATTGAAATAGATGTTTGTAACACCAGGTTTGTGTATGTAATGGCAATGTAACACTTCATAGTGTATACATAATATATACTTCATTCTATGGAATCATGCTATTTTACAAAGTTATGCATACTTGGAAACTTTAAATGTTTTACTTTCCATTTATGGAATAAGCTTTGCTTTTCAGAAAACTATGTTTAGTATGTAATTTTCCACACCTTACAGTATAATTAGGAGAGGAGATGTAATGACTTAGTTGGTAATACTGTGATGCTCAAGCAACAAAAAGTAATTTCTACATTGAATGAAAAGGTAAGAATGTTAGAAGAAAAAGTGATCACATTATCAACCTTAGCTTCAGATGTACTCTCATGCAGGCCACCTAGTGGCAATTGTACTATGTTCCTAAGGGAACGACTCTTTAGAGGCTCTCACAAACCATCTCTGGTCTTACAGATTCCATTGAGAATGGACATGACTTCATGAGAATATACAGACTCAATACTCCTGAGGGTCAAAATTTTCTTTGTGAACTCCTTTTGCATAACTTCCTTTTGGATGAACATAACACATTTTTCATTAACTTATTTGTGGAGGAATGCCAATTAAGGGCATTTATGTCATTAAGGAAAAACCATGAAATTTGGCTACAAGGAATGGAGGAGTACACCCAAAATGTAGAGAATGATGGATTGTTTATCAAGAATGAAAGCCCCACAACAATAGATTTTAGGACATAATTCTAAGCATTTGTTTACACTCCCATTTATTGCCTCTATATAAACAAAATTTGGAAGCATGTGTCTTAGATTTTGACTTGTTTGTATAGTCTTCAACTAGCAAGATCCTAATAGCCTATAGGGGAAGATGGAGCAATCTGTCAGTAGAATAAAAAATGAGGGAATTGGTTTCCCCAGCAAACCTAAAATAGTTTCTAAGGAAAAGCAAAGCTATTGCATGACTGATAGAAAAGTATAAACAAGACTAGGTAGGGATGATTTTCAGGCCTCCTTTAATCATTGAACCTCTACCCATGTGGGTTGAACAATTGGAGAAATCTAAGTTTGAAAAATGGTTGGAGTAGATGGATATGAACAATTGGAGAAATCTAAGTTTGAAAAATGGTTGGAGTAGATGGATAAATTTTAGGGTAATGCAAATACCACCAAAAGAAACTGGAGGACATTCCTAGCCAGCTATAATATCACAGAAAAATCATATCTTATGAAGATGACAAGGTTGCAAGGTAGTGCAGGAGGACCTGCAAACCCCTAGGCTCGAGGGGATGATGAGATCTGGAGAGAACTCAACTGAATCTATAAATGTATCTCCCTTTCCTCCCTTAAATCCACTCCATCATAATTTTTAAAAACCTCGTGTTGATGTTGCAAATTGTACCCCACCAATTATTATACTATTTCAGGATTAGATAAATCAGTGGAAAATGACCAACAAATAGGATGCATTGTTTGAAAAACAATCTCATCTACACTTCAAGCTCTACAAAACCTAGGTGGGTTTCCCTTTCTAAACACTAGTTATGGAAATACGACTCAATTAACAATGATAGTGTTGGATAGAAGATTTATTTCACAAGGATTATGAAGAGATTAATATATCTATATTTATGAATGAAACTCTCTTCTAACCTTTAACATCTACTGTGAAATTAAAATAAGCTACATGACGAGCATGATTTATCACTTTGAATATGCATGGGTGGTTGGGAGTTGACATATCTTTAATACCAGTGCTTGTTCTGGGAAAACATAGTCAAATGTGATTTGTAAGACTTTGCAGATGTTCATGAGTTGAAAATCAATTTATCTTCTTAAAGATAACAATGCCTCAACATTGATATTGATTTTTCAATGATGGAAAACACTACCTAGATCGTTCTTGAATATCCTTTTGCACTGTGAATGGTAGTATTATTTAACATGAAAGAATTACTCTGTCTATTTGAAACAAAACCTAACACACATAATAATTCGTAATAGAAAATGTATTATGGGAGAAAATAACAAATCCTTGATTATATTAATTCTCAACTATCATATATAGAATACAAATGGAGATGAAATGCGTAACATTTTGCATTCTATCACTTAAATAAACTAATAATATACATCAAAAAGATGTTTACTGACCAAAATCCCCCATCTCCTAAACACATACTACAAGCTATAAAAATTATATCCCCTATATTTTCACCAACCAACATTTTGCAACAATGAGTGCATCCCTTTTATATTATAAGGGAGCCTCTTACAATTCCTTAGATCAATGACATGTATACTAAACCATAATCATTTCACAAGGTGTAGAGCATGGGAGTGGTTATACTTGTCCCTAAACTATTGAAATAATCATATCTTGTTTGAAATGGCATGATGACTGATCGTGAGAAGTTAGGTAGTTGTGGGGAAAGCTCATGAATTAATCTTCACCCACCCAAACTAAGCTAACAACACCTATTCGTTTTGTAGGTGGTGGTGAAGAAGATGCCAGGTGCCTGTCACTCATTTTCTTGTCCTTGCGAATAGAAACCCAAATAGTTACCTACTTCTGGACCACCTGAATATGATATTCTCCCTTTGTGATTCATCAAAGGGAAGAAGAAGGGGAAATGGGATGGAGTGACCCTACCTAGACACATCTGATTTTGCCAATCAAGATTAGGTACTAAAAATTAAGATTCCTCCATACCGTCCAATGAGTAGCTGCATGCAGTTGGAGTGGTTAGGTAGCAATGCCCATTTCCCATCAGGTTCTAGCCATTGAAAGGTTAAATTGATGGAGCAGAACAACTGACACAGAGATAATCTTCTCAACTTACCTGATCCTCCCATCCCAAAAAGAGACATTCTATATTTTCTTGTTCTTGAAGGTAAATAATTGCAGTCAAGACTATTTAGACATCATATTTCTAAATATAAACAACACCTTAGGAATGCAGAAGACACCCATATCCAACATATTGGAAATGGTATCTACTTTGCTAAATGATACCTTGTTCTTTTATAACTAAAAAGTGTGAACCATCATTGAAGGCACATAAACCAATTTACCTACATTTCCATAAATGATCCTTATCCTAAGAAACGTGCCATCCAAAATTTCAACACTTAGACCACTTGATCATCTTATCAATTCTAAACTAGATAGCTAAATCTCATTATGTTTCAGATATGTTGTCATATCACATGTTTCTGCATCCACCTACTGAAACCTTCCTTTAATGGCCAACTGTGGCTTAAAATACTTTCAAATTTGTCGACACGAGTAAAATATCCAGCGTTTGACTGTACCTTTATTTTCTATCATATAGTTTCTTAGGCTAGAGTACATATTTGGTAACTTATCCATCTTCAACATAACACCTGACCTACTCAATCATGTCATCAGACATAATTGATTTGAAAAAATTCATGGAAACATTTCATTTCCCCTTTCCATTTTGACAATGTCTTTTTAGTCCCATCATTGCTACAACTAGTCCTCAAAATTCCTTCAATGACTCTGATCATTTCCTTCTTCTCGATACATCTTCATGCATATGAGAAGTTCAATTGATACTGATCATATGCCCTACTCCATTGGTAAAGAACTGTCATGTCTGTACCGAAAGATTAGACGAGAAAAACTATCATGCCATCTTCTAATCTTTCATTATTCTTGAAGTTACCAAGAACAACATTTTTGTGTCTCAAAGGTTCAAAGTGAAGGCATAAATAGAAAGAGCATCCAATTTTAATGAACTTATCAATTCTGATGAGATTATCAATTCTAAAATTGATAGATAAATCTCATTATGTTTTAGATATACTATCATATCATCTTTTTGCATCCACCTACTGAAACCTTCCTTTAATGGCCAACAGTGGCTTAAAACACTTTCAAATTTGTTGACATGAGCAAAATATCCAGCGTCTGACCATACCTTTATTTCCCATTATATAGTTTCTTAGCCCAGAATCCATATTTGGTAACTTATCCATTTTCAATATAACACTTGACCTGCTTGATCATGCCATCAGACATGATTGATTTGAAAACATTCAAGGAAATGTTTCAAATTTCCCCTTTCCATTCTGACAATGTCTTTTCAGTCCCGTCATGGCTATGAATTGGCAATGGGAAGTACACTGCAAGTCGTACCTCCTCAAAATTCCTTCAACAACTCTGATCATTTCCTTCTTCTTGATACATCTTCATGCAAATGAAAAGTTCAATTGATACTGATCATATGCGCTGCTCCATTAGTAAAGAACCTTCATGTCTACACCGAAAGCTCAGACAAGCAAAACTATTGTGCCATCTTCTAACCTTTCATTATTATTGAAGTTACCAAGAACTACATTTTTGTGTCTTAAAGGTTTAAAGTGATTGTATAAATAGAAAGATCATCAAATTTCATCTAGGGTCACCTTTAGAATTTTTTGAAAATTTATTGAAATGAGAAAGTTATTCCAACTAATGTCCTAACTTGACATCCTAACTAGACATCCTAACTAGACATCCAACTAGACATGACATTAGCAAACTTAACAATCCACATCCGGATCCACATTTGGATGAAGATACAACAACATAACATGTTAAAAGGTTCCAATTGGAAGTGGTCCTTTAAGCATTTGAAATAACTTAGAAAAGGCTCCAGACCTGACCCAAGTCTAAAATATGGTACAATTCTGTGAAACAAAGTAGCACTTGACCCAATCTTCCTGTAAGGAAGTTAAAGTAGCGGAAACAACTTCCTACACTAATCTTGAGGAGAAACATATGAAAAACTTTTTAAAAACTAATCTAACAATTACAAAAAATTCAGAAGCACATTCAAAACATAAGATAAATAGTGAAACACAAAACACTAGATATACGTGGGGAAACCCTTTCGGGTGAAAAACCCCACACTCCAAAAGCTTGCTCAATTTATTCCAAATCCAACAACAAGATTACATACACTTGCAGAGCATATTTATTATAGGAGTATCACCTATAAACAATTTTGGAAGATTTCTGGCAGCATTCCAGTAGCATAACAGTACTTGCAAACTTACACTATGCAAACTACTCCTCAAGCCTCCAATTTATAGACTTCTGGCTATACAAGAAACCATTTGTGGTTTTACAAAACCATGTGTGAAGCTTCTCAGCCAATATTCCAGTCTAAAAATAAGATCTCACGTCCAAAATGAAATCCCCTATTTTTGACCCTTACAGATGTCATAGAATCTATCATAATATGCCTAAAAATAGGCCTTCCATAATAAACCACCATGTGGGCATCTTTTGACACCTAATAAACCAATTTTCAAAGCACTGACAATACATAACAGTTGTAGGAAAATATTAAATAAAAATAACTATTATAGGAAATGTGCATCAAGGTTGAGATACCTCATTTCCCAACATTCTCCCACTTGTCGAATACCTTGCAAGAGCCAGGGGAATAACACCTTCATGGATCAACTTACTAGGGGCCAAGAGGCCCATAGACTCGGAACACCACCTAAATTTTTCTATGCTCATGGGCTTAGTTAATGCATCTACAACATTCGCCACAGTCTCTACCTTTTCCAGCTTCACCCTGCCATCCTTGACTATATCTCTCATGAAGTGATATTGAACATCAATGTGTTTGGTCCTGGCATGAAAAGTCAGGTTCTTCACAAGGAAGATTGCACTCTGACTGTCACAATAAACTGTAACTGTACCCTATTTCAATCCAATATCTGAACACAAACGCTTCAGCCAAATGGATTCTTTACAGGCATGAGTAGCTGCCATGTACTCTACCTCAGTAGTGGACAAAGCAACCATAGCCTGTCGCTTGCTCATCCAACTGATTGCACCACCATTAAGAGTAAAAAAATATGCACTGGTGGACCTTCTGCTATCGACATAACCAGCCCAGTCTGAATCCACAAAACTATGAATACTCAAGGAATTCTAATCTCCTATACCATGAAAACAAATAGAGTACTCTGTTGTACCCTGCAAATATCTGAAGACCCTCTTAACTACATCCCAATGCATTCTTCCAGAATTAGACATATAATGAGAAAGAACTCCCACTGCTTGGGCAATGTCTAGTCTTGTACAGACCATAACATACATTAAGCTTCCAACTGCACTCTGCTCATGTCTTCCATCTCCGATGGGGATGTAGGACATTGTGAAATAGAGAGCTTCGTTCCCAATGTAATAGGAACATAAAGTGGTTTACAATCTTACATGTTAAACCTTTGCAAAATTAAACAAACATACTTACTCTGGTCAAGCCACATCTTTTTATTCCCACGATCTCTTCTGATCTCCATCCCAAGTATGTGTTTTGCTGCACCAAGATCTTTCATTTCAAATTTTGCAAAGAGATAAGATTTCAATTTTGCAATCAAACCTTTGCCTTTCCCAATAAACATGTCATCAACAAATAAAGCAATTACCAAGAAATGATCACCATCAGATTTAAAATATACACAGTGATCAAATTTAGACCACGCAAATCCCAAACTCAACACATAAGTATCAAACTTTTGGTACCACATCCTAGGACTTTGTTTAAGGCCATATAGAGATTTCTTTAACTTACAAACCAACTTGCTTTTACCTTTCACCACGTAGTGCTTTGGCTGTGTCATATAGATTTCTTCCTCCAAATCACCATGAAGGAAAGTAGTTTTCACATCCATTTGCTCGACCTCTAGGTCATAAGCTACTGCAATAGATAATAAAAACTAAATGGATGTCATTTTAGCAACAGGAGAAAAGATCTCATCGTAATCAATACCCTCAACCTGAGAGTATCCCTTCGCAACCAACCATGCTTTATACTTTTCAACATTTCCATCTGAACCAATCTTTTTCTTAAAGACCCATTTACATCCAACAGGTTTACGTCCTTCAGGCAAAGGTACAAGGTCCCACGTATCATTTCTTTCAAGGGCTGCCATCTCTTCATCCATGGCAACTTTCCAAGACTCTGCATCATTCATACCTAAAGCCTCTTGCATAGATCTTGGTTCATCAATGTTAGTACTCAAAGAAAATATACACTTCCAATCATTAGGTGAATATCCATACCTTTTAGGTGGTTGCCTATGCCTTGTACACCTTTGAACAAGCTAAGGTGGAGGTTCTTCCACTTCATCCTCCTCTTCTCCCTCTTCTAAAGATTTAGAGCTTGATGAGCTCTCCTCAACTTCTTGTCTATCTTGGGGCCTTGATTCAACTTCCTCAAGCATAGAAGGAAGTTGAATCACATCTTTTTTCTATTCAATTTCTTTATGCTGTTCTAGCTAAAAAGTAACAGGAGAAGATTTACTCTCTCTAAAAATAACACTTCTAGAATAAATTACCTTATGTGCAACAGAGTCCCAAAGCTTGTATCCTTTCACACCATAGCTGTAGCCGATGAAGATACATTTGATAGCCTTAGAATCCAACTTTGTTCTCTTCTCCTTAGGTACATGTGCATATGCCTCACAACCAAAAATTCTTAGATGTCTAAGTGAAGGCTTTTTCCCCGACCACGCCTCCATTGGCATTTTATCAACAAGCACTGATGTAGAAGATCTATTTATCAAATAACAAGTAGTGGCTACAACTTCAGCCCAAAACTTTTTTTCTAGACCAACTCCACTCAACATGCTCCTAGCCTTCTCCATCAATGTTCTGTTCATTCTTTCTGCAACTTCATTCTGCTGAGGAGAATACGGAGTTGTCTTTTGCCTTTTAATCTCACAATTTATACAGAATCTATCAAAATCTGCAGAAGAGTACTCACTGCCATTGTCAGTCCTCAAACATTTAATTTTCTTTCCAATATGAGTTTCTACCATAGCCTTGAACTCCTTAAAATGACTGAAAACTTTAGATTTACTCTTTAAAAAATATACCCATGTTTTCCTACTAAAATCATCAATGAAAGTAACATAATAAATTGATTTACCAATAGAAGCAACATCAATAGGACCAAATACATCTGAATGGATTAGATCCAAAATACATGAAGACTTATGAGAAGGCGAGTAAAACTAGACACAGTTCTATTTTCCATAAATACAATGTTCATAGAAATCAAACTCTAGATTGCAATCATTCAAACCTTAAAAAAGGTTCTTATTTTTCACGGCTTTCAAACCCTTCTCTCCAATGTGACCAAGTCTCTGGTGCCATAACATGGTCTTCTCTGTAGGCAATTTTGATTCACCCTTGGGTACTCAGAAGCCATGACCATCCACAAAAGAGGAAACTATCTCTTTTTTTCAGCGAAGTAGTTTCTAGCTTAATTTTATAAGAAGTGCTATTGCACTCAACCGTGCATGCATTGAGATGGTACAATGTACCCAATCTACTTCCTCTTGCTATCACCATAGCACCACACCTGCTTCAGAAAACTGTACATGCACACCCGCATCTATTAGCTTGCTAACGGATAATAAATTTCTTGCTAGTCCTGGGATATGCAAGACACCATCAAATCGTCTAACTCTACCATAAAAAAATTTCACATGGATACTACCACGGCCAACAATGTCAAGGAAAGAATTATCACCCAAATACACCTTACCACCATCATAGTTTTCATACTTACTAAACTAGTTTATGTTAGGAGTCATGTGGAAAGATGCACCTGAGTCTATCAACCATGCATTATCACCTGCATGAGTGGCTAAGGCTGTAATAAAGGCATCTCCATCTTCCTTTTTAGACTCAAAATCAGAATCTTGCTTCTTCTTCTTCTTTTTCTTCTCTTCTTTACATTCCTTTCGAAAGTGTCTGGATTTGCCACAGTTCCAGCATATTGCCTTGGACTTACCAGGAGATTTTGATCTCCCCTTATTCTTGGACTTGGAACAGCCACACTGCTTCTCATCTTTGCCTTGTTCTTTTTGTCTTCCTTGAACACTCAAAGCCTCTTTGGCATTCAGAGAGACCTTCCTTCTCATATCTTTGGAAAGTAGAGAACCAACAATATCCTCCATCGTCAAGATGACTCCAGTGCTCCCAATAGCCATGACTAGGCTGTCCCATGAGTCTGGCAATGAACACAACAAAATTTGGCACCTTTCTTCTTCGTCCATTTTCACCCCAACTAAGGTCAACTAAGTCACCAACATATTGAATGTTTCCAGATGCTCAGAAATCCATCCACCTTCTTCTATTCTCAAGGAATACAACTTCTTCCTCAAGAAAATCTTATTTACTAGATATTTAGCTTGATATATCTCACCCAACTTCTTCCAAAGCTTCTTTGAAGTGGGTTCTTCATGGACATTTATCATAATTGAATCTGCAAGATAGTCTAATGAGACCTTTAGCTTTTCTATCCATTATAACATATTTTGCAGCCAAAGCTAGATCCACAGGCCTATGGACATTTTCATCCATTGCATCCCATAGATCCCAATCAATCAACAGATCTTCCATCTTTAGCTTCCATATTTTAAAGTTCATGCTAGAAAACTTCTCTACCTCAATCCTCCCAAATGCGCTTTCCATCTGAAAAAATATATGCAACAAGATCACAAAGTATCCTCTGCACAAGCTCCCACTCAAACCTTGATTAGTAGAAAAAACCCAACAACCCACAACTGAAACCAAAGGTGATCAGGCTCTGATACCACTTGTAAGGATATACGTGGGGAAAACCCTTTTGAGTGAAAATCCCCACACTCCAAAAGCCTGCTCAATATATTCCAAATCCAACAACAAGATTACATACACTTGCAGAGCAAGTTTATTACAAGAGTATCACCAGTAAACAATTCTAGAAGATTTCTGGTAGCATTCCAGCAGCATAACAATACCTACAAACTCACACTATGCAAACTACTCCTCAAGCCTCTAATTTATAGACTTCTGGCTATACAAGAAACCATCTGTGGTTTTACAAAACCATGTGTGAAGCTTCTCAGCCAAGATTCTAGTCTAAAAATAAGCTATCACGTCTAAAATGAAATCCCCTATTTTTGACCCTTACAGATGTCATAGGATCTGTCATAATATGCCTAAAAATAGGCCTTCCGTAATATACCACCATGTGGGCATCTTTTGACACCTAATAAACCAATTTACAAAGCACCGACAATACATAACAGCTATAGGAAAATATTAAATAAAAATATCTATTATAGGAAATGTGCAGCAAGGTTGAGACATCTCATTTCCCAACATTTCCAATCAAACATGTTTGCAAATACTTAATACCCAGTTCACTTGGAAGATCCACATCTGGTTACCACATAAAGCAATTCACATCTAGAAACTTTCTTAATGAACTTTATATACTAACCCAAACCCTATCTTTATTTGAATATTTAGCAATTGGTTCACATTGAAGATCCACCTCTGGTTCCACATCCAATTGGATTTTCAAACCAGATAGCAAGCAGATGCATTATTATGACATCACATTCCAACCTGATATATCCATCCTGGTCAAACTTGACTTGATCAAATGAGATATATTAGTGCAAATGGAACCAGATATCGAAACACAACTTGATATCTAGTTAGAAAAACAAAGGAACACAACCAGATCTAGACATGAAGGAAACCTGATAGGCATACAAAGAGGCATAACTAGACATCCAAACATCCAGATGGAGTGATGGCCATAACTTAACCAAAAAACATCAGATTTTTGTCAAAGTTGAACTGCAGATACCCATTTGGCTTCTTAACATGATGCATGTCTTACTTTGGCATAATTTCAACTAAACCTACAAAACTTTTCATATCCTTCCCTTAGGAAAATTTTGGGGGAATTTGACAAGACTTAGCAATTTTGAGGCATGAAAATATGAGTCTCAATAGTGGCTCTAGTTGGGGATGCACATTCTAGCAGAAGGTGGCAAGGAATCAGAAGACCTCCAGGGAGTAAACCAACACACAAAAAAATAACACAAAAAGTAAACACTTCACCATGGGCCACAGACAAACATGGCTGCACAAAACAAAGACATAAAGAAAAATGGACACCTAAATACTGAGCATGGAAGAGGTTAGCCAAAGCTCAAGAGAAATAGTTCTTCAAGAATTGTCCATGCATAGGTAATTCTTGACATTCTCTAGACAAACTTTCCAAAAAATAAGAGTTTTCACCATAACTACTTGGCACTGTGTATGGCCCTAACCACATGGAATCAAATTTCCCATGTTTTCCTTTATCTTGTGCTCTTGCATTCCATACTAGCACTAGATCTACACATTCAAATTTTCTATCCTTGGCTCTTTTGTCAAATAGATATTTAACATGTTGTTTTTTGATATTGACAACTTGAGCGTTTCTCCTATTTTCATCCAGCTCAACTAATTGGTTTATCCTACAAGTCATTGCATCATCTAGGTCATTAGAGTACTCCTGGATGAACTTGTAAACTGGTAATAGATTGTTCACATGCATATTTGCATTCATGCCATACACTAGTTTATAAGGTGACTTTCTAGTATACTTCTTTGTAATCATTCGGTCAACCCACAGAGCCAACTTTAACTTTGAATCCCAGGATCTCTTGTTTTTTCAAGCATCCTCTTTATAATCTTCATTAGAATCTTATTACTTTATTCTGCTTGACCATTTCCCTATGGATGGTATGGTGAAGAGTAAGATAATTTTACCCTGTATTCAATGCAAAGATCCATAAATTCAGTAGATCTAAAATACATGACATTATCAGTGATGAGCTTGTTTGGAACTCCAAACCTTGTAATAATATGATCCATGATAAAATTAATAACAACTTTGCTAGTTGCCTTCCTGGTGGGAATTGCTTCAATCCACTTTATGAAGTAATCTGTCACTACTAATATCCATCTGAAACCACCACTAGAATTTTTAGAGATCTCCCCAATGAATCTATGCCCCATTGTTGAAATGGAGCTTCCACACTTTGAGGCCTCAATGAGAGAACTCTAGACTACTTATTTTTACCAGAGAACTTTAGGCATGCATCATATTTTCTTACTAAATTGTGTGTATCTACAAATAAAGTGGGCCACCAATATCCTGCTCTAAGGAGCTTGTAAGCAGTAGTCTTAGCCATGAAATGGCCCCCATAACTCCCACTACGCATTTCAATTAGGATCTAGGAAGCTTCCAATTCACTCAAACATTTCAACAAGACACCATCACTATTTCTACAATGCAATCCTTGTTCAATAATGAAATATTTTAGTGCTTGCAATTTCAATGTTCTTTTTTGGTTATCAGTCAAATTATCAGGACATTTCAAGTAATTCACATAAAATATAATGTCCTTATACCAAGCTGAGTCTTCTAGGCCACACTTATTTAGTAAGGGTTCATCAGTCAACTAATTTACTTAGGTTGCCTCTAAGTTTGATTCAGCCATTAGCTTTGCTAAGCATTGTCCCCTACCTAGTTTAGTGATTTGAATATCTATATTGAATTCCTAGATTTTATTTATCCACGTACATCTTCTACCAGTGACCTCCTGTTGTACAAAAATATCCTTTACTATAGCATGAGGAACGTAAGCCACAATCCTAGCTCCAACCAAGTATGGTCTAAAATTTTCACTGCTTTTACCAGTGCATAAGCTTGATTCTTCATGCTGTCATATTTCAGCTCGACTTCCTATAAATATTTGCTAAAGAAAGAGACAGGCTATTCATATCTATCTTTATTCTTCTGCAATAAGACATCAACAATTGTAAGAAATGTTTAGTAAAATAAAATAATTTGAATGGCCAAGAGAAGTTTGGTGATACAAGCACTAGGGCTTGTTTGATTGCCTCTTTATATCTGTGAATGATCTGGTAGGTTCATCACCCCACTTTACATTCTCCCTGTAGGCACCTGAAAATGACCATGTCTTCGAATCACTTGCATTCTCATCAAGTCATCACATCACTTGCATTTCATCAAATCACATGCATTCATCATTAATTGAATAATCTAATTATTTAATTAATTTCGTCAAAATCATCAAATTCTTCCAAAACTCCAAAATTCAACATTAATTAAATAAATACTATTGATTTAATTAATTAAATTAATTTCCTCTATATTCGTCCACAATTAAATAATTTTTATTATTTAATTAAATCATTATCATCTTTCAAATTTCAAGTCTACATTAATTAAATATATCTAATTATTTAATTAATTCATCACAAATTCTCTCTTATCTATAATTAAATAATTTACATTATTTAATTAAATCAAATTGTTCTTCCAAATTTAAATAAATCATGCAAATTTATTTAAATTATCTCAATCCTCTAAAAATAAATAAAATCAAGTATTTTATTTATAATCTTCATATTCCTCTATCATGCACAATCAATTAAATAAATTTATTTATTTAATTTCAATTATCTTTCCAATTCCTCTAAAAATATCATGGTAACTCATGTGCACAATCAGTCTTATTTTTAGAACTCCAAAAAAGGTAATCTAAAGTTAAGTTAATTGGCTTTAATTTATCTTATATTTATCAACAACTCATGAATTAGAAAAAAGTATTCTAATTTATGAAATCAAATCTATCTTTATCAAAAAAAGCAATTATCTTAATAAAAATACCTTTTTTGGAGTGACACATGTCATGTGCACATTCGACATGAGTTATTTGATTTATCTCAACCATTCATTCTATTGAATTATCTGGACCATTGATCGATCTATCTTGAAACCTATATAAACCTCCCTCATCTCCTTCATAAATCCTCTTCGATCATTTATTCTCAGGCATCCTTTACAGCACATTAAGCATTCATCGCATCATTGAGCACCTTACAATCTTTTGACATTGATCTTTTGAGCACGAATACCCTACATCCGCTTGTTGCAACCATGGTTTCACAAATTTATTGAACAATCTACATATCTACAAAGAGAACAATACAATCTAGGTGAAGTCTTTCTTGGTTATTTGATTTATTCTTTGATATTGGCTTTTCTTAGATCAATCTCTTTATGTTATGGGTAATTGAGTTGTTATTATCATTGCTTTGATTTTATCATTCGACCTCTCAATTTTCCTCATACACACTCCCCTTTCTTTAGCATTTTAGAGATGGCTTTAGTATTTTCATCAAAATTTGCCATAAACCTTCTCACACAATTTATTTGACCAAAGAAGATTGAACCTCTTTGACTGTCTTTGGATGAGGTATCATGTCTATTGTCACTACTCTTTCTAGTTCAATTCTAACCCCATCCTTAGACACTATATGTTGCAAGTATGTGCCTAACCAGTGTTTTCATTCATGTCAACATATCTGTGTTGTCATTGTTGTCAACTATGCTCTTATTTTGATGCTTGCTTGTAATGAGTCAAGTGTTGAAGATAATAAGTATTTCTGATGTAGTAGAGTAGTTCATTAGATTGCTCCACATTTCCTGTAGAATGAATATCCCTATCTGCGGATTGGAAGTTATTTAGATGCATGTTTGAAGATGCTATACTCCAAGTTTGAGCCTCTGGTATGAATATTTGAGTGAGTTATGTTCACCAGAGTGAAAACTACTTTTATTGCATATTTGGTGGTGACAGGAAGAATGTATTATGCTCCGCATTCCTCTGCAGTCAAGTATTTCAGTCCACGGCTCTGGAATCAAGTTTGTAATGATGATAAGTGCCTTCAAATCCAATAGTTCATGATTTGGTGGTCCACAAGCGATCTTTTCCTTATGACAGTAGCTGACAGTGTTGTTCATATGCTCCAGTTTGAAGAATCTTCTTAACTGAGTGGTTAGAGATTGTGCGGTTGTTCCTGGTGATTACAATGTGCTTGTGAATGTCTCCTGATCGTGTTACTACCTTTGGATTGGTCTGCAAAGAGAAATTTGGATCATGGATGAAGACTGTTATTAGAAGACTTAATGATAAAACTAGTCTTGGCCGACTTGGTTGTTTTCACTACTTGTGGAGATTCATCAAAGATTATGGAAGCGTGTCATGGCATGGAAGATTGTATTTAAGTCCCAGCTAAGGCATAATATGATCCACATACATCTTTCCCTTAGCTAATTTTGTTTAGGTCCAAACCTATTTCTATGTATGTTTGTAATGCCGACCTTGGAGAATGTTCCAATGGTTGATGAATGTAATGTCGACCTTGATGTACATGCCAATGTTGATGAAGTGTATAAAAACATGTAATGAAGTTGCAAAAAAGATGGCCTTGAGCAAAAATGCAAAGATAAGTGCGAAGGTGTAAGAAGAGCAGAGCAGAGGTGTTATTTTGTACTTCAATGGAACCGAACCCTAGCATAAAGTAGATGCTATCAAATTAGTTCACCAATCCTTGGTAATGAGCCACCCCTTGGTAGTGAGCTGATCTTGGCAATGAGCCTAACATTTGTAGTGAGCATTTTGGGCAGTGAGCCTCTGATTTTTGTTATTTCTATAACTTATTTATTTTTGTGGGCTAACACCCACTGTGATTTTTCCCTTATAGGGTTTTCCATGTAAAAAATTCTGGTGTCTCATGTGTTATCGTGTTGAGCTTCTTGTTTTATGCTTTCATGGTTAATCATAATAATAGTGATTAAGAACTTGATGTGTTGATATTTATAAGTGGTTAAAGTTTTGTGACAATTGATTCAGCCCCCTCTCAGTTGTCCTATGCATTTCAACAATTGGTATCAGAGCCAGTTCCTTGGAAGAAAGCCTAACTGTTTGAGGAAGATCTAGGATATCTTATAGAAAGGAAGCTCCACAGTTTGATGGAACGAATTATGCTCTCTAGAAGGTACGAATGAAAAGCCACCTCCTTTGTCTTGGTTATAAAGTGTGGAAAGTGACAGAGACAAAGTATACCTTGCCTCAGAATGGTTTGCAAACTAAATATGAAATCAAAGAATATGAGTTAAACATAAAAGCTAGAGATGCCCTGGTGAGTGCCTTGTCTAACACTGAGTTAATAAAAGTCATGGATCTGGAATCTGCTCATGAAGTCTGGGAAAAGATGGAAAAACTATATGAAGGAGATGATTCTATAAAGAGTGCTAAATTACAAGGCTTGAAAGTGAAATATGAGGGTTTAAAAATGAATGAAGATGAAAACATAACTGCCTTCATGCAAAAGGTTGATGAAATTATCAATGGAATAAAAGGTATGGGAGGAACTATTGATGAAAAGGAAGTTGTGATGAAAATTCTTAGGTCACTACACAAGTCCTATAGTCACAAGGTAGCTGTAATTGAAGAATTAATGACAGCGCAAGATGTCACTAAGGATCAGTTTCTTAGAAAGCTTACAACCTTTGAGATGAGAGAGTTTGGTGATGCCCTGCCGAAGGTTGAAACTACTTTCAAAGCCAGTACTTCAGAGAAGATTTCCAGAGCTGAAAAATACAAGGTGGAACCTAATGATGAGTTTGATGAAATTGAAGCTAATTTTGTTGACAGACCGTAGAGAGGTTCTGGTAATTTCAAAGGCAAATTACCTTTCAAATGTTTTTCATGTGGTAAGATTGGTCACTATGCTTCTAGATGTCCTGAGAGAATTGAAAGAAATAGAAAAAGATTTGAGAGTAAACCTAGGGTTCCAAAGAAATGCTACTATGTTAGAGATCTTGATGATGAAGGTGTGATATATGATGAATCTGATGATGCTAGTACTAATGCAAATGAGTGCTTGTTTATTGCAATTAAAGAACCTGTGTCTACTAATCCTGCTAGCTGTGTGAAGGAAGAAAAACCAATGGAATAAAGTGCTTTGGCTTTTTAGGTTGAGAAAGATAAGGATGAATGGATTATTGATAGTGGATGCTCTCATCACATGACTGGTGACAAAAGTAAGTTTGTAAGTTTGGAAAAGTATGATGGAGGATTGGTTAGGGTTGGAGATAATGCAACTGGTAAGATTTGTGGAAAAGGATCTATTTCTTTTGATAGAAAGCACAACACTGATAATGTTAAACCATAATCTTCTGAGTGTTGGTCAGATGTGTGACAAAGGATATGGTCTAAGATTCAAAGACAATGGATGCAAAATCATGGAAAGATCTGGAACAGTGATTGCTACTAGTAAGAAGACCAAAGGTAACATTTACCAATTAAGAGGAACTAATGATTATTGTTTAGTGGCTCAGATAGATGAGAGTTGGTTGTGGCACAGAAGGATGTATCATATCAATTTTGACAATTTGGTGAAGATAAGTTCTGCACAGATTGTAAGAGATCTTCCTAAATTTGTGAAGCCAACCAACACCATTTGCAAGGAGTGTTAATTTTGGAAACAAACAAAAACAAGTTTCAAAAGTAAATAACAATTCGCTGTTGGATTGTTGGAGCTAGTACATACAAATTTGTGTGGTCCCACAAGAACAAGAAGTCTGCAAGGTGACATGTATTTTATGTTGCTTATTGATGACTATTCTAGAATGACTTGGGTTAATTTTCTAAAAGAAAAATCTGAAGCCCTAGACAAGTTCAAAGTTTTCAAGGTAATGGTTGAGAATGAGTTAGAATTGAGGATCAAATGCTTGAGGTTTGATAGAGGAAGTGAGTTCACATCAAATGAATTCAATATTTTCTATGAAGAACAAGGGATAAAGAGATAGATGTCTACACCTAGGACTCCTCAGTAGAATGGAGTTGTTAAAAGAAAGAACATGATAGTTCAAGAAGCTGCCATGACTATGTTAAAGGAAGCTGACCTACTAGAAGTATACTGGAGAGAAACCATACATACTACTGTGTACATCCTAAACAGAGTTCAAGTCAAAGGTAACAACTCTAAAACTCCTTTTGAATTATGGTATGGAAACGTTCCTACAGTGAGGTATTTCAGAGTTTTTGGAAGTAAATGTATATTAGAAGAGATGAACTAGGCAAGTTTGATACTAGATGTGATGAAGGAATTTTTCTTGGTTACTCTACCAAGAGTAAGGCATATCGGTGCTACAATAAGAGATGGAATAAGATTGTTGAGAGTGCTAATGTGAAGGTGGATGAAGGCAAGGAAAGAATATCATATATGAGTTTCTATGAACTAGATGAACCTGTGACTATAGTGGATGAAAAAAAAGTTGAACAAGAAGATAGTCAAGATGAAGAAGAGGCTCTAGAAAGTGTTGTTAAGACTCCTAGGTATGTAAGGATTAATCATTCTAAAGATCAGATTATAGGTGACAAAAACAAAGGGGTGTTGACAAGGAAAAGAGCTACAGAAGAACAAGTGAATTACTGTTTGCTTTCAAAGATTGAACCAAAAACTGTGAATGAAGCTTGCAATGGTGAAAATTGGGTAAAAGCTATGGAAGAAGAACTGATGTAGATAGTGAAGAATCAAGCTTGGGAATTGGTTCCTAGACCTGCTAATAAAAATGTCATTGGAACTAAATGGGTTTTCAGGAACAAGCTAAATGAAAATGGAGAAGTTGTAAGAAACAAAGCAAGACTTGTGTGCAAAGGATATTCTCAAATTGAAGGAATAGATTTTGAAGAAACTTTTGCTCCAGTGGCTAGAATTGAAGCAATTGCAATATTTTTGGCATTGTAGCTCACAAAGATTTCAAAGTGTATCAAATGGATGTGAAGTCTGCATTTTTGAATGGTGAGTTGGAAGAAGAAGTCTATATTGAGCAACTGGAAAGGTTTCATTTATCAAAACAAGGTGATGTGGTATGCAGATTGAAGAAGGCATTGTATGGACTGAAGCAAGCCTCGAGAGCTTGGTATGCAAGGTTAGACAAATATTTGTTGCAATTAGGGTTCAGTAAAGGCACCGCTGACAACAATCTCTATTTCAAAATCAACAATAATCAAATCCTAATTGTTGAAGTTTTTGTTGATGACATTATCTTTGGAGGAAATGATGGTATGTGCATCAAGTTTGCATGAGAAATGCAAGATGAATTTGAGATGTCTATGTTTAGTGAAATGAATTTCATTCTAGGTCTGCAAATCACTCAATCAGATAAAGGAATCTTCATTTCTTAGTCTAAGTATATGAAAGAGTTGTTGAAGAAGTTTATGATGGAGGACTCTAAACCAATATATACTCCCATGGTGACTGGCTGCAAATTAAGTAAAACTGATGAATCAGCTAAGACTAATCAGAAGAGGTATAGATCTATGATTGGAGGATTACTTTATCTAACCCAAAGCAAACCTGATATAATGCATGCAGTATGTCTTGTGGCAAGATTTCAAGAAGATCCTAGAGAATCACATGTGATGGCAGTCAAGAGAATCCTGAGGTATTTGAAAGGCACATCAGACCATGGTTTATGGTATCCAAAGGATAATGATTTCACTCTCAGTACTTATACAGATGCAGATTGGGCCAGAGATGTTGATGATAGAAAAAGTACAAGTGGAGGTGCCTTCTTCTTGGGAAATAGATTGGTTTCATGGCTGAGCAAAAAACAAGACTCAATCTCCTTGTCTGCTATAGAAGTAGAGTATATTACAGCAGCATGTTGTTGCACTCAAGTGTTATGGATGAAGCAAACTTTAAAAGACATAAGGGTTGTGTATGAAAATCCAATTGCAATCTTTTGTGACAATACAAGTGCCATAAACATTTCAAATAATCCATTGATGTACTCAAGAACAAAGCACATTTCAATAAGGTATCACTTTTTGAGAGAAAAGGTGATAGAGAATGAAGTAAAGATGGAATATGTGTCCACCAAGGATCAGATTGCAGACATATTCACTAAGCCTCTGCCTAAGGATACCTTTGAGTATCTCAGAGAAAAGTTAGGGCTTATTACCCCTCCTGCTTTGAACTAAGAGGCATAAGAATGCATCAATCTAGTGGTGCCTAGAGTCACAGTCATTGATCTGGATTGATGTTGTGAGAGCTACCTCTCAGGGGGAGTAGCTAGATGTTACTAGCATGAGTTCTTGATAATAAGTAGTAAGTATTGATAGTAGAGAAATTTCAATTTGATCAGAACAACAGAGTGCAAGTATGTGCCCTTTTCCATTGATGTCAAAGGGGGATAGAAATCATGTGAAAAACTCAGGGGGAGAAAGAGTGTAGATGTATAGAAAGAAAGGGGGAGTATCTTGTTTTGCTGGCTTTTACAGTTTTTCACATCATGTGTTGCCATCAATGACAAAGGGGTAGATTGTTGGAAGAATGTTCCTAACCAGTGTTGTCATTGATGTCAACATATCTGTGTTGTCATTGGTGTCAATTGTGCTCTTGTTTTGATTCTTGCTTGTAATGAGCCAAGTGTTGAAGATAATAAGTATTTCTGATGCAACAGAATAGTTCGGTAGATTGCTCCACATTTCCTATAGAATGAATATCCTTGTCTACAGATTGGAACTTATTTAGATGCATGTATGAAGATGTTATGCTCCAAGTTTGAGCCTCTGGTATGAAGATTTGAGTGAGTTATGTTCACCAGAGTGAAAACTACTTTTTCTGTATATTTGGTGGTGACAAGGAGAATGTATTATGCTCCGCATTCCTCTGTAGTAAAGTATTTCAGTCTACGGTTCTGGAATCAAGTTTGTAATGATAATAGGTGCCTTCAACTCCAATGGTTCATGATTTGGTGGTCCGCAAGTGATCTTTTCCTTATGATAGTAGATGATAGTGTTGTTCATGTGCTTCAATTTGAAGAATCTTCTTGACAGAGTGGTTAGAGATTGTGTGGTTATTCCTAGTGATTATAATGTACTTGTGGATGTCTCTTGGTCGTGTTCCTACCTTTGGATTGGTCCACAAAGAGAAATTTGGATCGTGGATGAAGATTATTCTTAGAAGACTTGATAAAACCAGTCTTGGCCAACTTGGTTGTTTTCACTACTTGCAAAGATTCATCAAAGATTATGGAAGCATGTCGTGGCATGGAAGATTGTATTT
Organism: Cunninghamia lanceolata; assembly: GCA_027924645.1. Classification (NCBI taxonomy): domain Eukaryota; kingdom Viridiplantae; phylum Streptophyta; class Pinopsida; order Cupressales; family Cupressaceae; genus Cunninghamia; species Cunninghamia lanceolata. The sequence continues at coordinate 5,810,301 of BSBN01000848.1, read as the reverse complement.
GAGTTCCAGCTAAGGCATAATATGATCTGCATACATCTTTTCCTTAGCTAATTTTGTTTAGGTCCATACCTATTTCTATGTATGTTTGTAATGCTGACCTTGGAGAATGTTCCAATGGTGGATGAATGTAATGCTAACCTTGGAGAATGTTCCAATGGTTGATGAATGTAATGCCGACCTTGATGTACATGCCAATATTGATGAAGTGTATAAAAACATATAATGAAGTTACGAAAAAGATGTCCTTGAGAGAAAATGTGAAGATAAGTGTGAAGGTGTAAGAAGAGTAGAGCATAGGTGTTATTTTGTGCTTCAATGGAACTAAATCCTGGCATAAAGTAGATGCTATCAAATCAGTTCACCAATCCTTGGTAGTGAGCCACCCCTTGGTAGTGAGCCGATCTTGGCAGTGAGCCTCTAATTTTTGGTATTTCTATAACTTATTTATTTTTGTGGGCTAACACCCACCATGGTTTTTCCCTTATAGGGTTTTCCACATAAAAAATTATGGTGTCTCATGTGTTATTGTGTTGAGCTTCTTATTTTATGCTTTCATGGTTAATCATAATAACAGTGATTAAGAACTTGATGTGTTGATTTTCATAAGTGGTTAAAGTTTTGTGACAACTGATTCACCCGCCGCCCCCTCTCAGTTGTCCTGTGCATTTTAACACTATATGCCCCAACAACTTACCTTCAGTCACCCCAAACATGCATTTTTTTGGGTTGAGTGAGATTACACACTCTAGACTTCTAAAATTTTTGTCTAAATGATTGTAATGAGCCTCTCGCTTCTTAGATAAAGCTACCAGATCATCTTAATACATGACCATGATGATGTTGATTAAGTTAGAAAAGGCAACATCCATGGCCCTCTAAAAAGTAGCCCCTGCATTTGTTAATCCAAATGGCATCCTGTTATAAACATAAGAACCCCAAGGAGTAGTGAAAGTAGTCTTGTACTGCTTAGATTCCTTTACCATCACTTGATTATACATAGAGAAACCATCCATCATAGATAGTAACTCACAACCTATTAGCTTCTGCAGCATTGCTTCCATATTGGGCAGGGGATAATTATCCTTTAGTGAATAATTATCCTTTAGTGATGAAATGTTAAGATTTATGAAATCAACACATAGCCTTATATCACTATTTTTCTTTCTAATAGGCACTAGGTTAAACACCCATGTAGAATGCCTAATTGGTTTGATGATTCCTCCTTCACTAATATTAGCCAATTCAGTTGCATTTTCGGTGCCAACGTAGGATTTATGGACCTTTGCTTTTGTTTGAATGGTTTAGCATTAGGCTTCTGAGGAATCTCATGCTAAAACAAGTCTTCTCTATAAGCCTTAAGATCATCATAGGACTAGGAAAAAACTTTTTTATATCTTCTCAACAAGGAGATGAACATAGTTTTGATCTTGGGATTTAGCTTCTTACATATATAAACCTTTCTCAGTTGTGCTTTAGTCCCTAGATTCACTTCTTCTAGGTCATTCTCATGAATTGGCATAGGCTTAACAACATGATTATCAGCTCCATCAAATACCATTTCCTAGGAAACTAGCCCCCTTGCATTTTTATTTGTCTTGAGGTAAATAATTTCATTTCTAAAGATAGTGTCCTTTCCATCAACACTTTCTACAAAATCTTGAAATCAATCTCCTAATCTTGATACTCATCTATGCAATTCACAAACTTGTACACATTCCAATCATCATTAAAAACTTACCAATGACATATGTTATCAGGGACAGATGGTCTGGTCAGCACTTCTACCTTTGAGATTCTAGCAAGGGTCAGATCTTTTGATCTAATCGCTATGTTAGCCAAGAAATTGACCATAACATTTTTGTTCCTTTCTACCTAGTCAATGGAGATTGCATCCAAAGATTCAATGGTATCCCAGAGTGCATTCTTGTATTGCTAAAGGCTTTGGTTCTTTGAAGCATATTTGGACCTAATCTATGGGACAACAAGTTCTAAGTCCCCAAGAACTTTAACCTTCTTAATCCCATGCTTAATTGCAAATTTTAATCCTAAGAGTAGTGCCTCATACTTAGCCACATTGTTGGTGCACTCAAAACCCAATTTGAATTATGATCTAAATGTATTTTAATTTGGAGAAATAAGTACAACCCCTGCTTCAGATCCTTCTTTCAAACATGCCACATCAAATTGCATTGACCATAAGTCATCCCCTTTAGCAAAAATCTAAATTTCTTCATTGACAAGCTTTGCTTGTTCTCTTTGATTATCTTCTAGTGCCTCCACCCTAAAATTGTCCATGTCAATGTCTAGAAAATAGACTTGATCATTTCCTTCTTCAAGACAACCAATAATGGATGGGGCTCTCTTTTCACTTTCTAACTTGACATCTTTCCCATCCATTGGGGTCATGGCATATGATGAGTCCATTTGAATACTTCCCCCAACTATGGAGGCCCACTTTCTAGAAGGCAACATTCTATATTTAGGGGGAATGCCTATCACTATGATATTCATTCTACATTCTATATTTAGGGGGAATGCCTACCACTGTGATATTCATTCTATACTCTTTCTATAGATAGGATACTAGTTTGAAACCAATGTCCATGATCACCCCAATGATAGGAACCTCTCTAGAGTCCATGGAAAAGCACTTTCCATATGCTTTTGTCACCTTGAGCCCTAATTCATTCATCACCTTCAATGGCATGATGTTTGTAGATGCTGTAGAGTTGATCATACAATTCTTTACAAACTTCTCTTTTATGACCACTGTGACATAAAAAGGATCTACCTGAGAGGGACATTTATGCAGAGTGGTCCCTAAATATACCTCAAGCATTTTAAACTCCATCTCTTACCACTTGCTGGTTCTGTTTCCTTTTTTCAGACCGTGTACTACCTTCATCCTTGGCCTTAGATGGGATTTGTATTGCCTCATCAATGATAGCTAGCACCCTATCCTTGTTCTAGGGTATTCTCATCTTTTCAAGAAGAGGGACAATTATCCTAATCTAGCTAAGGATATGAGCCATGTCCAATAGAACATATTTCAACAAAAAATTATTTGGAGGCTAACTTATTTGGACATTAGGGGTCTAGATGACATCTCCTTTTTCTTTATCCAATTTACCCTAAGGTATTTCATCCTTGCCTTTATTAGCACCCTTTCCCTTTGTATCCCTAGTCTTTTGATGTGAAATAGGTTTTATCACTTCATCTTTTGGTTTGGCCCTAACATCAGTATTCTCTTTTGGGCCTTGGGTTTCTTGTTTCTCCTTGATGAAAATGCTACCTGCATTTCCTGTAGTACTTCTATCACCCTAAGTCTTTATGCTTCTCAAACTATAATCACTTTTGGCTTGAGTGATCTTGGTAGCAGTGAGGGATCTAATTTATTCATCAGTCGGCTTCCTCAATCTAACTTTATGGGCCCTAGATTCCAACTAGAAAATGTGTTGGTCATCTTCCTCACTATCTGAAAAAACCTATTAGCATTGGGATAGTGCCAACTATCTTCTATCTTCTATATCCTCATTCATGATACCTTCTTATTCAAAAGAACAATAGTCATCACCAATAAAATCATGGTAAAAAACCATGTTTATATTTTGATCTTCTTGGTCATCCATGTCACTACATTCATCACACGGTCCTTCTGAATCAATAACTGATAAAGCTACTACACATTGAGATGGTGAATGATGCACCTGGCATACTAAACACCATAGGTTGTCATCCACCTTATGCACACCTCTCTTAAGAGGATCAAAGGTTTCTCTACTAGGAATTCCTCTGTTATTTGATTGCACTAGCTTATCATTATGCCAATTAGCATTGTAGGGCTGATCATAAAGCCTAGGCATTCTTTCCTACTTGGAAAATTCATGTCTATCATTTGCAAACCCTTTTTCACTCCTTCCTATAGAGAGTTTAATTTCCTTAAATGCCTGAAGTAGCTTCTCATATTTATCATCATTAGTAGAAGCTTTTCTATCCTATCCTCTGCCCGAGGTATCATCTTATGGTCACTCCTTTTAGTGACCTTCCCAAATTCTCTACGGTTGCTTTCTAAATTAGAAGCCACTCTGTAGGCATATCTTAATGTTTGAGGATCCTTGTCTCTTAACATGAACCCCATTTTACTATCATATGCATTGCAATATAAGTGATTCGTTTGGTCTCATATGAGGAGGGATCTTTGCCATCACCTTGACAAACCTATTATTGAACTCTAGTACTAACTCATTTTGCCCCTTCACAATACTTGTGAATTCATTAATTATGAATCTAGCATCAGTTTTATCTCCATAATGCTCTTTAATAATGGTTTAAAATTCATCCCAAGAATTAATACTAGCCATTGGTAGGCCTTTATACCATTCTCTAGCAGATTCATCTAAAGATTATATAAACAATTTCATAAGGACATCCTCATCTTCAATATCAAAGTCATGGGTCAGGTTGTCAAAGTACCTGAGGTGGTCCACTTCTTATACAACATTGTTTCCCAGGAATTTGACAAGTTTGGATTTGACCTCATTAGGAACTGGGTTAGGATATCTAGGGATCCCTATAAAGTTCAGCTATCTGTATCTAGCTAAGTTTAGAGCTAAGTTTAGAGGTGGTTTGACGTTATTTTGTTGGTTGAGTCTCCTTCCAAGATTATTCTAGGTCCCTGCATTTGCATTCATACCTCCAACAAGGTGATTCATCTAGCCAACATTATTAGAAAATTCTATTCTCCTCCTTAATTCACTTAATTCCCTCTCAGCTTCCAGCCTAGCTATTTCTGGCCTAAGGAAATCAATTTCCTTTAATGGATCCTAACTTCTTGGAGTATTTCCTCTTCTAGGTCTTGGCTCATCAAATATTTCTTCATCTTCCTCATCAAATCTAGTGTTATGATCTTCCTCATAACATCCATTCATCTGATTAATGTACCAGTCTATAGCATTATTGCCACCCTAGGGTTGATTCTCAGGTTCTTCACGAGAACCCATATTCACTACATTTGATCTTGAAGGAGAAGCTCTAGCTCTTACATCCTCACCAAACCTACTCAAGGTTTCTTGTCTTTCCCTCTCATCCAATTCCTGACACTTTACAGTGTACCATCTTTCCTCATCCTTAGACATAATTATTCTACTTGCTGAGACATCACTTTTATATCCTACCAATTTCTCCTTACTATTTGGATGTTTAGTAGTAATAGGAGGATTAGATGACTTACCTATGTCCTTAGGCTTCTAGGCTATATGATCTTTGCCCTTTGTGTCTTTGAGAACCTTCTTGTTTGGATTATTTTGATGCAATGATCTTCTCCTGTCCATCTTCTTTTGTATGATGAAAAATTCTTGATTCTTGACTTTGTAGAGTTGCCACCCACCTCAAGGATTTGAACAAGAAGAATCACAATTGTTAACAAACTCAACAAGGGAGACCTCAAGAAATAAAAGGTTGACATAAATTTACACCGATTGGCTATTTCAAATGATTAATGACACTATCCCAAGGACTGCTACTAGATTCCCTAGTGGAGTCACCCATCTGTTGGTGTTCCAAATTGTACCCCACCAATTCTTCAACTATTTTAGGTTTAGATAAATCAGTGGAAAATGGCCAATGAACAGGATGCATTGTCTGAAAACAATCTCCTCTACACTTCAGGCTCTACAAAACCTAGGTGGGTTCCCTTTCTAAACACTGGTTATGGAAATACAACTCAATTAACAACCATAGTGTTGGATAGCAGGTTTCTTTAACCAAAATTATGAAGAGATTAAGATATCTAGATTTATGAATGAAACTCTCTTCTAACCTTTAACATCTGCTGTGAAAGTATTAATAATTAAAAATAAACTACATGACAAGCATTATTTATCATTTTGAATATGCATGGGTGGTTGGGAAGTTGACATAGCTTTAAGATCGGTACCTGTTCTTGGAAAATAGAGTCAAATGTGATTCGTTAGACTTTGTAGTGAAACATTCATAAGTTGAAAATCAATTTATCTTGTTAAAGATACTAATGCCTCAACGTTGATATTGATTTTTCAATGATTTAAACCACTACCCATATCGTTCTTGAATATCCTTTTGCACTGTGAATGACATTATTATTTAGCATGAAAGAATTACTCTGTCTACTTGAAACAAAAGCTAACAAACATAATAATTCATAATAACAAATGTATTACGAGAGAAAACAACAAATCCTTGATTATATTAATTCTCAACTATCATTTACAGAATACAAATGGAGATGAAATGCATAACAATTTGCATTCTATCACTTAAATCAACTAATAAAGTACATCACAAAGACATTTACTAACCAAAATCCACTATCTCCTAAACATAGACTACATACTATAAAATTTATATCCCCTATATTTTCACCAGCCAACACTTTGGAACAATGAGTGCATCCATTTGATAGAATAAGGGAGCCTCTTACAATTCCTTAGATGAATGACACATATACTAAACCATAATCATTTTGCAAGGTGCGAAGCATGCGAGTAGTTATACTTGTCCCTTTAAACCGTTAAAATAATCGTATCTTATTTGAAATGGCATGATGATTGATCATGGGAAGTTAGGTAGTCATGGGGAAAGCTCATAAAATAATATTCACCCACCCAAGCTAAGATGGTAGCACCTGCTCACTGTGAAGGTGGGGGTGAAGAAGATGCCAGGTGCATATCACTCATTCCCTTGTCCTTGCAAATAGAAACCCAAACAACTACCTACTTCTGGACCACCCGAATATGATATTCTCCCTCTGTGATGCAGCAAATGGAAGGAGAAGGGGAACTGGGATGGAGCAACCTTGCCCACACATTTGATTTTGCCAATCAAGATTGGCTACTGAAAATTAAGATTCCTCTATACTATCCAATGAGAAGCTACATGTAGTTAGAGTGGTTAGGTAGCAATGCCCATTCCCCATCAGGTTCCAACTATTGAAAGGTGAAATTGATGGAGTAGAACAACTAGCATAGAGATAATCTTTTCAACTTACCTGATCCTCCCATCCCAAAAAGAGATATTCTCTGTTTTCTTGTTCTTGAAGGCACATAATTGCAACCAAGAGTGTTTAGACATCATCTTTCTAAACAAAAACAACACCTTAGGAATGCGGAAGACACCCATAGCCAACATACTGGAAATGATAACTACTTTGATACAAGATACCTTATTCTTTTATAACTAGAAAGCGTGAACCATCGTTGAAGGCATAGAAACCAATTTACCTACATTTCCATAAATGACTCTTATCCTGAGAAATGTGCCATCAAAAATGTTGGCACTTAGATCACTTGATCAGCTTATCAATTCTAAACTGGATAGCTAAATCTCATTATGTTTTAGATATGTTGTCATATCACACGTTTCTGCATTCACCTATTGAAACCTTCCTTTAATGGCCAATTGTGGCTTAAAACACTTTCAAATTTGTTGACATGAGAAAAATATCCAACATCTGACTGTACCTTTATAGTTGCTTAGGCTAGAGTTTATATTTGGTAACTTATCCATTTTCAACATAACACCTGACCTGCTTGATCATGTCATCAGCCATGATTTATTTGACAACATTCAGGGAAACGTTTCAAATTTCCCCTTTCCATTCTGACAATGTCTTTTCAGTCCTGTCATGGCTACTAACTGGTGGTGAGGAGTACACTGCAAGTTGTACGTCCTTGAAATTCCTTCAACATATTTGATCATTTCTTTCTTCTCAATACATGAAAATGAGAAGTTCAATTGATACTAATCATATGCCCTACTCCATTGGTAAAGAATTGTCATGTCTACACTAAAAGATTAAATGAGCAAAACTATCATGCCATCTTCTAGCCTTTCATTATTCTTGAAGTAACCAAGAACAACATTTTTGTGTCTCAAAGGTCCAAAGTGAATCCATAAATAGAAAGAGCATCAAATTTCAGTCAAGGTCATGTTTGGAATTTTCTAAAAATTCTTTGAAATGAGCAAGTTATTCCAATCAGATGTTCTAACCAGACATCCTAACCAGACATCCAACTGGACATGACATCTGCAAACTTAACAATACACATTCAGATCCACATTTCTATGAAGATACCGCAACATAGCACATTAAAAAGTTCCAGTTGGAAGCACAGTCATTTAAGCATTTGAAATAACTTAGAAAAGGCTCCGGACCCAACCCAAGTCTAAAATATGGTACAATTCCATGAAACAAAGCAACACTTGACCCAATCTTCCAACCAGACATGATGTTTACAAATAATTAATACCTAGTTCACTTGGAAGATCCACTCTGGTTATGACATAAAGCAATTCGCATCTGGAAACTTTTTTAATGAAATTTATATACTAACCCAACCTTGATCTTTATCTAAACTTTTAGCAATTGGTTCGCATTGAAGATCCACCTCTAGTTCCACATCTAGTTGGAATTTCAAACCCGATAGAAAGTGGATGCATCATTATGATGTCGCATTCTAACCTGATATATCCATACTGGTCAAACTTGACTTGGTCAAACCAAATATATTAGTGCAAATGGAACCAGATATCGGAACACAACCTCAAATCCAGTTAGAAGAATAAAGGAACATAATTGGATCTAGACATGAAGACAACCTGATAAACATACAAAGAGGTGTAACCAAACATCCAGACATCTAGATGGAGTGATGACCATAACTTAACCAAAAAAACATCAGATTTTTGTCAAATTTGAACTGTAGATACCCATTTGGCTTCTTAACATGATGCATGTCTTACTTTTTCATAATTTCAACTGGACCTACAAGACTTTTCATATCCTTCCCTTAGGCAAATTTTGATGGAATTTAACAAGAATTAGCAATTTTGAGGCATGAAAATATGAGTCTTAACACCTCATTTGATTATGTTAATTGTGGATGTAATATTGTAGTAACTTCTAGAATTAAATGGTTTCATGTTGTAGGTTTTTACTAACAAAGACATGTAGAAACACATTTTTAGTTGTAGGCATTCCTTCATTGTAAGGAATAAGGTCTTCATGAGGCTCTGGAGAAGTTTTTGTCAACTCTAGAGATCCATAATAGAGCTGTTGCCAAAGCTTCGGAGGTGCTTTCAGCATTCCAGAGCTATACAAAAGACTCTGGAGATTTTTAGGAAGACTATAGCAGAGCATTGCCAACACATACCACCCTATATTATTGCGACATGAAGTGACTTCTATTCTTGTTTTCAATGATCTATTGAAGAAGGGAAATCACCAGTTGACTATTCATGCTTAAATTACAAAATTATGCCAAACTATTGGTTTATGAACTGTTTCTTTTTAATCAGCAGCCTTCATGGCCTATTTAAACATAAGTTGAACTATTGTTTAAATAAAGTGACACAATCACTGCCGCTATATAATTTTCTTTAGTCTTTGCATGACTTTTTCTAGAAGTAGTAGTTGTATGTTCATAATTCTAAATAAATGATTTTCTATCTTATACAAAAGTGGTAGTTAGAAGAATAAGACTTTGGAGATATCTATCAGCAAGATATAACTGATATATATGGGAAGCCCTAGAATAGGAATGATATATATAGATTAATTTTGAAAGAATTAGATATACTTTTGTTATTTTTGTTAACCATACATATTTTTGAGAAATTAGAAATAAAGGTAGGCAGTTCTACATTTGTGTGTTTTGAACATTGAATTAGTCTTTCTTTGGAGGTGTGGAGCAAGGAACCACTCCCACCAAAGGGATAGGGACTAGTATTTAGTACATTAGATTTCCTGTTTTGTCAAATTTTTGAATTGCTTAGCTAGATTCATTACTTTGATAATCTTTAGATATATTTACTGCTTTATTCTAGTTGTTGTTTTCTTAGATCTTTATTAAAATAGTTTTGTTTCAACATCGATCATTTTTAGATTCCTAGATTAAAAATTCTTTCAAGTAAGTATTTAGATGCATGATCACAAATAGATGAGTAGACTTTGATTTCTAGGAGTAGTACTAGTGTTATTGTAAGAAGAGATATTACCTAGTTATGTTGAATGCACAAGACAACTAAGAGGGGGGGTGAATCAGTTGTATCATAAACTTCAAACCCTCACTAACATTCAGATCCACATTAACCTTTAAACTTGTTATGATGATTAAGCATGAAAAGCAAATAATAGAATCTGAATCATAACAACACCAAACACAAGACAACAACAAATTTTACATGGAAAATCCAAAAAGGTAAAAACCACGGTGAGGATTAGCTCACAATATAAAGTAGTAGCAACACCGTATTACAAAAGGCTCACTTCCAGATGGCTCACTTCCCAGGGCTCACTATCCAGAAGAAAGAAAGAAAGGCTCACTACCAAAGGACTCACTGTCCAAAAGAAAAAGATAGAAGAGGAGGTTCACTGCCAGGGACGAACTGATATAATTGCATCTAACCTATGCATGGAGTACAGTTCCAATGAATCTCAATATTTACCACAACACAAACATCACCTTCACAGCAATATTGAAAAATAGTAGACACCTTCTGCTCACTGCATCCAGTAGCCTAACACATGAAAGCTCTCTCCGCACTGATCAAATTCACATCACAGACATCATATTCATCATGCATCCCATCAGTTACAAATCCTTGACACTTATTTATACCATCATCAACTTTGAAATCTCTCCAAGCTCAGCAACACATCTTAACCTAGAAAATTCAAATTAGGTTTGGACCAAAACATTCCCGTGGAGGAAAGGAATGAATGCGGACCACATCACACCTTAGCATAGACCTAAATCCACTCTTACATGTTTCATCACGCTTTCACAATCACTGAAGCATAACTGCAATTAGTGTAAACGACCAAGTTGGCCAAACTTGTGTTAACACTATGAACTTTTAAGTGCACGCTTCCTCAAGACCAAAAGATGACATATGGACCACACTCCAAGCTTGAACATGATCTAGAAACATCCACAAGAACCTAAAAATCAACAAAATCCTTTGCAACATCTTTCACCTGAAGAAAGTTCACACCAGAGCACTTAGATTACTCTATCATCAACTACAACTCAAGAAATGAACTTGCAGAGCACCAAACCATGAACCACTTGAACTGAAGAAAAATGTAGACTTTATAAGCATAAATCCAGAACTGCAAAGCCATAAACAAATCTGCAGAGAAATGTGGAACAAACAATTTCTCCTAGACACCTCTGCACAACCCAAAAACACAGTCCACACACTGGTGAACATAGATTTCTCTGCACAATGAACCAAAGCACAAAATATGGAACATAACATCTTTGAACATCTCTGAACAACATATTCAAATTGTAAAAGTAGATCTTCAATAAGGAAGAAATGCAGAGCAAAACTAGAACATTACTCTGTTAAGTCGAAACACATATTCATTACATTGTTTCCTTTATTAATCAAATTTTCTCAAAAGCACTTGGAAACCAACCAATAGAATCATATTCCTAACATCTTCATCACTTCTACAAAGAAACCAAATAACCTAAGACACCTTAATCAAATAGCTCATATCATTGCAACATCCTCAACTCTGCTCAACCTTATCTCTGATCTCTTCTCAACACAAACTACTCATACTCTTGACACAGTTGACACCAATGACAACACAAGCTTGTTGACATCAATGAAAACACTGATAGCACATACTTGCAACAATCTCCCCTTTGTCATTGATGGCAACACATACTGTGAAAACCATCAAGACACAGATCTGCACCAACTTCTTTTCTTTCTTACTCTCCCCCTTTCTTTTACACATCTCACTCTCTCTCTGATCACTGATTCTTTTATTTTTCACATTGCTCTCTCTCCCCTTTGACATAAATGGAAAAGGGCGAGATGCCTCTTCTTTCACTCTTATCAGGTCACATGATCTTTTCTTTTCACTGCTCTGAATACCCCCCTTAGGAGTGCATAGCAACTCTTACTCCCTCTATCTGCAACAATCATAATGACAACTACTTGCTCCCCCTGAGAAGTAGCCTCTAACATCAATCTAGAAAATAATGAATCTTAAAGTCCACTGGACTGATGCATATGTTGGCAACATACACTGCAAGGCATTTCATGTGATTGTCATTGACGACAACTCAGCCCATTCCACAGATCCGCAGTGTAGTATCAGATCATACCAAAAGTCGATTCCAAGATTTATCCAATCCGAATAGACAGGAACAGGGTATATGGCAGAGTTTAGTATTTTGGTCATTGGATCTTTCCAATTAATTATTACATGTTGTGAATCTAAGGAAGTATAGAGGAATGTCAGAATAATCCAAATCCAAGATTTTAGCCTCTAGTAACAAAGGGATTAAAGCTATGAGCATCTGAGTACCAGGTCCTAATATGACAAGACAGTTTAGTGAAGAACAGGCCAACTTGTGTTAGATCTTTGTGCGGATCTAGTAGAAGTGTTTTGGTGAGTTGTGTATGGGATATAATGTTAGTGGCCGACATGAATGGTGACCTGCAAGTGTTATTTCTGGTACATATCAATACTGATGTATGGATTCAGCCAACAAGAACAAAGTTCTTATATTGTTTAGTTCTTCATAAGGCTGATAGATAAGTGATTGAGTTTGTTGATGCGGATATATATAACCAATGGATTCAAGTGTTGTGAAGTGGGATTGTGAAGTGAATATGGAGTAAGTGTGAAAAAGGAAGATAGAAGTGCAAAAGAGAAGAGATCTGAGGTCTGGATTATGGCAAAGTAGTAAACAAGGTAGAATAAAGATGAAGTGTGTAAAATCAATATTCTGTGCTTAACTGGAACTAAATTCTTGCATTGGCAGATGCTACTTATTAGTTCAACAATCTATAATCCTTTGTAAACATTCTTGTAGGTAGTGAGCCTCTCTTGAGCAGTGAGCTCTAGGTAGTGAGCCTGAATGCATGTGCATTCCCCTCTTTGTAATACTTTTAACAGAGTATAATCTTTGTGGGTTAACCCCCACTGTGGTTTTTTCCTTAACCAAGTTTCCACATCAAAATCTTGGTGTCAAGTGTGTTTCTACTCATGTTTAATTAATTCTTTCTTTTCATGATTATGTCATTAATCTGTTAAGAAGTGGTAAAGAAGAATTAGCTACAACAAGATTTAAAAGTTTTAAGACAACTGATTCACCCCCCTCTCTTAGTTGTCAGCCCTAATTCCAACAATTGGTATCAGAGCAAGGTTCCTTTGAAAAGTTTAACAGCTTGAGGAAGATTTGGGAAGGTAGTAAAATGGATGAATACAACTTCTAAGGACAACTTAAACTCACATTAGAAGATCTTGAGAAGTCCAGAACAAAATCTAAAGAGCTGCAAGAAGACATTAAAAATGCTGAAGACTTCATTTAGACTTTAAGAGCAAAATTGAGCAAATCCAATGAAAAGAGGAAGGAGCAACCTCTTCAACTGGGAAATTATTATGAAGAAAATGACAAGGACAAGGCCCTAAAAGAGAAAACAAAGGAATGTGAGAAGTTAACTAAAGAAGTTGTTGTCCTAAATATGAGATAGAATCTGGGGTGATGGGGCTAACCAAGGAAATTGAAGATAGGAAGAAAACTGAAGAAGACCTAAATCAAAATCTAAAAGAAAGAACTGAAGAATGCTATAGATTGGATGGAATAGCTGGCCTCCTAGAGTCTAATCTACAAGAAAGCATAGACAATGAGAAAAAGATTGAGAGATAAATTGTCATTCTTAGACATGACCTAGAAGTTGCAAATGAATACAAGGAGAAGTTCAAGATAAGCTCAGCTAAACTTGAAGCACTACTTGAAAGTCAGAAAAGGGGTGATGACAAGCATGGTCTTGGATATGAGAAAGGTGAAAGCTCTGGATCCGGAAAAAAAAAATTTCAACCAAGGAATGAGAGAAATAGACCTAGAAGACCTCTGGTAAGATAGCCTAATGCTCAAAGATATCCATCCTTCAATGGAAATTGATTCAAATGCAATAAATTTCATCGTAAAGCTACTCAATGCAGAAGTAGAGTAAATCAAAATGGTCCATCCTTCTCTGGTCAATGCTTCAAATGTAAGAGGTATGGTCATAGATCAAATGAATGCAGAAGTATGATAATGAATAACTATAGAGGAAATGGTAACTCTTTCAATGGTTACTGCTTTACTTGCAATGAATTTGGACACATGGCTAATTAGTGCAGATCAAGAGGAAATCAAGTATATAAGCAAAAAAATGTTGTGTGCTTTAATTGCAATAGATCTGGTCATATTGCAAGACTCTGCAGAAGTAGGAATAATGAAAGAAGAAGTCTGGTAAATAGAAAACCGGATGAGCAGAGACAAGACAAAGGTAAAATCAAAACTGATGCGAATGAGATCTAGAATGAAATGAGCAAGACATGGGTCAAGAAAAGTGTTGAGAAGAATAGTAATGGGTCCGCACCAGAATCTGGTACTGATAATTCCTCTGGGAATTGAATTAGGAGCTCTGGCTCAAGGGGAGCTACAATAAAATCAAAATTCCCCCAGCCAGTAAGTGGGTGCCTGAATTTAGCATAATGAGAGAAAATAAATCGAATTATTGTACATCATTTGAAAGGATTTTTGGAAGATAAAAAGTGGCTATGACAATTTGCGGAGTAATTGAAGATTGACTGTATGTAGAAATAATGTAATCAGATGTATTAGGGAAGAACATTCATTACAAAGGCAAATTAGGTTTTGTGGAGCATAAAAAGGTTGTTCATTCCTCATTTGAATCACTTTGCACCTGAAAAAAGCAAGAAGAATAGTGCCTGAGCTAAGATTACAAAGAATTGAAGTGCGATTGGCAAATTTATCCATCAACCCTAATTTCGTGAAAAAATGTATTTATCTGTGAAGCTTTGAATTTGTAATCTTTTTGTAATGTCTACACCTTTGGTTGTTGATATTACTAAAATGCCTCGACCAAAATTTAAAAAGCATCCACACAAGTCAATAGAAGTTGACCCATTAGGTGCATTTTCAAGTGTTCCATATGGTGTGCTGCATACTAAAGATATTAGGGTTAATATTCATGTGAACATTGATGAATTTGGGAACTCAAGGTATGTATATTTGTTTGAGGGTCATCTTAGGGATGAAAATCACAACCTTAAACCTGAGTATAAGGCACTACTTGATAAACATTTTATTCAGATTATGGGGTTTCCAACATTCGATGAAGACAAGTGGATCCGATATGTTTTGAGTCAGATGCATGATGAATTCATATGGCTGTTAAAACCATTCAAGATTACCAAGGATGTTATTAGAATTGTGATTGGGTTAAATTCAACTGGTGGATTACCCATGTTAAAATCTATGAAAAACCAAACTATTACCGATGCAAAGTTTGACAAGAGGACAATGACCATCAATGACATTAGAGAACTAGATGTTAAGTTTGCATTCATGGTGATTAGCTACAATATATATCACTCTAGCAGGGAGAATTCTATCTCTGGAACTACCATATATGCATCATATCAAATGTTGAAGGAGAATGCAGATTATGACCTATGTGAGCTGTTACAGAACCAGCTGAATGAGAACTTGAACAAAATCAAGAAAGATAAGAAAAACACTTTTAAATATGGTACATTGGTTCTATGCTTGTTCTTCTACTACATGAATGAAGTACCTAGAGTAAAGGGTATTCACTGGACTAATGATGAGCTAGTTGCCATTCAGATCAAAGATCATCTACACAACATTAGTGATTATAAAGCTCAGAAACTACAATCTGGGGATACTTCAAGAATTTTTAGAGTATGATGCATTCAAGGGAAAGAATCCCTAAATCAATTGTTAAGAAGTACAAGGATGAAATATGCTTTATGGTTGACACCGATCAGTGCTTAATGGAAGTAGTGGAACCTAGAACTGTTTGGATCATGCCCATGGGGTATGAAGTATATGGAAAAATCTTGAGTATATATGCTCAACATCTTTTGAGAAAGCCAAAAGACACAACAGTTGAAAGATTTGGGACATATGAGGAGCTAAGTTTAAAATTGCATGTTGATCTCAGAGAACCTGAAACCAACAGAAAAGTAAGAAAAGAAGTTAAGCAGTTGGCCGAGAATCTAGGTCTCACAAAGGAAGCTGTGAGACAATTTAGGGAAAGAACTGAAAAGGTAGAGAAGGAGAAGCATGATAATAAACAAGGAAGTGCTCCAGTAAGATCCTCCTTCACATCAAGGACTACTAGAAGCTCTACTACTACCCTTGTTCCCCCAAAACCTGCCAATCCTAAGAAACTGGAAGGAAAAACATCAGGAAAAGAAGGGAAAAGAGTAAAAACAAAGGCCACAAGAACCTATAAGAGCACAAAAGTTAATGTAGAAGAAACAGATTTAGATACTGAGGTAAAGGAGTTGAAAGCCTCTGGAACAAAA
Source organism: Cunninghamia lanceolata (assembly GCA_027924645.1). Lineage (NCBI taxonomy): Eukaryota > Viridiplantae > Streptophyta > Pinopsida > Cupressales > Cupressaceae > Cunninghamia > Cunninghamia lanceolata. Next base: position 5,793,890 of record BSBN01000848.1, on the reverse strand, counting down.
GCTGCCAAGGTGACTAAGGAAAAGCCCTCCGGAAGCAAAAGGGCAAGTAAAAGGCAAAAGACAGATACATATGTTGAGAATCCCACACTTTCTGTAGAAGATGTAATAAAATTAGTCACTGTAGATGGAAATTTGAAACCCATGACTGAATTCTATGATGAATATAGTGATACAAATAAGAGGGTGTTAGAGGAAGCAACTATTAGATATCTGAATATCTATAATAAAGCCCTGATTGAAATAACTTCTGAGATTCCTCAAAGTCTTTTAAACATTTTGGAGTCGAAGAAAGAAAATGCAAAAAGGAAGGATATAGAGCTTAGAGAACACATATTGATAAAACTATGCCCTCAAATCACTCAAGTTCAAATGAATATGATATTCAGAGAAGTGAAGGATGAATTTAGAAGTAAGAAGAGAATGAACAAACTGATGCTTGGAGAATTAGACAAAATAGTCAAAGAAACACAAGAAATACTTCCAAGTGCATTGAAGAGACATAATCTTCCATTTGTTGAAGAAGATATTGATGATGGGATTGATTCTTCAATCCTGGATATTAAAGAAATAAAAACTGAGCAGTAGACTAAGGTCGATGACTCCTCAGTTCTGGAAGTGGAGAAAATAAATGAGGAAGATATAGAGATGGTGGATAAAACTAATGATGCAGAAGATACTCTAACTCTTCCTGATCAATCCGGTAATGAAGACAATGTTGAGATTATTGCTACTACACAAGATCCTCTGGAACAAATTACAGATAGTGAGGACAAAGGAACGAATCCTCCTACAAATAACACAGAGAAAGGTGAAGCAAAGAAAGAAGAAGTCAAAGATAAGAAAGATAAATTAGAAGAAGATGGTGCAAATATTGATGCACCCAAACAAAATAGTCCTAATACTGAGAAAACTCAAGAAAAGGAAAGTAGTCCAGAAATTGTAACAAGAGACACTGCAAATGTGGTGAAGAGTTTCCTAAGTAAAGAGATGCTAGAGTATGATGAACCAGAACTGATTCAAGGACTAATCAACCTAGATACTCTCTCTGTGGTCCAAATGATGAAGATAACATCTTTCACACAAGCTAAGGCAAGTGAAAAGATATTGAAATCCCACATAGAGGACAGTGATCTGTTAGGCCTTGCATCTAGTATATTGGAGAAGATAATGCCAACCTTCTAGAAGAATCCATCTGATTCTACCTCTGGTAATCTGAAGAACCTTGTAAATTCTGTAAGTACACACCTTGAGAAGTCTGCAGAGATTAAAATCTAGAATGAATTTTTGGATAAGAGATTTAGTGAGCTAAAGGGCCTAATAAGGAATGATAAAAGGATACTTGATATTAGTATAAAGAGTATTCAGAATGCTCTCAATGATGGAGGTGATGTATACAAATTTTGTCTATCTTGGTCCAAAGTTATTAAGGATATTGAGAAGATAAAGAAGCAGGAACAAAGATTGCTAAATCTATCTCAAAATTTTGACCCTCTAACAATTTCTTCGGTAAGTCAGGAGTGTCAAGCAATCAGGTTGACTAATGAAATAAAGAAGCTTGTTAAAGAAAAGAGCAATATTATGGAAAGAATGTGTCAGCTCAGGGGATTGATTGCCCCTAAATTAGAAACAATGTTTTCTACTTTATCAGAAGCTCAAGTTGTAGTCCGAACAGGTGATCCTTCAGATCTAAAGAAAGCATAAACACATGCATTCCTACTAAGAGAACACAACTCAATTTTGGATGGCATGAAAAGTAGTTAGGCCTATGAACTTGTACAGTTGAAAAATAGTTTTATAGATATCCTCAAGTTCATGTAAATATAATGCATAGATTATTTGTACATATGCGACCTTATATATAGATTTCTTCTAGAAATTTTGATTTGCAGACCCCACCCCTTGCCATTGATGTCAAAGGGGGAGTGAGAGACAGTGAAAAATGAAAGAAAATGAAGAATCCATCAAAGGGGGAGTAGTGAAAGAATACATAAGTGTACACAGTAGGGGGAGTCAGTCATGACACATAGTAAATTTTCACTAAGTGTTGCCATCAATGCCAAAGGGGGAGATTGTTGGCAAGAGACACTGCAAGGCATGTCATGTGATTGTCATTGATGGCAACTCAGCCCATTCCACACATTCGCAGTGCAATATCAGATCATACCAGAAGTCGGTTCCAAGATTTATCCAGTCCAGATAGACAGGAATAGGGTATATGGTAGAGTTCAGTATTTTGGTTAGCGGATCTCTCCAGTTAATTATTGCATGTTGTGAATCTGAGGAAGTATAGAGGAATGTCAAAACAATCCAAATCCAAGATTTTAGTCTCTGGTGACAAAGGGATTAAAAGCTATGAGCATCTAAGTACTGGTCCTAATATGACAGGATAGCTCAGTGAAGAACATGCCAACTTGTGTTAGATCCTTGTGCGGATCTAGTAGAAGTGTTTTGGTGAGTTGTCTATGGGATATAATGTTAGTGGCCAACATGAATGGTGACCTGCAAGTGTTATTTCTGGTACACATCAATATTGATGTATGGATTCAGCTGACAAGAATAGAGTTCTTATATTATTTAGTTCTTCATAAGGCCAACATATAAGTGATTGAGTTTGTTGATGCAGATATATATAACCGATGGATTCAAGTGTTGTGAAGTGGGATTGTGAAGTGAATATGGAGTAAGTGTGAAAAAGGCAGATATAAGTGCGAAAGAGAAGAGATCTGAGGTCTAGATTATGGTAGAGCAATAAACAGGGCAGAATAAAGATGAAGTGTGTAAAATCAGTATTCTGTGCTTAACTGGAACTGAATTCTTACATTGGCAGATGCTACTTATCAGTTCAACAATCTATAATCCTTTATAAACATTCTTGTAGGTAGTGAGCCTCTCTTGAGTAGTGAGCTCTGGGCAGTGAGCCCGAATGCATGTACATTCCCCTCTTTGTAATACTTTTAACAGAGTATAATCTTTGTGGGTTAACCCCCATCGTGGTTTTTCCCTTAACCAAGTTTCCACATCAAAATCTTGGTGTCAAGTGTGTTTCTTCTCATGTTTTATTAATTCTTGCTTTTCATGATTATGCCATTAATCTGTTAAGAAGTGGTAAAGAAGAATTAGCTGCAGCAAGCTTTAAAAGTTTTAAGACAACTAGTTCACCCCCCTCTTAGTTGTCAGCCCTAATTCCAATAGCATCTCTTTATGCATCTAGTTCAAAGAAGGAGGGGCCATAACCCCTAACTTTTCCTAGAGATACTCAAATGTATCCTTAGGAAGAGCCTTAGTGAATATGTCAGCAACCCGATCCTTTGTAGGCATATACTTAGGCTTCTCATTCTCTACAACCTTCTCTCTCAGAAAGTGATACCTAATTGAAATATGCTTTGTCCTTGAATGCATCATCGGATTATTTGAAATGTTAATAGCACTTGTATTATCATAGAAAATAGAAATTGGTTCATCATACACAACTTTGATATCCTTCAAGGTTTGTCTCATCCATAACACCTATGTGCAACATGATGTTGCAGCAATATACTCTTCCTCTACAATAGATAAAGACACTAAATCTTGTTTCTTACTTAGCCAAGACATCAATCTGCATCCAAGAAAGAATGCACCACCACTTGTACTTTTCCTATCATCTACACAACCAACCCAATCTGCATCTGTATAAGCACTTAGAGTAAATTCAATATCTTTTGGATACCACAAACCATGATCTTGAGTGCCCTTTAAATATCTTAGAATCCTCTTCACTACCATAACATGTGACTCTCTAGGATCTTCTTGAAATCTAGCCACAAGACAGACTGCATGCATAATATCTAGTCTAGTAGCAGTCAGATATAGTAATCCTCTAATCATTGATCTATACTTGCTCTGATCAACCTTGGGAGATTCATCATTCTTGCTCAACTTATAACTAGTAACCATAGGAGTATAAACCAATTTAGATTCTTCCATTCCAAACTTCTTTAACAACTCTTTTACATACTTTAACTGAGAAATGAAAATACCTTTATCTGTCTGATTGATCTGTAATGCAAGAAATAAGTTCATTTCCCCACACATTGACATTTCAAATTCTTTCTATATTTCATCTACAAAACTCTTACGCATACCTTCATTTCCACCAAAAATTATATCTACATATACTTCCACAATCAGAATTTGATCTTCACTTATTTTGATGTACAGATTGCTATTTGCAGTACCTTTAATGAATCCTTGATGTAATAAATACCTGTCTAACTTGCATACAAGCTCTGGGGGCTTGCTTCAATCCATATAGTGCCTCCTTCAACCTGCAAACCATATTTGGCTTATCTGATAACTGAAATCCTTTTGGTTGTTCTATGTACACTTCCTCTTCCAACTCACCATTTAAGAAAGTAGACTTCACATCCATTTGATATACTTTGAAATCCTTATGTGTTGTAAAAGCCAAAAACATCCTTATCGGCTCCATTCTTGTCACTAGAACATAAGTTTCCTCATAGTCTATTCCTTCCACTTGTGAGTAGCCTTTACACACAAGTCTTTCCTTGTTCCTTACCACTTCTCCATTTGCATTCAATTTGTTCTGGAATACCTACTTAGTTCTAATTACATTTTTGTTCTCTGGTCTTGGGACAAGTTCCCAAGTTTGATTCCTCTCAATCTGCATTAGTTCTTCTTCCATAGCCTTGATCCAATGCCCCTCGCATGTCTCAACCACTATTTTAGGTTCAACTTTAGAAAGTAAACATAGATTTATCTATTCTTCAAAAGCTCTCCTTCTTGTCAATATGCCTTTGCTCTTATCACCAATGATCTGGTCTTCAGTGTGATGCCTCTGCAAACTTTCGTATTAGTAGATTTTCCACTACAGTCTTAACTAATGGATCAGGTACACAACTTATATCTTTGTGTTGAGGAATCAACACCATTTATTTGGTAAGGGGGAAAGATTTTCTCAAAAATCTCCCCTGAGCCAAAGCTCTCATCTTAGTTTCTAGAGGAAACATCAGCATCAAAGGTTGGTACATGCACCTCCTTAGCCTCTATTACATCCTTCTTAATCCAAATCTCACTCATCTCCTTCTTAGTCTCTACCAGATCAACCTTTTAGACTAGTTTGTTCTTCTCTACCAGATTATCCTTCTTCATGCTTCTGCTTTTGTAGAACTTAGAGGCATGTCCAGATCTATTGCAATTGTAGCACACAACATTTCTCTTACTAGTATTCCTTCCATTCATTCTGGATCTACATTGGTTATCTTTATGCCCAAATTTCTTGCATGTATAATAGTAGCCACTGAAATATTTAACTATTCTATCCTTGCCATAGCCATTTTCCATTTGACTTCTACACTCATTTTGCTCTATGTCCCATCTTATTGCATGTAAAATACCTAGTAGAGTTCTGACTCACTTTACTTTTGCATACAACTCTAGGACCAACTTTATTGCATGTGAAGCATTGACCAGAGAAGGATGGAACATTTTGATTCCTTCTACTTATACACTCTATTGCTTTGTGTCCATACTTATTGCATAAATGACAAAAACCATTGAAAGATGGATACCTTTAAGCATTTGGTTGTTTGACTAGAGGTCTTCTAGCTTTATTCTTTTGATTCTGGATATGCTTGCCATTGGTCCTCTGATTTAAAATTTCACCTTTTTCAAATCCTAAACCCTCTTTATCATTGGGATTTTCTGACTTGCAATCATCTCATCAAGCCTTGTGAACTTATCTTGAATTTTTCTTCATAATTCTTTGCCTTCTCCAGATCTGATTTCAGATTCACTACTTCTTGTTCAAGCCTTATACATTCTTCAAATTTGCCTTTCACCATTAAGTTTAGATATTCCTTAATCCTTGCCTTTTCTTCAACTTGCACTATCAAATCATTCATAGATTTAGTTACTAGCCTCAATTGTTCATTTACCTCCTTATTTCTTTCTTTGAACTTCTTGACTTGCTCTCTTAATTTTCTGATACATCCATCTGCTTCTTATTGGGATAAGGTGTCATTAACCTTGTAAATCCCAATATTGTTTTTATTCCATGTATTATTTGTAATTTGTAATTACCCATAAGGAGATGTACAAGTTTCACCAGTGGTGGTAAAAATTATTTACTTTTCATGGTAATTACAGAGTTACTGCATGGTAAGTTTTGGAGTTACCGGTGATAGTTATGGGATGTAATTTACTATGGTAAATGGTAATTGGTCAAAGTGGGGTGCACATGTGGAGGAATCACCTATTTTTAGTGTCATGACATGCGTCACAAATGTTGTAGGAAGGTGTAAGAGATTCTATGACAACTGTAAGTTGTCATAAGAATCTGTGACATTTATGACAGCATATGACACATCATAAGATGTTGTAAGTGGCTATTCTTGGCCCCTAGGTGTTCGAGCTTGCATGGGCATCTTTTTCCAAGTGTAGGATGCATGTATGATAGCTTTTATGACCCCTTAAGAGCCTATTTTTGTCTATGGACGCCCAAGGTTGTGTTGTTGACTCTTGACAAGTGTTATGAGCTTGTAAGAAGTCATTTAATATTGCTTGGGTGAAGATTCCAAGGTGGACACCCATATTGAGGTTGTGTAAATTCTATAAAGCCGTGGCATAGTAGATGAGATGCATAACAGGTTTACAAGTACTCAGGTGCTACTGAAATGCTGTTAGATTGAAGACTGAAGGAGAGATTGGTGGTGTTGTTGTATTGTAAATCATTTTTAGATTAATACAAAAATTGGGCCTCTTTCTTGTGTGGAGTATTTTACCTGCAAGGGTTTTCTCCATGTTAAACATTGTGTTATGTGTCCAGATTTCTGATTTTGCATTTTTGTGAAGCATAGTTTCATTTCTTGTTACAATCTCCATCAATAATACACACTTAAAATATTGCAGAAATTTATTTGAATTAAATTTCCATTGAAGTAGTGTTGCTTTCATTTCTAACATTTGGTATCAGAGCCTGGACAACTTTAACGCTTGGGTGGTAGTGTGGAAGTTGTAGCTACAGTGGGAGATTTGGTTGTGTTTGTTTTGCAGATCTTGTGTTGATATTATGGTTGGATCCACCGTTGCATCAACCTCTTGTTTGGACATTGAGAAGTTCAAGGAAATGAGGAATGAGTTGTGGAAGTTGAAAATGGAAGATTTGTTGGAAGAAAGAAACTAGTGGTTGGCTATCCAAAAAGAGAAGAAACCTGATGATGTCTCTTTGGATGAGTGGACAAAACTGGGTAAGAAGGCATGGGGAACCATCCATTTGTGTCTTTCAGATTCTGTGTTGATGAATGTTGCAAAGGAAGAGACCACACATAAATTGTGGAATTAGTTGGGTGAGATCTATCAAGCCAAGAGTATGGTAAATAAACTCTATTTAAAAAGGAAGTTGTTTTCTTTAAAAATGAAAGAGGGTGAGTCAGTTGCAAAGCATTTAAATTATTTTAATTTGTTGATGAGTCAGCTTGCTTGAGTAGATGAGGAAGATAAATGTATCTTGCTTCTTTGTTCTTTACCTGAATCATTGGAAAATGTCATTTTGGCTATCACTGCTAACCTCACAGATCCAAAGTTGGATGCTCTTGTTATAGTTTTACTGGCATAGGAATTGAGGAAGAAGAGTTTAGCTAGTTTAGGTGATGCTCTCAGTATCAGGGGAAGGTCCAAGGAAAGGGGACCTAAAGGAGACCAGAAAGGGGCTAAGGACAAGTCCAAGGGCCGGTCTAAGACTCTTGGTAAAAAGAATAGAGTTAAGTGTTGGAACTGTGGTAAAAGGGGACATGTGAAGAAGGAGTGCAGAAACCCCAAGAAATAGTGGGAGAGTGCTTCGGTTAAGTCCTCAAATGCAGGTGAAGATGTTTTACTTCCTACATGTAATGTTGTTTCTAATGATCATTGGTTGGTTGACTCAGGATGCTCATTTCATATGACCCCACATAAGGAATGGTTCTCCACATATGAAGAATATGATGGAGGTAATATCTACCTTGGTGACAACTCTTCATGTCCGATTGTCAGGAAAGGAAAGGTATTATTGTGTTTTAGTGATGGGAGGATTAAAACCCTCCCTGGTGTTTTGCATGTTCTTGGATTAGCTAGAAATATGACTTCAATTTCAAATTCTAATGATTTGGGAATGCATGTGACATTTGACAAGCATGGCTGCAGATTGGTGAGAGGGAACTTGGTGGTAGCGAAAGGGAAGAGATTCAGGAAATTGTTTAAGCTTGAAGCCACTGCAGTTTGTAATGCCTCTTATGTTTTTGAGGCTTCTGAAAACACTTGTATGTTGTGGCACCACAGATTGGGCCACACAAGCAATAGTGTATTAAAAACTATTAAGAATAAAGAATTGTTGGATGGTTTCTCTTATTCTGATGAGCACTTTGATTTCTGTGAGCATTGTATGTTTGGTAAACAAAATAGACAATCATTTCCTTTAGGAAGCAATAGAGCAAAAGAGAAATTAGAAATTATTCATACAGATGTATTTGAACCTGTGGATAATGAATCTATTGAAAAATCTTGTTATTTTGTCACCTTCATTGATGATGTATCCAGATTTACATGGATTTATTTTATGAAACATAAATATGAAGTTTTCACTAAGTTTAAGAAATTCAAAGTCTTAGTAGAGAACCAATCAGGTATAAAGATAAAAATATTAAGATCTGACAATGGAGGAGAATATTGCTCTAAGGAATTTGATGAGTTTTGCAAGCATGCAGGTATAATCAGACAAAAGACAACTTCGTATACACCACAACAGAATGGTGTTGTAGAAAGGATGAACCAAACAATTATGGAAAGAGCCAGAAGTATGCTTAGTGATGCATAGTTGGATAAATGTTTTTGGGCAGAGGTTGTGTGTATTGCTTCCTACTTGATAAACAAATCTCCTTGTAAGGCTCTTGATTCAACACCTTATGAAGTGTGGATAGGTAAGAAACCTTCTATTTCACATTTAAGGGTTTTTGGCTATGATGCTTTTGTTCATGTGCCTAAGGAAAAGCAATCTAAGTTGGATCCAAAAGCTGAAAAGTGTACATTCATTGGATATGGTGATAATGTGAAAGGTTATAAGCTTTGGAATCCACTAACCCACAAGATTATATTTTCTAGAGATGTTATTTTAAAGGAACTTAGAGCTATTTCTGAACCTAAGCAGCCAAAAGAAAAAGAAGAAAAGGTAAAGAAGGTTCACTTTGTTTTAGAGCAGTAAGATGCACTTTAGGAAGAATAGAATGATGGATTGGGAGGTGAAGAAGAAGATTTGAGTAGTTTTGATGAAGATGAGTCTATTGTTACAGAAGTTGGTGCAGATGATCATGCAAAAGAATGAGTAGAGTCTCTTACTCCACCCTTGAGGAGGTCCACAAGACAATGGAATTTAGCTGATAGGTATAGCCCACCAGATTTTTGTTGTGTATATGCTTTATTGAGTACTAATGATGAGCCTAGATCCTACTTGGAAGCTATTTCTACAGATAATAGTGAGTCTTGGCAATTAGCCATGCAGAAGGAGATGATGGATTTAGACTCTTGTAACACCTAAGATCTTGTTCATTTACCCAAAGGAAGAAAGGCCATAGGTTGTAAGTGGGTCTTCACGAAGAAGTTTGGAGTAGACAGGTCATTAGAGAAGTACAAGGCTAGACTGGTAGCTAAGGGCTACTCCCAGAGAGAGGGAGTTGATTTTGGTGAGATATTCTCTTCTATTGCTAAATTGACTTCAATTAGATTTCTCTTATCCATTGCTATAGCTTATGATTGGGAGATTGAGCAAATGGATGTTAAGACCACGTTCTTGCATGGAGATCTTGAAGAAGAAATTTATATGCAACAACCTACAGGTTTTGAGATAAAAGGAAAAGAACATTGGGTTTGCAAGTTAAAGAGGTCTCTCTATGGTTTAAAATAGTCCCCCACAATGTGGTATCAAAAGTTTGATTCATTTATGTTGAAATTGGGTTTTGTTAGAAGCGAGGAGGATCATTGTGTTTACATTCATTGTATTGATGATTCTATACTGGTTATGGCTTTGTATGTTGATGACATGTTATATTTCAGCAATACTAAGGGCATGATTAGTGACCTTAAAGCCAAACTTTTAGGTGCATTTGGTATGAAGGATCTTAGAGCTACCAGGTATATTTTGGGAATGGAGATTAGGAGGGACAGAGTTAACAGAAAGCTTTGGTTGTCACAAAGTAAGTATGTAAATACTATTTTGCAGAGGTTTAGTTTGTAGGGCTGTAAACCAGTTAGAATTCCTTTACCCATTGGTATTAATCTTTCATTAGATATGTCTCCAAAGACTGAGGATGATTTTGAGGATATGTCTAATGTGCCATATGCTAGTGATGTAGGGAGTTTGATGTATGCAATGGTTTGCACTAGACCAGATATTGCCCAAGCAGTGGGAGTGTTGAGAAGATTTATGTCTAACCCTGGTAGACAACATTGGAACTATGCGAAGAGGGTGTTTAAATATATTGCAGATACTCTTGATCATTGTTTGGTTTATTCTAGTACTGATAGTGCTGATAAATCTTTGGACATATAGGGTTTTGTTGATGTAGATTGGGCAAGTGACTTGGATAGTCGAAGGTCTACTAGTGGCTATGCGTTTACTCTGTTTGGAGGTGTTGTGAGTTGGATGAGTAAGAGGCAGCCCACAGTTGCTTTGTCCACCACAAAAGCAGAGTATATGGATGCAATTCAGGTCTCTAAGGAGGTAGTTTGGTTGAGGAGATTGTGTACAGGCATTGGATTTGATTGCAGGATCATTCAGATTAGTTGTGATAGCCAGAGTGCTATCTGTTTGGCCAAGAATCCCATGTATCATGCTTGGACTAAGCATGTTGATGTTCAATATCACTTTGTTTGAGAGTTGGTCATAAATGGAGAGATTGAGCTAAAGAAGATAGGCACTCAGGAGAATGTTGCAGATTCATTGACCAAGCCTATGAGCATAAAGAAGTTCATGTGGTGTAGAGAGGCCATGGGCCTTATTTCTAGTACCTAATTATTTTTTCATTTGATTTCCTATGGGTTGATTTATAATGTATAATGTCAAGTGGGAGAATATTGGGATAAGGTGCCATTAACCCTATAAATCCCAATATTATATTTATTCAATGTATTATTTGTAATTTGTAATTACCCATAAGGAGATGTACAAGTTTCACTAGTAGTGGTAAAAATTATTTACTGTCCACGATAATTATGGAGTACTACATGGTAAGTTCTGGAGTTACCAGTGGTAGTTATAGGATGTAATTTACTATGGTAAATGGTAACTAGTCAAAGTGGGGTACACATATGGAGGAATCACCTATTTTTAGTGTTATGACATGCATCATAGATGCTGTAAGAAGGTGTAAGAGATTCTATGACAACTATAAGTTGTCATAAGAATCTATGACATTTATGATAGCATATGACACGTTATAAGATGTTGTAAGTGGTTATTTTTGGCCCCTAGGTGTTCAAGCTTGCATGGGCATCTCTTGCCAAGTGTAGGATGCATGTATGATAGCTTTTATGACCTCTTAAGAGCCTATTTTTGTCCATGGACGCCCAAGGTTGTGTTGTTGACTCTTGACAAGTGTTATGAGCTTGTAAGAAGTAATTTAATGTTACATGGGTGAAGATTCCAAGGTGGACACCCATCTTGAGGTTGTGTAAATTCTATAAATCCACGACATAGTAGATGAGATGCATAACAGGTTTACAAGTACTCAGGTGCTGCCGAAATGTTGTCAAATTGAAGACTGAAGGAGAGATTGGTGGTGTTGTTGTATTGTAAATTATTTTTAGATTAATACAAACATTGTGCCTCTTTCCTGTGTGGAGTTTTTTTACCCGCAAGGGTTTTCTCCATGTTAAACATTGTGTTATGTGTTCATATTTTTGATTTTGTATTTCTGTGAAGCATAGTTTCATTTCTTGTTACAATCTACATCAATAATACACACTTAAAAGATTGTAGAAATTTATTTGAATCAAATTTCCATTGAAGTGTTTCTTTCATTTCTAACAATTCTTTAACATTCTCCTTTAGAACTTTGATTTCTTCTTCAGTTCTCTCTAGGTCATCAAGAGCAACCTCGAGATCTTCATTATTAACAATCATGCACTCATCTTCTGAAAGTCCAATAGCAAGAATCTCTTCTAGAGGAGTTGGAAACTTTCTATCTGCCATGTGTTCAGTCTTCAATATCTTCCTCAAGCGGTAAAGCTTCTTCCAAGGAACTTAGCTCTGATACAAATTGTTGAATGCACAAGACAACCAAGAGGGGGCGAATCATTTGTATCATAAACTTCAAACCCTCAAAAACATTCAGATCCACATTAACCTTTAAACTTGTTATGATGATTAAGTATGAAAAGAAAATAACATAATTTGAATCATAACAACACCAAACATAAGACACCACCATATTTTATGTGGAAAACTCAAGAAGGGAAAAAATATGGTGAGGATTAGCTCACAATATAAAGTAGTAGCGACACTGAATTACAAAAGGCTCACTGCCCAAGGTTCACTACCTAGAAGAAAGAAAGAAAGGCTCACTGCCAAAGGACTCACTGTCCAGAAGAAAGATATAGAAGAGGAGGCTCACTACCAGGGATGAATTGATATAATTGCATCTAACCTATGCATGGAGTACAGTTACAATGAAGCTCAATATTCACCACAACACAAACATCACCTTCACAGCAACACTAAAAAATAGTAGACACCTTCTACTCACTACATCCATTATCCTAACACATGAAAGCTCTCACTGCATTGATCAAATTCACATCACAGACAACATATTCATCACACATCCCATCAGTCATGAATCCTGGACACTTATTTATACCATCATCAACATTGAAATCATTCTCGAAGGTCAACAACACATCTTAACCCAGAAAATTCAAATTAGGTTTAGACCAAAACATTCCCATGGAGGAAAGTAATGAATGTGGACTGCATCACACCTTAGCATGGACCAAAATCCACTCTTACATGCTTCATCACACTTTCACAATCACCAAAGCATAACTGCAATTAGTGTAAACAACCAACTCAGCCAAACTTGTGTTAACACTATGAACTTTTAAGTGCACATTTCCTTAAGACCAAAAGATGACATGAGGACCACACTCCAAGCTTGAACATGATCTAGAAACATCCACAATCACCTGAAGATCAACAAAATTCTTTGCAACATCTTTCACCTGAAGAAAGTTCACACCGGAGCACTTAGGAACTTGCGGAGCACCAGACCATGAACCACTTGAATTGAAGAAAGATGTAGACTTTATAAGCATAAATCCAGAACTGCAAAGCCTAAAACAAATCTGCAGAGAAATGTAGAGCAAAATAGTTTCTCCCAGACATCTTTATACAACCCAAAAACACAGTCCACACATTGGTGAACACAACTTTCTCTGCACAACGAACTGGAGCACAAAATCTGGAACATAATATCTCTTAACACCTTTGAACAACATATTCAAATCGCAAAAGAAAATCTTCAATAAGGAAGAAATATAGAGAAAAACTAGAACAATACTCTGTTAAGTCATAACACATCTTCAACACACTGTTTCCTTTATTAATCAAATTTTCTCATAGGCACTTGGAAACCAACCAACAGAAGCATATTCCTAACATCTTCATCACTTTTGCAAAGCAACCGAATCACCTGAGACACTTTAATCAAATAGCTCATATCATTGCAACATCCTCAACTCTGCTCAACCTTATCTCTGATCTCTACTCAACACAAACTACTCATACTCTTGACATAGTTGACACCAATGACAACACAAGCTTGTTGATATCAATGACAACACTGATAACACATACTTGCAACAAGTTAGTCATTTCTAGGTGTGTATAGAAAAAATTGAGAGGTTGAATGATAAGATCAAAAGCAATGATAATAACAACTCAATTACCCATAACATCAAAATAATGATCTAAGTAAACAACCAAATAATCAATGAATAACACAAAAACAATGAAAGCTTTCACCTAGATTGTATTGTTATCTTGGTCGAATGTGGATTGCTTCATAAATTGCAAAACCATGTTTGCAACAAGTGGATGTAGATTGTGTTTGTGCTCAAACTGCTCAAGGGTGCTCAATGATGCGATGAATGCTCAATGCACTGTATGGATGCTTGAGAATAAATGATCAAAGAGGATTTTATATGAGATGAGGGGGGTTTATATAGGTTTGAATGAAGATCAATCAATGGATGAAATAAATCAATGAAATGGATGGTTGAGATAAATCAAATAACTCATGATGAATGTGCACATGACATGTGTCACTCCAAAAAGGTATTTTTATTAAGATAATTGCTTTTTGATAATAGACATGGAACATACATGAGAAAGAAAGATTTGATTTCATAAATTAGAATGTTTTTTTTTTAAATTTATGAGTTGGTGATAAAAATAAGATAAATTAAAGCCAATTAACTTAACTTTAGATTTCCTTTTTGAAGTTCTAAAAATAAGACTGATTGTGCACATGAGTTAACATGATATTTTTAGAGGATTTGGTAGATAATTGAAATTAAATAAATTTATTTAATTGATTGTGTATGATTGAAGAATATAATAGATATGAAGATTATAAATAAAATATTTGATTTTATTTATTTTTAGAGGATTGAGTTAATTTAAATAAATTTGATTGATTTATTTAAATTTGGAAGAACAATTTGATTTAATTAAATAATGAAAATTATTTAATTGTAGATAAGAGTATTTTGATGATAAATTAATTAAATAATTAATTTATTCAATTGACATGGATTTGAATTTTGGAAGATGATAAGATTTAATTAAATAATAAAAATTATTTAATTTTGGAAGAGTAAAGTTAATTTTGATTTAATTAATTAAATAAACAAAATTTATTCAATTAATGTCGAATTTAGGAATTTTGGAAGAAATTGATGATTTTGATGAAATTAATTAAATAATTTGATTATTTAATTAACGTTGAAATGCATGTGATTAGATAGATTTGATGAAATGGTCATTTTTGGGTGTCTACATTTTGCCCCTCTTTGATGCAATGTTGTTTATAGCGTTGCGTCAAATAAAATGACTGTTGAAGACATGATACAATTTTGATACCCCAGTGTAGCTATTTGCCCCTGTGTAGTTGGTGTAGGATGCCCCCTTGAGAGGAAAGAAGGGAAGTGACAGAAGAACTGGGTTGATGCTCGACTAGAAGATTGTGTTTGAGATAGGCGAGGTTGGATAGATGGTTGTAGGTCACGAGGAGAAAATTGATTAGGGGTTGGAAGAATTAGGGTAGGGACACTATAAATAGGGCCCAAGGGGTCAACACACCTCATTTGCACACTTAGAGTTGTCAAAAGTTAGAGCTTTTAGCCTCCTTGCTTAGTTGAGTTTATAGCATGCAGAGATATCAATTCTTGTGCATAAGCATCGGGCGGAGCAAGTGTGGACCTACGGAAGACCAGCAAGAGCACCGATAGTGTTAAGTGTTTGATAACCTACTTGTGTTAAGTTTCTAGGTCAGTTCTAAGGTTTGTTTTTAGGTTTTGTTTTATGTCAGCCAAAAGCACTAAGCAATGCCAGCGTGCCTTTGATAGTCAGGCAAAGTGCTCTTGGTAGGATAGTAAAGCGCGATTGGGAAAAACTCAATGCACTTGGTTTTTAGGGTGTGTGCCACAATGCAGATGGTAGGTTCGTAAAGTGCTCTTGGTAGCGCAGTAAGGCACTACTGGTTGGGTAGCTAGGCACTTTTAGTTTAGGTTTGCAAAAAATGCATTACACTTGCAACTTAGTAAGGTGCAATTGATTTAGCAGTGAAGCATACTTGTGTAAATCAAGTCACTCTTGGTGTTACAGTAAAGTGCTTATGTGCAAACAGTAAAGTGCACCTGGTACCACAGTAAAGTGCACTTGGTAAAACAAGTCGCTTTTGGATTTATAGATAGTTTGACCAAGGTAGAATGGAACATGTGCTTCTAGGGTTTAAGTGAGAGATGTGTAGGGCTGACCTAGGGTTTGTGACACATTGTTGTACTTGTTAATGTCCTTATTTACTTGAGTAGACCTAGAATATGTAGAATATCTTAACAAGTGGGTTTTGTGAATGTAGAATGTCCTTTCTCCCCTGATGTCGAGGAAGCGACACCATGTCATTGCAGACGAGGTGGTACAGATAGATTAGGTGGAGGATGCATTCTTGGAGTATATGGGACTATGGCATGTGGCACATTTGACACATATTAGGGTGAATCTGGCACTTTTGATAGCTATTGTTGAGAGATATCACAGTGAGCCCTGCTCTTTCCACTTTTTGATAGGGGAGGCTACTGTGACACTTGAGGATGTGTATCGCATCCTCAAGATCCTGATTGATGGGGAGAGAGTTGACTATGACCTAGAGTGAGGCGAGGCTGGTATGAGAGAGGTATTATGCACTGATGACCTCTAGATAGAGGATCACGAGATCCGTTGGGTTGATGTTTTGAGATTGTGTGATAGGATTAGATGGATTGTGGCTTCTCTAGTTGGTGTCTTCCTCTGCCTAGACAGGCAATCTCAAGGGTTATCTATTGGATGGGACACTGTACTGTCAGGGATGTTTACACATGGCATCTATTATGCATGGGGCCCATGTGTTTTGGGTCAGCTATACCATGATTTACATGACTGTGTCTACCATAGAAGGCGCGGCTTGTTAGCTAGCATTACATTGTTACAAGTATGGGCTTGGGAGCACATCCCAGTTATCAGATCGATGACCCAGTGTCATCGCAAAAGGGGGGAGCTATATACTTTTCTATATGAGGGTGTGATCACACATAGGCAGCTTGGTTCTGTGAGCTTATGGAGGCGGCAGATTGACATGATGGATATCTTCATTTCGAGACCATGGCTATTGTGTGAGGCATGGGAGGATGAGCATGAGAAGCTAATGTATTATAGGCAGGCCTAATATTTGTTTGGCCGATGAGTGGAGACTATTGAGAGATACCTGCCAGAGCGAGTCTTGAGATAGTTTGGTTTTCCGCAGGGGGAGCATGTGCGAACACGGCGAGAGGTTGGGGATTGGGATGATGAGATTCTAGTGGCCACAACTTTAGGAGAGTTGCAGGGACTTGCCCCAATTAGGTGGGATTGGGATTCAAGATTGGCTGATCCGAGGACACTGTCGGCTTATGACAGGTACTGGAAGACACACAGGCTAGTGAGACTGACCACACCAGGGGTAACAGGAGCAGTGTGAGAGGTGTTGGTGCTGGGTGGAGAGGCAAGGGTCAGGCGGGAGGCCAGAGGGCAGGCTAGACAACAGGCTAGTGGTGAAGACAAAGGCTAGCGGGCCGATGTTTAGATGCAAGAGGTGGAGGGTCCAGAGCCAATGATACAGGTTGTAGAGACTGAGCTGCAACAGACATAGTGGCATCTACATGAGGAGATTATGTAGAGGACTCGCTTGGAGCTCCAGATAGTAAGGTTAAGGAGGGATAGAGATGCATCTAGGGCGGAGGCTAGACAGGCTGAGGCCCAGGCCCAAGTACATGCACAGAGAACAATAGTGGAACAGACAACACTAGTAGTAGTATAGGAAGTGCCACCACCTTCAACAAATGATGGGCAGATTGCCTAGTTGACTTTGGAGAGAGACGCAGTAGTATAGTTGCGTTTAACAATAGAGACCATCTTTTAGAGGATTAGGTGAGAGAGAGATGAGGCATGCCGTGCATTAGGTGCGGATTAGATGACATTATTCAGTGAGCTCACCCGAGTTCAAGGAGAGTTGGTTACATTAAGTAGAGAGGTCGAGTATTATAGGGGTCTCTACTTTGGCGTGGTGTCGGTAGATCAGCGGGAGCCTAGCTTCCGAGAGTGAAGTAGGTTAGGGGCTTCCTCGTCACATAGGATAGGGTGATCAGTGTCATCCATTAGGGGACTATTTGTGCAGCTCGGTGGAGGAGGACCAGTAGGGGGACCTTCACCGAGTACAAGTGGAGGAAAAGGATCACAATAGGTGGGCAGCTCTACCCACTAGTTGACACTAGAGCATGTATATTTGTATATGTTGTATCTGTTTTGTATCATGATGGACATTGTATTATTTTGATTGATGCCTACGTGCATCTAATGTATATTACGGGCTCTTGATAGCCATGATGTACTGTATATTACCATATTGATGTACATTGATGTATATATGGACTTTGATGTGTAGACATGGACACTTGTATTTTGATGACCTTTACATGATGATATATGATGACATATTATGCTCACTTCTATTCATACTTCTGTTTATGCATTTCATTATGTCATGGATGTGATGACATGTATTTATGATTATGGATTTATGTGATGATGTATATGCTTATATGATGCTTATAGATGTATGACATGATGATGATTTTATATGATGATATAGATGTTATGGCATATGATAACATAATGATATGATATGCAATATCTAACATGTAGTTTTTGCAGATATACATCAGATGGTGATGGAGATAGATGAGAACATGATAGAAAAGACTATTGATCGATCATTGCTTGAAAATCTATATAAATGACATGGATAAATGGATGAGCTTATTGCAATAGTTTCACAAATGTTTATAAAGAGCAATCTTTATTTTGATATAGCACATGGATAGTTTTCCACCAAGGTATAAATGACCAAGGTGCTGTCATATCCTAGTGTGTAGGACGTTGACTCTGCAAGCAAGAGGTTTGAACTTAGATCCATTAGACATAATATAACCTTGTAGGAAATGTGAATGAGCCATAGTCTTGAACATAAAATACACTTCAAAATGAAAGAATAATATTAATATGTAAGATGCTACGTTGTAACACTCACACAAGATAAATATGCTGCTAAGAAAGATACTAAAGATCATTCCTCAAACATGACACACAAAAAGCAATGACAATGCCCCCAATCCGTACTGCATCACAACATACCAAGATATAGATAAATCAAGGTAATCTTGAATAAGTAATGGGAAAGAGACAAAAAGATAAACCAAAAATAAAATTGACTGACTTAGAAAGTAAACATATAGCCAACATATTCTCTTTCCAAAGAGGTTGCTTAGGATAGATAGGATAGATAATAGCCTTATTGTAGGAATGATATATCTGTTAAAGGGTGTTATCTGTTGATAAGATAATGTCTAGTTTTAGGAAATGCAACATGTCATATAAGACGCCTGGTCTAGTTTCGATCATGGAACATCCTGTATAAGACACGTGTGTTGATCTGTTGTTTGGTTGAAGTTGATTGATGTAGCAGATATTGGCAATTGATATGTAGGACAACAAATGGCTCTGCAAGTAGGTGTTGTTGCTTTAGGTTTGTTAAGGATTTTTTCTTTGAAAGGATGCATTTGTTTGTTGTTATGCTGCTTGAGTTAGTCAAGTCGAGGTGGATGGATTTTGATAAATGAAAGATTAAGAAAGATAGAATGTCAATGGATTGAGATGGGTGAAGAATGATGAATCGTATGTGCCTAAGTACTAGAAACTTCCTTCATATTCCAGACTACCTACATACCCTGTATCCACGGGATCAAGGCACATTACGATGGAAGATGAATATGATAATATGTAGTTCTAGGTAGAGTGATGAGTGGGTCAACGTGTTTGAGCTTGGGTAGATGAAAAGATGACATCTTATGTACATGAGTACTGGAAACTTCCTTTGTATTCCATACTACCTACATACCCATATCCATGGTATCAAGGTATCTTAAGATTGAGAAATTGATATGTAGTTTTGGTTGGTGATGTAGGATAGGATGAAGATGTCTGGTTTCAGAAATGAAACACTTCGTGTAAGACGCTTGGTCTGATTTCGAGAGTGTGACAATCTGTATAAGATGATTGGTATGAATGATGGATTGGTTTGATGTGTATTTGTTTTTGTTTTTGTTTAAAGATAGATGTGAACCACGAGCAAGGATCCATTCCTAGACCTAGGTTAAGGAAAGGGTTACCCCCATTCTGGTAGAGGTGTTGTTATGGTTGACTGACATAGGATAACAATGGATGACATGAAGACATAGATAGCTGACATAAGATAACTTGACATGGATAACTGTTGACATAGGATAATGATGATGGACGAACTGATAGAGAGAAGCTGATGATTGACATGGGATGAGTGACATTGACAAATTTCCAATCTATTCTAGATAGGGAAATGGAAATGCAAACAGGTCAATGGTTTTATTATGGATAGATGGATGAATTTTACTATGGAATGTACATGGAATGAACAAGACTCGATAGATGATGGATGATGACTCTACACATAGCACCTATTTGTCAGGTTTTCACTATGGTACTTATCGAAGGTGCCTGTTTACCAAGTTTTCACCAGAGGACAGATTTTTTTCTGGCGTGGATACTTTGAGGATCAGGCATAGAACTTCTTGATATGAACACTATTGAGTGGCTCATCTAGAGGAATGCCTTTAGGTGTAGCTAAAGTATAAGCTCCTGATTCATATGTTGCTGTGATAATGAAGGGTCCTAACCAATTAGGCTCCAATTTGCCCTTCTTTTCTTGATCTGCTTGATTTCTCTGATTTTCCTTTAAGACAAGGTCACCAACTTGAAACCGTCTTTCTTTGATCTTCTTGTTATAGTTGTGCCGAAGGTAGTTTTGATAGACATGGAGATGATTAAGTGCGGCAAGGCACCTCTCATCTAGTAGTTATAGCTCAGCTAATCTGGAAGTGCGATACTCCTCTCCATGAATCAGGTGCTCCAGAGATACTTTGAGGGATGGGATCTCGCCCTCTATCGGTAGGATGGCTTTAGAGCCATAGACTAGGGCATAGGGTGTTGCACCAGTTGGTGTTTTGATACTAGTGCGATAGGCCCATAAGGTGGGATTGAGTTGCAAGTGCCAATCATGACTAACTTCATTGACAATTTTCTTGAGGATTTTGAGAATGGTTTTATTGGAAGCCTCAGCTTTGCCGTTACTCTGCAGATAGTAGGGAGTGGAAAAGTGATGTTGGATATTGTATTGGGTGCACAAGGCATGGACATCTTGATTCTTGAATGGTCTCCCATTATTAGTGACAATGGCTTGGGGGATACCATATCAACAAATGAGGTAGTTAAGGATAAACTTGGCTATTTGCTTGCCGGTAATATAAGTCATGGGAATGGCTTCAACCCACTTCGTGAAGTACTCAGTGGTGGTAATGATAAATTTATGGCCATTGGAGGAGGATGGATGGATTTTTCCTACGATGTCGAGACCCCATTGTGAAAAAGGCCATGGAGTTGTCACAAGTTGTAGTTCATGAGCTGGTGCGTGAATCAAATCTCCATGTTACTAGAATTGTAGAAACTTCTTAGCCAACTGTAAAGCATCTTGTTCTATTGTAGGCCAATAATAACTTGTGCAGAGTATCTTCTTAGCGAGGTTAGGACCAGTAGAATGTACACCACAGACACCTTCATGTATGTCTCGTAAGGTAGCATTGGCTTCTTCCGTGTTAAGACATCATAAGAGGATACCATTGAGACTCTGGTGATATAGTGTATCAACCAGAATGGTGTAACAAGAGGATCGACGGATAAAGGTTTTGTGTTGGGTTGTAGATAGCTCAAAGGGAAAGGTACCATGTTTAAGGTATTCATAGATATCTTCGTACCATGGGGAATTAGGACCAACAAGTTCACAAATGATTTTAGTAGTTGGAACATCGATGGCTGGTATCAACAATTGCTTGATCAAGAATTCACATTTCTATGTGTTTGCAGGCATGTCTATAAGTGACCCCACAGAAGCCATAGAATCTGTAGCTTTGTTATGCTCTCTTGGAATTTGCTCAAAAGTGATGCTAGAAAAGTGTGGTTTGTATGCATCCACTAGTTGCTTGTAAGTGACCAACTTTTCTTCTTTTAATTGATACTCATCAATGACTTGTCAAATGACCAGTTGTGAGTCTCCATATGCCTATAGTTCTTTGATTTCCCATTGGACTATTGTATGGAGACCTATGAGGAGTGCTTCATACTCGGCTATGTTGTTGGTGCAAGGAAATGCAAGCTGATATGACTTTGGGATATAGTCATTTTGTGGTGTGATAAAAAGGATGTCGGCCCCTGATCCATGCTATGTGTAGGAACCATCAAAATACAATTCCACATTAGTGAGGTAGAAAGAGTGAAGATATTCTCATCTGGAAAGTCAGATGCCATGGGATGTACATCTGTCATAGGTGCTTTTGCTAGTTGATCTTCTAGGGCTTGTCCCTTGATTACTTTCTGATCCACATACTCAATGTCAAACTCACTAAGGATCATGACCCATTTACTTAGTCTACCTGTGAGAGCTGCTTTTTCTAGTAGATACTTTAATGGATCAATTTTGGCTATTAGATTTGTGTGTTGGTTTAGCATGTAATGCCACAACTTTTGGGAAGCAAACACTAAGGCTAAACAAGCTCTTTCCATAGGTGAATAATTAAGTTCATAACCCACCAAGGTTTGACTGATATAATAGATTGCATGCTCTTTTCTTGACTCATCATGCTGTGCTAGAAGAGCCCACCAAGACAAGAGGTGTAGCTAGATATTCTTTGAGCTGATCAAATGTTGCTTGACACTTATCATCCCATCGAAATGAGACATCCTTTTAGAGCAAGTGTTGAAATGGTTGACATTTATCCACTAGTTGTAGATAAATTGCCTAATGGATTGTAACCTCCCTTAAAGGCTCTTTCAGATTCTTTGGTGGAGGCATCTCTACTATAGCCTTGACTTTGTTGAATCTACTTCAATGCCTCTGCAAGATACAATGTATCCCAATAGTTTTCCTGAGGTTACCCCGAAGACACATTTCTTTAGATTGAGTCTTACTTGATATTTTTTGAGTCTGTCAAAGATTTGTCCTAGAACCTATATGTGATCTTCCCTAGAAGACTTTACTAGTATATCATCAACATAGTCCTCCATGATGTGATGAAAGAGATCATGGAATATCACTGTCATTGCTCTTTGATAGGTTGCACCTGTGTTTTTAAGACCAAATGGCATGATGCATTAACAATAGGTACCCTAAGGACAAGTGAAAGCAGTTTTATGTTGATCTTCTTCTGCTATCATTATCTAATTATATCTGAAAAATCCATCCATTAGAGAAAGCATTTCATGGACCGTGGTCAAGTCTACTATGAGATCAATGTTTAGCAATGGAAAGTCATCTTTGGGACATGCTTTGTTGAGATCTCTAAAGTCAGAAAACATGCGGATGCCCCTGTTTGGTTTAGACACAGGTACAATGTTTGAGACCCATTTTAGATAATCAATAGGCTTGATAAATTTTGCATCTAACAATTTTTGTATTTCAACTTTCACCAAGAGAGTGATCTGTGGGTGCATCTTTCTTATCTATTGTTTGACTGTTTAGCTTTTGGATCAACTGTGAGATAGTGAACAACTAGTGAAGGGTCCAACCCTGGCATATCAGCATAGGTCCACGCAAAGTTGATGGTTCATTGTAATAAGAAGTTGGTAAGATTTTTGTGCTCTTGTTCTGATAGTGATGCTGCAAGGAATGTTGTCTTTGGATTTTGCTCTGTGCCAAGATTTATCTCTGTAGAATCTTCCATTAAGAGAGCTGATTTCTCTTGATACTTAGATGGTAGGGGAAGGTCAAATCCTCCATCCTTAGGTGCCACAGTTGGGTTTTTGCCTTTGGATACGTCCTTCTTTTTTACTATTTACTGGTCAGGAGGTGCTAGAGTGTGGTTTTCACCTAGAGATCTTTCTTTATTTTTAGTTTTACGACTGGAGGATTTGGCATTCTCACCAAAATAAGCAATTTGCTCTAGTTCCATTACAAAACTAGCTTTGTGATCACCAAGAGGGATACCATCTCGAAGTCCCATGAACTCTGCAATAGCTTCATCATTCTAAAATACATCTAGAATAGGGGTCCCTTGTTGATCCCAATCGATAAGTTTAGGGTAGACAAGTGTTACAATTTGGGTGCTAGTGGCGGATGTTAAGGATACGAATGATAGCATAAATACAAAGGATTTAGTGAATAGGTTAGTCATATGGAGGCAAGAGTTGTCAATGATATCCTCTTTAGATGTTGAATCTGTGAGAGAAGTTTGTGCTACCTTATTGAGAATACCCTCAATGTCCAAGGCGCATGATACCTTCCTACCAAATCCTAACCCCTTCTTGTCTAGCTTCTTCTTCACAATAATGGGTTCCATGTCACCTTGGTTATCCTTCCCAAGGCTACCTTTTCCTTTATAGCCCATGTTTTTCACAATTCTTAGGTTATTACCATATTGTTTGACTGGTATGGTGATTGGTTCTTTCTCCTTGTAGAGCCAAGATGAGATGTCTTCAATAGTTTCCTCTGCCAATAATTTTCCCTCTTGGAATTGGGTTAAGGATGCTGGAGGAGGGATAGCTACTTTCTTAGTTATTTTAGCTATGGGCAGTTGGCCATAGGATTTAGGGGATAAGGGCATCCACCCTACACAACAAGATTTTGAGATATCATATTCACCAAAGCCTATATCATGGATGTGAGTTGTGATTTTAGGAATAGGATTAGGATTGGGTTCAACTTCAGAGGCTTTTTTTAGAGTGTCAGGGTCAACATACAATGGAGATTCATAGGCTTTGTCATTATTTGGCACTTGGTTTCTATTCTTATAACTGCCTTGCAAGGTACAATAGAGTTCAAAAGGATTAGGGTCTCCTAGGATAGTGATCTTTGTACCATTAAATGAGAACTTGAGAGATTGATGGTATGTGGAGGGAACAACTTTCATGGCATGGATCCATGGGCATCCTAAGATAATGTTATAAGGTAGCTCAATGTCAAGAACTTGGCACCTAGTTTCCAGCATGACGGGGCCTACTTGTATAGGCAAGTGGATAATACCTTCTGAATGGCGCTCAGTATCATCATACCCCTTTATTGTAATGCTTTGATCAATGTTGACATGATCCTCAGAGTATCCCAATTGTTTAAGTAACTTGAGAGAATAGGTATTGAGACCAGTACCACCATCTATAAGTATGCGTTTGATCTTTCATTTATGGATGAAGACTTCAATGTGAAGTGCATCATTGTGGCATGGATCATGGGATGGGAGGTCCTTTTCAGAAAAGATCACATTTTAAGGTGAGGCAATGTTACCTATTATAGCTTGGAAATATGTGACCGCTATGTTATTAGGAACTGAAGACTCTTGTAGGGCTTTTTCTAGCACAACTTTATGCACAGGTGATGACTGCAAAAGGTCCAGAATAGAGATCTATGCAGGGGTTTTCACTAGATGTTTAACAAGATTGTAATCAAATTGAGTTGGGAGACATGGTGTAGGCCCACGAAGGGTAACACGACCATGACGAGTTGTGATTGCACAATCTATAGATTTACCTTTGATAGTGACGGTAGACACATGACTTTCTTCAAAACGACCTACAATAGAGTCAGAGGAAGTTGAAGCTTTGTTGACTCCTTTACCTTTGTTGGGATTTTGACCTTGACCATGGTTAGGGAATGGCTCCTTGTACATGTTGAGGTCTTTATTGGTGTTTTGAGTTGGTGGTTCATCATCAAAAGTGATTTGTTTTCTGTCGATAAGGTTTTGGATCAGGTGTTTGAGTTTTATGCATGCTATAGTTTGGTGTCCTTTAGTTCTATGGTACTCACAAAATTCATTATCTTTGTACCATGTGGTTTTGTAAATAGGTTTGCCATATGGGGGAGCATCTGGTAAGGTGACGAGTCCATTGTGTATAAGTTTCTGTAGAACATACTCTATGGGCTCTCCCAAGGGAGTGAATTGACGTCGTGAAGGGTAATCTTGTTGAGGTTGCTCTTGTTGTCATTGATGTTGGTTTTGGTTTGGTTGTCTTTATTGTTGTTGGTTTTGTTGAGGCTGAGGTTGACTTGGTTTTGATGAAAGATGAAGGGGTGTTTGCAGTGTTTGGACATGTTTGGAATCTACAACACCATCATTGACCATGTTTTTATTTTTGTTCCAAAACTTGGGCTTATTGTTTGTTTGTTGTTGAGGAGCATTGTCTTTAGTTTCTTTGAAGATTTTTACCATGTCTTTAGCAACGAGGGCTTTTTCAATGTTGATGCCCTTATAGGTAATTTTGTTGAAGGTTGTAGCACTAAGAATTTGCAAATGAAAACCCAATTCTTGGTTAAGGTTCTGCACGAATATGCTAACAAGTTGCTTTTTAGGTATTTTGAATGGGAATTTGCTATCCATGTGTCTCCATCTTTGAAGGAAGGAGATAAGAATTTCCCCATTTTTTTGTTTGTTGTTACATAAATCGGTCATGGAGACTTCATGTTCTATGTTGTATGAGAAATGGGCTGCAAATTTTTCTGCAAGTTCGTTAAAAGATTTGATACCTGTAGGTAGATGAGAGAACCATTCTATAGCTTGACCTCCTAGACTATGAGGAAAGAGGCACATGATATATGTGTCATTATGTGCAACCTCGAAACAAGTGATATAGAATTCTCTAATGTGGTTTTTTGGGTCTCCTCTTCCCTTGTATTTATCAAATTTGGGTATAGTGAAGTTGGGAGGAAAATGGATCATTTGCAATGATCGATCAAATGGATAAGGACAAACCTCTTCCAAGGAGAAGGTTTTCTTAGTATGACCAAATGTAAGATCGACTACTTGTTTTTGTACTTCAGCAAGTTTGAGTTCCATAGTTGTTGGAAGGTTTGGAAACATCTCCTGTTGCACTAGAGGTGGTTGTTGTTTCCCATATGGAAGATTGTAGTTGAAGCCATAGGCATTGGTGTTATAAGGATCATATGATTGGTTAGGGTCGTATGTTTGTATGTTGGGTTTGGATTGGGTTGGTTTTGGTTATTTGATTTTGGATAGGTGGGGGTGGAGCTAGGTAAGAATGTAGGCTTTGTGATGGTTGTAGATAAGAATTCTGGTTTTGTGGAGGTGGTGTGAGGAAAGAATTCTGTGGAGGAAAGATAAAGTTTGTTGGGTTTGGTTGCGATGGTGGAGTATAGCCATAGGATAATTGGTTTTGAGATGGTTAAGGGTTGAGATAGGTGTGGGTTAGGTTGAGAGTGGAAGATCTTTGTGGTGGAGGGACATAGGTAGATGGGTTTTGTGATGGTTGGGTTTGATTGAGATATGTGTTGAAAAAGTTTAATGTAGATGATCGTTGTGGCGGAGGGACATAGGTAGATGGGTTTTGTGATGGTTGAGGTTGATTAAGATAGGGATAGGTAAGATTGAGTGTGGAAGAATGTTGTGGTGGAGGGACATAGGATGTGTTGACATTTTGTGATGGTTGGGGTTATATGACATTGTTTGGGTTAATGATATGGAGGGTTGATGAGATTAGGGGTGGTGTTTGTTGAGACCCTTGTTGCATGGCTACATAAGTGTTTCCTAGATTGTAATTTGGTGGGAAACCATCTCGTGATGGGGTAGCCAATATTCCACTTGTGATTGGAGTGGGCATTTGTGACATGTTAGGAGGTTGCTGTGTGTTTTATTTAGCAAGAGTAGCCTGTCTTGTTAGTTCTGCTTGATGATGTAGAGTCTTTTGTTGGTGTTTGTAAATATCCATAGAAGTTTTAAGAGGTGATATGGGTCTTTTTGTTGTTGGATTTTGATAAAGAGGATTCTCATATTGTGCGTCAAAAGGTTTAGTCATTCTCCCTTGTGAGCTTTGTTTGGGTATGGGAGTGGTCACAGTTGACATAGTTTAGACATCTGATATAGCATCATGGGTTTTGTTTTGCTCTTGAAGTTTGGATATATCAAAGTCTTGGGGTAACTTGGCTCGTTGTTCTGCTAGTAAGTGAAAGAAATGATCTTGGTTCTCACTAAGGATTTTGTCAAACATGGCTATGGCTCTAGGATCTTACATGATTTCATCAAGGTTTTGTAGGTATCTTCTTGAGAGGATTGACCTTCAAAGTGTCACTCTTCTTGAGATGGGAATTGAACCATGGTATAACTAGGTGTAGCAAAATCATGAGGCATGTCAGTAGTGAATTTAGTTACATGTACCAAAGAGGCATTACCTTCTTGAGGATTGGTTGGTCTTTCCATTGGTGTTTTTGGAGTACCCTTTGGAGTCATTTTGGATTCGTTTGGTTGAGGTGTATGAGGAGGCGATTTGCACTTCCTTGGGGCAACTTGCTTAGCCTTCATAGATTGTTGGAGTCTAGTGGTTACCATGGGATGCACTAAGACAATATGTTTGAGATTTTTCTAGGATTTTGCTGCTTGATAGTTTGATGAACAGTTTACTGGACCAAAGGCGTGGGACTGTGTTTACCAAAGGTGAGCTACTATGTTACCAAAGGTGCTGGAATATGTTGCCAGAAGTGATGCATTGTTATACCAAAGGTGAATTACTGTATTGCCGAAGGCGAGCTATTGTTGTACCAAAAGCGCTGAAGTAGTGTCAGTGAGTTTTATAAGGAAAATTTTGATAGATTTGGATTTGATTTTGATTGGATTTGCTTTGGCAAGAGAAAACACATCAAACAAAGTGGCAAAAAGGGACTAACACAATAGATAGTGTATGTTCAAGGCTCGTGGAAAAGCCCAATGTTTCCATGGGTATAAGACAATTGCAAATAATTTCAAGCACTTTTATCCCTAGAGACAAGCTTTCATTGTGATAGTTCATCCCACAACATGAAATATCTATCAACTAAATGTCATTCCATATAGGTGTCGTACATTTGTATCTTTGTGAGAGATGATGGGTAGGGATATCTCACCCTCCCCTCAGAAAGCCACAAATAGGTCACAAGTGCTTATGCTAGCTGAGGGAATACTATCTCTTCTCAAGGGAGGCAATGGTGAGTATCTTGGGGGCAAAACCTGCTATGCTCTTGCACTGAAATTTATCACAACATTCAAAGGTGAATCAAGTAGTCACTATCTAGATGGTTCTTAGTTGCTTTGAGGGACCAATGCCTTACGAGTAATGTGACAAGCTCCTAAAAGCTTTAACCAATCCTACTAAGAGTATCAAACACTTCGCACAATGTGAAATCACTTTCACAAAGAGCTAGTACACCTCTTTTTGATTTGGCACAACAAGTTAAGGCTGATGTCGGTTATGACTTGGCTTTCACCTTATCCCTCTTATATAGTAGTTCAAAGGAAAACTCCGCTTAGGGTCGTCCCTTTTGGATGAAGTGCAATCCAAAAGTAGGCCCTTCTAAAGGAATAACTGAAAAGTAAGATCAAGCACGTCAAACAAAGGTTCAATTGTCCCGTTATAAGGAAAAAAAAGGTGCAACTATATTAGGCACACACATGATTGTAGTTGTCAATTTTCCTTTATGAAATTGAAGTGTTTGACATTCATGTCTATTTTCCCTTAGAAAATTGAAGTGTTTTAGCATGCATGTCCATTGTCCCTTAATAAAGTAATATGTTCCTAAGACTTTAGATTGCAAAGATGATTTGTTCAATTGTCCCTTAAGAAAGCAATATGTTTCTAAGACTTAGTGCGATAGATTTGGTGATTTCTTCAAAGCTCATCTTGCATGAACATATTAGAGAAAGCCATTTTCTCTATTTGAGTGATAAGAAGCTGCATCAATTTGATTAGTTCCACACAAACTCAAGAGTTAGCAAAAAAAAATTAATTGACCGAAAGTGCTTTAGTGGGTTACCAAAGGTGACTTACTGTATTGCCCAAAGCGTTGGACTATGCTACCGAAGGCAGTTACTACAGAACCAAAAGTGATCTATGCTACCAGAAGCATGGTACTATGCTACCAAGAGCAAATTACTGTACTACCAAAAGTGCTTTGCTGTCCCAGATCTAAAAAAAGTCATATTTTGTTAAAAAAGATAGATCAAAAGATATCTTCATGGTTGATAGATGATTTGGGATGTTTGATAGAGGATAAGATCTCTAACCTACAAACATGAACAACTCACAAGATGCTATGAAAAGAAAGGTTAACTCAAAAAATGTTAGTACTCCTAAATACGTCAGCTTAGGTAGTATAAATGATAATTGAAAGACAAAAAAAATTAGCTTGTCAGTCAATGAATGATAAGTATGATGAGTTAGAAACCCTGCAAATCAGAAAACAAAATTAGAAACCCTAATAGACCATAAGTGCTTTATTGTTATGCCAAGTGTGTTGCACTGTGATACCAAAAGCATGGTAATGTGCTCCCAAAGGCGCTACAGTATCACCTGAAGGCACTGTACTATAATACCAGAGGTGCTGCACTGTACTGCCAAAGGCACTTTTCTATGTTGATATGCGTTGTTCCATACTGTACTTAAAAAAATCAATTTCTTAAAGAAAAAGAGCGATTAGTGGGTCTCACCGGGCATGTTAGAATGTGTATAGGAAAAATTGAGAGGTTGAATGATAAGATCAAAAGCAATGATAATAACAACTCAATTACCCATAACATCAAAATAATGATATAAGTAAACAACCAAATAATCAATGAATAATGCAAAAACAATGAAAGCTTTCACCTAGATTGTATTGTTATCTTGGTCGAATGTGGATTGCTTCATAAATTACAAAACCATGTTTACAACAAGCGGATGTAGATTGTGTTTGTGCTCAACGATGCGATGAATGCTCAATGCGCTGTATGGATGCCTGACAATAAATGATCGAAGAGGATTTGTTATTAGATGAGGGGGGTTTATATAAGTTTGAATAAATATCGATCAACGGATGAAATAAATCCATGAAATGGATGGTTGAGATAAATCAAATAACTCATGATGAATGTGCACACGACATCTATCACTCCAAAAAGATATTTTTATTAAGATAATTGTTTTTTGATAATAGACATGGAACATACATGATAAATATAGATTTGATTTCATAAATTAGAATGTTTTATTTATTTATTTATGAGTTGGTGATAAAAATAAGATAAATTAAAGCCAATTAACTTAACTTTAGATTTCCTTTTTGAAGTTCTAAAAATAAGACTTATTGTGCACATGAGTTAACATGATATTTTTGGAGGAATTGGAAGATAATTGAAATTAAATAAATAAATTTATTTAATTGATTATGCATGGTTGAAGAATAGAATAGATATGAAGATTATAAATAAAATATTTGATTTTATTTATTTTTAGAGGATTGAGTTAATTTAAATAAATTTGATTGATTTATTTAAATTTGGAAGAATAGTTTGATTTAATTAAATAATGAAAATTATTTAATTGTAGATAAGAGCATTTTGATGATAAATTAATTAAATAATTAATTTATTCATTTGACATGGATTTGAATTTTGGAAGACAATAAGATTTAATTAAATAATAAAAATTATTTAATTTTAGAAGAATAAAGTTGATTTTGATTTAATTAATTAAATAAACTGAATTTATTCAATTAATGTCGAATTTAAGAATTTTGGAAGATGATAAGATTTAATTAAATAATAAAAATTATTTAATTTGGAAGAATAAAGTTGATTTTGATTTAATTAACTAAATAAACAAAATTTATTCAATTAATGTTGAATTTAGGAATTTTGGAAGAAATTGATGATTTTGATTAAATTAATTAAATAATTTGATTATTTAATTAACATTGAAATGCAGGTGATTAGACAGATTTGATGAAATGCAAGTGATGCGATAAAATGGTCATTTTTGGGTGTCTACACTAGGTTCTCTTCACACTAGTCTTTTTAAGTTTACTTAGTTGTCATTGGAGCATTTAATAATGTATGTTCTATGTGCATTTAATATTTGTGCACTAGTTGTCTCATGTCATAGCATTAAGACACTTGACATCTTACAAGCTTGTCTTACATGCATTTATTATTTGTGTCATCTAGTTTGTTTTTCCACTATGTTAGCCTTGTGCCTTATTACTCAACCTTGTCTATATAAGGAAGGTATCTCATTGTACATATCAATGAAATGCAATGCAATGATGTAACATCAAGTCAATATCAATTTGCATCAGATTAAGCCATTTATCCTCTTATTTTTTACATTGGAAAGGTATTGAGGAACTCTACACAACCATATATGCACCTTCTTTAGATTCAACCTCAGGTTAATTTTATTTAGTTTGTAGTATATTTACATTCTGGTTAATAACTTGAACATCCTAACACTTGGAGAAGTGAAATTTATTTTATAAGGCTTCATTTGTTGTATTAATTCATTTGTGAGTTTATGATCTCTAAGCATTTGAGGAGAAATCATGGGTTTTGCCACTCATTCTTTTGTGGTCAAATTGACTAAGGATAATTGAGTCTTGGCAAAAAGGCATCCTGATACATCTCAAATAGCTAAATCTTTTGCCTTATCTTTATGCGTATTCCTAAACTAGATGCACCTCAGAAGAAACATAATTGAGGTTTCAATATGGATCATATTGTAGGATTAATTGATTGCAGTGTTGATTATGATGTTGTGTAATCTTTTCATTTATGAGTGACCACACACACTTTGGATTCAAATTTGGGAGTTGTATGGAGACCCTCATGTCTCACCATTTTCAGATGATCCTGTAGTAGATTTCCTTAATCACCTTGATGATGCAGATTGTTGGATCTAGGGCATACAACTGAGAGGGGGGGGGTGAATCAGTTGTATAGAACTTGTTCTCTTTCAAACACTTAATTCTCTGTTGTTAGTTAGCAGCATATCAAATAATCATTCATGGAAGCACAATACATAAACACAAGAGCAAATAAGCATCAACACATTGAACACCAAGATTTTGACGTGGAAAACCCGGTTAAGGGAAAAACCACGGGGTGATTAACCCAAGAATTATTCTCTGTTAGAAGAATAAGGAAAAATGAATGGCACATGCCAATAAGGGCTCACTGCCCGAGCACACTGCTCACAAAGAGGCCCACTGCCTACAAGGAGACACACTGTCTACAAAGTGATAAAAATCACAGTCTTGAACTGGAGAACGACATCTCTACTATGTCCGGATCAGTTCCAATTAAGCCCAACAATCTCTGCTCTGCCTTTCGCACCTTTCTTCGCTATATCCTGCTCATCCACATGCCACACCATGAAATGAATTCACAAATCATTATTTATACAAGACATCGACTTAGGAGCAAGCATCTAAGTCGGCAAACAACCATAGGAGTATCCGCAAGATGAATAACACATCCGGTCGGCTATCACAAGAACATTCGCAGGATGAACAACTCATCCAGTCGGCTAAACAGAGCAATAACTTCATCCGGAAGAATAACTTCAATTCCGGGCTCTACCATCAATGCGGACCAACAACACAACCTAAACATGATTCAAGAACCTTCACAAGTCTGTCTGAATGTCCGGATACATCCGCACTTCCTCTGCTTACTGGGATCTCTTGTCTTCCTCATCCGGAACTTCAAGAACACAGTCTGTCGCCACTGTCATAATGCAGGAGGTACTTCCGGACCTCCAAATCACACACAAATCAGGATGACACATCACAAGGACATCTCAAACACTCCTTCCAATCCGCAGATTATGATAATACAATTCCGGACCTCACCGGACCTTTTTGTGATCCTCTGTCACCTCCGGATACTTGCCGGACCCGGTTCTATACCGGCAGCCATAACTCCTTCAGATCTTCATGCGGACCTCTGAAATCTTAACTGTAGCATCTCAAGATTCATATCTACTAACCCTTTAATCCGCATCCTCCGGTTCTCATCCTATACAGTATATTTACCTTCTTCTCATCACTGTTCTTCACTGTTCCTGACTGAGGCTAATTTTCTCAATATGCTCAGCACAAAGCTCATCAAATCCTTCTTGTCAGTGCAGTATGAGTATGTTGACATCAATGACAACACTGGCTCACCTCATACTTGCCAACAATCTCCCCCTTTGTCATTGATGGCAACATATGATGTGAAAAACCATTAAGACAAGAACTTCTCTTTTCTGTCACAGCTCCCCCTATCAACAACAACTCTTCACATGTCTTCCTTTGCTGCTCCCCCTTTGATCATCAACCACTTGTTTTTCACATGTCTTCTCTCCCCCTTTGACATCAATGGCAAAGGGCTCATACTTGCAACTCTCATGCATCAGAATAATACCAGCTGCTCCCCCTTAGTTGCAGCTCCCCATTAGTCCGGATCACAAGATATGACTGTGATAGCCACCGGACTGATGCACATCAGTGCATCTTAGTTCATCACCGGAGGGGCCATGACCCCTAACTTCTCCCGGAGATATTCAAATGAGTCCTTGGGAAGAGGTTTTGTAAAGATATCTGCAATCTGATCCTTGGAGGGAACATACTCCAATCTGACTTCTTCCTTGTTTACTTGTTCTCTCAAAAAGTGAAATTTGATAGATATGTGCTTAGTCTTAGAATGCAATACCGGATTCTTGGAAATATTAATTGCACTTGAATTATCACAGAAAATTGTAATAGGCTCCTCATATTCAACTTTGATGTCTCTTAGCATCTGCTTCATCCACAAGATTTGAGTGCAACTACCTGCTGCTGCAATGTATTCTGCTTCAGTTGTAGACAGAGATATTGCATCTTGTTTCTTGCTTAGCCAAGAAACCAATCTCTTCCCCAAAAAGAATGCTCCACCACTAGTGCTCTTCCGGTCATCCACATCTCCTGCCCAATCTGCATCTGTGTAAGCATGAAGAGAGAAATCCGGATCTCTAGGATACCATAGACCATACTCAACTGTCCCTTTCAAGTATCTAAAAATTCTTTTGATTGCCATAACATGAGATTCTCTAGGATCAGCCTGGAATCTTGCCACAAGACCAACAGCTTGCATTATATCTGGTCTAGTTTGAGTGAGATACAACAATCCACCAATCATTGATCTATACTTTGTCTGATCTGCCTTTGGAGAATCATCATCTTTGCTTAACTTACATCCGGTTGCCATAGGAGTGTTCATAGGCTTTGAGTCTTCCATACCAAATTTTTTTAACAATTCTTTCACATATTTGGTCTGAGAGATGAAGATCCCTTCTTTTGTTTGAGTAATTTGCAGACCCAAGAAGAAATTCATTTCACCAAGCATAGACATTTCAAACTCACTTTTCATCTGATTTGCAAAAGTTTTACACATACTATCTCTTCCTCCAAAAATGATATC
The DNA here is from genome assembly GCA_027924645.1 of Cunninghamia lanceolata. Classification (NCBI taxonomy): domain Eukaryota; kingdom Viridiplantae; phylum Streptophyta; class Pinopsida; order Cupressales; family Cupressaceae; genus Cunninghamia; species Cunninghamia lanceolata. The sequence goes on along the minus strand of BSBN01000848.1, from coordinate 5,758,703 downwards.
ATCCACAAACACTTCAACAATCAGAATGTTTTCATGATCAATTTTGAAATATAAGTTGCTGTCAGCAGTACCTTTGTTGAATCCAATCTGCACAAGATGCTTATCCAACCTTTCATACCATGCTCTTGGGGCTTGCTTCAATCCATACAAAGCTTTCTTCAACTTGCAGACCATATCATTATTATCAGACAATTGAAATCCATCCGGTTGTTCAATGTAGACTTCTTCTTCCAGATCACCATTTAGGAAGGTAGACTTGACATCCATCTGATATACCTTGAAATCTTTGAAGGCAGCAAATGCAAGAAGTAATCTGACTGCTTCAATTCTTGCTACCGGAGCAAAAGTCTCTTCAAAGTCAATTCCTTCTATTTGAGAGTAGCCTTTGCAGACCAATCTAGCTTTGTTTCTGATTACTTCACCAGCTTCATTTAGTTTGTTCCGGAAGACCCACTTGGTTCCAATTACATTCCTGTCTCTAGGTCTGGGAACAAGATCCCAAGTATGATTTTTCTCAATTTGCATCAGTTCATCTTCCATTGCTTTGGTCCAATTTTCATCATTGCAGGCTTCATTTATTGTTTTAGGTTCAATCTTTGAAATCAGACAACATTCATTCTGATCTTGAGCAATATTCCTTCTAGTTTGTACACCTTTGCTTCTGTCACCTATGATCTGATCTTCAGAGTGATTCAGTTTTACATACCTTGGAATTTTGGGAGTATCCAGTACTGCTGTTTCTTGATCAGGCTCATTCAAACCTAACTCTTCTTCCTGATTTACCAGATCAGGCTGACTCTGTTTCACCGGAGAGGATTGAGTTCCTTGAACACTATCTTGGTCATCTTCATCAAATTCATAAAATCTTGAAGGCTTCTCAATTCCTTCATCAACCTTTACATTGGTACTTTCTATCATCTTCCTCAATCTCTTATTGTAACACCAGTATGCTTTGCTTTGAGTGGAGTAGCCCAAGAAAATTCCTTCATCACTTCTAGCATCAAACTTTCCTAGATCTTCATCTCTTTTAATATAACACTTGCTACCAAATACCCTGAAATATTTCACAGTAGGAGTGATGCCAAACCAAAGTTCATAGGGGGTCTTACCGGTGTTGTTTCTGATTTGAACTCGATTGAGAGTGTAGACTGCAGTGCTGATAGCTTCTTTCCAAAACATTTGAGGAACATTTGCTTCCAACATCATTGTCCTAGCAGCTTCCTGGATGGTCCGGTTCTTTCTCTCAACTACTCCATTCTGCTGTGGAGTCTTAGGAGCAGACAACTGTCTCCTTATACCCTGTTTCTCACAAAAGTCAATGAATTCACCAGATGTAAATTCACCACCTCTATCAGACCTTAGACACTTTAGTTTCAATCCGGTTTGATTCTCCACCATAGCTTTGAAGATTTTGAACTTCTCAAAAGCTTCTGATTTTTCTTTTAGAAAGGTAACCCACATCATCCGGGAATGATCATCAATTAACAACATGAAATATCTATCACCTTGCAGACTCTTGATTCTTGTCGGACCACATAGATCAGTATGTACTAATTCCAACAAACCGGTAGAAGACTGATCTTTGCTTTTAAAAGAGACTCTGCTTTGTTTGCCTAACTGACATTCTTTACACACACTGTTTGTAGGTTTTATCAACTTTGGAAGATCTCTCACAGCCTGAGTATTGCTTATTTTGATGATGTTATCAAAATTTACATGACACATTCTTCTATGCCATAACCAACTCTGATCAATTTGAACAAACAAACAACTTTTATTTGAACCAACCAGATGAAAGATGTTACCTCTTGTCTGAGTACCGGATGCAATTTCAGTTCCGGAGCTTGTAAAGATTCTGCATTTTCCATTCTTGAACCGGAGATCATAGCCTTTGTCCACTAACTGACCAACACTGAGAAGATTGTGCTTCAATCCTTCAACATATAGTACATTACCTGTTTTGCTCTTACCATCAAAGGAAATAGTTCCCCTACCTCTGATTCTGCCAGCAGAATTGTCACCAAACTTTACCATTCCTCCTTCATATCTTTCCAAGTCTAAGAACTTATTCTTGTCACCAGTCATATGGTGAGAGCATCCACTGTCAATAACCCAATCATCCTTTTCTTCCACTTGAGCAGCCAAGGCTTTTTCAACAACTTTGTGATTGACAGATTCAGAGAGCAAGGAATCTTCTTCCTTGATGGCTATAAACACCCACTCATTTCCGGATTTGCTTCCTGGATCTGATTCATCATCTGTTACTCCTTCATTGTCATCTTCTTCATGAACATAATAGCAATTCTTTTGAAACCTTTGTCTGTGAGTATTAGATCTTGCAGATCTCTTCGGACATCTTGAGGCAAAATGACCAATCTTATTGCAGTTAAAACACTTAAAGGGTAGTTTTCCTTCATACTTACCGGATCCTCTTGGCAGTCTCTTTGCAATGAGGGCTTCAAGTTGAGTTGTTTCTGCTTCTTCTTCTTCCATGTCTCTTCTTGCTTGATCATACCATGACATTTTCCTTGATGAGTTTTCACCCGGATCAAATCTCTGTTTGCCTTTCACATAGGCACTGGCTTTGAAAGCAGATTCAGTCTTGGGAGGATCATCTCCAAACTCGGTCATTTCAAATGCAGCTAGTTTGCCAGCCAGTTGTTCTCTTGTGACTGTTGTGTGGGCTCTGAATTCATCAATGGCAGCAACTTTGATTTTGTAGGCAGCAGGAAGGGATCTTAGGATTTTGCAGACAATCTCATTTTCATCTAGAGTTCCACCAGCATTTCTGATTCCACATACCAACTCATTTACTCTTGGCATAAAGGTAGTAATGTTTTCATCATCTCTCATTTTCAATCTTTCAAATTTCCCTTTCAGACTTTGCAACCTTGCACTTTTGACAAACTCATCTCCTTCATACAGAAGTTCCAGTTTAGTTAGGATCTCATATGCAGTTGGTAGGTCAATGACATTCGAGAGATCTGAGTCATTCAATGCGCTTAGAAGAGCTTCCTTGGTCCGCAGATTGTTTTCAGCTTCTGTGGTTTCATCTGGAGTTGTCGGACCACCTTGTGGGGGTATATATGGTTTTGAAATCATAGCCAAGTATGCTTTTCCCATACATTCCAAATGACACTTCATGCGACCTTTCCAGAGAGTGAAGTTGGTTCCATCGAACTTCGGACTATCCTTCTTGTATGACGACATCCTGGATCACCTCAAGCGGTTAAGCTCCTATCAGAGGAACTTAGCTCTGATACCAATTGTTGGATCTAGGGCATACAACTGAGAGGGGGGGGGGTGAATCAGTTGTATAGAACTTGTTCTCTTTCAAACACTTAATTCTCTGTTGTTAGTTAGCAGCATATCAAATAATCATTCATGGAAGCACAATACATAAACACAAGAGCAAATAAGCATCAACACATTGAACACCAAGATTTTGACGTGGAAAACCCGGTTAAGGGAAAAACCACGGGGTGATTAACCCAAGAATTATTCTCTGTTAGAAGAATAAGGAAAAATGAATGGCACATGCCAATAAGGGCTCACTGCCCGAGCACACTGCTCACAAAGAGGCCCACTGCCTACAAGGAGACACACTGTCTACAAAGTGATAAAAATCACAGTCTTGAACTGGAGAACGACATCTCTACTATGTCCGGATCAGTTCCAATTAAGCCCAACAATCTCTGCTCTGCCTTTCGCACCTTTCTTCGCTATATCCTGCTCATCCACATGCCACACCATGAAATGAATTCACAAATCATTATTTATACAAGACATCGACTTAGGAGCAAGCATCTAAGTCGGCAAACAACCATAGGAGTATCCGCAAGATGAATAACACATCCGGTCGGCTATCACAAGAACATTCGCAGGATGAACAACTCATCCGGTCGGCTAAACAGAGCAATAACTTCATCCGGAAGAATAACTTCAATTCCAGGCTCTACCATCAATGCGGACCAACAACACAACCTAAACATGATTCAAGAACCTTCACAAGTCTGTCTGAATGTCCGGATACATCCGCACTTCCTCTGCTTACTGGGATCTCTTGTCTTCCTCATCCAGAACTTCAAGAACACAGTCTGTCGCCACTGTCATAATGCAGGAGGTACTTCCGGACCTCCAAATCACACACAAATCAGGATGACACATCACAAGGACATCTCAAACACTCCTTCCAATCCGCAGATTATGATAATACAATTCCGGACCTCACCGGACCTTTTTGTGATCCTCTGTCACCTCCGGATACTTGCCGGACCCGGTTCTATACCGGCAGCCATAACTCCTTCAGATCTTCATGCGGACCTCTGAAATCTTAACTGTAGCATCTCAAGATTCATATCTACTAACCCTTTAATCCGCATCCTCCGGTTCTCATCCTATACAGTATATTTACCTTCTTCTCATCACTGTTCTTCACTGTTCCTGACTGAGGCTAATTTTCTCAATATCCTCAGCACAAAGCTCATCAAATCCTTCTTGTCAGTGCAGTATGAGTATGTTGACATCAATGACAACACTGGCTCACCTCATACTTGCCAACAGCAGATAACATACCCTATGATGATGATACTTTAGATGAGCTTGAGTATATGGCATATCTTGATTCTTCATACTCATATACCTCTCTTTCTCCCTCTTCTCCTCTTGTTGAGATCACATCACCATCACCTGTTGCTACATCAGAGTTCAATGATGCTTCCTTGAGAGATTCCAGTGATTCTTTGAGTAGGATCATTTCATTCTTTCTCATTGGGATTCCTATTTATTAGAAATTGCTTCTTTGTTTGTGGAGTCTCACATTAATGATTTGGAGGACAAATTTGATGGGTTATCTCTCCTCTTTGATGAAATTTATGGCACAACTATTGTCACACCATCTTTATCTTTGGAGCTTGATGATCTTGATTTTTCCTATTGTCTTGGATTGTCACATTCTTTGATTAGGCATGGAGTACCTAATTTTGTGGCATCTTTTGATTGTGACATGTGGACACTTGAGCAGTTTTTAGAGACATCATACCTCATGAGACTTCTTTCCTCATCTCTTATTTTGGAGTTGGAGTTTCTTCTACATATACCAATGGATTTGTTTCTTCTAAAGGGGAGAAATGTTGTTTGGAACATTGGATCATGTTTTTTCTTCACACATGCGCCATTGGCACAAGATCTACTTCTTTGTGGGGTGGATTTATCATCTCATTCATTCTCTTGTATGGGGGATAAATTATTGTAAATTTGTGTTGGATGTAGTCCTAGGGGGTCTTGAGTCCCCCTTCCATCACTTATTCCATTGCTTTGTTCATGCATTCTCACTTTTGGAGAGGAGTTTTTTCCCATGTAGTTTTCTCCTTTTCTACACTTCAGATCTATTGTTCATGAGTACCTAACATGGCCTAGTAGCTAGGACTCATTCATGCATTCATTCTTAGGTTTTCTCCTCCCTAAGTTGCACTTAAGGGGGAGTGTTAGTGTAAAAAGAGATATTATCTAGTTATTCATTTCTAGGTCCTCTTTGCACTAATATTCTTAAGTTTACTTAGTTGTCATTTGAAGCATTTAATAATGTACATCTATGATCATTTAATATTTTTGCACTAGTTGTCTCATGTCATAGCATTAAGAAAATTGACATCTTACAAGATTATCTTACATGCATTTATTAGTGGTGACTAGGTGCATTTATTATTTGTGTCATCTAGTTTATTTTTCCACTATGTCATCTTGGGGCCTTATTACTCAACCTTGCCTATATAAGGAAGGTATCTCATTGAACATATCAATGAAATGCAATGGTGTAATATCAAGTCACTATCAATTTGCATCAGATCAAATAATTTATCCTCTTTTTTTTCTCTTGTGGAAGGTTTATTTTGTTACAGGTGATCCTAGAGATTTGTGAGTCCATCAATGACTCTAATGACTAGGAGGACTACTAGTTAAAGCTTTTACAAAAAATAGCCATGGACATGCCCTGGATTTGACAACATAGACAATTATTATATTTAAATGCAAGGTGTACAATGATCATTGTCATATGGTGTCAGTGTAGATAGGTTTGGGATTAAGAGGAGGTATGGGAGTTCACGATCAGGGATGGGATCAGTGTGGATAGGTTGCTCATTAGATGGTAATGCATTAGGTACATGATTAGAGGGGATTCTTAGATCTTTATTAGGATGAGGGGTTGGTGTTTCTACATGCTTTAGACTAGGCTCATGACATAGCTCTTGGGTTTGGATGGAAGTAGAAGGTTCTTGGATGGACTCAATAACATGGGTGCATGATAGATTTGACTTGGACTTATGGTAAGGGACTCTTCAATGGGATGTATAGGCATAGGAGTAGGAGGGTCTTGGTTAGGCTCAAGGAAAGGAATTGGATTACTTGGTGGAATTGAAGAAATAGGCATGGTACGTAGAGGCTCATGTTCATGATTGATGGACTTCGACATTCTTGTACTAGAGGGGGATGGCATAGGATTAGTGGATTTGGATGGATCCATAGCTTTGCTTTGGTTTTTAGATTTTACAAATAGTCTTTAGAGAATATCCTTCATGGATTCATGGGTCAATGGATTAGGGTTTGGAAGGTTTGATGGTGGATGGACTATAGGGTTTGATGGATTGGGAGATGGGTGGACCAATGGATTAGGATTAGGAGGATTGGATGGATATGGTGATGGAGGGACTATAGGGATGGATGATGTTATGTAGAAAATGATATCTAGGCTAACATGTTCATCACCCTAAATAATCCTTCTCCACATAACATTGGAACACGAATCAAGGAAACTCAATACTTGTCTACAATCCTCAAAAGAGAGTTGAGAGGTCTCTTGATTGGTCCCTTTGTTGCCAAGGAAAGAGATGTTATCACTAATACCAAATCTAGGGTTTATAGGGCTAAAATAGAGTAAATATGAGCTACAAACTTGAAACTGTTGAAAACCTGTAAAGCAGTGACATGGAGGAGCTGAAAAGAGCTGAGTGAACCTAATTTTAGAAGGTTTTGGTCATCCAAACAAGAGGTACTAGGGCACTAGGCACCCTAGACCCAAATTAGGGTTTTGTAAGATTTTTGTTTCTAAGTGCCTTCACCTATATGTGTTCCTGTCTCCTGTCACTTGTTCTCTTTAGATTCCTCCAAATGCAACTTGCACACAAACAAGATGGGAAAAAGGGTTGATGCTATTTAGGAGCTTGCCTAAGTCAAGATCCGTGAATGGTGTTTCCGCCTCCACAATAGCAATGATGAAATATCAAAGAGTGTGTGCACTAGGAGGACAAAGGCAAATCTAAAGTAAAATGTAATGATATAATAAAGCATAACGGAGAGGAGTCACCATGAGCATGGAAACCCTAGCTTGCTTGATGCAGCATCGCAACTTGACTCAAGAAGTTGGTGTAGCCTCAAAGAAGTAAAGAGATCTTCACAAGACCTGAAAGAAGTTAGTGCAACAACAATAATCCACCACAGACAACTTTAGAGAAGAATAGAGAGTGAAAGTGTGCCTAGATTGCTTATATATTCAATTGAATAAACTATCTTGATTATATATGCATTCCCTTTGATTTTCAGGGAATTAAAAGAAATGGGGTCGACATGAGAAAGCATTAGATATGTCCTAAGTTGACATACCATTAAATTAGGTCCATGCTAAATGAGGGACCAGTGCACTAGGCACCCTTGTCCTTTAGCCCCAAAAACTTTGGGATAAGTCACTTTAAGTGTGTTTAGGTCAGCCCTATAGTTATCTTTTAGGTTTTGTGCATCAGGATTAAGAATTAATTGTTTTAGGTCCACCCAAGTGCTAAACTAGGTGTAAAATGGCAAGGGTACACATTTTACTCCATAACATTTAGCCCCCACTTTAGTGTGGGTATGATCTTACACTCATACTTGCACTAAAGTACGAGAGGACATATTTCACTCACTACAAACATAGAAGTCATAGAATGTCACCAAAATTGACGGGTGATCAAGCCCCCAAGTTTAGGATTCTAGGAGTCTATGATAAATTGCATATAAATAAGACACAAGGCATAATTTCTACATGCACATGAAGCACTTAGAGAACACGAAACAAGACAAGACATACACAAGGCATAAACTTGAGAAATCACAATGTATACACACAATACACAAAGCATAGTTGCCATACACAAAGTATGCATGTAATACACAAAGCATAGATGCCATACACAAAGTATACATACTTGACACGAAGCATACAAACAAGGTATAAAGTATACATGAAACACGCAAGAGGTATTCATAAGGAATACATAGAGAATAAATGTGAAGCATGCATGAGGCATGCATAATACGTAGAGGATAAGAATATATGAGGATAATACATGCATCATACGATAATTACAAGAAGCACATAACAAAAGAGACCTCAATCTAAAAGGTTGTCTCAATCACCATGCATCATTCCCCAAGATGCAATAAGAAGAATGCTAAGAAGGGGTTAGTTAGAAATGAGAAGAACAAGAGGGTACAGACACATCATACACATAATCTACATTGAGAAAAGTGTTTCCACTTAAGGGAATAAAAAAACTACGTCCTACAAGAGGATTTACACAAAGCCTTGCAGAATAAGAAGGCGTTGTAACCATACCCAAAGTTACGCTATCCACACTCAAGTTAGTGGTTCTAACCCTTCTCCCAAACATGCAAGGAGCTTCAACTTAGGAGAATAAGATAGATTGAATATCTTGCTTCCAAGCTTGCCATAATCCTTTCCAAGAGAGTGTAGTAACAAAGATAATCAACACGCATTTTAATAGAAAGAGGATAGTAAGGCTCGTAGAATGATATATGCCCCCACCTTAAAGCGATTGGTAACTCCATTAGAAATAAATCACCTTTAAGGTAGAATAAGGAAGAAATATAAAACAGGCATGAGAGTTTTCTAAAATTACATTCCCAAATGACTTGTGTTCTCAAAAGATACATTGACACAAGGGATTGCCCCCGGGATGAGAAAACAAAGGAGATGCTTACATACATGATACTCAATGGCTTGTGTAGTCATGGTATGATGCCAAGCATTGCACCAAGGTGCCACATAAATAAAATATCGTAACTATGAAGATGATAGAGGAAGGATCACATGAAAGTAGATTTTGCATAAATTAAATCAACATGAAAGGATGCTAAATCATCCAAAACAAAAATAAGGAAATTGTATTTTATGACATATAGAAGAATGAAGATATATATAGAGGAATGACACAACGCGTTCTTTCTCCTTGTACCTTTGTGCTAACAAGGGTGCCAAGGGAGAACTAACAATCAACAAAACATCACAATACTGAGATAACAGTACGTACAAGCATAACACAAATGAGAGGGATGAACCACACTTGCAAGTTAGCCTATAACAAATCATCCTCCCCCAACTTGCTTATTATAAAATGGATGGAGGACAAGCTGCTCTAGGGACTACATCAAGTGTGGTGAAATTTGCTAGCCATATTGTGTTTTAAGTTGTTGAATTTTATCACCCAAGACTCGACATTCCTTAGTGGAATGGCCAAGCGCTCAATGATATGCACAATAATGAGGTGTTGAATGATTATTGTGTTGAATCTTTTTGTGTGTCAGAGGAGGAAGAGTGATTAAGTGGTCTTTGAGTAGAATCAGAAACATACACCCTTGTTGAGATAGAAGAGAAGATATAGGTGGATTAGGAAGCAATCCTTTTTGTTGTGAACATTATGGAGAGAATGTATGAGAAGGTCAGAAACCTAAACCTACTTTAGACAAGTGTGGTGTTGGTTCCACGGGTTCCTTAATTCCTTTTTATTTGCATCCTAACCCATGTCCATTGTATCCTTGTTTAGAAAGGATTTTGAATCCACACCCATAACACATATCTAAGTCCAAAGGAAGAGGAGAGGTCATTTTGTTGAAATGAGAATTGTCATCATGTGTTGAAGAAGATGGAGAAGGATCATTCTTTTTTATCATGGTGAGGAGGGTCCATATTTGTTTCAATAAGCCCATGTAGGTTGAAATCTAAAGGAACCTTATCATTACCAAGACATGCATTTGAAGAAGATGATTCATTAGATTTAGATGATACTTTATCACAAATGGCCGTCATTTCTTTAGAAGAAAGCGGATCTTCATCAATATCAAAAGTTCCATCGTTATTACTTTTGAGTTTAAGTTTTTTAGAAGTAGGAGATTGTGTTGAAGAAATTTCATTTACCTTCAAGGTTTTTGTGTGTAATGGTGAGATTTAATGCTCACCCTTAAAGGTGGGTGTAAAATCTAATGAACTCCAGTCATCACCAAAAAATGCATTCAAAAACTGACACTTCCCTGACCATTACTGTTGTTAGCAGCAGAGGGTTGTGGTTTGGCTTTTGTTAAAGAAGGGATCAAAATTTTTAGAGCAATTTGATGTCTTGCTTCCATTTTTAAGAAACTTTCCAAAACCAAATCAACTTCAATCTTATGGAGCTTGTTTTAAAAAATGAACTTTATCAAACGATGAAGGGTAGACAGGACTGCCCCCATGGCATGAATCCATGGTCTACCAAGAAGAAGATTATATGTGATAGTCAATGCCATAGGTCCAACCTTAATATTTAAGGTAATTATACCTAGTTATTTTCTACCAACATTATCAAAGCCATGCATGTTGAGTTTATTTGGTTTAAGGAGAGACGTATCAACATTGAGTTTATGTAAAATGTCTATGCCACAAACATTAAGACCTAATCCACCATCAGTCATAGTGCATCTCACCCTCATTTTATTAATGATGACAAATATCATAAGAGGCTCATATTGGTTTTGTACTTCTATGAGAGGTAATTCATGTTGTTGAAATAAGATATTTGATGTTGTTGCATGCATACAACTAAATAGAGATGCTACATCATTCGGTCTAACAGAAGGTGGAACAACTACCTTTTGTAGAGCCTCTTGGAGTATTCTAAGGTATGTAGGTGATATTTGTATTAAATCCCATAGAGAGATCTTAGTTGGAGTAGAATGAAGTTGCTCAACAAGATCGTATTCTCTACCAACATATTGAGGAAGATGAGGAGGTGGGGGGTGAAAAGGTTGAGAAGGTGGAAGAGAAGGAGGCACACTTGGTGCTTACTTAATTTTATTTTTATTATAGGTGTTGTGTGTGTGAGCAACTACATTATAATGAGATTGTTGTGACACATCTTGAACGCCTTGATTCCTTTGGGTAATTTTCTTTGCAATATGGAGAAAGTAACCAAGAGGTTGAGATGGATTTGGAACACCTTGAATTGTAATCATAGGTTTAGAGAAAGGAGGCATATTAGGTGCCTCATGTACCATGATTTTAGGAATATTTTGAACATTAATACACTTGTTCACTATCCCCTTAGTGGGTGGAATAATTCTATTAATGATGATGGAATTTACATTGTTGTCTTTTTTAGGATTACAAAATGATGAATGTCCAATATCTACCCATGGGAGATCCATTATAAGAGGAGAGTCTTCATCCACTAATGTTTCATCTTTTGAAGGGAGAGCATTATAATGAAGAGAGGGTAGAGTTATGTTAAGAAATATATCAATGATCTCATCCTCTTGCACCACAATGTTCTCACTTTTGGGAGTGGGATCCAAAGCAATAGGGTGATGAAGGAGAAGCTAAGTCATCATCATATGCCTTAGAGGTAATGTCAATGGTATTATCATGAGTTGTAGTAGAAGAACTATCACCATCATCTTTCTCATGACCATTCATGGAGATGAAATTAGTAAAGTCCTCTAATATTGATAGAAATAATACAAAGAAGCCAATAATACATGTAAGTGTGATAAGGAACATAAATGCACAATTGAATTTAGACATGACTTGAGTATCTAAAATAGGATTACAATCAATGACCTACAAGTGCAAGATAAGCGAGGCTTTCAAAAAATGTGATGTTATTGGTAACCACAACAACTAAGTCTTAAAAATGTAAGGTGTGTAGTACGTGAAAATTATTTTCCTAAGTAAACACAAGAGGGATTTAGAAACTTTTTATTTAAATTAAGATGCATAAGTGTCAAATGAAGCTAGATAGTTTTGTTTGTGCTATTGATTTACAATTTTAAAGAGAAGATGAATGCATGAATGTTCTTGCTTTATAATTTAAACAAATATGACACATATGATGAGTTACAACTTAAAATCAGATTTAGAAATACTTCATCATAACAAAGATCTAAAAATAAGATTTCAAATATAACAATTAAATGCAAGACTAGCTAAGGTTTTACTATCAAACCCTAGATCTTAAATGCTTATTCCCTAAACCAAATTTCTTTGATGCAAGAATGTTTTTTCTTCATAATTTGAACACAAATGATATTTATGAAATGCCACAGCAATAAAAAATCAGATTTGACCACTAATTATCATCAGAAAAATTTGGAACCAGAGTTTAATCAACACACCCTAGGTGCAAGACTAGCTAGGTTTTGCCAAAAATACAATTTTTTTGAAAACCCTAATAATGAATAAGTGAAAATTCCAAATATACCACTAGGAAATTATTAAATAATGTGATACCAATCATAGCTGATGCAAAAATCATAAATTTACATCATGCTATAATGATATAAACTTATGGAATATAGACAATGTGACAAATATGCTTTTTTTTCTAAACCCACATCAAATGCTTGACTTTCTAATTTCAAATGCAAAGATGCAAGAATGTTCTTTTCTTAAACACAAATATGATATGATACAACAAATTAAATCAATTTAATCAACCAAAAATTACAACAACACAATAATCTACAAACCCTAGGTTCAAGACTAGCTAGGTTTTCTAAGAATACAAGGTTTTTGTAAACCCTAACAATGAAACTATAAAAATAATCTATGAAAGTATGCCAAATGATGAATGAATGTAACCTAATCAGATCTAGGGAAGAAAATAACTCAGATATGAAGCAATAAGGATGCAAGGGTGCAAGATACGTTAGGTTCACCAAAATGTTATGTAGAAAATGAGATCTAGGCTAACATGTTCATCACCCTAAATCAATCCTTCTCCACATAACATTGGAAGATGAATCAAGGAAACTCAATACTTAGATACAGTCCTCAAAGGAGAGCTGAGAGGTCTCTTCCTTGGTCCCTTTGTTTCCTACCTTATGACTAATTACCAAATCTAGTTTTTCTAGGGCTAAAATAGAGAAAACAAGAGCTAGAGACCTCAAACCGTCAAAAACCTAGAAAGCAGTGGTAGGGAGGAGCTAAACAGATTTGAGAGAACCTAATTTTGGAAAGTTTTAGTCATCTAAACAAGAAGTAATAGGGAGCTAGGTGCCCTAGACCTAAATTAGGGTTTTGTAATATTTTTGGATCTGAGTGCCTTCACCTATATGTCTTCCTATCTCTTGTCACTTGTTATCTTTAGATTCCTCCAGATGCGACTTGCACACAAAAAAAAATGAAAAAAGGGTTGGTGCTATTTAGGAGCTTGCCTAAGTCAAGATCCATGAATGGTGTTTCCACCTCCACAATAACAATGATGAGATATAAAAGAGTGTGTGTTGTAGGAGGGCAAAGGCAAATCTAAAGTAGAATGGAATGTTGTAATAAAGCATAAAGGAGAGGAGTCACCATGAGCAACAAAACCCTATCTTGCTTGATACAACATTAGAACTTGACTCAAGAAGATGGTGTAGCCTCAAAGAAGTAGAGAGATCTTCACAAGACCTGCAAGAAGTTAGTGCAACAACAATAATCCACCATAGAGAGAAAGAGAGAGCCTAGATTGCTTAGATGTTTAAATGAATAAACTAAATTGCTTATATATACATTCTCATTGATTTTGGGGGAATTAAAATAAATGGGGTTGACATGAGGAAGCATTAGAGATTTCCTAAGTTGACATACCATTAAATTAGGTCCAGGCTAAATGAGGGACTAGGGTGCTAGGCGCCCTTGTCCTTTAGCCCCTAAAACTCTAGGATAAGTCACTTTAAGTGTGTTTAGGTGATCCCTATAGTTGTCTTTTGGGTTTTGTACATCGGGGTTAAGAATTAATTGTTTTAGGTCCACCCGGGTGCTAAACTAGATGTAAAATGACAAGGGTACACATTTTACTCCATAACAAATAGATTGGGAGGTGGAGGATTCTTAGCTAAATGTTGTGCACATAAGAGTTCAAGTTCGGCCATAAGTAGTTTGATAAGATCTTGTGCTAAGCTAGTGTTCCCTTTATCAAAGATACCATAATAATGGTTGGGGGATGTTTGATGGGAGTCTATAGGATAAGTAGTGCTAGCATGCTCTTGGTTAAAATAATATTGATGGCTACAAGCATTCACACTAGTGGCAAATTGAGGACCTCCTAAGAGTGTAACTTTGGGCTTGGAATGGTCATGATTGTTAGGTTGAGGGAACCCTTTGAGTATGAATTTTGGTTTTGGATGTTCTTCATACAAAGGAGGGGACATGTGTGGTCTAGGTTCCATAATGAATTGATCAACCCAACTCATGTTTTTTGTAGATGTCAGATTAGGATTAGGTGATGTGTTGGATGGGGATTTTGATGGAATGTGGATGGGCATTTTGAAAGATATAGGATAATGGATGATTGGGGATCAAATTTCAAGACCTTAGAATGATTTGATTGGATTGAAGGATGATTCTTTATACTTAAGATTGACTAAAATTATTAAGAGTGGATTAGATTGGATTTGATATGATTTCTACTTAAGATAGACTAACATTCTTAAGCAAGAACTGATGAGATTTGATGACTATACTTAAGATAGACTAATGATCTTAAGCAATTTTTGACAATGACAATGAGATCAACTTAAGGTCTTGATTTTTTATTTTATTTGAAATGGATTTGAAATGCTGATAGTGGATTAGGGCTAGGATCCTTGGATGAGGGATTTTGATGATGAGGTATGAAGGAAGCAAAATTTTTGATATTCAAATGATGATTTTGACCAAGGATTGGGTATTGGATGTTTGATTGAAATGGATAGATGGATAATGGATAAGATTAGGATTTTTGGTCAAAATGGGATTAGGTGGTTAAAGGGATTGAATTAAGATGATGATGAAGGATGTGGATTAGGCTCAATAATTGGATTATGATGTGGATTACAAGGTGATAAATGGATGGAGTATGCTAGACTAAGGATTGGATTAAGAGATTATTAGAATGATAGTAGGTTGTATTAGGCTCAATTATTGGATTGTGATGAGGATGGTGATTGTGATTAAGTAGTGGTTTAGGTGGATAGAATGGATTAGGGTTAGGACCTTGATTGGATTTGGATAACTTGATTAGGATTAGGGTCCTAGATGATGGATTAGGGATGGATTAAGGATAGGTTGGGATGATGTGGATAGGGTGATTAGGATTAGGATAGTTAGGATGAGGTGATTAGGATGATTAAGGATGGGATTAAGTGGAAAGAGGGATGATTAAGATGATTGGGATAGGATTGGGTGACTATGTGGATGATTAGGATAAAGTGGATTGGATTGGATGAATTAGGATGAAGTGGATAAGGTATGATTTGGATAAAATAGATAAGATGGGTGATTATGAGGTGATTAGAGATGGCTTAAAGATTGATCTTGGGCAACTTGTAAACAATAGATTTCACACATACATGTATAGGTTTGCAATGGATTTGGATTTGGGATGGGCAAATGCAAATGAACTTGTTATCAGAAAATGTGAACAATAGCATAAACAACTAATTATCTGATAATCTTAATGAAATTGGAACAAATAAGACCAAACACAAAGAACACAATACCTTGCAAACCTTTCTATTCCGTGACTTCCATTGGTTGCCTATCTTGAATTGATCTCATGTATGAATAGAGCCCTCAAAAGGTGCACTTCCTTGCTTTTTTCCAAGATGACAATGGAGAATGGCTGTTGATAGGTTTTGCAATGAAGAGGATCTTCACGATACAATAATCATGGTGATAATTGATCTCAAGCTATGGAGTGATTTTGTGCCAAAAGGCGTGCTGTGATTCCTACAGAGTAAGTTTATAAAAATCTTGGATGATTCAAATGGAGGAATAGAGGTTGTATTTATAGATTTGTGAGGAAGAAGGTCAACGGTATAGAATGAATAAGAAGATCAACGGTTGAGGAAATTTGAGAGGATGTGTGCAAATAGGGAGAGGACAAGTGTCTTGCTCCTTCATGCATCAGGGGAGTTAACAGAATAGATTGAGGAGTTAACTGAGATGATTGATCAGTTAAGAGAATTGATTGGAGAGATAAGTGGGTTGATTGGGGAGTTGACTGAGATGATTGAACAGTGAACTCAGATGAATAATTAGTTAACTATTTTGATTGATGAGTTAACTAATTTGATTGGAGGAGAAATAGGACATGTGGGTGAGAAGATATTAGCTAATTAAATATTAAAATATTTAATTACATGTGCACATGGATTAATTGAATCATTTTTGGTATTAATTCAATTTTGGAGGAAATAGATAATTTAAATAAATATTTGGATTTATTTAAATATAGAGAATGAGAAGAATTAATTAAATAATTTGGTATTATTTAATTTAGAATGATTTTATTTAATTTTTTGGAGAAATATAAATCAGATAAATAAATAAATTTATTTATTTATTGATAGAGGAATTTAAAATGAAATAAATATTTAAAATATTTATTTAGCTAGAGTCGCGTCACTTTTAGGTGTATACATTTTGCCCCTCTTTGATGCAATGTGTTTTATCACGTTGTTTCAAAGAATAAAGAATTTCTGCGATTTGATACATGCCCCAGCTTGCCCCTAGTACATGTTATGACGTTAGGATGCCCCCTTGGGAGATTGGACGGGAGGAAAAATTTGAGGATGTAAGATGGACAATCTCAAGATGAAGAAGGTGAAAGGAAACGCGAAATGGTGGGAAAAATAGGTTACAGCTTGAAAAAGTAGAGGGAAAAGGGTACAAAGAGCATGCAAGGTCACCACACAGCTAGTTAGGGTTGCACGTCTATATTTAGAAGTTGGGTCCACAATCCTAGTCATTTGCACACTTGTCATTTGGTGAGAGATATTAGGAGCCTTTGCAGAGCATAGGAGCTAGAGTAGTCAGCGGAGAGATGGATATTCTGGTTGAGGAGCATCGTTTCGAGCAAGTTCGACGATTTAAGCGGGTAGTAGAGGAAGGACCTCCGGTACGTATATCAAAAATTTTAGGCTAGGTACATTTATGAGTGCAATAAATGTGTGTTAAAGTTACTTGAGCATATGTGTAGCTTGGAGTTTCAGCACATCTGTGGCCCAAAACTATGCATTTGTTCTGTTTTAGCGCATAAGGTTGTTTTGCTACGCATTTTCTAGATGTTACTGCACATGTGTGTCATCTTGTTGTGCATTTGTACTATGCAGCACATTTACTTTAGGTTTCTACGCATGTGTTTAGATATTACACATATGTTTAGGTGTTGCACATATACTCCTTTGTGTGGCATAATTTTTGTGAAGCTGTGCTTTTGCTCTTATACGGAACAAATGCTACCTGGAATGACACATTTGCTTAGGATACTCAGTTACTTAGTGAAATTGACTCAGTTGGTATCTTGATCGATGTGACAATTGATAAGCGATCTCTGAGATTGATAGAATCTAGACAAGAGATGATATGCTTGGTTTGATCAATTTGATATGTTAAGTAAGTGATTTGGATATGTTTGATAGTTGAGCAGGTTTGCATTGATTATGGTTATGGTTGATGCTTTGGTTTGTTGATGGCAGGAGGATATTTCTAATTGTATCATGTCTCGGGAGCAGTTCCTAGTCACTATGCGGTGACAACACATGCTGATAGAGGCAGATTGTCTAGTGCTTGGAGCGATCAGTCTATACTATGTTTGCTTCATGCCCGAGGTTCATGTGAACCTTGGTCTATTGACTGATTTGATAGAGCACTTTCATAGCGAGGATGGGACATTCCACCTCCCCACCGGCAAGATCACTGTGACTCTAGAGGACATTTACATAATCCTGAGACTTCCTATAGTAGGGGAGCAGATAGAGTATGACTCTCAATGTGATGCTAGGCTAGCTGAGTGTAGGAGGATATTTGATGATCCTGACATAGTGGGATTGGTGATTAGCTGGCAGGATATGTATGACTGTTATGATTACTTCCCAGGGATTGCAGCTAGCTTGATCAGAGGTGTTGTATGCCCTGATCAGAGATCACATGGATTCGCAGTTGGCTGGGGTTAGACCCTAGAAAGGATGCTGACTGAGGGCACCTGTTTTACTTGGGGTGTTTGTGTACTGGCTCTCCTCTACCATGATATGCATCAAGTTGTGTACTGTGGAGCGTCGAGTCTATCTGCAGGTGTTTCTTTGTTACAGTTCGAGGCTTGGGAGCACATTGCAGTGACACAACCTATTGTCACATTTCACTGGCGGCCAGATGAGCCATACTCTTATGGATACGCAGGTGTACTTACTCAGCACAGGCTAGGTAAGTTGGAGTATTGGCACCATCAGTTGGATAATGTGGATGCAGTTGTGTGGCAACCATACCTAGATTGTGAGGTGTGGGACGATGAGGCTGATGAGCTGTCATGTGTTTCAGATGCAGTGGTTGATTGGGTGGACCCATCACATTCTGGAGAGGCATATAGTTACCCATGTCTTCCAGTAGTTTGGGTGGATACAGGGTATGCCACAAGGGCAGGCACTGTTTGCGAGGACATGGGCAGAACGACGGCAATGGGGTCATGTGGCTTTGTACGAGGAGGCCCAGGCGGACTTCCTATAGATTCCTTATTAGGAGTGGCTGATGAGGTGGGAGGTGGTCGATGCAAGGATGACGCATGATTTTGAGGAGTGGTTTGTAGTGCACCCATTCCCTAGGTACTCAGGTCCGGGAGAGTTAGGGCCGCGTCTAGAGGAGGTTGAGTCAGAGGAGGAGGATGATGGAGTTAGACGAAGGAGGACGTAGAGGAGGATGAGAGGAGGAGATGGTGTAGGAGAAGATGGAGGAGGAGATGGAAGATTGAGATAGCCGTAGAGAGTTGGGTAGGCCCCACCCTAGTAGGTGGCATAGTAGGTAGCACCAGCAGTTGATCCACAGGTACTACAGGCACCAGATCAGCCTGACTCGCAACAGTAGGTGTAGGGGGATGTAGTATCTTTGCTACGAGGGCAGTTGAGATAGGTGAGAGCACATTTGAGAGCTGCCAAGGCTTGGATAGAGGGAGATGCGGGGACCATTACCAGCATCACTACAGAGTAGGATGCTGCACTGGCCAGGGTTTAGGCACTGACAGGGAAGAGGGATGCAACCATAGTGATCCTGGGTACTGACATAGCTATAGTATTTCTTGTGACACAATTGACACAAGCCCAGGCCCAGGTTCCACAAGTGTTGGGAGAGTTGGCTTCAACTCAAGCATAGACATAGTATTATAAAGGGCTGTACCACAGGGCAGTGCCAGCAGATTAGAGGGCGTCAAGTTATAGGAGCTAGTCAGTGGCTGTGTCCTTGCAGAGGGTAGGTGGTTCACAGTCGGCGGCTTCGGGCATGGGCCCACAGTACCGGGAGTAGCATCCTGCGGTAGCAGGGTTAGTTGTGATTTTGCATAGATTTTTGCTTTGTACATACATTTTTTGATGGCTCATGGATAGCTATATTATGTATATATCACTTGTATTTTGTATAGCTACTAAGATATGTATCATTATTATTTTGATGTATGTATACATCTATTGAGATTTGACTCACATATGATGGACTGATATTGTACACTTGGACATTTTTATGTTGTATGATTATACATGATGATGCAGTTATGCTGGCCTACATGCATTTTTATCTTTATGCGATGATCATGGATGCACTCTATTTGCTATGGACACTTTTACGTTTTTATGTTTATATATGATGATGCAGTTATGATGGCCTACATGCATTTTTATCTTTATGCGATTATCATGGATGCATTCTATTTCTTATGTTTATATGTTATGCAAATGTTATGATATCTAATGGTATGAGATGATCATTGATAGATATGTTGTTTGATGGTTTTATGATAAGACACTATGTATGCATCTATGTTATGTTGTTACAAATGTATATGGATAATTGAATGCACCTATATGTATGTAAAATGATGATATGTATGATTTAAAGCATCTATATGTATGTGAATGATCTAATCAATGAAATGACTATCTCACCTATATGAAATGCAAAATGACTATATGTTTTTGTTATGTCCAAGTGTACTCAATCAATGTAGAAGAGATGTGATGAAAGATACAATGATAGATAGATAATTGATTGATAGAAGAAATGTGAATGAAGGAATCACAAGCTTTTATTTTGCAAACTTGTCACTTTGAAGACAAAATCATTTGTTTATGGATGGGATACGAAATGTAATTGGATACGTTTGGATGCGGATATTTGTCACCTTGATATTGCAAGTATTTTGAAGTGCTTGTTTCATCATTGGGTGATGTTTTTGTTATTTTTGTGTGTTTAACATGTTGTAAGAAAAGACAAGCATCTAGGTATAATTAAACCGAGATGACCTGAGTATCCCTTACATGGATTTTAATATAGCAAGTTAATACAAGCATCTAGTCAAAATTGAATCTAGATGACCTAAGTATTTCTTGCGTGTCAACAGACAAGGATTACACCTGTTTCATGTTTAGACCTCTGATGTCCTTGATGATCATTATGTTGATCATGTCTTTACACAAGGCTTCCCATTACTATAGATAAACCCACAAGTAGCAAACAAATAAAATAATCATGCCTCCATCATAGCATCTCTAGTTTTTAGGCATCCTTGAGTAGCGTAGGAAACATGATAACAAAAGTTAAAATTTAAGGCACAACCAATCTAAACAAAACTTTTTTACATTAGATGTGTCTTCTTGCCATAATTTAAATAAAATCATTTCAAGTGTTTAGGTCCTTGTTTGTTTTGCTTTGGGTAGGTTGATGTCTTGCATAAAAAATTATGTTTGGAAGCGTGTTTTGTTGTGCACGTGTGTCTAGTGAGAGGTATCACAATGCTTATTGGTGCCCTCCTAGAACATGTGGCATTGCAGAATCCAACTCCATAACCAGGTCGAGGACTTGCCCCCAGTCAGGTAAAAGATTGATTTATTATGGAAGAATGGACAATAGACATGAAGAAATGGGCCCTAAGCGACTGACCTAGTGTCTCGGGGGCTCATTGCTAAATGACCTTGCCTATGTGACGACGCAGAGACAACGTAGTTCGGGTTGTGGATTATGCGGACCTAAGACCTAGGAGATGGGAAATGGTGTGGATGCGGATTGTGAGGCCGATTATTTTTCCTTCCTTATTTTGATCATTTTGCATTTCAGTTGATGACATTATCAGACTTTAGAGACTATGGCTTCATTATGCATATTTGATTATATCTCTTAATTTTGATATGACATTGATTAGACATATGGCGGTTCGATTTGATCATATTTTGATGCTATGTTGAGACTAGACATGCGAGATATATTAGATGATGTTTTGTGATGTGATTTCTAGTTCTTTATGTGATGATGATTATGTAACATTAGATAGAAAATGTAGTTTAATCTAGAATTATGTTATAGATGATTAATGTTGTATTCAATGGCATGAATTTAATTCCAGTTGCTTTGGCTATGATTATTCATGATATGATTGACACTTGATCGAGATGTGCAGGATTACATTCCCAGGCCACGGGAAATTGGAGGTAGTATTCACACATATGTTATTCCCTGTGAAACTGATCCATTCCCAAGAGGGATGAGGATCATGTTTGATTTGAGTGTTGATTAAGTGCTTATTTATTTTATCATTTTGGCCTAGTACCCCTTGGTTTAATTTAATTATATCATGTGTTGTTCAATTTTTATTGTTTTATACCACTTGGTATTATCTTATTTTTGAGGCCATTTAAAGTGGATTTATGACTCCCTAGGTGAACCTTAGTGTCCCAAAACTTACACTAGGTGGTTACCCATGGGTCTAGGGTCAATTTTGACTAACTAAACCTTGGGATAACTCACTTGTGGTCACTCTAAATTGAGGTTTAGTCAAAGTGACAAATTTTGAATTAGATAAGGGTGGGAGATGAGTCATGCTTTGGGAAAGACTCATCCCCTTCCCAAAGTTTGGGGATCCCTTCACTAGGAAGACTTGGGAGGTCTCCAAGACTCCCAAGTGTGTGGAATCTTCTTTCAAGACTCTCACACACGTGTGAGAGCATCTTGGAGGGAGATGGCTCTCTTGGAGAATAAGAGGATGCCATATGGCATCCCTTATCCTCATGGAGGCTTGAAGGGGATTGCCACCTCACCACTTGTTCTCTCACACGTGTGAGAGCACAAGTGGATAAGGTGAGGATTGAGATGGAATTGGAGGATGACACTTGTCACCCTCACACTTCCTCTCCCTTACAAGTGGTATAGGAGGAGGAAGGAGAAGGTGACAAATGTCACCTTCTCATTCCTCAAGGCCAAATTAGAAGGCCTATATTACCTCCTCTTGTTGAGGAGTGTGTGGTTCTTGCATTTTAGAGATTTCTTTCTATTTTGAGTATTTTTTGGGAAGTTAGTAAGATTTTGGAGATTGGAAGGTTTGAAGAAGCTTGGAGCTCATCACCAAACGTGCTTCCATTATAGGGCTTTTGAAGGTAAGCTTCATGACTATGTTCTTTACCCTTGCATATTTTATTATGATGTGTTTGTAGAATTTATTGTTTGTTGTTTCATTTTTATGTGGGATGGGAGTTTGGTGAGAGCACCTCCATTTGGAGGTAAAGTTCAACTTGTTTTGGGGTAGGGGAAAGTGAACCTCCTTAAGGTCACCCCCATATTTTGTGCTACTTATGGCCTTGAGGGATTTTTACTTGGTGTTGAGATTATTTGGATGACAAGAGTGCCATGGAAGTTTCTTCTGAGGTTTTTGAAGATTTGTGGTTTTGGAGGTTTTGGCCTACTTGAGGCCATGAGATTTGGTAGTTTGATATATTTGGTGTGGCCTTTGAGTAGAGGGGTCCATTCCCTACCCCCATCAAATTCATTTTCATGAGTTGTGTTATGTGTTTATCCTTGGGGCTAATTTTTGTGTTGTTGTTGCTTTGATGCTTGATGTGGTGTGTTTGCAACCATGTGAATCCCTACCTCCCTAGCTCGGGGGTGACCTACTTGCGGGTCTACGATAGGGAGGAGGGCATTTCAAAATGGCTTGGTTTCCTCTTTTTGTTGTGTATTTATTGTAGGTGCTTATTGAAGAAATGTAGCTTTGGAGAAGTCCATTTTTGTGTTACCTTTTGTTGGCTATTTGTACCTTGGCCCTAGAGGTCCTATTGTAAATTTTATCAAGTTATTCTACCCATTGTGTTGGCTATAGTAAGAGTTTGAAATGTTAACATTCTTTATGGTTTATTACAAAGTTGTTTATTACTCTATGTTGTGGAGTTTGTGTGTATTGAGAAATGCATGAGAAATTATCCTTTTTGTTGTCATGTTTACCTTACAAGAAAAATATATATGTGTGTTGTTAAATAAATTTAGTGTGTGCAACAGAAAAGAAAAGCAAGGGGAGAAATTAAATAAATTAGTTTCTGATATGTTGCTTGAAAGTTTCATATTATTAGTTGTTGTTTAGGAAGGATAGTTGATGGAAAATTTTAAATGAAAGAGTATATTCTACCTTAAAGGTTCTTTCAAAAAAAAAAAAAGGTTAACTATGTATATTTATGCTTTTCAAAAAAAAAAAGAAAGAGAAATGTTACTGGATTTTTATTTGTAGGATAAAACAAAAAATTAATATTCTATGTTAACCTAGATTAGTGTTATTGAGAAAAATTAGCTTAATGTGTATATATATAATTATACTTATATATATATGGGAATATATATATATATATATATATATACACATCTTTCTTTTTATTTTTGAAATCTAGCTTGCTATTCATTTTCTTTTTATTATTTACTGTGTATATGCAGAAATTAGAAGAAAAATAGAGGCTTATATAAATGTTGTATATATTAAAATATATATATATATACACTTATATATATAAATATATATATATATATATACAATAATAGAAAAAATTTATTTATACTGTGATATATTGAAAAGACAGCATGTATATATCTGTGTATATATATATACACATATATATATACAAAAACAGTCAATACACATTACATATGTAACAGAATAGAATTTTAAATATTACAAAAGAAAAAATGCAAAGTTCAAAACATATGGCGGACTGTATTTTTCCCATAGAAAATGTTTTAAACAAAAAAATATTTAAAGTGAGGTGGGGTTGTGGTGGGTGTTGGTGCCCACCACAGTTCCCACTGCCGCCGTTGTTGCCAGTGAGGGTGTGAGTGCGGGTTTCGACCCCCTCCCCACCGTTAACACTTAAAACTAGCAGCGCCCAAGCTCTGTGTTCGTTGCCTTCTTAAACTTGTGCCCTACCATTGTGGCCGTCGTTCGGTCCCCTATTCCTTTAACCCTACAAAACACTTAAAGTGTATATATATATATACACCCACTTACCTGCTCGTTGGACAATGTATATATAATCTCTATTTTAGTTTTATAAATAGATATATTTTTTTTAAAAAAAGAAAATTTGAGTATACCTCCTCAGAAAGCTTCCATTCATGGTTGTCTCCTACTTCTAACCTGCAAGCAAAACTAGAGAGAAAAGAGAACAAGGAAGGAGAAAGAAAAGCATTGAGAGAACAAAGCAAATGAGAGAGAGGCAACCAAAGAAGGATTAGGGTTCCCATAAGGAAACTAATAGAATAATGCTAGGGTTTTCTTGGTCAAAAGAGAAAACAATAAAATAAACTTAGGGCTTTTCAAATTAGAAAATCAATATTTTTTTAATAAGAAGAGAATGTGAGGAAATTAGTTCTTTCTAATTTATTTATTTTCCCTTTATTTTCTTGTGCATGGAATATGAGTTCCCCTCTCTCTTGCCTTTGGTCTTGTTTATTTTTGCTTTCCATAGGAATTTTCTTTTATGTTGAAAGTATTATTTCTTTGGGGGTTTTTGAATTATGTCTTGTGAATGGTATTTTTAAGGGGAGGGGTTGATTTTTTGCTTTTATGGGAAGTGAGTTCTCTTTGAATTTAATTTCATATTAATTGAGGTATTTATTTTATTCCCTAGTATGTTTTAATTATTTTATCTATTTATCAATTTTACTATTAATTTTACAGGAAGGAGTAATTTTAATCTTTTTCCTTCTCTATTAATTCGAGTTAGTTAATAAATATAACGCTGCAATTATATTTATTAACGGACTCAATTTTGAAATTTAATTTGGTGTAACTTAGTTTTTTTTTTAAAAGATAATGTGCCTAGTAAACTTTTTATCATGACCAGCGACGCTGGTGCGACACGCCCTCCAGCTCCATGTGAATGCTTTTGCCTGGAGCAATGAACCGGTGAGTCCACAACATGGGGGACCTCATCCCCTAGCAAGAACACTTCAAACCCGTGAGCTCGTTGGCCCAGCAAAAGTGTAAAGCCTTGCGAGCTCATTGGCCCAGTGGGGGTTTGAACTCTGGTGGCCGCCACTACAACCGAGTGACTTAACCACCGAACCATGCCGTCATCGACAATGGTGTAACTTAGTTATTTTATTATTTTATTCCGAGTTTTAATATTTTATTGCAAGTCGATTTATTTGGCCTTGGTGAAGTATTTAAATTTTAGATTGTTCTTAAGTTTATTTATTATTTCTAAATTTTGCTTAATTTCTTATTGGCGTTTTATTTTTAAAATTTTTAATTTGATTATTGGAAATGCGTTATGCTGTCAAAATTTTCCTAGATCTTAGTTTTTTAATTTTACGTCATTTTATTAACTTTTATTTTACCACTCCATCTTATCATGCATCCATTATGCCATTATTTTCACATTTATTATTTCGATTTCATTTTGTTCTGAGTTAGGGTTAGATTTTCAATATGGTGAAATCACCTTCTCACTTAAGAAACTTAGGGTTTGGATTAAAATCGTTCTAACCCTAAAAGCGGCACGCTTCGTGTCGCATACCCCCTAGACGGCTATCATCATGCTGGGGACTACGTAGGACAATGCACTTTCCTGAATTATACTGACATGTTTACGCCTTATACATATTGTCACCGAGCACGCAGATGCATGCAAGGGGGTTCCTAGGGATAGGTAGAAAAGTTTTTCGTAACTCATGTCATGACCACATGACAAATGGAAATAACACGTGTTGTGTGTCGTGACCGCATGGGAAATGTGGACATGACACAAATGGACCAGAGGATGGATGATAAGGTATGGAATGGATGGGTAGCCTCTGGGGCCCATGAATGATGGCCTTGCCTACATGACGACATAGACGCAATGTAGTTCAGGATGATAAGATACTGACGATGAACCCTACGAAAAGCTGACACTATGGATAGGATACTGGATAAACCTTAGGTAGTAAGGTGATAATGGTGATAGAGTATCAAGCCATGATAGGTTATCGTTAGGTGGTCTTGCGAAATGGATACGATTAGATGATGGATAATGGTAGGAAGAATGGACGTAAGGTGATGGTTTCCCAAAGATGGAGGAAGCAGTTCGAATCGCAAAGAGCGCCTATTTGCCAGGTTTTCACTACTTTATTTTTATTGTGATGAAAGTTAAAATACACATGATGCATGTTTGCTAGGTTTTCATCATGGTATCTATCCAAGGCACCTATTTACCAAGTTTTCACTAGAGGATGATTTTTTTTTGTTGTTTTTCTATTTTTTGATTTTTTAATTTTTTTTAAATTTTTGCCCCCTTACATTGGGGTTCTCTAGGTATAGAATCGGCGAAGATGCATACTGTTGATTGGGTCATCAAACAACTCACCTTCTAATGTGGCTAACTAGTATGCTCCTAATCCATAGGCAGCAATGATTACATAAGGACCAAGCTAATTGGGTTCAAACTTTCTTTTCTTCTCCCGATCCTGCTAATTGCGGGGATTTTCTTTGAGCACTAGATCACCAACGACAGACTCTATGATTATAGCTTCATGTCATTCTTTTTTGGTAGGCTTTGACATGGTTAAAAGCATTTTGTCATTTCTCCTCCAACAGTTCTAACTCTTGTAGTCTAGAAACTTTGTAGTCCTCATCAGTTATAAGACCTTTTAACGACACCCTCAAAGATGGTAACTTGACCTCAATAGGTAAAATGGCTTCAAAACCATAGACAAGGGCATATGGTGTGGCACCTGTGGGAGTGCGTATGCTGGTTCAATAGGCCCACAAAGCGGGGTTTAGTTACATGTGCCAATCACGGTCGGTGTCGTTAACAGTTTTCTTGAGGAATTTCAAGATGGTTTTGTTGGATGCCTCTACCTGACCATTGCCTTGAGGGTAATATGGGGTGGAGAAGTGGTGTTGGATTTAGAATTTATCATAAAGCTCTTGGACATCCTAGTTTTTGAAGGGTCTTCCATTATTCGTGACTATGGATGAGGGAATTTCGTATCGACAAATGAGGTAATTAAGGATGAAGGAGGCAATTTGTTTGCCTGCGACATTAGTGAGTGGGATGACTTTAATCCACTTGGTAAAATACTCAATGGCGGTGATAATGAACTTGTGGTCGTTGGATGATGGAGGGTGGATTTTGCCCACAAGGTCAAGTCCCCACTGACAAAAGGGCCAAGGTGTCGTTAAAGATCACAGTTCCTGAGCTGGTGCATGGATGAGGTTACCATGAATCTGACACTACTTGCATTTCTTGACAAAATGATATGAGTCTGTCTCCATCTTTAGCCAATAGTATCCTAAATGCATGAGTTGCTTAGCTAAGGTAGGACCACTAGAGTGTGTTCCACAAATTCCTTTGTGTACTTCTCGTAAGGCGGTTTGAGATTCATCATGTTCAAGACATCTGAGTAAAGTACCATCCAAACCTCAGCGGTAGAGGGTGTCGGCAATAATGGTATAACGGGATGTTTGGCAGATAAAGGTTTGATGTTGGTTGTTCGATAAGTTGGCTGGTAAGGTGTTATCCTTGAGGTAAGTGTAAATTTTACCATACAAGGGTGAATTAGATCCTACTAGGAGGCAAATAGATTGTGTTTCAGGGATATCATAAGCTGGTTGTGTGACTGTCTCCACCAAGAACTCAAAATGTGACTCATTCTCTAGTATATCGAGAAGCGAGGTGATGTTTGCCATGGCATCTGCTGCTTTGTTCTCTATGTGAGGAATCTGCTCAAAAGAGACTATCACAAAGTATCCTTTAAAGTCATCTACCATATGCTTGTATGGTATAAGCTAGTCATCTTTCGTTTAATAGTCATCATTTACTTGATTGATGACAAGTTGTGAATCTCCTTAGACATGTAGCTCTTTCACTTTCCACTCTGCTGCCATCTTAAGACCAATGACTAAGGCCTCATACTCTGCTATGTTGTTTGTGCAAGGAAAAAGCAGATGATAAGACTTATGTATTGTGTTGCCTTGAGGAGTGACTAATAAGATTCCTACCCCCAATCCATGGTTTGTGTAAGACCCATCAAAGTAGAGCTTCCATGAATGTGTTGTGATACTAAAAATTGATTCATCGAGAAACTCGAATGTCATTGGAGTAGTATCTTGCAATGGTGCCTCAGTTAACTGATTTGTGATGATCTGACCCTTGATAGCTTTCATTTCCACATATTCTATGTCATACTCACTTAGTATCATTACCCATTTAGCTAGGCGGCTTGTTAGAGCTAATTTACTTAACAAGTACTTTAGTGGATCAATCTTTGCAATTAACTTGATGGAATGTGCAAGCATGTAATGGCATAGTTTTTGGGAAGCAAAAACCACAGCAAGACAAGATCTTTCAATTTGAGAATATTGCAATTCATACCCCACCAATGTGCGACTAATGTAGTAGATTTCCCTTTCCTTGCCTTCATAGTCTTGTGCTAAAATGGCTCCAAGAGCTGTTGGTGTTGTAGATATGTAGAGATATAGTGGCTTGCCTTGGATAGGTGGCATCAAGATAGGTGGATTCATGAGATACTCCTTTAATTTGTGAAATCCTTCTTCACACTTCTCATCCCATCTAAATGGAATGTTCTTATGCAAGAGATGAGTGAAAGGTTGACATTTGTCTGCTAGTTGTGAGATAAACCGACGGATTGCCTATAATTTTCCTTGTAAAGACCACAGTTGGGTGATGTTTCTTAGTGGTGGCATCTCCATGATAGCTTTTACCATCACAGGATCGAATTCAATCCCATTGGTTGATACTATGAAACCCAAGGGTTTGTCAGAGGTGACTCCAAACACACACTTTTTCAGATTCAATCAAACCTTGAAGTGTTCTAGCTGCTGAAAGATTTTCTCTAGGACATCTAAGTGAGATTCCCTTGTAAGTGACTTGGCAAGGATGTCATCCACATAGTCCTCCATGGTGACGTGCATCATGTCATGGAAGATAGTAGTCATTGCCCTTTGGTATGTTGCTCCTGTGTTCTTTAACCCAAATGGCATGACGTTCTAGCAGAAGGTACCCCATGGACATGTGAATGTTGTCTTATGTTGATCCTCTAGTCCTATTCTGATTTGGTTTTATCCAGAGAAACCATCCATAAGAGAGAGCATAGTGTGTCCAACTATCAAGTCTACGATGATGTCAATGTTAGGCAATGGGAAATCATCTTTGCGACAGGCCTTGTTGAGATCTCAGAAGTCATTACACAATCTGACTCTTCCATTGGGCTTTGATACTGGTACAATGTTTGATACCCACTCTAGATAATCGATTTCTCTGATGAACCCACAATCCACTAGCTTCTTTAGTTCTTCTTTGAGTAGCAATGCGATATGTGGATGCATTTTCCTGAGTTTTTGTTTAACAGGTTTAACTCCAAGATCTAGTGGTAGATGATGCATGATCAAGTCTGGATCTAACCTGGGCATATCTGCATAGGACCAAGCAAAGTTGACCTATTTCCTTTGGAAGAAGGGCACAAAATTCATCTTTTCCACTGGAGATAGAGACTTGGCAAAGTGTATGATCTTTGGGTTACCTTCTATGCCGATGTCAACAAGTTCTGTAGGTTCTACCACAATTTGTGACTTCTCCTGATACATGTTGTTGGGAAGAGTGTCAAGCCTTCCATCATCTGGTGCCTCTGAGAGGTTTTCACCATCAGATGCATCCTTTATTTTTACTTTTTTTGGGATTTGACACTGCCACATAACGGTTTTCACCATCAGATCCATGTTTGATTTTTATATTTTTACAACTGGAAGGCTTGGCACCCTCTCCAAAATAAGCTATGGTATTGAGTTCTATGGAGAAGCTAGCTTTATGATATCCTATAGGTAAGTGGTCTCTTAGTTCCATGTAATCAATGTAGGCATTGTCATTCTGGAATATATCTAGTTGGGGGGTTCCTTGTAGATCCCAATCGATAAGCTCAGGATGTACCAGGGGGAGGGGATCGATAGGTTGATCTAGTTCTATGGGTGTGATGGTAAGGATGGATACATGATTAGGATTGGGAATGATAGGAATAAGATTTGTGATGGTACTTTCCTCAAGATTATCTATCCTATCTCGTGAGAACTCTGACCTTCCTCGTAAGTTGTTCTCTCCAGAATGGGCGAATCACACTCTACCAGTCTAGGCCTTAGAGTTTGTCCCTCGCAGTAGGGGCTATAGGTGTGAATCATATCGATTCCTTTATCCTCATAGGAATGTTCTGAAAGATCATCCCATTCATATTCATTAGAATCTGTATCACTATCCTCTTGGAGGTTATGGATCTGTTCCACAAAACAAGTAGTAGCCTTAGCTTTGCCTTTGTCATTGTCTTTGTTGTTGTCTTTATATCCTAGCCCTCTTGTGTCTCGAGCTAATGAGGATGAAGAGGGTTGAATGAGTTCAGTTATTCCTTCTTTTCTTAGGCTGATGGGACCCTGTCCTTCATATCCCATTCTGTGTAAGATAGATTGACCACGCCCATAGATTTCTGTTGGGAGCTTTGGTTGTTTGTCTTGCAGCATGTCATCTTCGTCTATGTAGAGCCATTGTAGAACGTCTCTTTCTTCACTCTCATTTGATAGGGTGCCCCATTTGACAAAGGGAGCTTTGGGAGGTTTAGGAGGAGCAGATAGTTTTGGGTAGGGTGTAGATTGCCCAAAGGACTTCAAAGATAAAGGCATTTTGGCTAAACAAAAGGTATGCTTGATGGAGTACTATCCTACCCCTGTTTCTTTAATCTTGACTTTTTGCTCTTTGGCCTTTGATGTGGAAGCTTGGGAGCCAGGATCATGCTAGGAGGTGGAAGATGTGGAAACTCTATTATTAGGGTTAATGAAATCTGGCTTTGATTGGATAGTGTTATAGTGTTGAAAAGGATCAGGGTCACCTTGGATGGTGATCTCTCGGCTATTGTGAGGGAACTTGATACATCGATGATATGTGGAAGGCACAAATTTCATGGCATGTATCCAAGGTCTACCTAGGAGAATGTTATATGTGAGCTCCTTGTCAAGGACTTGGAAAACAACCTCCTTCTCCACTGGTCCAATTCTTAACGGTAATACCACAGTTCCTTTGGTTATTCACTCTTCTTCATCATAGGCTTTTATTGTGATCTTCTTTCTTGGGTCTACTGCAGTTTTTTAGAACCCCAATGTAAGGACTAATTTTAGTGTGCAAATGTTCAAACCTACTCCTCCATCAATGAGAACCCTTTTGATGCGATGTTTATTAATTAAGGCCTCAATATGTAATGATGCATTATGGGGTTGAGATATAGATAGATAATCTTGTTCAGTGAATGATAGGATGTTAGGTGAGGTAAGATGACCTACCATGGCTTGAAATTTCTCTTGGGTCAATTTGGTGGGCACAGTGGTTCCACTAGGGCTTTATCAAGAATCTCTTTGTGGGATGGCGATAGACACAATAACTCTAATATGGATATATGGGATGGAGTCTTTCATAGTTGGTCAATGACGTTGTACTTGTGGTGGGTAGATGGTGAGGATGATGACCTTGGAGGGAGTGTGTGCAAGGTGACTTTCCCACTGTGGGTAGTGACATTGCAATCAAGTTTGGTGTTGGAATCTAATTGTTTGTTAAACATGATCACATTGATTTGCAGGATATACTCTAATATGCAATTAATAGTGTAATTGAACGGCACGTTCATGTAGTTAGCATCGTTGTTCTGGTTATTGTGATTTTGTTGGTTGTTATTGTTGTTGTTATGAGGGTTCTGTTGGAAACAAGGCAGATAACTGAGAGGGGGGGTGAATCGGTTATCTCTTATAATTTTACTTTATTTTCCCTTTTATAATTTGTACAGCATCAAAACACATAAGCATATATAATCATGAGAGAAGAAATGAAATTAACACACATAACACAAGGATTTTGACATGGAAAACCCTATTAAGGGAAAAACCACAGGGTGACTAACCCAAGATTGTATTCTCTGTTAAAAGAATAAGAAGTACAAAAAGGCACTTGCCAATTAGGGCTCACTACCTAAGCACACTGCTCACAAGAGGCACACTGCCTACAAGAGACCCACTATCTACAATGTTCATGGAATGTAACCAAGTGTTTGAACTGATGAGAGGCATCCATATATGCTAAGGTTCAGTTCTGGTTAAGCTCAATATACTAATCTAATGTACTTCATTCTTCCTTTGCTCAAGTGTTGCTGTTCTGTCACATATCGGACTTGTATTGCTGCTTCCACACTTATCTCTACCTTTCTTCACACATCTCTACTATACACATATATCTTCATACTGAAATCCATCTGTTATATATATCCGCACCAAGGATTTCAACATCTTTCTAGTCGGCAACCGAAATATACAAGATATTTGCAAAGCACTAATCTATTGGCTGATTCCATGCCCAATATGTGATGCGTATCAAAAACATAGACATAGAAGTTATAAATCATGTCATCCAACCATGTATGATCCCTCAAATAGCTTGATCACCATTAATTACTCATTCGGATTGAAGTCTGATACTTTGCCTGCCAGTTCTTCCTCAGTTTGTTCTGCCTGTCTGGATCCCAACACTCAGATGCTCATATTTTTTCCATGATTCATCACCGGAGGCTCAATCTCTAGAATATAGTAGTCATGATACTCCTCTTGACTTGCCCAAGTCCGCAACTTGTTGAGTTACACTCTTTGAGAGATCTGGACTTGATTGTCGGACCTTGCTGCATGCTATGTTCTTGTTCACCAGACCAGAACACTCTTCAATCTGACTTCCGGTATAGGCATACTATGCTCTTCAAATGTGTGGGATAGACTTTGTTTCCATCAATGACAACAATCATGAAGCCACACAGTGTCTCTTTCCAACAATCTCCCCCTTTGGCATTGATGGCAACACTTAGTGAAAAATGAATAAGTGTCGTAGTAAACTCCCCCTTGGCTGATGCTCTATCTTATGCACTGTTTTACTGGAGCTCCCCCTTAGCTAG
Organism: Cunninghamia lanceolata; assembly: GCA_027924645.1. Classification (NCBI taxonomy): domain Eukaryota; kingdom Viridiplantae; phylum Streptophyta; class Pinopsida; order Cupressales; family Cupressaceae; genus Cunninghamia; species Cunninghamia lanceolata. Next base: position 5,725,123 of record BSBN01000848.1, on the reverse strand, counting down.
ATTCCACATTTTTCACTACTCCTCACTCCCCCTTTGACATCAATGGCAAAGGGCGGAATCCGCACACCAAAATTTGCAAAAATCAATCTATACATAGCCGCATAAGTATATATACATGTGATACATAAACTTAAGTATATCCGCAAAGGTGGTCTTCAACTGTACAAATTCTATTGCCCAACTCTACTTCATCCTATCCAAAATTGAGATGTGACCACTCAACAAAATGCATAAGCTTCTGCCCTTCTTAAGTCTACTAGATCACTGGTTCGGGCTGTGGTCTGAACATCAGTTAAGGCTTCATGCATGGCCTCTGACTTAGGGATAATTATCCCTCTAAGTTCGCTCATCCTGCTTATTATATTCTTCCTCTCCTTTTCAAGCCTCTTTATTTCATTTATAATAGCAATAGCCTGGCACTCTTGATTCATTATGGATGTGATGAGGGAATCAAAATTCTGAGATAAACTTGACAGTTTACCTTCTTGTTCTTTCACCTTCTTTTCAAAATCCTTTGTCACTTTAGACCAGGATAGACAAAATTTATACATTTCTCCACTATCTTTAAGAGCATTTTCTAGGCTCTTTATCCCAATATCCAGGGTCCTCCTGTCATTAGCTATGAGTCCTTATACTTCAGTGAATCTCTTTCCTAAAAATTCTTTCCAGACTTTCTCTTCTACCGATTTTTCTAAAGAATCAAAATGGGTGCTAACAGAATTAACCAGAGATTTCAAGTTACCAGATGGAGAAGCTAAAAGATCCTTTTGGAAGGATGGCATGATCTTCTCTAGCATCCTAGATGCAATCTCTATTAGCTCACAGTCTTCCATGTGAGACTTCAGAAGCTTTTCTTTTGCTTTAGCTTGGGCAAAAGATGCTATCTTCATTGTCTGGACCAGCGAGAGGGAGTCAAAATTTAGTGGTACTTGGAGTAGTTCTAGTTCATCTATCTCCATCATTTCTTTGGTCAAGAAATTCTTCATTGCTTCTGTAGTGTCTCTTGCCAGAGACTGAGTCTTCTTTCCTTTTGCTACCTCAGAACTGTCATCAGAGATCTTCTCTATTTGTTCTTCTTCTCTTGCCTTTACCTCCTCTTCTTGACTCAATTTCTCCTCTTCTCTTCTTTCTCCTTCAGTACTTGAGTCTGCAAGAGGATCCAGAGGAGTGGTGTTGACTTCTTCATCGACTTCCTCTTCCAGAATGGAGGAATCCAAGTCCTTAGACTTTTCCTCATCTACCTCTTTTGACTCTTCTACATCTTTCTCAGTAGATTCTTCTTTTGATGCACTTAGTCCTTCGACATCCATGGTAGAAGGTTCTTCATCTATTTCCTCTATAATAGGAAGATTGAATCTTTTAAAGGCATTCTGGAGGATGTCTTCCATTTCTCTTGCTACTTGACCAGTCTCTCCAAGCATGAGTTTGTTCATTCTTGCTTTCCTCTGGAACTCATCCTTGCAGTCCTTAACGATCATGTTCATTTGTTTTGGAGTAATGGAAGGATAGAGATGAATAGCAATCTGCTCTCAGATCTCTAGGTCCTTAGCCTTAGCATTCTCCTTTCTTAGTTCAAGTTCCTTCTCTAGACTTTTGGGAATTAGAGAGATGATTTCAATGAATGCTTTATTATAAATGTTTAGGTACCTGACTGTAGCATCTTCCAAGATCTTATTGTCAGCGTCACTATATTCATCATAAAATTCAGTCATTGGTTGCAGATTCCCATCCACAGTGATTGCCTTGATGACATCATCAATAGAGAGTAGGCCTTTCAACAAATTCTTTTGCCTCTTCTTCTTTATTTTTACTGGCAGAGGATTCCCCAGATGTTTTCTTCTTCTTCTTCATTTTCTTTACTTCCTCCTCAGAATCTGTTTATTCATCATCCTTTTGGCTTATGTATGACCTTGTGGCCTTTGTTTCTGTTCTCTTTTCTCCCTTTCCGGATGTCTTGGCTTCTGGTTTTGAGGCTCTTGAGCTCTTAGAGGTGGCAGGTGCAGAGCTCTTGGAGGATCTAGTCCAGGAGGAGGCTTGTACCGGAACACTTTCTTTTTCTGTTTCTTGTTTCTCTTTCCCAGCTCTTTCTATTTTCTCTCTATTTGCATCAACTGCCTCCTTTGATATGCCATATCTTTTGGCAATTTCCTCTACTTCCCTTCTCACTTTTCTTTTCATCTCTGGTTGTCTTAGTTCAACATGTATCTTTACACTTAATTCTTGAAAGGTTCCAAATCTTTCTAACTCAGCAGGTGTTGAGCATGTAGTTCCAAAATTTTCTCATCTATTTCGTAGCCCATTGGCATTATCCATATTGTTCTGGGCTCCACTGCCTCCATTAGGCATTGATCAGTGTCTACCATAAAACATACTGTATCCTTGTATTTTTCAACTATAGATTGAGGAATTCTTACTCTGGCCTGCATCATACTTTGGAAGTTCTTAAAGTATCCCCAGAGTGCTATACTTTGAGTCTTGGCATCACCAAGCCGATACATATAGTCTCTGATTTGTATGGCAACCGGTCTGTCATTTTGCCATACCCAACCACTTGATCCGGGTAGCTCATTCATGTAGTAAAAGAACATACACAGTATTAAGCCACCATACTTGAATGAGTTTTTCTTGTCCTTCTTGATCTTCTGCAAGTTTTCTAACAGTTGGTTTAGGAGAAGGTCGTATAGATCATAATCTACATTTTCCCTTAGCATCTGATATGCAGTATATATTGCAGTTCCAGACACAGAATTCTCCCTACTGGAGTGATAGATTTTATAACCAATTATCATAGAGAAAAATTTTATATCCGGATCTGTGATATCCTCTATTGTCATTGCTCTTTTGTCAAACTTAGATCCGGTAGCTTCACTTACTATCTGGTTCTTGATAGATTTGAGTGCAGGCAACCCACCGGATGAGTGCAATCTAGTTACTGCCCTAATGGCATCTTTTGTTATCTTGAAGGGCTTCATCAACCACATGAAGTTGTCATGTATTCTTCTAAGAGAATACCAGACCCATTCATCTTCTGCAAAATAGGGAAAGTGGATGCAATGTCCAAAATGCTTATCCCGGAGGGCTTTGTATTGAGGTTTGAGTTCAAAAGTTTCATCTATTAATTGTTTATGATAGATATCCATTAGTTTGGATTCTCCAAATTCCTCAATATTGGCGTGGATGTACACCCTAACATTTTCTATGTGCAGAACCCCATGCGGAATGCTAGAAAAGGTGCCTAAGGGATCAACTTCTAGGGATTTGTAGGGGTGTTTCTTGAACTTTGGTCATGGCCTATCAGTGATCTTAACAACCATTGGTGTAGCCATCTTTGCAAAAGATTCAGAGAGAGATATTCAGAAATGGAAATACTTTTTTACGCTTCTAGGGTTCACAATATGAGCTGGAACAGATTGCTGGTTGAATCAGATTATGTGGCTGATCTTTGAGAATGTTTTAACAATCTTGATGCAAAGCTCTTCCTTTCTTCTTCTTGAGTGCAAATGTGTAAATGATGAATAAAAGAACCCTTTTATCTCTGCACAAACCCTAATTTCCTTTTGCAATAAATGCACAACTTAAGTCATCTAGTTGCCTTGTTCTGAGAGAGATCTTTCCGAATCACTGAGATCCACTTAGAATCATTTTCATTGATAATTGACAATGTATCTTCTTTCCTCCAATCATGCCATGAATACGCAGATCAAGATATTTCAATTTTAAATCGTACCAGATCTGTCTATGAAGATCCTACTTTACTGGATGACTGTCAAACCAGATCAATCTTGGTTGATTGACCTCTTCAAAACTCCTTGCGGATCTTTCATATTTTTACCAAGGGTTATTTGGATATTTCTCTAAGAACCCTTTAATCTGCAACATTCCATGTGCCAAATTTAGGCACCAATTGACTAGCTGGGGGGAATTTATTTTCCTTTATGACTCCCCCTGAGCCAGAGCTCATCTGCTTAGTTTCTGGAAGGAATATCAGCACCAGATTCTGGTGCGGATCCATCCCCAACATTTTTTGTACTCTTCTTCACCCAAATCTTGTTCATCTCCCTTTGAACTTCATCCGCATTCATTTTGCCTTTTCCTTTATCTTGATTTTGATTATGATGCACCGGACCCTTTTTATCCTGATTCTCACTTCTATAGAATTTGGCAATATAACTAGATCTATTGCAATTGTAGCAAACAACATTTCTTTGCATATTTGACTGATATCCTCTTGATCTACATTGATTAGCCATATGTCCCATTCTATTGCATGCAAAGCATCTACCATTGAATGAATTGCTTATTTGCATATTTCTGCATTCATGAGATTTGTGACCATACCTTTTGCAGTTGAAACACTATCCGGAGAAGGATGAATTAGTCTAATTCTGTCTTCTTCTGCACTGAGTTGCTTTGTGACTGAAGTTGTTGCAATTGTAGTAGTATCCATTGAAGGATGGATATCTTTGAGCATTTGGTTGCCTTACCGGAGGTCTTCTAGGCATGTTCCTTGGATTTCCTGATCTAAAGTTCTTCTGACCAGATCCGGAGCTTTCACCTTTCTCATATCCCAAGCCATGCTTGTCATCTACCCTCTTTTGGCTTTCAAGGAGAACTTCAAGTTGAGCTGAGCTTATCTTGAATTTCTCTTTGTATTCATTTGTTGTTTGAAGATCTTGTTTAAGAGTCTCTATTTGATTCTCAAGTTGTTCTTCATTATCTCTAGCTTCTTCAAGATCAGATTCCAGATGCCTGAATATTCTATCCATTTTGTGGCAGTCCTCCGACTTCACCTTGAGAAATTGTTTTAGATTATCTTCAATTTTCCTTTTCTCTTCAATTTCTTGGGTGAATCTCATAACCCCTGATTCCATCTCATTTCTTACCATGATGACTTCTTTTGATAGCTTCTCACATAGCTTGTTTTTCTCATTCAAGTCTTCATTAGTATCATTGGCTTCACTTTGACTTGCTAATTTTTGAAGCAGTTCCTTTCTCTTTTTAATAGAGATACTCAGTTTTTCTTTTAGCTCATTTATGAAATCATCAGCTTGTTTGAGTCTTTCTCTCAAGTTATTGACTTCAGAAAGAGATTGCTCAAGATCATCTAGGGCAGACTGAAGTTGTTCCTTCATACCATACATATCCATTGAGATTCCTAGATCTTCCTCAAGCTGTTAGGCTTTGTTTAGAGGAACTTAGCTCTGATACCAATTGTTGGAAACAAGGTAGATAACTGAGAAGGGGGGTGAATAAGTTATCTCTTATAATTTTACTTTATTTTCCCTTTTATAATTTGTGCAGCATCAAAACACATAAGCATATATAATCATGAGAGAAGAAATGAAATTAACACACATAACACAAGGATTTTGACGTGGAAAACCCTGTTAAGGGAAAAACCATGGGGTGACTAACCCAAGATTGTATTCTCTGTTAAAAGAATAAGAAGTACAAAATGGCACTTGCCAATTAGGGCTCACTGCACGAGCACACTACTCACAAGAGGTACACTGCCTACAAGAGACTCACTATCTACAATGTTCATGGAAGGTAACCAGGTGTTTGAACTTACGAGAGGCATCCATATATGCTGAGGTTTAGTTCTGGTTAAGCTCAATATACTGTTCTAATGTACTTCATTCTTCCTTTGCTCAAGTACTGCTATTTTGTCACATACCAGACTTGTATTGCTGCTTCCACACTTATCTCTACCTTTCTTCATACATCTCTACTATACACATATATCTTCATACTGAAATCCATCTGGTATATATATCCACACCAAGGATTTCAACATCTTTCTAGTTGGCAACCAGAATATACAAGATATTTGCAAAGCACTGATCTGTCAGCTGATTCCATGCTCAATATGTGATGCGTATCAAAAACATAGACATAGAAGTTATAAATCATGTCAGCCAACCATGTATGATCCCTCAAATATCTTGATCAACATTAAATACTCATTCGGATTGAAGTCTGATACTCTACCTGCTAGTTCTTCCTCAGTCTGTTCTGCCTGTCTGGATCCCAACACTCAGATGCTCATATCTTTTCCATGATTCATCATCGAAGGCTCAATCTCTAGAATATAGTAGTCATGATACTCCTCTTGACTTGCCCAAGTCCACAACTTGCTAAGTTACACTCTCTGAGAAATCCGGACCTGATTGTCGGACCTTGCTGCATGCTATGTTCTTGTTCACCGGACCAGAACACTCTTCAATCTAACTTCCGATATAGGCATACTATGCTCTTCAAATGTGTGGGATAGACTTTGTTGCCATTAATGACAACAATCATGAAGCCACACAGTGTCTCTTGCCAACAGGTTTTGCCTGTCATGGTTAAGGAACGGATCCTTGAATGCCACATGTGATTCATGAGAGGGATGATCTTTTGTGCCCACACAATTTTGATCTAGTAGGTCTTGTATGATGTTTTTCAAGCAGATACAGTCACCAGTTTTATGGCCTTTGCCTCTATGGTACTCTCAGAAATCGGTATCCTTCCACCAAGAAGCTTTGACTGCCAGTTCATAGTCTCTTGTAGTGGGAAGGGTGATCTCATTGTTTGCCACTAGCTTTCTCAAAGCGGACTCATATGATTCCCCCATTGGTGTAAATTTTCATCTAGGAGGAAAATTGTACGGTTGTCTCATTTCATTTGATGAAGGTTTACTCGGTGTTGTGTTGTTTGATGCTCCTTTGAGATTTAAAATTGGTTGCTTAGGAACCGTTACTTTAGCATCAACCACTCCATCATTGACGATGTTCTTGTTCTTGGCCTAGAATTTTGATTTATCCATGGTATAGTTTGAGTTAGGAGTGTCTTTGAACAATTTGATTTGTCCTTTCATGATCATAGATTTTTTGATGAATAACCCCATCTCAATGACTTTCGTGAATGAGGTAGGGCATTGGATTTGAATTTGATAGCTTAGATCGGGATTGAGATTATGGACAAACATTTTTGTCATTTATTTCTCAGGGGCATGAAATGAGCACTTGATCGCAAGTTGCCTCCACCTTTGTAGGAAAGTGGCAAAGGATTCGCCACTCTTTTGTTTTGTGTTATAAAGGTCAAGCATGGATACCTCATGTTCAATATTATACGAGAAGTGCGTGACAAATTTGTTCACTAACTCATCAAAGGTACAGATACCCAGGGGGAGTCGAGAGAACCACTCCATGGCTTGCCCTCCTAGAGATCTAGGGAAGAGTCTCATGAGAAAAGTTTCATTGTTAACAACCTCTAGACATGCGGTGCTGAATTCTCTAATATGGTCTCGAGGGTCACCCTTTCCTCTATACTTGTCAAATTTAAGAACTTCAAATCTAAGGGGAAAGGGGATCATGTTCAAGCTCTTATCAAAGGGATATGGCAAGATCTCTTCTAATGAATAGTGTTTAGTGGGTGTCCCTGTTTGGAGGTCCACTAATTATTGTTGTAGGGTTTGAACTTATTTTGTCAACATGTCTAAAGGTGTGGTTGAGTTTATGGTTTTCTTGCCTTTGTCTGTGCCAGGGGTTCTTTCCTCATGTGAGTTGTCTTCATGAGTCTTTTCCTCTTCAGTTTCTTTCAACGCTATGATGTCAAAGTCAGAGGGGAGCTTAACTCCTTGGGTTGCTAGGTGGGGAAAGAACTTTGTAGGGTCTTGGTGGAGTACTTTGTCCATCATTCGTTGAAATTTTCTGTCTTGCAGAGCTTCTTGTAAGTCCTCATGAGATATCTCCTCATCACTATCGTGAGGGGAGGGGACAATTTTGTCGAATGTTTCAGCCATTTCAATTTATTTTTGTTTATGTGATCTAGTTAGTACCATGCAATGTGATTTCAAATGGGGTGGGGTGAAATTGGATGTTTTGGTAAGATGTGTTTGGAGGTTGTAGTGAGGGGATACTTGTGGTGATAAGATTTGAACAAGGGTTTTCTTTGATTAATGGTGTCAAACAAGTCGGATGATACAAAACAGTAGCTAAAAGTAAGGATGATTGGAATTTGATTACTTGGTAGAGACTAGTTTTACACCAAAATAAACTAGTGAAGTTCCGAGATGGAAGGATGGTAGATCCTGATAGTGGAACTTACTAGTGATGTTTGAGTCTGATATGATCCAAAAATTGCCTTGTAGTAACTTGGTTTTGATAGTTTAATTTGTTCTTGGGGGAGTTTTGCAAAATTTTGATGAGGTGAATGATGGAAAAGAGGGTACGCTACGGAAATGAATGGGAGAAGTGACTACATAGTTAATTTGACTTCAGAAACTGATACAAGACTAAAATGGGTGCTCAAAAAGGTAGGTGCTTGTCTGACAAACTGTACGGAAGTACTCACTCTGATAGATGCATAGGAACAGATGCGCAGGAACAGAGCGTATATGCGCAGCAATAAGGAACAAAAGCGCAGATCTGGTGAAAGGTGGATGCGCTAGAATAGAGTGTAAATGCATAGCTTCGAGAATCAAAAGTGTAGGTCTGATGGAAAAGTAGATGTGCAATAGAACTGTGTAAAAGCGTAGCAGAACTGAGTAAATGGGCAACAGAAAATAAATGTGCAGCAGGGTGAAGCAAATGCACAGCAGGATGAAGCAGATGCGTAGTCTAGCTATTTTGTTTGATTTTGACTAATTTTGACTTGGTAAAGGCATGTTTTTCAATGTTTTTGGGTTCTTTGTTGGAATGTTGCTCTTCTTTGATTTGTTTCTTCAATTATGGCAAGAAAGACACATCACACACAAAGAATATTTTCATGATTATTTTATTTTTTTATTACAATGTAAGCACAATCCTAAGGTAGGCAAGGATAGTATTCAATGAGTTCCAACTTGGTTTTTACTCCAGCCACTTGCATGAAGGCGGATAGCTAATAGCTTGGTAGCACCGGCTCCCCTCCACGGCACTCACTTCTCATGCATACAAAGCTATAGTTCCTCTGAAGAGTTGAACTTTTCTCTCTCTACACTAAATGAGTGTATGACGTTGGACGGCTCTGGAGAATGTTTTCCTCCTGTGTCACCGAATAGGGGATTTTGGCTAACTATAACAAAAGGATTTTAGTCAAGGCATCCATTTGGGTGATTACACATGTGGCCATTCACTTCGATAAGAAGGCTTCCCAACCTACAGAGGTTACGCTCCACAGGGTTTTGGGGGAAACATTGGTTGGTGTAATACAATAGCACCTGTCGCTTGCAACTTTAATCACAAACACAATTTATTTATAGTGACTTGGAAGTACTTGGCTTTAGTCGTTATCACTTAAGGTCATCCCATTTGGAAGGAAGGAATTCCAAGGGCATGCCTCTCTAAAGGTAACACATGTGAAATGATGATTTTGGCATTTTGGTCACCCAGTTAAGGGGAGAGCATAGTCCTATCATCATTCTAAAATCACAGAAAACACTGATTCTTTCCTCCTAGTTAAAAAGAGAAAAACTAAGTGAGTTACTCTATCAGACACATAAGATTTGTTAACTTTGAAAAATCTTTTTAAAGCAATTGTTCAATTTTAATCCTCCTAGTTGGGACTATGTTCAACTTGTGATGCAACAAGTATAAATTACTTCCCTCCTATTTAGATCTAAGTGAGATTTGCATGAACAAGCTCAATTACTTCCTTTGCTATTTAGATCTAGATGAGAGTTAACCATGCAACTATATGCCTGACCAGCTCTTAACCTGCAAGGTGGATCTGAGAATATTCCTGCAAATGATGTTAGCATTAGAAATTTCTTGAGAAATAGCTCAAAAACCCTAATAGAATGCGCAGATACAATGAATATATGCGCAGATACAGATGCGTAGTTATAGAGAATGTATGCACAGAAATAGAGAATAAATGTGCAGATATGACAAATGCATCGTAACAGAGGATAAATTCACCAGAACAGTGAATAAATGCGCAGATCTAATAGATGCACCATAACAAAGAATAAATGTACCGAAATAGTGAGTGGATGCATAGGTCTGACATATGCACAGTATCAGTGAGTAGATGCACTGTAACAGTGAGTGGATGCATAAAAACATCATGTGTATGGATTCTAACACAAAAACTCAATTTGGAAGTTAAATTGGGGCAAGGGTCCCACGGTGGGTGCCAGAAATGTTATCAAAAAATGTGAACAATATCATAAACAACTAATTATCTGATAATCTCAATGAAATTGAAACAAATAAGATCAAACGCAAAGAACAGAATACCTTGCAAACCTTTCTATTCCATGACTTCCATTGGTCACCTATCTTGAATTGATCTCGTGTATGAATAGAGCCCTTAGAAGGTGCACTTCCTTGTTTTTTTCCAAGATGACAATGGAGAATGGTTGTTGATAGGTTTTGTAATGAAGAGGATCTTCACAATACAATGATAATGGTGATAGTTGATCTCAAGGTATGGAGTGATTTTGTGCCAAAAGCACGTTGTGATTCCTGCAAAGTAAGTTTACAAAAAGCTTGGATGATTCAAATGGAGGAATAGGGGTTGTATTTATAGATTTGTGAGGAAGAAGATCAATGATATAGAATGAATAAGAAGATCAACAGTTGAGGAAATTTGAGAGGATGTGCGCAAATAGGGAGAGGACAAGTGTCTTGCTCCTTCATGCATTAGGGGAGTTAACAGAATAGATTAAGGAGTTAACTGAGATGATTGATCAGTTAACATAATTGATTGGAGAGATAAGTGGACTGATTGGGGAGTTGACTGAGATGATTGAACAGTGAACTCAGATGACTAATTAGTTAACTGTTTTGATTGATGAGTTAACTAATTTGACTGGAGGAGAAATAGGACATGTGGGTGAGAAGATATTAGCTAATTAAATATTAAAATATTTAATTACATGTGCACGTGAATTAATTGAATTATTTTTGGTATTAATTCAATTTTGGAGGAAATAGATAATTTAAATAAATATTTAGATTTATTTAAATATAGAGAATGAGAAGAATTAATTAAATAATTTGGTATTATTTAATTTAGAATGATTTTAGAATAATTTGGATGATTTAACTAAATAAATGATTTTATTTATTTTTTTTGGAGAAATATGAATCAAATAAATAAATAAATTTATTTATTGATTGATAGAGGAATTTAAAATGAAATAAATATTTAAAATATTTATTTAGCTAGAGTTGGGTCACTTTTAGGTGTATACAGAACCACATACGCAAAACACAACCACACCCTAGATTATTCAAGTAGGTTTGACTCTTAGTGTAAGCCCACACTCAATACCTCTTCAATATTCCTACCTAACTAGAAATATCTTTTCAGGATTGAATATCTAGGGATCAAGTAGCTCAAGGGCTCACCCTTTCTATTTCTTTGAAGGCCTTTATGCCTTACCCAAAGAACTTCTATTTCTACTCAAGGAGGCATATGGTGCATATCTTCAGACTTGTTGAACCTTGCACCACACTAAAAGATTAGCTGAACGGTCTTATGCTAGGATTTACATGATTGCTAAGGGAGTCCCCAATATATGCAAGGTACGAGGGGCACAAGTCTGTGAACACTAGCCCATTGAAGGCATGCAACATAAACGATTAAGAAAATGTCACTTCACCTTGTGTCTGGAATCACTCAAGGCCCCAAGGCTATGCCAATGACTATGTGACTAGATTGACATACAACTTTTCCCTTGGGGTGATGAAATCCCCAAGCAGGCCTCCTATAGGGAAAGGTAATGCAAGATGTTTTTGATCCACAAGATTGCATGAATCGCAAGGGGAGAGCATACACACACAACCACACCTTGGGTGGCAAAAGTGAATGCAAGAGGTGTTTTGATCCCCAAGATCACACTAGGTGCAAGGAGAGAGCATACACACACTCTTGATCCACACAAGCAAAAATTAATTCACTTAGATAAAAAAAATATGTGTGTGTGTGTGAATGAAAGTGGCTCAAGGGTGTTTTTGATTCCCAAGATCACACTAGGTGCAAAGGAAGAGCATAAACACCACAAGTCACAATCAAGCCCACAAAACAAAGAAGACACAAAGATTAGTTTAATGATCAACCTTTGACATGCTAACCTACAACACACTTGTTAGCATTTTTGATAAATTTGTCCTTTGATAAGCAAAATTCTACAAAACAAGTGTTAGATGAAAATGATCAAATCTACAAAAAATAGATGTTAGATGAAATGCTACAGTAAATTGGATAATTTTATCAGATTTCTTATGAAATTCTATGCAATTTCAAAAAACAATTCATTAAATTTTGATATGATTTGAATAAGATATATGAGATTAAAGTTTTCAGGCAAACAATGACTTTGACTGATTATACCTAAAAAATCTGATTAGATCTAAAGACGAGGCCTAAGCCACTGTGAAGTTGGTCGAATCAACTTTCCAACAACTATAATTTTGTAAATTTTTTATATGATTTGCCCAAGTTGTGAGATTTAAAAAAAACAACCTCTTTAGAAGCTTGAAGGAGAAGGGGTCTAGTTCAAGTGGTTAGACAGATTGCTAGGCACTTAGAGGTAGACTATTCACATGCCACAGTCAGGCTAATAGTTAACTCTAGGTGGTTAGGGTTAGTGGAGCCCCTGGTCCTTCATGTGACCAGGGGTGCAGGAAGCACAAAAACTAAAAGTGGGGGCATGGTAGTGAGTGCTACATTCATTGTAGGAACCAAGGGCTAGAGACCCTATGGGATTGTGGGCCGAAGGTCGACGATAAGTAGTTAAAGCCTCGGTCCTTAATATGATCGATGGGGTCAAGATCTTGATCCATGGGTACTAGATGCCAAGCTGGGATCATCCACGTGATTGAAAGATAAAGGCATGTGAAGGAAGTTGATAATCAATAGGCCAACAAGTGGAAGGTGTTGAGTCTTGGTCGTGGATATCACCAGAGACGAGCAGTCAGGGTGCTAGCGAGTGGAATTTTTTGGAATCCACAACGACATAGAAGAAAAACCCTATAGAAAAAAGTCTTTAACTTGTAGTCAATTCAAATAAAAATCTAAAGATTAAACATCAGCAACTATGTATATAAGCTTAAACCAAAAAAATTAAATCGTCGAATCCTGCAAGTAAATAGTTAACCTTGTGAACAAAGGATATTATGAACCAATGAAAACTATTTAAAATATTAATGATAAAGCCAAATTTTGAATTGAAATATTAAAGCAATAGTTAAGGGGGCAGGGAGACTACGCAGAGGGCGTATGACGAGTCTGTATGGTATAGATCCGTACTGCATGGATCTACAACCTAAAAAAAAATTCAATTTTTTTTCAAAAAATTTTTACCTTCAAAATATTGTGTTTTATATCAAAATTTATTTGCGAGTTATTTTGAATGCAATGGTGAGGTTGGTTTTGCAGTAGGAGGCCTCCTATGAAAGATCACCCCCCCAAAAAATTCAAGATCAATAGAAAACCTGCAAAAAAAGAGGACAAAAAAGACTGCAAAAGAGAGACTAAAGGGAAAGGGCATCCCACTAGGCGTGCCAAAATGAAGAACAAAAATAGACAAGGTAAATAACACAAAGATAATGAAATCAAATCAAATACCTTTTACCTTAGACTACTCTTTCTCCTTTGATACAGTGGATTAGAATGCACCCTTCTTCCAATGGCTATGCTCTTGATAGGTATGTTGATTGCTCACTAAACTAACATCATAATACTACTTGACAATGAGATATGTGATGATTTTGACAACATAATGTTACTTTGAATGTGGATGATAATTGTTAGGTTGAGGCGAGATTTATAGATACTTGGTTAATAGGATGGATGACTAGGATTAAGAGGTGGAGGATTAGGGCAATCCTTTTGTGAATAGTTGAGATTAAGAGGTGTAGTTTGAAATGTGTGGCTAGGATTAAAAGCTAGTTTGACTTTTGGGATAAGGACAAAATAAGAAATTAATTAAATAATAGGATTATTTAATTAATTTTTGGAGAGAGATCATGTGAGGATAAGATTAATTAAATAAATAGGATTTATTTAATTAAATTGGCTAGAGTTGCCAATAAGGGCATGGTTCGGTGGTTAAGTTGCTTGATTGTAGTGGAGGCCACTAGAGTTCGAACCCCTGCTGGGCCAACGAGCTCGCAGGCTTTACGCCTTCACTAGGCCAACGAGCTCGTGGGTTTGAAGTGTTATTGCTAGGGGATGAGGTCCCCCATGTTGTGGCCTCACCGGTTCATTGCTTTGGGAAAAAGCATTCACGTGGAGCCAGAGGCGTGTCGCACGAGTGTCGCCGTTCACGTTAAAAAGTTTACCGCTCGCATTATCTTTATAAAAAAATTAATTTGGCTAGAGCAATGACATGGATTAATTAATTAAATAAATATGGTTTATTTAATTAAATCAGGTAATGGAGGAAATTAATTAATTAAATATAATTAATTTAATTGATTTAGAAGGGGATATGGTAAAGGGGACTCTTAGGAAAAAATTGTCGTAAAGTGTTGCAAGGTGATGTTGACAAGGAGTTGAAAGTGGATTTAGGTGTCGAAAGGTGACACAAGGTCAGTTTCAGGTGTCTACACCACCTACTCATCCATTGCATCCAAGTAGATGGTCTAGCTAAAAACTATAATGAGAATGCATTTTTTAATTTTCATAGAGTTAATGGACATCATACTTAAGGTTGCATGGCATTGAAACATAAACTGCAAGATTTGATTGATAATAATATGATTCATATTGAGGATGTTAATGATGGGGGAAATCATTCGGTTGCTCCCCCTAAATCGAAATTTGAATATTTATACTAATCCATTTTCTAGTCATTCTAATAGCTTCAACACATCTCATGCACATGATTCTTTTCCTATGGATCATATACATTAATAAAGACACCATAGATGATTGTTACATTGATTCCCATGCACCATCACATACATATACTTTTGTGAGTATTATACATCCTAAACATACATCTTCCTCCTCTCATTCTACTCCATTGATTACATTTTTTGATGAGGAGATCCCACAAAACAATTATTATGACCATTATATGTTAAGGGTAATATACATGAGAAGCTTATTAGTGGCATTCTCATTGATTGTACAAATCAATTTAATGTATGTACTAAAGAATTGTTAGATGCTACTCACATGTGATTGAAAACATATGCATATTCAAGGGTAACTTTGAAAATGAGTAATTGGTATATTAATTAAAACTTTAGATTGCATCATTTACCCTTTTAAGTGGGTCATAAAGAGGTACATGTACTTTGTCATGGTATTCCTTCTTTGGATAGATTCTCTATTTTTCTTGGTAGACCATGGCTTTGTAAGATTCTCTAAAGCAATCTATCCAAGACCAAAATGTAAAGAACTAATTTAGATAATCAAATGATTAAAACAATACTAAAAATGTGGCAAGCAAATCAATGGCTATAGCTTTCATCAACTTTTTAAATACAAGCAAAGAGATTCATTTATAGGAAATGCGATGAAGTGAGGAGGAGGATTAAAAAACTCACTACCCACATAGGGAAGTGTATCATCAACCATCAATAGTAAATGATGCTACAAATAATTAAATAATGCAACAATTAATTAAATAAAACTCAACATAAATATAACTTTACCTAAGTAAGCTTAACTTGTGGTGTAGTAGATACATGATAAATACATACTAAGTGCGTAATTGTGCACACACACCAACACCCACCTTAAGCATAGATAAGGTGGATAAAGATCGGTCCTAACAAGATATGGCCATGCTAGGTACCTATCTACAAATTATTACCCCCTGATGAAAGATAGAGAAAGCTCCCCAAGAAGAGAGAAAAGAGAGAAGGGACTGGATAGTCCCCCAAGGAATAGCCTCTTGAACTTCCAACAAAGTTGGCAAATGAACCCCCCCCCCCCCACAAGAAAAGAATATCAAAGAAAATGGTCTTGTTATGAGTGATAAAGTAGGCCACCTTGTACTAAACAATGCATCTCCCTTTTGCAAGAAAGAAACCTCATGTTGTAAATCTATTGAAATGCCCCTCTAGAGGTGGAATAAATAGAGGAAATAGGATGATAATCTCTAGAAAATGTTTAAATTTCTACATGCCTATGTTGAACTATGACGATCTGATTAGTGGACTCAATTATAAATGTAGGATGGGTTATCATGAATGCATGAAGAGGTGGTGATAAAATAGGAGGGTTTATATGTCCCCTCATTACATCTAGAGAAGGTGATGAAACAATAGAAGAGCTATCATCAAAGAGGTGAACAAGGTCCTCAATAGTCTTGTCAAGATCCCAAAAGTGAGATCCTACATATAGACATGAGATGTTTGATAACTATGCATACTGGTGTGGTGGATCCTATAGACATGTATGATTCTTTTAAAGAGAGTTGTAAGAAGCTCTTCAATAAGTCATGATCCTTACAAAAGAAACATGAGGAGAAAGAATCTCAGTGGTATCCATGTGTGTAAGGCTATCCTAAAAACATCATAATTGAACATAGTGTCCAATGGATCTCCAAACAACTGTCAAATGTTGGTCCCCACAGTATAAGGGAGCTCAATGTTCTATTTAAGTGATGACATTTATCCTTAAGAATAGTAATACAACTTAGTCCATAGACTTTGTCATTCTCACAATTCTATTCATACTTTTGGTCATAATCTTTTGGCTCAAGAACAAATAGAGAAGGGGTAATAGATCTTGCTGTATGAAATGACTATTGATCCCTTCTATCTAGGATGTATAGTTCTAGTGATTTAATTTGAAAATAGAAGGGTGGAATTTCATAAAATATGTTGAACTTTATCTTAGTTCATTCAATACATGATCCGCTTAAATTTTTTGGCACTTTCGTGCATTTCTTGGATTTTAATAAGTTGAAAATATAATTTTTATATAAAATGAGAACAAAATATGAGCACCAATGCAAATAAAGAAAATAAAATCTCACACTTTCAATAAAAGGCACTAAAAAAGGACTTCATATGGGCAAGAATAGAGCTCTCACAGTTCCTAGAATGACAACTATTCAACAAAAGTTTGATAAAAATATAATATCTAGAAAATAAGGGCACAAAAACAAAAAATTGATTTCACCACTGCATAGCCATCAAAAAATGGCTAGGATGAAAAAATTAACCATAACAAGAGTCTAGATGAGGGAGAATGGGCCCTTCAAAGTTTGGATGTCAAAATTAGAATGCAAACCCTACATCTGATGGTCCTCCAAGCAAGATGATGATGTTAGTTGTACAAATGACGACATTAGCAACTAACTAATCTATACAAATGATGATGTCAATAGGTGATTGTGCACTAAATAGCCATGCGTACAATTGTGGGGCACTGTATGGGTGATTGATAACAACAACTAGTTGTGTAGGTATGATATTGACATGGTAGTTGATAGTACAAGAATATTTTAAGAATACTCTTTTAACATAGTGTTGCTAACTAAGTAGTATGGGTGGACACATAGAAAGCACTAATTTATCCATGGTAGTAGGTTTGTTTGATGACTGTATTGGGTTATACTTTAGGCATGTCAAATTTTTAGGTCCTGCATGGCAGTTGGTAGGTGAATCAACTTGATGCAAAAGTATGTTAGGAAAACTAGAAATCAACATAAAAAAACTTATTTTTTGTGTTTTATTTTTTGTTTGATTTTACTAGTGTGAAGGGGGACAATTGATACTTGCATTCAAATTTTAATCATTTTTCCTCTCAAAAGGGTGTTCTATATGTGTGGGATACTTCATCTTCACTTACAAGTTGAAGACTTGTAATACAAAGACCTATATATGGAGATATTTGAGGAGTTGACTTGAAGAGGAGTTGAAGTTGAGTTTGGAGAGAGTTTTAAGTTTCATGATTCATATTTTAAATGTGTTGGTGCCTACCTCAATAGTCCAAAAATTTACTTAAGTTTATGCCCCTTTGTTTCTTTGGCCTATGTTTCCCATCATTAATTACTAATCTGAGAATTCCCTTAATGGCCCCCGTTGGTTGTTTTTGGCTTAATGTTGTTCTTTTTCTTCCCCAATTTGTTTTTGTCATGTATTGAAGATTGCAAAAAAATAAAAATAAAAATTCTAAGTTTGGTGAGTATTTGTTCATTTTCTATCATTTTGTAGGATTGTGGAACTTCCAAGGACTTCTTCCATCTTCCACATTTCTTCTTTTTCCCTTTGCTTCCTTCTCTCACTTCTTTCCCTTTTTGTAATTCCTATAAACTTGCGATTTCCCCATAGACTTCTTCTACTCTTCCATTTTGGACCAAAGTCTGGATGTCTAGTTGATCCCCCGCACTATTTGCAAATATTGATGATTTTTGTAGATGTGGTCATTTGTGGAATTATCTTAGACTTTTGGATTTTTGACCTTTTTGTCCAAAGTCTAGATGTTCGATTGGACCCAACTTTTCCTAGAACATTTAAATCAGTTATGTTTTGTAGGATTTCATTACCTATGGAAAATTTCCTTTTCAATCTAATTTCACCTTTCAAATTGAACTTCCTCAAGCCCATTTCACCTTTCACTACTCTTTGCAGGCTTGTAGGTTTCATGTGGACTTCTTCCACTTTTCCAGGGTTTCCTAAGTCTTGATCGCCCTTGCATTTTTTATTTCTCCCATATCCCATATCACTCATATTCTTCCATTTTCACCCTTATGGGATTCTTCCTGACTTCTAGACATCCTTCACTTCTAGATGCCCATCATTTTCTAGTGCCCCTTCAAGTTCACTTTTGCAAACCTTCTATGAACTCATGGAATTCTTTCACTCTTCCCTCTATCCTTCCAATTCCCAATTCCCCACATTTCCTTATTTCCTTCCACACTTCTCCTTGTTGACTTCCCATAGACATGTCCACATCTGATCTCTAGTTCCACATGAAATTCCTACAAATCAACCAAGTGCCTCATCCACTCCCCTGAACTTCCCAAGATGCCATTAATGGCTAGATTTGACTCCTTGTAACTATACAAATGCACTTATCCTACCAAAATACCATTGCTCATCCCAAGGGAGTGGATCCACATGTGTATTTTAGTGAAGGATGAAGAACATGAATCAATTGCCATAAATGCTATAGTTAAAAACCTAGTCGCCACTAGTCTACACATAGATGAGCTAGGCTACCCATTTTGGGCATGTTTGGAAATAGATTTTGTTTGTATAATATTTTATTGAATTAGCTTAACTCACCTAATGGGTAGTGACAAAATGTTCATAAAAGTTAGATAAATTGCCATTGAATTGGCGAGTCTCCTCTACATTTAAGAGGGGCATCTCCCTCATATGATGGAGGTTTTTGGTATTTTTGCATATTTTTAAACAAAAAATACAAAAGGAAAACAAAAATAGTGAAAAATGAGAAAACAAGGAGAAACCCTATCTAGGTACATATGAGACACTAACAAGATTTCTCTGAGGAAAAAGGAAAGGAGAAACAACATGTAAACACTATCAAAGACACAAAGTTCTCTGATTTAGGTACACAATACTGATGAAGAAATGAAGATTTTAAATAGTTTACAAGTTTGACATACAAAAAACCTATAAAACTATAGAGAGCAATTTACCCCTTTATAATGCGAAGGAAATGATAAGAATGGAATGCACATTAAACATAAGAATAACATGCAATAAATGAAGAATGTCAAAGTGCATAGTCTCCATTCCCTGTACGATCAAACATGCAAGAGAAAACCCAAAGAAAATATTACATGTTGAACATAAGAAAACACTGCAATTGATGAAATTCTTTTATAATGCAAAGTTCAAAAAATTTCTTCAAAACCTTGGAGCATAAAATCTCTTTACAATTTCTTTGTACAATGGTTGTGTTTGTTGGAATTAGGGCTAACAAATAAGAGGGGGGGTGAATCAGTTGTATTAAAACTTTTAAAGTTTGATGCAGCTAATTCTTCTTTACAACTTAATAGATTAATGACATAATCATGAAAAGAAAGAATTAATAAAACATGAGCAGAAACATAAATAACACACTTGACACCAAGATTTTGACATGGAAACCCGGTTAAGGGAAAAACCATGGTGGGGGTTAACCCACAAAGATTAATACTCTGTTAAAAGTATTTTACAAATGAGAATGCACATGCATTTGGGCTCACTACCCAGAGCTCACTGCTCAAGAGAGGCTCACTGCCTACAAGAATGTTTACAAAAGGATTACAGATTGTTGAATTGATAAGTAGTATCTGCCAATGCAAGAATTCAGTTCTGGTTAAGCACAGAATACTGATTTTACACACTTCATCTTTATTCTGCCCTATTTACTACTTTGCTATCATCTGAACTTTAGATCTCTGTCCTTTTCACACTTTCTTCATAGTCACATCATACACACACCTAAATCACTTAAATCCATCAGTTATATATATCTGCATCATGATATTCAATCACTTTTCAGTCGACTTCAAGAACACTTAGAACTTTGTTGAAGACTCTGCTTTGTTGGCTAAATCCATGCATAACTTGTAACGTGGATCAAAACTTACATTCACAAATCATCAATCATGTCAGCCAGTATCATTGATCATCACAAATCATCTCACTGACAACTTCCATTTATCCGGAACCAATATCAATTACAAGGTTGGCCTGTTCTTCTGCTATCTGCACTATCAAACTGTAACCCTATACTTAGATACAAATAACTTTTGAATCCTTTAATACCGGAGGTTAAAATTCTGGATTTAGATTGTCCTGACAATCCTTATGAGTCCTTCAGATCCGTAGCATACTCTAATTCACCACTGAAGAGATCTGGACCAAGATACTGGACCCTGTCATATACTCTGTTTCTGGCTACCTGGACTTAGATACATTCTGATTTTGACTTCCGATATGAACAAATAATGTTATGCGGATGAGTGGAATAGTCTTAGCGGCCATCAATGACAACAACTGTCATGTGAAGC
This sequence comes from Cunninghamia lanceolata, assembly GCA_027924645.1. Taxonomy (NCBI): domain Eukaryota; kingdom Viridiplantae; phylum Streptophyta; class Pinopsida; order Cupressales; family Cupressaceae; genus Cunninghamia; species Cunninghamia lanceolata. The sequence continues at coordinate 5,704,215 of BSBN01000848.1, read as the reverse complement.
AGTGCCTCTTGCAAACAATCTCCCCCTTTGGCATTGATGGCAACACTTAGTGAAAAATGACTAAGTGTTACTCCCCCTTACTCTATACTCTTATGCTCTCCACTGATTTCAGAGCTCCCCCTTTGTTGGATTCCTCATTTTTCATTGTTCTTCACTCCCCCTTTGACATCAATGGCAAAGGATAGGGTCCGCAAGCCAAAATTCTCAAAACTTTTGTATACAGTGCCGCATATGTACACCCAATCATTAAGTTATATTTACATAAACTTGAGAATATTTGCAAAACTACTTTTTGATTGCTCAATTTTAGAGGCCCAACTTCTTTTCATTCCATCCAAAATTGAGATGTGTCCACTCAGTAGAAATGTGTATGCTTTTGCCTTTGTCAAATCTGAAGGATCAATTGTCTGAACTACAATTTGAGCTTTTGATAATGCATTAAACATTGTTTCTAACTTGGGGGCAATCAACCCCCGGAGCTCACACATTCTCTTCACAATATTGCCTTTTTCTTTCACAAGCTTCTTTATTTCATCGGTCAAGCTAATTACTTGTTAAACTAACTTATAGGAGAAACTATTAGAGGATCAAAATTTTGAGATAGATTTGACAATTTTTGTTCTTGCTTCTTTATCTTCTTCTCAATATCCTCACTAACTTTGGGCCAGGATAGACAAAATTTGTATATATCACCTCCATCACTTAAATCATTTTGAATACTCTTTATACTGCTACCAATTATCATCTTATCATTCCCTATTAGGCTCTTTATTTCACTAAATTTCTTATCCAAAAATTTATTCCTGACTTTAGTCTCTGCAGACTTCTCAAAAGACTCAAAATGTGTACTTACAGAATTTACAAGATTCTTCAGATGTCCAGAGGAAGAGTTAGATGGATTCTTCTAGAAGGTTGGCATTATCTTCTCCAATGCTCCGATTGCAAGGCCTAGCAGCTCACTGTCCTCAATGTGAGATTTCAACATCTTTTCCCTTGCCTTGGCTTGTGTGAAAGATGTTATCTTCATTACTTGAACCGGAGAGAGAGCATCTAGATTGATCAGTCCTTGAAACAACTCTGGTTCATCAAATGCAAGCATTTCTTTACTCAAAAGACCTTTTACCACATCTATAGTGTCTCTTGCCACAATTCTTGAACCACCTTCCTTTCCTTGAGATTTCTCAGGATCAAATTTTTTTTGTGTGGGTGCATTAACATTTGCACCATCTTCTTCTGCTTTGTCTTCTTTACCCTCTTCTTTCTCTTCCTCTGCTTCACCTTTTTCTGTTTCATTTGTAGGGGGTAGCTTTTCTTTGTCTTTATAACTTGCTACCTATTCCGGAGGGCTTTGTATAGTAGTAATATTATCTTCTTTTCTGGATTGACCAAGTGGAGTTAGAGTATCTCTTGCATCATCAGTTTTGTCCACCATCTCTGTGTCTTCTTTGTTTATTTGCTTCTCTTCCTGAACAGAGGAGTTGTCAAATTCAATTTGTTGCTCACTGATGTTTACTTTTTCAACATTTAGAATTGATGAATCAATCACATCATCTGTCTTCTCTTCAACAAATGGAAGATTGTGTCTCTTCAATGCACTTAAAAGTATTTCTTGTGTTTCTTTGACTATTTTGTCTGATTCTCCAAGCATCGGTTTGTTCATTCTCTTCTTGCTTCTGAATTCATCCTTCACTTCTTTGAATATCATATTCATTTGAACTTGAGTGATCTAAGTGCATAGTTTTATCAATATATGTTCTCTAAGCTCTATATCCTTGCTTTTTGCATTTTCTTTCCTTAACTCCAAAATGTCTGCAAGACTTTGAGGAATCTTAGAAGTTATTTCAATCAGGGATTTATTATAGATATTCAGATATCTAACAGTTGCTTCCTCTAACACCATCTTATCTGTATCACTGTATTCATCATATAATTCAGTCATGGGTTTCAAATTTCCATCCACATTGACTAATTTTATTACATCTTCCACAGAAAGTGTGGGCTTCTCAACATATGTATATGTCTTTTGCCTTTTGCTTGCCCTTTTGCTTCCAGAGGGCTTCTCCTTAGTCACCTTGGCAACTTTTGTTCCAGAGGCTTTCAGCTCCTTTACCTCAGCATCTGAATCTGTTTCTTCTACATCAACTTTTGTGCTCTTATAGGTTCTTGTGGCCTTTGTTTTTATTCTTTTCCCTTCTTTTCCTAAGGATTTTTATTCTAGTTTCTCAGGATTGGCGGGATTTGGGGGAACAGGGGCAGTAGCAGAGCTTCTAGTAGTCCTTGATGTGAAGGAGGATCCTACCGGAGCACTTCCTTGTTTCTTATCCTGCTTCTCCTTCTCTGCCTTTTCAGTACTTTCCCTGAATTGCCTCACGGTTTCCTTTGTGAGACCTAGATTCTTGGCCAGCTACTCAACTTCTTTTCTTACTTTTTTATTGGTTTCAGGTTCTTTGAGCTTAGTATGCAGTTTTAAACTTAGCTCCTCATATGTCCCAAATCTTTCAACTGTTGTGCCTTTTGGCTTGCTCAGAAGATGTTGAGCATACATATTCAAAAATTTTCCATCTACTTCATACCCCATGGGCATGATCCAAATAGTTCTGGATTCCACTACTTCCATTAAGCACTGATCAGTGTCAAGCATAAAACATATTTCATTCTTGTACTTCTCAACAATTGATTTAGGGATTCTTTCCCTTGAATGCAGCATACTCTAAAAATTCTTGAAGTATCCCCAGATTACAGTTTTCTGATCTTTATAATCACTAATGTTGTGAAGATGATCTCTGATCTAAATGGCAACTGGCTCATCATTAGTCTAGTGAACACTCTTTACTCTAGGTACTTCATTCATATAGTAGAAAAACAAGCATAGAACCAATGTACCATATTTAAAAGTGTTTTTCTTATCTTTCTTGATTTTGTTCAAGTTCTCAATCAGTTGTTTCTGTAACAGCTCACATAGGTCATAATCTACATTCTCCTTCAACATTTGATATGCTGCATATATGGTAGTTCCGGAGACAGAATTCTCCCTGCTGGAGTGATATATCTTGTAGCTGATCACCATGGAGGCAAACTTAACATCCAATTCTATAGTGTCATTGATGGTCATTGTCCTCTTGTCAAACTTTGCACCGGTTGCATCGGTAACAGTTTGGTTTTTCATAGATTTCAACATGGGTAATCCACCGGTTAAGTTTAACCCAGTCACAAATTTGATAACATCCTTGGTAATCTTGAATGGTTTTAACAGCCATATGAATTCATCATGCATCTAACTCAAAACTTACTAGACCCACTCATCTTCATCAAATGTTGGAAACCCCATAATCTGAATAAAATGTTTATCAAGTAGTACCTTATACTCAGGTTTAAGGTCATGATTTTCATCCCTGAGATGACTTTCAAACAAATCTACATACCTTGAGTCCCCAAATTCATCTATGTTTGCATGAATATAAACCCTAATATCTTCAGTATGCAGCATACCATATGGAACTCTTGAAAATGCACCTAATGGGTCGACTTCTATTGACTTGTGTGGATGCTTTTTAAATTTTGGTCGAGGCCTTTTAGTAATATCAACAACAAGAGAAGTAGCCATCTCAACAAATTTCAGATTCAAAGCTTTACAGAGAAGTACCTGTTGCAAATATGTGCCTGATGTGTTGTCATTGATGTCAACATATCTCTCTGTCAGAAATAGTGAAGACAGTGCAGAGGAGTGATCAATAATTCTAGTAAGGTGAAGATCAGAGTATGCGGGTTAAAGGGTTTGTATAGGATTTTTTTTTGCTCCAGTTAAGATTTGAGAGGTCCACATGAAGATTTGGCGAAGTTATGGCCTTCTGAGTAGAATAGGTTTTTGCAGTTGTTTAGTGATGACAGAGTGGCAAGAAGTTGGTCCGGATTGGTCCGGTATGAGCATATTGTGATTTGCGGATCTAGAGGAATGTCTGGGATGTTGGTGTGTTCCATCAACTCGAGTGGTTCATGGTTTGGAGGTCTGAAAGCAATCTTTCTAGTGTGACAGTCATGGAAGTATGAGTTCTTGAGGTTCAGTGTGAAGATGCAAGTGATTCTAGTGATGTGAAGTGGTGTGGTTGTTCCTGTTAACTTAAATGTGCTTGTGGAGATCTCTGGATCGTGTGACTGCTATGTTGGAGGTCCGCATTGAAGTTTGATCTCGTTGATGTAGATTTCCTTTTTGGTGTTGCTATTCTTTCCTAGTCTTGGCCGACTGGATGATTCAAGAGTGTTATGGATGATCTAAGAGCAATTTGATGGAGTGTGGCATGTTGATCAAGGAAGATTTGAGTTCCAATTATGTTTGGCTAACATCTTAGTGATTCACATTAAGTCAAAAGCTTGTAGTGCCGACCTTGATGTTTATTCCAAGGTTGATGAAGCATATAAAGGCATGTAGTTGAGTTGTTGAAAATTATCCTTGTGCAAATTAATCAAATCCTAAGAAAGGATCAGAGGTAGAGCAGAGAAGAGGAGGAGCAGAGGAGCAAGAATAGTAAAGGATGAAGTGATAGTGAAGAAGTATTTGGGAGAAGAGCAGAAGTTTTATGAGCACTTAATGAGATTGAACCAGACATGAAGAAGATGCTATTTCTCAGTTAATTCTTTCTGTACTAAACATAAATTCTGTAGACAGTGAGCCTCTCTTTGAGTAGTGAGCTCTGGGTAGTGATCCCGAAGGCAAGTACCTTCCCCTTTTTAAGTACTTTTAATAGGGTACGAATCTTGTGGGTTAACCCCCACCGTGGTTTTTCCCTTAACCGGGTTTCCACATCAAAAATCTTGGTGTCAAGTGTGTTAATTATGTTTCTACTTATGTGTTATTATTCCATGCTTTAATGTTTGGATCATTAATCTATTTATAAGTTCTGAAAGAAGTTTAAAAGGAAGATAAAGTTAAAATTGTGGGACAACTGATTCACCTCCCCTCTCAATTGTCTAGCCTAATTCCAACAATTGGTATCAGAGCCAATTTCCTTTGAGAAGCCTAACAGCTTAAGGAAAGATCTTGGAAGGAGTTTTAGTGGGTTCACTCAAAGATCAACTTTAGTTGGCCCTAGAAGATCTTGCTCAATCTAAAGTAGAAATTAGTAATCTGAGAGGTGAACTTAAAGTTGTTGATGATACAATTGATATGTTAAAAGACAAATTAAAAAAATCCATGGAAAGGAAAAAGGAGCTACTTCTGCAGTTATCTAGTTTAACTGAAGAAAATGGCATGAATGAAGCTTTGGAAGAAAAGACAAGGGAATGTGAGAAGCTATCAAAAGAAGTTGTTGTTCTAAAAACTGAGATGGAATCTAGGGCAATGAGGCTAACCAAAGAAATTGAGAAAAGGAAGAAGACTGAAGAAGACTTGAATCAAACTCTAAAAGAAAGAACTGATGAATGTTACAGATTAGATAGTATAGCTGGCCATTTAAAGTCTGATCTACAAGAAAGTAGAGATAATGAAAGAGATCTTGAAAGACAAATTGTCATTCTCAGACATGACCTAGAAGTTGCAAATGAATATAAGGAGAAGTCCAAGATAAGTTCAGCTAAACTTGAAGCAATACTTGAGGGTCAGAAAAAGGTTGATGACAAGCATGGTCTTGGATATGAGAAAGGGGAAAGCTCTGAATCTGGAAAAAGAAACTCTCAACCAAGGAATGAGAGAAACAAGTCTAGAAGACCTCTGGTAAGACAACCTAATGCTCAAAGATATCCATCATTCAATGGAAATTGTTTCAATTGCAATAAATTTGGTCATAGAGCTACTCAGTGCAGAAGTAGAGTAAATCAAAATGGTCCATCCTTCTCTGGACAATGCTTCAATTATAAAAGGCATGGTCACAAATCTAATGAGTGTAGAAGTATGATGAAGAATAACTTTAACTACAGAGGTAATGTCAATTCTTTCAATGGAAAATATTTTGCATGAAATAAATTTGGACACATGGCTAATCAGTGCAGATCAAAAGGAAGTCAAGTAAATGGGCAAGGAAATGTTAACTGCTTTAACTGCAATAGATTTGGTCATATTGCAAGATTCTACAGAAGCATGAATAATGATAGGAAAGGTTCGGTAAACAGAAACCAAAATGAGCAGATACAAGATAAAGGCAAGGGCAAAATAGATAAAATCTAGAATGAAATGAACAAAACTTGGGTGAAGAAAGATGAAATGAATAATGGTGGTGAGTCCGTACTAGAATCAGGTGCTGATAATTCCTCTGGGAATTGAATTAGGAGCTCTGGCTCAGGGGGAACTGCATTAAAAATGTAATCTCCCCTGCTAGTAAGTGGATGCCTGGATCCAGCATGTGAAAGAATACAGAATGGCTTGTTGCATTTCATCTGAAAGAAGTTTCGGAAAGAAGTTGGTGTGGCAATTTGTGAAGCAATCTATGAGAAACTATTTTAAGAAACTAAGTATCTGGAAGAGTTAGGGAAAATGCATTTTTCACATCAAAAGTAGGTGTGCTAGTGGGAATTTGGAAGAATCAGAGATTAGTGCCAAAGTGCTTAGATCCTTACCTGCTGCATACAAGCATAAGGTTGCTAGTATTGAGGAATTCAAGACTATGATAGATATTTCAAGGGATCTGTTGGTTGGTGAATGAGTTTGTTGTTTCTCTTCCTAAACTAGAAATCTGCATTTTCAAGTGAATGCTCTCTAAGAAGACTAAGTAAATATGAGAAGGCAAGGAATGAACTTAAAGAAGATGAATCAGAGCTTAAGGAACTTGAAGCTATGTTTTCCAAAGATTACCAAAAGGATCCGATATAAAGGTCAGAAGAAATGCTACTATGTCCAAGAAGCTGGAGAAGAAGGAGTCACAGATGATGAATTTGATCATGGAGGTTTCACTGAAGATGATTGGGTGTTCATTGCTATCAAAGAAGAAGATCTGGTGTCTACTGAATCTGCTAGCTGTGCAAATGTGGAAAGTGCCTTGGCTTCTCAGGTTGTTGAAAAGGATGAATGGGTGATTGATAGTGGATGTTCTCATCATATGACTGGTGATAAAAGTAAGTTTGTAAGCTTTGAAAAATATGAAGGTGGGCTTGTGAAATTTGGAGACAATTCAGCTGGTAGAATCTTTGGCAGAAGATCCATCTCTTTTGATGGTAAGAATAATACCAAGGATGTTTTGTATGTGGAAGGACTAAACCATAATCTTCTTAGTGTTGGACTGTTGGTTGATAAGGGATATGACCTCAAATTCAAGGATGGAAAATGCAGAATCTTGAAAAGTTCTGAAACTAAAATTACATCCGGTACTCAGACTAGAGGTAACATCTTTCATTTAAGTAGTTTGGGTAAAAAATTGCTTGGTTGCTCATGTGGATCAGACTTGGCTCTCGCATAGGAGAATATGTCATGTAAATTTTGACAACATTGTTAAGATAAGTTCCACTCAAGCTGTAAGAGATCTCCTAAGACTTGTGAAACCTACTGATAGCATGTGCAGAGAATGTCAATTGGGTAAATATAACAAAATTTCATTCAAGAATAAAGAACAGCCATCAAGTGGATTGTTGGAACCTATGCACACTAATTTGTGTGGTCCTGCTAAAGTTAGTAGTTTGCAAAGAGAGTAATACTTGATGCTGCTGATTGAGTACTACTAGATGGTGTGGGCCACTTTCTTGTGAAAGGAGTTAGAGGCTCTTGACATTTTCAAGGCTATGGTGGAGAATGAGATTGGTGTGAAGTTAAAGTATCTGAGATCTGACAATGGTGGAGAGGTTACCCCTGATGAGTTTAATGCATTTTGTGAAAAGCATGGAATAAGAAGACAATTATCTACTCCTAGAATGATTCAGATCTTTCAAGAAGGCTTCTAGAACCATGATGATGGAGGCAAATGTTTCATATTCCTATTGGAGAGAGACTATGGGTACTACTGTCTACACTCTTAACCAGGTCCAGGTCTAAGATGCTGATTGGGCAGAAGGTGTCAATAACAAGAAGAGTATTGGTGGTTGTGCATTTCTCTTGGGAAAGAGTTTGGTTTCTTGGTTGAGCAAAAAGTAGAGGCAATATCTCTATCTACTGCTGAAGCAGAGTATACAACAACAACAAGTATTTGTACTCCAAATTTTGTGGAATTCACAGTCACATCTTGTGATCTAGATTGGTGTTGAGATGCTACTCAGAGGGAGTAGTTAGTATGTGATTTCTAAAATTTAGTTTGCGGAGAGATGATTGCAAATATGTGCCCTTTGCCATTGATGTCAAAGGGGGAGATAAGTCATGTGAAAAACTTGGAAGTAAGTAGTTTCTGGTGAAAGGGGGAGCAGTGAAGAAAGTGGTTGTAGGTGTGACAAGAGAAAGGGGGAAAAGTTCTTGTCTTGATGGTTGAATCAGTTTTTCACATCATATGTTGCCATCAATGACAAAGGGGGAGATTGTTGCAAATATGTACCTGATGTGTTGTCATTGATGTCAACATATCTCTTTGTTAGAAATAGTGAAGATAGTGCATATGAGTGATTAGTAATTCTAGTAAGGTGAAGATCAGAGTATGTAGATTAAAGGGTTTGTATAGGATTGTCTATTATTGCTCCAATTGAGATTTGAGAGGTCTGCATGAAGATTTGGCGAAGTTATAGCCTTCTGAGTAGAACAGGTTTCTGTAGTTGTTCAGTGATGATAGAGTGGCAAGAAGTTGGTTCGGATTGGTCCGGTATGAGCATATTGTGATCTATGGATCTAAAGGAATGTCTGGGATGTTGGTGTGTTCCCTCAACTCAAGTGGTTCATGGTTTAGAGGTCTGAAAGCAATCTTTCTAGTGTGATAGTCATGGCAGTATGAGTTTTTGAGGTTCAGTGTGAAGATGCAAGTGATTCTGGTGATGTGAAGTGGCGTGGTTGTTCCTGTTAATTTAAATGTACTTGTGGAGATATTTGGATCATGTGACTGCTATGTTGAAGGTCTACATTAAAGTTTGAGCTCATTGGTGTAGATTTCCTTTTTGGTGTTGCTGTTCTTTTCTAGTCTTGGCCGACCGGTTGATTCAAGAGTGTTGTAGATGATCTAAGAGCAATTCGATGGAGTGTGGCATGTTGATCAAGGAAGATTTGAGTTCCAGTTATGTTTGGCCAACAACTTAGTGATTCACTTTAAGTGAAAAGCTTGTAGTGCCGACCTTGATGTTTATTCCAAGGTTGATGAAGCATATAAAGGCATGTAGTTGAGTTGTTGAAACTCATCCTTGTGTGAATTAATCAAATCTCAAGAAAGGATCAGAGGCAGAGCAGAGAAGAGGAGGAGCAGAGGAGCAAGAACAATAAAGGATGAAGTGATAGTAAAGAAGTATTTGGGAGAAGAGCAGAAGTTTTATGAGCACTCAATGAGACTAAATCAGGCATGAAGAAGATGTTATTTCTCAGTTAATTCTTTCTGTACTAAACATAAATTCTGTAGGTAGTGAGCCTCTCTTTGAGCAGTGAGCTCTGGGCAGTGAGCCCGAAGGCAAGTGCCTTCCCCTTTTTAAGTACTTTTAACAGAGTACGAATCTTGTGGGTTAACCCCCACCGTGGTTTTTCCCTTAACCAAGTTTCCATGTCAAAAATCTTGGTGTCAATTGTGTTAATTATGTTTTTGCTCATGTGTTATTATTCCATGCTTTAATGTTTGCATCATTAATCTGTTTATAAGTTCTAAAAGAAGTTTAAAAGGAAGATAAAGTTAAAATTGTGGGACAACTGATTCACCCCCCCTCTCAGTTGTCCAACCTAATTCTAATAGTACCTTTTTCTTCCATGGGATTAGGGTTGATTAATCACCGGTTGAATTCACTCTTCGTGCTTCAATCTCTGGATGTGCAGCTTAGATGCTCTTCTTCTTGTTTCCTTCAAATGCAAAGTGATTCAAATGCATGACTAAGTGACTTTTTATCCTCCACAAAACCTAATTTGACATTGTAATAAATGCATTGCCCTAACTTCATCCAGTTACTCCGTTTCTTGAACAGTTCTTCATGAATCATTGAAAGAGTTGTCATTTCCTCTATTGTTAGAGTTATTCATTATCATACTTTTGCATTCATTTGATCTATGACCATACCTCTTACACTTGAAGCATTGACTGGAGAAGGATGGACCATTTTGATTTACTTTGCTTTTGCACTGAGTAACTTTATGACCAAATCTATTGCATTTGAAGCAATTTCCATTGAAGGGTGGATATTTTTGAGCATTAGGCTGTCTTACTAGAGGTCTTCTAGGTTTGTTTCTCCCATTCCTTGGTTGAAAAATTCTTTGTCCAGATCTGGAGCTTTTACCTTTCTCATATCCAAGACCATGTTTGTCATCACCCCTTTTCTGACTTTCGAGCAGTGCTTCAAGTTTAGCTGAGCTTATTTTGAACTTCTCCTTGAATTCATTTGCAACTTCTAGGTCATGTTTGAGAATGACAATTTGTCTCTTAAGTTCTTTCTCATTGTCTCTGCTTTTTTGTAGATTAGACTCTAGGAGGCTAGCTATTCTGTCTAATTTGTAGCATTCTTCACTTCTTTCTTTTAGATTTTGATTAAGGTCTTCTTCATTTTTCTTCCTATCCTCAATTTCCTTGGTTAGCCTTATCACCCGGATTCCATCTCATGTTTCAGGACAATAACTTCTTTTGCTAACTTCTCACATTCCTTTGTTTTCTCTTTCAGGGCCTTGTCTTTGTCGTTGTCTTCATAATGATTTCCTAGTTGAAGAGGTTGCTCCTTCCTCTTTTCATTGGATTTGCTCAATTTTTCTTTTAAGTTCTCAATGAAGTCTTCAGCATTTTTAAGGTCCTCTTGCAGCTCTTTGGCTTTTGATCTAGACTACTCAAGATCTTCTAATGCGAGTTTAAGTTGTCCTTGGAGGTTGTATTCATTCATTTTACTGCCTTCCCAAATCTTTTTCAAGCTGTTAAACTTTTCAAAGGAACCTCGCTCTGATACCAATTGTTGGAATTAGGGCTGACAACTGAGAGGGGGGGTGAATCAGTTGTCTTAAAACTTTTAAAGTTTGCTGTAGCTAATTCTTCTTTACAACTTCTTAACAGATTAATGACATAATCATGAAAAGCAAGAATTAATAAGACATGAGTAGAAACATAAATAACACACTTGACACCAAGATTTTGATGTGGAAACCTGATTAAGGGAAAAACTACGGTGGGGGTTAACCCACAAAGATTAATACTCTGTTAAAAGTATTTTACAAATGAGAATGCACATGCATTTGGGCTCACTACTCAAGAGAGGCTCACTGTCTATAGGAATGTTTACAAAAGGATTACAGATTGTTGCATTGATAAGTAGCATTTGCCAATGCAAGAATTTAGTTGCGGTTAAGCACATAATACTGATTTTACACACTTCATCTTTATTCTGCCCTGTTTACTGCTCTTCTATCATCTGAACCTTAGATCTCTATCCTTTTCACACTTTCTTCATAGTCGCATCATACACACACCTAAATCACTTAAATCCATCGGCTATATATCCACATCATGATATTCAATCACTTTTTAATCGACTTCAAGACCACTTAGAACTTTGTTGAAGACTCTGCTCTGTCGGCTAAATCCATGCATAACTTGTAACGCAGATCAAAACTTGCGTTCACAAATCATCAATCATGTCAGCCACTATCACTAATCATCATAAATCATCCAACTGACAACTTCTATTTATTTAGAACCAAGATCAATTACAAGGTCAGCCTGTTCTTCTGTTGTTTGCACTATCAAACTATAACCCTATACTCAGATGCAAATAACTTTTGAATCCTTCAATACCGGAGGTTAAAATTCTAGATTTAGATTGTCCTGACAATCCTTATGACTCCTTCAGATCCACAACATACTCTGATTTACCACCAAAGAGATCCAGACCAAGATACCGAACCCTGTCATATACTCTGTTTCTGGCTACCCGGACTTAGATAAATTCTGATCCTAACTTCCGGTATGAACAAATAATATTATGCAGATGAGTGGAATAGTCTTAGTTGCCATCAATGACAACAATTGTCATGCGAAGCAGTGTCTCTTGCCAACAGTGTTGTGTGGAGTAAAAACCTGTTAGAAGAGAATCCCTCTACATTAAAAATAATTACGCCAAGAGGCATTATACAGTCATAGCGGGGTGGGGATGAACGCACTCATTTTTTCTGCCTAAATTTATAAAAAAATAAATTAAAATACCAAAAAAGAAATAAAAAATAAAACTTAAGAAAATTAAAAAAAAAAACTTAAAAAAAAAATAAAAACGTTGAAGGAGAAAAAGTTAAATCACAAAAACTATGGAACCAAAAAAGAAATTGAGAAAAATAAAAAATAAAAAATAAAAACTAAAAAAAATGGAAAAAATAAAACATAAAAACCAAAAAAGAAATTGGAAAAATTAAAAAATAAAAACCAAAAAAGAAATTGCAAACAAAAAAATTGAGAAAATCAAAGAAAATTATGGAAAAAGATATCCCTCGGTGTACTTTTAAATATATTTTTTAAAATATAAATATACTAGTTATGCTGAGAAGCATTCTACAATCACAGCCGGGTTGACAACACTCATTTTTTCCATGTAAATATCTAGTAAAAAAAATAAAAAATAAAAACAAAAAAAGAAATTGGAAAAAATAAAAAATAAAAACCAAAAAAGAAATTGGAAAAAATAAAAAATAAAAACCAAAAAAGAAATTGGAATTAAAGAAAATCAGAAGAAAAAAGAAATTGGACAACATTATAATTTAAAAAAAAAAAAAAAAAAATCCGTGGGCAATTCAAGGCTTAAATTTGACAGTACCTTGCCTGTCAAGCAATTTTCATTAATCAATTTATGAATAATTCTATTTTTGGGTGGCTATTTGAGCTCTCTACCATCGCCACCAGGGCTTAAATTTGATAGTCCACCTTTCCTGTCAAGAAATTTTTTTCCTACAGTTTAGTCTTCTCTCATGTGACAACTATTTTTTTTAAATGCAAGTCAAAATTTTATATATAAAGCTGAAGCTTTTTCAATTCAAAACAAATCTATAAAAAAACAAATCTATTTCTTAAATAATAGAAGTTGCTATTAAAAATTTTTAAACAAATCTATTTCTTCAATAATAGAAGTTCCTATTAAAACAATAAAATGAATATATTCTAGAAAAAACAAATCTAAAAATTTAAGATATATTGTATTAAAATTAAAAAACAAATCTAAAAGATATATATTTAGAATGAATATATAATTATATTCATAACAAACAAATCTAATATATATAGTCAGATTTTCATATTAATTGTTTTTTTACAGTTTTTAAAATAAATTACTTGTATAATACAGTCAAATATTTATTTTTATTGTATTTAACAGTTAAAATCTTTAAATACAGTATACTGTCAAATTTAAGCCCTGATCGCCATTCCTAGCTGTGTTTTTTTAACGAAGGGAAACAGTTTTTTAAAACGGAAGGGAAAGGTTGCATATGAAAAATTAAACTGAAAAAAATTAAATAAAAAAAAAAAAATCTGTGCATTATTCGTGCTGTCGTTTCATTTAATTATTCGTGCTGCCGTTTCATTTCTGCGCATTCATTAATCAATTTATGAATAATTCTATTTTTGGTGGCTCTCAATCATATTAAACGGAAGGTAAACTATCAAATTGCAAGATTTGAGGTGAGCTGAAGGGGACTGCTAAAAGAAAACAAAAGAATCGATGTAAGTTCATGGAGGTATCAGTTATTTGTTTTTCTAACATAGAAACTAAAATCTGTTTCATGCAATAAGTTCTTTGTTTTTCTAACATAGAAACTAAAATCTGTATGATGCAATTTCATTAAAAGGTATATGCATAATTTGATTGTAGAAGATTGCTTGCTTCCATTATTTATGAATGAGATTCATTTGAAGAAAGGAGGCGAATGGAAGAGCAGGTCTTTTTGGGAGTCTTGGAAGGTAGTCTTGAGTCATTTATTTTTTTCGAATTTGTTCCCTGCAAGCTGTAACAAAGTGGGTTTACTGTGAAGACATAGAAGACCTTTTTAAATGTTTTGCTTACTTAAATTTATAAAAATTAAATCGTCTGTGCAATGTTTCTACTCTTCCTTCATGTATTTATGGGTTTGCTTCTTGGCACAATCTGTGTATATACAGGTATTCATATTTTCTTGGACAAGTGTTTAATCATTGCACCCCAGATTTGTAGATATAAGGTATGTTACTGTTACTCAATCTTTGATCTAGAAGAAAAAAGGTTTCACACAAAATGTTTAAATCTTTAAATTTTTATTTTTATTGTTAAATTTAAGCCCTGAATATGACTTGTTATTTTCATCCCAACCGGTCTTACATAGGCAGAAAGAAAAAAAAAAACACTTTATTCATTTTAATCATTCTGAATTGGTTTTCTCTTTAAAATATAGGCTTAAATTTGAAAAAGGATAACATGCATATTGCATGCATTAACTTTGGATAAACAGTTGAGTAAAAATAAAACTGAAAAAAAATATGTAAAATTAGAAACAACCATGCATTATTTCCACTTGATAGACTTAAATTAGATATCGATACTCATAGAGTTACAAATATGTGTTTGGATTTGAATTATGATAATAGATTGTATGGATATTTAATTTTTATGATATCATTCTATGATGATTGTAGTTTATTTCTTTTATTTATGTAACTACATCAAAATATTAAAATAATATATTAAAATATTTTTTAATTAAAACCTAATATTTTCAACATTTAATATAAACCTCCACACTACAATTTATAGGGGGGGCTACCGGATGCCTGAGTCTAAAAAAAAATATAAACCTAATATTATTACCATTTAATATTACCTAATATTTTAACCCTAATATATTAAAATATATTAGGGTTAATATGGTAAAACTATGAAATATTATGGTAATATTATATTACCATGATATATTATAATATATATATCTAAAATACATTATAAAATATATTATTACTATTTAATATTATCATAATATTTTAATATATGAAAAAATATATTAAAATATAATATAAACCTAATATTTTTTAATATTTTTAATGAACCCATATCTAAATCATAGCCTTTAATTTTGTTTTTAAAGAGTTTTTAAAAAGGAAATGGAAATCTTAAATTTTATAGTTAACCTTGCTTTTCAAGCAATTTTTATATGAGGGTTATCTATTCAATGGTGCCTTTAAAATAGTATGACGTACTTTAGTTTAAATAAATTATATAAAAACCAAATATATATATCATCACAATCCTATATAAATTTTGAGAGTTTGCCTAAATACAACTATACAACTATCAAATTTAAGTCCTCCTATAAGTTGTTTTCAAAAGAGATTTTTAGAAAGGAAACCAAAATAATTATTATAAAAATGAAAAAAAAAGAGATTTTTAGAAAACAAAATCCAATCTTTTTCTTTTAAAGATAAGATATTTAGAATAGAATGATTTGGTTTTTCTTTTTATTTTTTAAATGGCCAGCTTAAATTAAAAAATGATTAAATTAGAAAATCTGCAACGTTTTAAATTAGTAAATTTAGAAAATGATTAAATTAGAAACTCTTCTTCAATTAGAATATGTTTAAATTAGAAAATTTGTAACTTAAATTATCAGATAATAATTAAATTAAAAAATCTACAACACTTAAATTATTAGATTATGATTAAATTAGAAAATATGTTAGAATGTTAGAAAATATGCAAGGCTTAAATATTTAGATATGAAAACAACAGATCATGCCCAAAAACTTTGCCAAAATTCCACATGCCAAAACTCTACTAATTAAATATAAGATGAACTAAGACTAAGAACAATATATTTTTTTTGCATTCAATCACTAAATTACATATGCCAATAATTAGATTAAAGTTTTTAATATTAACTTAATATTAAAAATATATTAGAATTAATATGATATAAATATAAAATATTATAAATAATACTATATTACCATAATATATTATAATATATATTTTAGATATATTATAAAATATATTATTACTATTTAATATTATCATAATATTTAATATATGAAAAAATATATTAAAATATAATATAAACCTAATATTTTTTAATATTGTAATGAACCTTAATACCCTTAATCATAGCCTTTAATGTATGTTTTTAAAGAAATTTTTGAAATGGAAATCATTACTATAAGTTGTTTTTAAAAGAGATTTTTAGAGATGAAATTGAAATAATTATTCTAAAAAAAGAGTGAGACTTTTAGAAAATAAAATCCAATCTCTTTTTTTTTAAGAGGAGATCTAAAAATTGTTTAAAGTTTTTATAATAAGAGAATATAAAGTGAATTTACCATTTTGTTTTCTTCAATTTTTTTTTCTCTTTTTAATTTTGATTTTCAAATAATATCAAACATAGAATAACAAAATGATAAGATATTTAGAATATAAGCATTTAGTTTTTATTTTTACTTTTTAAATGGTGAGCATAAATTAAAAAAGATTAAATTACAATATGATTAAATAAGAAAATTTGCAATGTTTAAATTAGAAAATGATTAAATTAGAAAATTTGCAATGATTAAATTAAAAAATGATTAGATTAGAAACTTAAATTAAAATATTTTTAAATTAGAAATATGCAACCCTTAAATATTTTTAATTTAAATTGTAACTTTTAAAATTAAAAGTCCACATGCCAAACCTGACTAATTGAATACAAGATGAACTAAAATGGAGAACAATGTAGATTTTTGCATTCATGTCACTACATTACATATGCCAATAATTGACTGTTTGATATTTTTAAGAGATATTTGTGGAGCTAGTGTCCCCATGAATATTTTATTTTTTCTATTTATTTTAACCAGTTATTTTAAATTGTAGTTTTTTACCATATTAAGAAAAACAAAAAAAATTATCAATAAAAAAATTTATTAATTACACCTAGAGGCGTTCCTATAGGAGAAGAATTGAAAGATTCCAAATTCCATTTAAACAAAAACCCAAAAATAGACAAGAATATTCTACGAAAAAAAATAGTAAATAGTAAAAATATCAATTAATAACAGTTATAGAATCAACAATGATGGTAACTATTCTTGGTGAGGCAACAAGGAGGATAGTAACTATTCTTAGTACAATAGCTAAATGAGTCACCGCCAATCTTTCAATGGACATTTTTGTTACATATACATAGCTTCTTGGTAAACACGAATGTCCCAATCAAACTATTCTTAGTACAAGAGCTAAATGAGTCACCACCAATCTTTCAATGGGCATTTTTGTTACATATACATAGCTTCTTGGTAAACACGAATGTCCCAATCAAACTATTCTTAGTACAAGAGCTAAATGAGTCACCACCAATCTTTCAATGGGCATTTTTGTTACATGTATAGAGCTTCTTGGTAAACACGAACGTCTCAATCAAACTACTTCCTTGGATGATTCATACTCACAGGTAAACTTTATCTTAATATAAATTTAAAATCTATATAACAAATAAAAAATATTCGGAATTAGATTTTTGGAATTTTTTAAAAATATTACCTTAATTTTAAGTTATTGAATAAAATATAAATAAAAAGAATTGTGATTATAATCGAACTTGCATTTTTAACCACAGGTAAACCACAAGGGTAGCCTATAATAACACTAAATGCTCTATAAAATATTGAATACAATACATGTAGCATGGTCCAATGAAAATGCAAGTAGTCTTGAAGTGAGATGAAGGGGAGTGTGAACAAATTACAAGATTTGAAGTGAGTTGAAGGGGAGTGCAAACAAATTGCAAGATTTGAAGTGAGCTAAAGGGGAGTGCGAATAGATAACAAAAGGATCGTCTTCCAAGGAATCGATCCAAGGCCGCCGTGGTGGAAATATTTTTTTTAGGTATTTTGCATTAGTTCTTCATTTTATCATTGATACATTCTACTCTCCCACATGCCATTCAAATTCTGGTTAACATATTCACAGTAGTAAATATTTAGAGAAATATACAGACGGATTGGCAAGATATGCAAGGGATATTTTAATGTACTGTATGCTTTTCAAGATCAATAGATGCAAGGGGTGTGTATGGAAACAACGTCGGACTAGCAAGATTTGTGGTGAGCTAAAGGGGAGTACAAATAGGAAACATAAGAATCGACTTTCAAGGAATCGATCCAAGGTCATGGAGGAAATCTTTTAAAAAAAAAAAGGTATTTGCATCAATTCTTTGTTTTTCTAGCACAAAAAGTAAATTCTATTTGCTGCAATTTCATTAACCACATAAAAACTGAAACTCCATTATATATATTTGATCTAGACCAAATTTTGATTTATTTCCCTATAATCGAGACTAAAAATGACAAATTGTGGTAAGGCTTTAGTGTTTGAAAATAGATCATTGTCTTTTCTAAGTTTCAACAGTAGCAATGAATATTTTCCTCTAAAAAGATGTCGTAGCCTAAAAATGCTAGGGTATTTAAGGAAAATTATTTTGTTAGATATACAGAGAGATGGGGGAATTGAAGTTTTACCATTGAAAGAGGGGAAAGAGATAGCACAGTAAGCATCATGATATGGAGTTACAACTTGAATATCCATTATCCTAATCTAGATTCAATCTGAACTATCCACTCAATGGCTACAAATGTTTCAATCCGAACCATCAACTTAATTTTAATCTTTTTCTTAAAATATAAGATTTTATCGCTAGAAGTTTGTTGTGAGCATATAAACTGCGACCCATACTACAGATTTTTTATTCAATTGGATTTGTTTTCTTTGTTTGTTGAACAATCTATTGCCTTGTTTGTAATTTCGCATTCTGCATGCATTTCTTTTAAACCTATTAAAATCTGCCTTTTTAACACTTTCATAGAAGTCTATACCCTGTTCCAAAGCTCCTATTTTAGCTCAGACAGGGAGGACACTAGCATAGGTTGTGGTTTTTGGTTTAACCTACCAAGTGCATTTGCTTGAAAGTTTCTTAATCCTTTTCAACGAGTTCATTTTGTAATCACAAATGGATTTTCGTTCATTGTCCTATAAATAATTCCAACCACCATAATAAATAGGGAAATTATACAAGAACAAGGTGGCTAGTCTAACTCAGTAGAATGCAAACTTTAATAGCTCTGCAAATTGGTGACCAACATGTATGGTGCCGATTCATTCTAGATAGCTTAGAGCACATGTATACTGCGACTACCATCTGTTTGACAGCTCATTTCAACCATTTTAGGCAGTTCAAAATTTAATATTATTTTCTCTAACCTTCATTGCTACTATTGACACATCATCCACAGTAAACTCAAATTACTAATCTATAAATGTACCTAAAGGATTTCCGTAAATGCTCCCAATATGAGGCCTCGATATGTCTCCTTGCAAAATGAAGAAAATGAGCTCAAATAAGAAAGCTCCAAATTAACTCCCCATAACTTTATTTTCTTGGGTTTTGGTAAATTCTCTTGGATTTTCATTTGTGTAAGAAGAATTTTCTAGGTTTTTAATCTCTCCTTACTCTATCTGTGTACACTTAAAAACATGAATCAGTAGCTTGGGGCAATCAATTCATCCTTGATAGAGCATATAGACCCTTCTCATTGCCATGGGCGAACCTCCACATCACTCTTGCTCTCGTTGTAGAAGCCAGTCAAGAGGAGACGAAACACAGGGGCGGTCTTTCTCACTTGAGAGCTAGACTTCATGGAGAATGGTCGGCTAGTCCTGGGGCCTTTCCTGAGGATTGTTCACTAAGTTGTGTTCAATGATCATAGATGTTGAAATAATAATATGGCCTGAAGGGTCACTAGTCACTGATCTCCTATTTGAGTTAGCTATATTCCAACACCTACTCGGTTGTCTATTATAGTCATTTATGAGTCTTATGTGTCAAAATCTTTCCTCTCCTACTCAAAGGAGTTGTTGGATTTGATGTCTTTGTTCAATCAACCTAAGTCTATGTTCATGTTCTTGAATGGTTAATTGTGTGTGTTGAGGCCGAGGGTCTAACTCTTTGATCTCCTCTAGGATTATCCTCACCTACTCACCTCTAAGTCCATGGCACATTTGAGGGCCTAAATGAAGAGAGTTGGTTTAAGTTAACCATGAGTTGATTTATGTTGACTTAGGGTGATGACCTAAGGTTTGTTTAGTTTTTTGGTTTTGCTTGATTTGTGTTGACCTCGTGATGAAATCGAGGGTTTGCGAACTTATTTTGATTTCTTGTTAGGTATTTTCTAATGTTTTTGTATTTTGTGGGTTTTTGTATGATATGCAAACTACAATGTATGCAAACAACTTTTTATTCTTTTTTCACCAATTTTTGAAATAAAATGAACTAAGTTAAACTAGTAATTGAAATATGAATGCAAACTAGAATGAAATTACCTAATGCAATTACTCTAATTTTTTTTGTATTTTTCAAGATTGGTTTTGGGCTACTCTAAGAATTGGAAAAATTCTTTGAAATGAAACTAATCTAAATTGCAATAAAACAAGCTAATCTAACAATCTAAATTAACCTATCAAGGAATTTGCAATAACAAGATTACTATTCCAAGAGCAAGATTAATTTACTAATTGCTACAAAAAGCATGAAGGAACCTAAAATTGAAGGCGCGTGAGCCTGGCGTATCCTCAAAGATCTTTGTAGTAGCCTTCCCTTCCTCTGCAATAGTGGGGTACTCCTCTTGGCGATAGGGATTGGATGACAAACAAATCAAATAGAATCTTGAGAAAGCTTGGATTGAAGCTATGAAATCTTGGATGGAGCACTTGGGCTTGAATATTAGCTAGCATGACAACGCTGTGTGAAGCTTTTTGAAAATCTTGGGTATAAATAACAAAAGAAAAAGGCACGAGAGTCCTGCAACGAACATAAAAATGTTAAGGGAGAGCAAAAAACTAAGCAAAATCAAGTTACAACAATGAATTTGCCTCCTATGGGAAAGCTTTGAAGCTTGGCAACAATGAAGGCCAATGACATGAAATCTTTGAAGCTTTGAAAACAAAAGAAAGAAAAGAAGAAAGAGGCTCAAAGGCTTGTGAAGAAGCTCGAAAATGCTTGTGAAGATGAGAAGAGCATTCTTCAACTTGAGAAATAATGAAGAGGGGAGGGGTATTTATAGGTTGGATGACACACAAGAGGGGGAAATTAATTGGGAACTTAACTCAATTTGATTGGAGAGTCAATAGGATTGATTGGGGAGTTAACTCTCTTGATTGGGAAATCAACTCAATTGATTGCTCAGTGAACTAGATTGATTGGGCAATGAAGTGAGCTTGAAATCTTATCACAGGAGAGAAAATGGAGTTATCAGGAGAGAGGGAGAAGTTAACTATAGTTCAACTGAGATAAATTTGCATGATCAAAGTTGATTGAAAGGTAAAGAATAGATGACTCTTAGTTAGGCTCAAAATCTCATGCAAATTAGAGCAAAGGTGATGGTTTTTTGAGCTCAAACTCGAAGTAAAACTATAGAAGAAAACTTGACAGGATCATCCACATTCGTAGGGTGGTCACTCAGGGGGTGACCATGGTCAAAAGGGGGTGATCAGTGTCAGATGAATGTCTGGGTGAAATATGAAGGTTGGAGAGTGGTCCTGGAGGGCTAAAGAAGACACCTGGCAACTTTGTTTTTTCCAAAAGAATGCTAGAAGGGGTGATCACCCACATTAGCAGGGTGGTCACCCAGGGCGTGACCAAAAAATAATACAAGGTGACCAGGTCAAAAAGAAAGGCTGATAGAAACTAGGGTTTGTTGGAAACTTGTTGGTGTTGTCATTGATATCAACCTTTAGCAAGTAGTTCACTTGGTTTCCAAGTGCTTTTGAGAAAATTTGAATAAAAAGGTGTGCAGTGTGACAGAGATGTGCTTAGTGTTGTGCTCCACATTTCTTCCTAGTTGAAGATATACTTGTGCGGTTTGGAAGTGTTGATTAGAGGTGTTATACCCAAAATTGGAGGTTCTAGATCATGCGACAGTGGAAGATATGTTTGAGATTGCTCCGTATTTCTCCGCATTGAGGTTTTCTATCATGTGGATCTAGGGATGTACTTATACAGTCTATATCTACCTTTCCTTGAAGTTTCAAGTGTTGGTTTTCTCCGCAAGATCAATTCTTGTGTTGGTATTCAGTGGTAGTGGATCTTGATGTGCATAATGAAGACATTCTTTGTGTTAGATGGTTGCGGTAGTGTTGTAGAGGTTTTTGATGGTGTTGAATGTTGTGGAAAGGTGTGTGGATGTTGTGGAGTGTCTCTCTGTGGTCTGTATGATGTGTTTGGACTTGGAGAAGCGTGGATGTGGTTGTTAGCTCAGGTTTCGCTGACCTGGCTTGTTGGCGCCATTTGTGGATGCATCCCATGGATTGTGGATGTGATGAGCAGCTTGGTGATACAAATTTGAGTCCTAGTTAACCCTTGACATGGTCCACTTTCACTTCTTTCCATCGCGGAAGTGTTTAGTGCCGACCTAATTGGTGTTGCACATTTGAGGTGTACACACTTCTTTAGGACCAACCTAATTGAGATAGGTCTTGCTTGTAGCTGGTATAAATGTAAGATGAAGTTGAATAGATTAATGTAGAAAAGATGTTGCGAATGTGAATCAAGGGTACTGAGTTATGTGTGAGCTTTAATTCTTATGACTCCAAACTGTAGTGAGCAGAAGGTGTCTACATTTTAGTGTGCTTGAAGTTACTAGAGGTAGTGAGCCAAAGGTCAAGCGGATAGCAAGAAGTTGCAATGGTGGATCTCTCTTGTTGTTTTGAGATAGTGAATCTCTCTGTGACAGTTTTCTTCTTTTCTTCTCTCTTCTGGACAGTGAGCCCTTGTAGTGAGCCTATTTTTTTGATGTTGTTATTCATATATATGTGAGCTAATCCTCACTATGGTTTTCCCCTTCTTGGGTTTTCCATGTAAATCTGGTGTTCTTATGTGTTTGGGTGTGTTTGCATTAAAGATTGATATGTTTACATTGTGTTAATGCATAATAAGAGGTTAATGTTTGGAATTGCTTTGAGGGTTTAAAGTTTTAATGTACAACTGATTCACCCCCCTCAGTTGTCATGTGCAGACTAACAATTGGTATCAGAGCCATTTCTCTTGAAGAAGCTTAGCTACTTGGGGTAGATCCGAATGGTGCACAGGAAAGGTATTGAGGTTTCAGTGTTTGATGGAATAAATTATGCTTTTTGGAAGACAAGGATGGAAAGCTTTCTTATCTCATTAGGATATGGCATATGAAAGTTAGTTGAGAAAGAATATACTATACCTACAAATGGTCCAAAGGATGAAGATGAGATTAAAGATTATGAGAACAATGGCAAGGCAAGGAGTGCTCTTCTGAACAATCTTTCTGATTCAGAACTGGTGAAGGTAATGGGCTACAAAATTGCTCATGAGATTTGGAAGAAGCTAGAAAGTACCTATAAAGGAGATGACAAGGTCAAGAAAGCAAAGATGCAGATGTTGAAGGCCAAGTTTGAAACCCTAAGGATGTTAGAGGGTGAAATTATTGAAGGCTACATGCAAAGAGTGGATGATGTTGTCAATTCCATCAATGGTCTTGGTGGGAAGTTGGAGGAAAGTGAAGTGGTAAAGAAGGTACTAAGAACTCTTCCAAAATCTTATAGTGCTAAAGTTTCTGCTATTGAAGAAACACAAAATTTGGACAAGTATTCTAGGGAACAAATGTTTGGTACTCTAACTACTTTTGAGATAAGAGAATTTGGTCAAGATGAGTCAAGAAAAGAAATTGTTTTTAAGGCTACCAAGACAGAAAAGAATGTTGAATTAGATCATGACTTTGATGAAGTGGAAGCAAATTTTGTGAGTAGTTGAAAAAGGGCCCTGGAAAATGCAAAGGTAAGTTACCCTTCAAATGTTTCAGTTGTGGAAAGATAGGTCATTATGCTTCAAAATGTCCAATCAAATTTTCAAATGACAAAAACAAGGACAACAAAGGTAAATCATTTAAGAGGAGTTATTATGTTAAATAAAATGACAACATATCTAATGATGAGTCTGACTATCCAGACGATGAAAGTGATGAATGCTTGTTCATGGTATTGAATGTTGGAACTAATTCTACTAACTCTAAAAGATCATGCATAAAGGAAACTACTCTGGAAAAAAGGCACACCATCAAAGGATCTTTGGTAACTACTTTTCATGCAAGAGAAGAGGAGAATGACTGGTTAATTGATAGTGGGTGTTCAAATCATATGACAAGTGATAAGAATAAGTTTGTTAAGCTTGAGAAGTTTGATGGAGGATATGTTAAGTTTGGAGATGATGCATCTGCTAAAATCTGTGGAAGAGGTTCAATTAGTTTTGATGGAAAACATAATATAGATGATGTTCTTTATGTCAAGGGTCTCTGGCATAATCTACTAAGTGTAGGACAAATGTGTAGCAGAGGGTATAACCTTGTGTTTTAGGATGGTGGTTGTGAAATCAAAAAAGAAAGCTCTGAAACTCTAATTGCTACAGGAACAAGGACAAAAGGAAATATATATCAGCTCAAAGTTACTAATGGTATGTGTTTCATGACTCAAGTTAATAAAAGTTGGTTATTACATAGAAGAATGTGTCACATCAATTTTGATAGCCTGGTAAGGATTAGTTCTATTCAAGCTGTGAAGGATCTGCTAAGAATTACAAAGCCTATCAATGCAACCTACAAGGAATGTCAAATTGGGAAGCAAACAAGGAAGAATTTCAAGATCAAGGAGTATTCTACCATCAAACCTCTAGAGTTGGTGCATATAGATCTATGCAGACCTACAAGAGTAGGAAGACTTCAAGGTGGTAGGTATTTCATGTTGTTAATTGATGATTATTCTAGAATGACTTGGGTGACTTTTCTCAAAGAAAATTCAAAAGCCCTAGAGGAGTTTAAAGCATACAAGGTTATGGTTGGAAATGGAATTGATCTGAAAATCAAGTGCTTGAGGTCTGACAGAGGTGGTGAGTTCACCTCCAATGAGTTTAACTCTTTTGTGAAGATCATGGAATAAAAAGGCATTTGTTAGCCCCTAGGACTCCTCAGTAGAATGGAGTTGTGGAAAGAAAGAACATGACAGTTCAGGAAGCAACAAGGACAATGTTGAAATAAGCAAATCTACCAAATATCTATTGGAGAGAAGCTATTCACACCGCAGTCTACATACAAAACAGAGTGCAAGCAAGGGTCAACAGTTTAAAGACTCCATATGAATTGTGGTATGAAAGAACTCCTACTATCAAATATTTTAGAGTGTTTGGAAGCAAGTGCTACATTAGGAGAGATGAAGAAAACTTGGGAAATTTTGATACAAGATCATATGAAGGAATCTTCCTTGGATATTCCACAAAGAGCAAGTCTTACAGGTGTTACAACAAGAGGCTAAAGAAGCTAGTTGAAAGTGCAAATGTCCCTTGCAGAAAAGAAGAAAGTGAAGAAGAAAAGGAAAAGAAGATGCAAATTGATGAAGATAATGCTCTGGAAAGGGTTCCTAAGACTCCCAAGTATGTGCAAAAGAATCATTCTGAATATTAGATCATTGGAGATAAGAACAAAGGTGTGTTAACAAGAAGGAAAATTGCTATGGCAGATGAAAAGGTAAATTTGTGTTTGTTGTCTACAATAGAACCCAAAACAATGGCTGAAGCATGCAAAGATGAGTACTGGATCAAGGCTATGGAAGAAGAACTGGTGTAGATTGAGAAGAATCAGACTTGGGAAGTTGTCCCAAGACCAGCAAACAAATTTATGTGATAGGAACTAAATGGGTCTTCCGGAACAAATTGAATGAGAATAGAGAAGTAGTCAGAAATAAGGCTAGGCTTCTGTATAAAGGCTACTCACAAGTGGAAGGAATAGATTATGAGGAAACATTTGCTCCAGTGGAAAAATTGAAGGCCATTAGAATGTTCTTGGCCTTTGCATCTCATAAGGACTTCAAAGTCTTTTAGATGGATGTGAAATCTGCATTCTTGAATGGAGAGTTGGAAGAGGAAGTATACATTGAGCAATCAGAAGGGTTTCAGTTATCAAAAGATCTAAATATGGTTTGTAGATTGAAGAAGGCATTGTATGGACTCAAATAGGCTCCTAGAGCTTGTTATGCAAGGTTGGATAGGTACCTACTGCAGCAAGGATTCAAAAAGGGCACCGCAGATAGAAATTTGTACTTCAAAGTTGAAGAAAATTAGATCCTGATTGTAGAGGTATATGTTGATGATATAATCTTTGGAGGAAATGAAGGTATTTGCAAGAGATTTGTAGAAGAGATGCATAAAGAGTTTAAAATGTCAATGTGTGGGGAAATAAACTTCTTCCTTGGGTTACAAATCAGTCAATCAAAAAAAGTTATTTTTATTTCTCAGTCAAAGTATGCTAAGGAAATGTTGAAGAAGTTTGGAATGGAAGACTCCAAACTGGTATGTACTCCTATGACTACTAGTTGTAAGTTAAGAAAAGATGATGAATCTCCTAAGGATGATAAGAGCAAGTATAGATCAATGATTGGTGGACTGTTATACCTGACTGCTACTAGACCGGATATCATGCATGTAGTTTGTCTTGTGGCTAGATTTCAAGTTGATCCCAAAGAGTCACATGTTTCAGCAGTAAAGAGGATATTCAGATACTTGAAAGGCACTCCAAA
This sequence comes from Cunninghamia lanceolata, assembly GCA_027924645.1. Taxonomy (NCBI): domain Eukaryota; kingdom Viridiplantae; phylum Streptophyta; class Pinopsida; order Cupressales; family Cupressaceae; genus Cunninghamia; species Cunninghamia lanceolata. The sequence continues at coordinate 5,677,590 of BSBN01000848.1, read as the reverse complement.
GTTTGGCCTATGGTATCCTAAGGATACTGATTTCTCCTTGAGTGCATATATAGATGTAGATTGGGTAGGATGTACAGATGACAAAAGAAGTACAAATGGTGGTGCTTTCTTTTTGGGAAGTAGACTTGTCTCATGGTTAAGTAAGAAACAAGATTCAGTGTCATTATCTATTGCAGAGGCAGAGTACATTGCAACATCATCTTGCTACACACAAGTGTTGTGGATGAAGCAAACATTGAAAGATATCGAAGTGTCATATGATGAACCTATTCCTATATTATATGATAATACAAGTGCTATCAACATTTTAAAGAATCTAGTAATGCATTCAAGGACAAAACATATTTCAATCTGGTATAACTTCCTAAGAGAGAAGGTTGCAGAGAATGAGGTGAAATTGGAGTATGTGCCTACTAAGGACCAAATTGAAGATATTTTTACAAAGGCGCTTCTTAAAGATACTTTTGAGTGTCTCCAACAGAAGTTAGGTGTTATTGCCCCTCCTTTTAATTAGATGCATAAGTGTGTGCATCTGTCTAGGAAGCATTTCAAGATACATCTCCTATCCTGGACTGATGTTGGAGGCTACCTCTCAGGAGGAGCAGGTAGTGATATTACTGTTGGATTGGTGCAGTCAGATGGAGCATATCTTATGACCCTAAGGGGAGAGTGCAGAAAAGTGAAAGTAGTAGAGAGAGAGTAAGTGCTTGTTGGTGTTGCAAGTGTGGCCCTTTTCCATTGATGTCAAAGGAGGAGAGAATTAAGGTGGTTGAAAAACCATTGTGTAGGAAAGCATGTGAAGAGTAAGAGTTGTCCCAGTTAGGGGGAGTACTGATGAGCTGCTAATTGATTGCTTTAGGTCTTGATGGTTTTTCAGAAAGTTGGTGTTGCCATCAATGACAATGTGGGAGATTGTTGGAAACTTACTGATGTTGTCATTGATGTCAACCTCTAGCAAGTAGTTCACTTGGTTTCCAAGTGCTTTTGATAAAATTTGAATAAAAAGGTGTGCGGTGTGACAGAGATGTCTTCAGTGTTGTGCTCCACATTTCTTCCTAGTTGAAGCTATGCTTGTGCAATTTGGAAGTATTGATCAGAGGTGTTAAGAGGTATTATATCCAAAATTGGAGGTTTTGGATTGTGCGGTAGTGGAAGATGTGTTTGACAAAGTGTTTGCCTGTGTAGAAGACTGTCTAGGAGAAATGAGATTGCTCCACATTTCTCTGCATTAAGGTTTCCTATCTTGCAGATATGGGGATGTACTTATACAGTCTATATCTACCTTTCCTTGAAGTTTCCAATGTTGGGTTGCTATGCAAGATCAGTTCTTGTGTTGGTGTTTAGTGGTAGTGGATCCTGACGTGCATAATGAAGACATTCTTTGTGTCATATGGTTACGGTAGTGTTGCAGAGGTTTTTGATGGTGTTGAATGTTGTGGAGTGTCTCTCTATGGTTTGCATGATGTGTTTGGATTTGGAGAAGTGTGGATGTGGTTGTTAGCTCAAGTTTGGTTGACCTAGCTTGTTGGTGCTATTTATGGAGGTGCCCCATGGATTGTGGATGTGATGAGTAGCTTGGTGATATAGATTTGAGTCCTAGTTAACCCTTGACATGGTCCACTTTCACTTCTTTCGACCATGGAAGTGTTTAGTGTTGACCTAATTGCTGTTGCACATGCTTCTTTAGGACCAACCTAATTGAGATAGGTCTTGCTTGTAGCTAGTATAAATGTAAGATGAAGTTGAACAAAGCAATGTGGAGAATATGTTGCGAATGTGAATCAAGGGTAGTGAGTTGTTTGCAAGATTTAATGCTTATGACTCTGAAATACAGTGAGCAGAAGGTGTGTACATTTTCAGTGTGCTTGAAGTTGCTAGAGGTAGTGAGCCAAAGGTTGCAGATAGCAAGAAGTTGCAATGGTGGATCTCTCCTATTGCTTTGAGATAGTGAATCTCTCTGTGACAGTTTTCTTCTATTCTTCTCTCTTCTAGATAGCGAATCCTTCTAGGCAGTGAGCCCTTGGCAGTGTGCCTATTTGTTTTCAGTGTTGCTATTCATATATATGTGAGCTAATCCTCACTGTGGTTTTCCCTTCTTGGGTTTTCCATGTAAATCTGGTGTTCTTTTGTGTTTAGGTGTGTTTGCATTAAATATTAATATGTTTACATTATGTTAATGCATAATAAGAGGTTGATGTTTGGAACTACTTTGAGGGTTTAAAGTTTTAATGTACAATTGAGTCACCGCCCCCTCTCAATTGTCCTGTGCATACTAACAGGGTTAAGGATGAAATTGGCATGTCAATTGGAGGTCTCTAGAGGTCAGAAAAAGGTGAAACATGTTAACGGTACATAGGTTCCCTAGTTTATGACACTTGTAGGCCTTGTGACAAGGAAAAAAGTGAAGAAGATGAAGAGTTGACAAGGGGAGAATTAAGAATGAACAGGTTTTCACAAGTTAGCTAGGGGATAACAAAGGAAGAAAGCGAAAGGGGAGTCCAATCCACGTGTCATTAAGAGGAATGCATGCTAAAAGGTCATATATACATTCTTACATGTACATGTTTAGGATCATAGCTCATCATAGGATTACCATGTAGGCCCATGCATCTTTTTAGTGCTTACATATTTGCCCCTTGGGGATGGTAGTCTATATGAAAGATAGGTACTGTTCCCGAACTAGGACTTACTTGTTGTCAATTTCCCACAATTGTACATGCAATGAGAAGCATCAATTTGACATTTAAAACATTTTAATAAATACTAAACTTGAAATGATCAAACGTATTGTTGATGGCGTCGTAAGTATTCCTGAGTCGCTTTGCTTTAGTAGGGGACCTGTAAAGATGCAAGAATGCAAAACGAGGGTGAAAGAGCACTATGGAAATAAAAGACATGCTAAGCTAGAGAGGAGAAGAATATATTCTCCTTCTATTGTAAATTTTGAAGAACATATTCGATTTTTAGGGTTTTTTGAGGTTTTACAAATTTTTAGGTTTTTTTGATTTTCCTAATTTTTATGGTTTTTCTAAAGATTTTGCAAAGGTTTGATTTGACACTCCTTAAGATCTTTGGAAGAACTATATTTATCAAATAGATTTAGACCCTTTCCCTCTTGCATGGGGAGACTTGTGCACTTGAATACACAATTTTGCTCTTTTGACTTGTTGGAGGAGTGACTTGTGCTCAGACATTGTTTGCACTTATCATTATGAGACCTAATTGATTGAGATCTAAATGTAGCTTTAGTTGACATATTGTACTTCACTTTCCCTCTTGTGCATATGGTAGTCTAAAGATTTTATATTTCTTATGAGAATGCATACCTATAATGATAACACATGGATGATGTAATTTTGTTTTATCTTTTTACGATATGAATGAAATGCAATGTGTTTGGATGTGATTCACAAATATGGAATGTAAAGTACTATGTTTTAAGTGCTATGAATGTCATGATGTTATGACATGTTTTATTTATTTTATTTTTCATGATGACATGTATGCAAGTAGAACAAACAATGTGATTGCTCTCAAGTAGGATTTTTGACCTAGGGGATTGCAAGTTAACTTGGTATAAAGAGACTTATTGATTTTTTGGATGGGATTAGGGACTCAAGTGGGAGTGGGGAGATGGAACACTTCTAATTTTGGGATTTGCTAAAGGATAAACATTGATCCTTATCTAGACAAAATAATTTGACAAGCTTTCAACTTGGACAAGTAACAAATTTTATTGGTGTTTGATAGACTTAGATCATAGATGGACAACAAGATAGACATGGGGTAAAGGAAAAGGGGAAAAATAAGGGTCCTAAGATAGAAGATGGTCCTAAAGACTATTAGACCGTTGGATTTGCTCATCTAGTGTGTATGTGTGCTTTGTACCTTTCTCTTTTATTTCCTCTAATAGAATGTCACCCTTGAAGCTTCGAGCTTAGATTTATCTCCACCCAAGGATATGAGCATTCAACAATATTCTCTCTATCACTCTTATTTTTAACTCTCTTTTTTATGCTTTTCTCTCTATTTTTTTTGTATTTTTGCAATGCCTCAAGTTTGATTTTCTCTTTTTTTGATATTTTGACTTTTATGGAAATGAATGCTTTTGAACTTTCTGAGTATTTTGGATATGCAATAGCTTTGGTCTCTCTATTCTCACTTTTCTCATCAATATTATTTTTTTGATCACTCATTTTTTTATTCACTTGTATTTTAGATTTCTTCCTTCAAAGTTTTGATCCTCCTGACGTTTTTGGCTAGGAAAGATAAGGGGTTGAGTGCCACTAAAAGCTTTCACAGTCTAGTCAGACTTCCTTTCTACTAGGGAAGAATATGGAAGGTCTACTTTCAAGCTTCCTTTGAACACTGTAGGTTTGAATACTGATTTCACTTAGACATAACAACACGAATCGTTAAGATTAGGATTAGTGTAGAGCTAAGAGCTAGGCTTTGATCAGAATCATTGGGAAAATGTAGTAGGGTAATAGTGATAAGTGGTAAACATGAATTGTTATGAGATCTCAAAGGCTCAAAGGGTCAACCTATACCTAAGAAACCTTAGACTCCTTACTAAGACAAAAATCAAATAAGAGCATGACACTCACAAAACACATGATGGAACATAATGTAGAATGCAAATCTTTCATGATTTTATGCTTTTTATAGATTTTTGAATTATTTGATTTTTTAGATTTTATAGGCTTTTACAACATTTTGAGATGCTAAAACCTTCTCCTTCCATAATGCACAAGAGGTAGCATCATTTCTAACGTCTTCCTTGATTCACATATGGAACTATCCAATCTGGTCTGAAGTTCGCTTGAAAGTCTTTGCAAGGACACTCGAAGACTTGGTGTAAAAATGTCTTTGTATTTATTGAGGAGTTTTGTGTACTCAAATTTTTCATTGTTTGATGATTTGCCCCCTAGCTTTATCACTTTCTGTTCTTGTCGAGTTTCATTAGTTTTGAACTTTTAAGGGGAAATTTGAATTGATGATGACTCTCCTAATTTATGTGTGGGTTCTAGTTCTTCTTCTTTAGTCACGATTTCAATCATATGAATGTTTATGTCTAGATCGATTGGAATGGCCACTAAGTTGAATGGAGCATAATACTTTTTTGAGTGGGGATTGAAGGGGAATTCTCCTATTACCCCCTTTCCTATACATTTTGAGGTCTTGGCTACATTTGCAATTTGTTTTGATGTCTCTCCTTTTTCAAAAGTGTTGATTTTTGGGTCATTGGTGGTTTCCATGGTCTTTCCCTTCTTTTTGACTTGTTCTACTCTATAAAGGTTAAAAGGATTAGGATCTCCTTTGATGATGTGGGTTTGTCCCATGTGCGAGAAGTGTATTTATTCAAATAGTGTGAAGGGAATGGCCCTCGTCCTATGGATCCAAGGCCTTTCTAGGATCATTTTGTAAGTGGTTTCTTCATTGAGGACATAAAATTTAGTTGGGAGGGTTTTGGGACCCAATGTGATTTGAAGATTGACCTTACCCATGGTTTGAAGGTTTGGGTTATCATGAATTCTAAGGATGGAAGTTTCTTTTGTGATATGAGTTTCTTCATAACCCATTCTTTGAAGAAGAGAGAAAGATACTATGTTGATTGGAGAATCATCATTGATCATTACATGTTTAATGGAATAGTCCTAAAATTGGACTATCAGATGGAGGAAGAGATCACCCTGTTTAACTATGTCATTGTTTGAGGGAAACTTTTCAAAATCAAATGTTGAAGAAGAACACTTTTCACTTGGAGTGTTTTGAGCTAGATGGCTTAGATCTAAGGCTTTGAGGAGAGTGTTCTTGTGTGTAGGAGAAATTTTAAGAAGTTCTAGAACATGTGAGAAAAATTTGAATTGTTGGAGGTGTCATCTAGTCGTTCTGGTCCTTAGGTGACACAAATTTCTCAATCTTTATATAATTCCATAAGGCCTAAGGTGTTTTGATCAAAGGTGTTGGGACTAAGTTCTTCATCTTGTGAGAATGTGTCCATGAATGCTTTTTGTTGATGTTTTGGGAGATTTGATATGAAGCGATGGTACCCCCAATATGACTTGTTCTCATGCCCCCTTCTCTTGTGAAATGAGAAATATTTATCATGATTGTGACCTTGAGGTTTATGATGATTTTTGTAAACTTCTTGTTGATTCAAATTAAGGGATAGTTGTTGACATTTTGGTTCCCCAAATTTGTATACCTATCTTAGTCACAATTATTGTTGTTTCTAGATGTTGAAGTGTTTGTTGACTCATCTATGTCTTGATCGTTTGTCAAGGATTTGTTATTTGTATAATGGTTTACCAACCTTTTTGTATTTCAGAGTCTTTGGTAGTAAATGTTACATTAAAAGAGATGATTGACAGATTCAGAGGGCATTGGATCTTCTTCCTTGATGGCAATAAACACCTAGTCACTTCTAGATTTGTTTCCTATCTCTGATTCATCATCTATTACTCCTTCATCATCATCTTCATGAACATAGTAACATTTCTTTTGGAATCTTGATCTATTTGGATTTGTCCTTGAAAATCTTTCCAAACATCTTGAGGCAAAATGACCAATCTTGTTGCAGTTTAAACATTTGAAGGGCAGTTTTCCTTCATACTTGTCAGATCCTCTTGGCAATCTTTTTGCAATAAGGGCTTCAAGTTGAGCAGCTTATGCTTCATCTTCTTCCAGATCTTTTCTTTCTTTTTCATACCATGATAATTTCTTTGAGGAGTTCTCTCCTAAATCATACCTTTGTTTGCCTTCTATAGAGGCACTATCTTTGAATACAGATTCAGTCTTGGGGGGGCATCTCCAAACTCAGTCAATTCAAATGCAGCTAATTTTCCAACCAATTGATCTCTTGTGATATTTGATAGAGATATGAACTCTTCAATAGCAACAACCTTGTGTTTGTAAGCAGGAGGTAGGGATCTGAGAACTTTGGTAACAATCTCATCTTCATCCAAGGTTCCACCAGCACACCTAATGCCACAAACAAGCTCATTAACTTTTGGCATAAATGTAGTGATATTCTCATCTTCATTCATCTTTTTTTTTTCAAATTTACCTTTCAGACTCTGTAGCTTGTCACACTTAACATATTTGTCTCCTTCATGCAAAAGTTCTAGTTTTTTCCAAATCTCATATGCAGTTTTTAAATCTATAACATTTGCCAGCTCTGAATGAGATAAGGCACTTAGTAAAGCTTCTTTAGCCCAAAGATTGTCTTTAGCATCTTTGATTTCATCTACAGTTGTCAGACCATTCTTTAGAGGAACATACTTCTTTGAAGTTATGGTCCAATATTGCATTCCCATACATTGCAAGTGACATTCCATGTGGCTTTTTCTAAGAGTGTAATTAGTTCCATCAAACCTCAGACTATCCTTCTTGTAGGAAGACATCCTGGATCTCCTCAAGTGGTTAATCTCTTTTAGAGGAACTTGGCTTTGATACCAATTGTTAGTTTTAGGATAGACAACTGAGAGGGGGGGTGAATCATTTGTCTCAAAACTTTCTTTTCTTTAAACACTTAAATCCTTCTTGTATTTCAACAGCATAATAATAATTCAATCATGGAAGAACAATGCAATAATTCAAGAACAGAAACACATTAACACATATGACACCAAGATTTTAACATGGAAAACCCGGTTAAGGGAAAAATCACGAGGTGACTAACCCAAGATTGTATTCTCTGTTAAAAGAATATGAGGAACAAAATGGTACTTGCCAATTAGGGCTCACTGCCCGAGCACACTGCTCACAAGAGGCCCACTGCCTACAGGAGACACACTGTCTACAAAATAATAAATATTACATACTTGAATTGGAGATTAGCATCTTCACCATGCTTGAGTCAATTCCATTTAAGCTCAATACTTCTGCTCTGCCTTTCACTCTTCTTCTCTCTACCACTTCCTCATCTCCACAGATACTTTGAAATGACTTCACAACTCTTATTTATACAAGACATCGACTTTGGGATAATCATCAAAGTCAGCACAATACATACTTTATTTTATTATAGAGAAAATACACAAATACAACTTGACTTATTACAAAAGACTTCATGTGAATCACCACACTGTTGGCCACACATATCTGGGACTTCAATCTTCTTTGAGGAACACGCCATGCTTTGTAGAACATCTTCAAGATCATCCATAAGATGTGTAAAACATCCGGTCGGCCATGATTAGGAAGAACATCATCACCTGGAAGTAAATCTTTAATTATGAGCTCAATCTTCAATGCGGACCACCAACATGAACTAGACACAATCTAGAGACCTCCACAAGCTTTCCTGAATCACCATGAACATCCACACCACTTTTGCTTACTAAAATCATTCTCATCTTCATCTGGAACCTCAAGAACACAGTCTATCATCACTGTCACATTGGAATAAATGCTTGCGGACCTCTAGACCATGAACCAATTGAGTTGTCAATTCACATTAGCTTCCTAAACACTTCACCAAATCTGCAGAACAAGATATTGCATTTCCAGATCTCACCAGACCTATTTGTGTCACTTTGTCACCTCTAAACAGCTGCCAAAATTGGTTTTACTCATATGGCCATAACTTCTTCAAAACTTCATGCGGACCTCTCAAATCTTGACTGGATCATCTTTAGACACATATCTACAAACCCTTTGATGCGCATCCTCTAATCTTCATCTTAGCTAGGATGTTCACTTCATAGAGCTTCACTATTTTCACTGTTCTTCTTTATTTCTGATAGGACTAATTTTCTCAAAATCCTCAGCACACAGCTCATCCAATACTTGACATCATTGCAACAGGATTATGTTGACATCAATGACAACACCAGTTAGACCCATAATTGCAACAATCTCCCCCTTTGTCATTGATGGCAACATATGATGTGAAAAACTGTTTTAACCATCAAGACAAGAAATTCTCCTCACTAACTGACATAGCTCCCCCTGTCAACAACAATCACTTTTGTTTTTCACATGTCTTCTCTCCCCCTTTGACATCAATGGTAAAGGGCACATACTTGCATCAATCAAAATCATATAGACTGCTCCCCCTGAGTAGTAGCTTCCTATCATCAATCCAGACCACAAGATATGACTGAGATTCACTGGACTGATGCACATCAGTGCACCTTAATTCAGAACTGGAGGCGTAATCACCCCTAACTTCTCCTTGAGATACTCAAAATAGTCCTTAGGTAGAGGTTTAGTAAAAAACTCTGCAATCTGATCCTTAGAGGGCACAAACTCCAATCTGACTTCATTCTCGTTCACCTGCTCTCTAAAAAAGTGAAACTTGATGGATATATGTTTTATTTTTGAATGCAACACCAGATTTTTTGATATATTTATTGCACTTGAGTAATCACAGAAGATTGTGATAGGTTCCTCATACTCCACTCTGATATCTCTTAGCATTTTCTTCATCCACAATACTTGAGTACAACTATCTGCTACTACAATATATTCTACTTCTGCAGTGAATAGAGATATTGCCTCTTGTTTCTTGCTCATCCAAGAAACCAATCTTTTCCCTAAAAAGAATGCACCACCACTGGTACTCTTCTGGTCATCCACATCTCCTACCCAATCCACATCTGTATATGCATGAAAAGAGAAATCATGATCCCTAGGATACCATAAACCATACTCAACTATTCCTTTTAGATATCTGAGAATTCTCTTGATTGCCATGACATGAGATTCTGTAGGATCAGCTTGGAATCTCACAACAAGACCAACAACATTCATAATGTCAGGTCTAGTTTGAGTAAGATACAGTAGTCCTCCAATTATTGACCTATACTTTTTTTGATCAGCCTTAGGAGAGTCATCATCTTTGCTCAGTTTACATCTGGTTGTCATGGGAGTATTCATTGGTTTTGAGTCTTCAATCCCAAATTTCTTCAACAATTCTTTCACATATTTGGTCTGTGAAATGAAGATTCCTTTATTTGTTTGAGTGATTTGCGGACCCAAGAAGAAATTCATTTCCCCAAACATGGACATCTCAAATTCACTTTTCATTTGATTTGCAAAAGTTTTACACATACCATCTCTTCCTCCAAAAATGATATCATCAACAAATACTTCAACAATCAAGATATTTTCATGATCAATTTTGAAGTACAAGTTACTGTCAACAGTACCTTTGTTGAAACCAATCTTCAAAAGATGCTTATCCATTCTTTCATACTAGGCTCTTGGGGCTTGTTTGAGTCCATACAGTGCTTTCTTCAACTGGTAGACCATATCACCATGATCATACAATTGAAATCCATCCGGTTGCTCAATGTATACTTCTTCCAAGTCACCATTTAGGAAGGTAGTCTTAACATCCATCTGATATACGTTGAAATCCTTGAAGGTAGTAAAGGCAAGAAATAATCTGACTGCTTCAATTCTTGCCACCGGAGCAAAAGTTTCTTCAAAATCAACTTCTTCTACTTGAGAATAACCCTTGCAAACCAATCTGGGTTTGTTTATGACTACTTCACCATCTTCATTCAGTTTATTTCAGAAGACCCATTTGGTTCCAATCATATTTTTGTTTCTAGGTCTGGGAACAAGATCCCAAGTGTGATTTTTCTCAATTTGCATCAACTCTTCCTTCATTGCTTTAGTCCAGCTTTCATCATTACATGCTTCACTTACTGTCTTTGGTTCAATCTTTGAAATCAGATAATACTTTTCTGAGTCTTGAGCAATCTTTCTTCTTGTTTGAACACCTTTGCTTTTATCACCATGATTTGGTCTTTAGAATGATTTAGTCTTACATATCTGGGAGTTTTGGGAATTTCTTACACTTCTATTTTTTGGATAGGTTCATTCAAACTTATCTCTTCTTCCTGTATTTCAAGATTCTTCAGATCAATCTGGATCTGAGTTTTAGAAGGGGCTTGAACCAAAACATCATTCTAATCATCTTCATATTCATAAAACCTTGAGGGTTTTTCAATGCCTTCATCAACCTTCATATTTGTACTTTCTATAATCTTTCTCAATCTCTTGTTATAACACCGGTATGCTTTGCTTTGAGTAGAATAATCCAAGAATATTCCTTCATCACTTCTAGCATCAATTTTGCCAAGGTCTTCATCTCTTTTAATGTAACATTTACTACCAAAGACTCTGAAATACTTTACAGTGGGAGTGATGCCAAACCAGAGTTCATAAGGGGTCTTACTAGTATTGCTTCTGATTTGTACTCAATTAAGAGTATAGACAACAGTGTTTACAACTTCTCTCCAGTAGATCTAAGGAACATTTGCTTCCATCATCATGGTTCTAGATGCTTCCTGGATGGTTCGGTTCTTTCTCTCCATTACTCCATTCTGTTGTGGAGTCCTTGGAGCAGATAACTGTCTTTTTATCCCATGTTTCTCACAGAATTTTATGAACTCTTCGGATGTGAATTCTCCACCTCTATTAGACTTAAGACACTTTATGTTTAACCTGGTTTCATTTTCTACCATAGCCTTGAATATTTTGAATTTCTTAAGAGCTTCAGATTTCTCTTTTAAAAAAGTCACCCACATCATCCAAGAATGATCATCAATTAGTAACATGAAATATCTATCACCTTGCAAACTCTTGATTCTTGCCGGTCCACATAGATCAGTATGTACTAAGTCCAACAATTCGGTAGAAGATTGTTCCTTACTTTTGAATGGGACTTTGCTCTACTTACCCAACCGAGATTCTTTGCACAAACTATTAGTAGGTTTCACCAGTCTTGGAAGATCTCTTACAGCTTGAGTGTTGCTTATCTTGATGATATTATCAAAATTCACATGACATATTCTCCTATACCACAACCAACTCTGATCAATTTGAACAAATAAACAACTTTTGCCAGTACCAACCAAGTGTAAGATGTTACCTTTTGTTTGAGTACCAGATGCAATCTATGTTCCAGAACTTTCAAAGATCTTACATTTTCTATTTTTGAATCAGAGATCATAGCCTTTGTCCACCAACTGCCCAACACTGAGAAGATTGTGCTTCAGACCTTCAACATATAGTACATCACTAGTTTTGTTCTTTCCATCAAAAGAAATAGTTCCTCTGCCTCTTATTCTACCAGCAGAATTATAACAAAATTTTACAACTCCATATCTTTCCAAATCTATGAACTTATTTTTGTCACCAGTCATATGGTGGGAGAATCCATTGTCAATGACCCAATCATCCTTTTCTTCAACTTGGGCAGCCAGAGCTCTTTCTATCATTTTATGATTGACAAATTCAGAGAGCATTGGATCTTCTTCCTTGATGGCAATAAATACCCAGTCACTTCTGGATTTGTTTCCTATCTCTGATTCATCATCTATTACTCCATCATCATCTTCATGAACATAGTAACATTTCTTTTGGAATCTTGATTTGTTTAGATTTGTCCTTGAAAATATTTCTGGACATCTTGAGGCAAAATGAACAATCTTGTTATAGTTGAAACATTTGAAGGGCAATTTTCCTTCATACTTGCCAGATCCTCTTGGTAGTCTTTTTGCAATAAGGGCTTCAAGTTGAGTAACTTCTGCTTCATCTTCTTCCAGATCTTTTCTTGCTTTTTCATACCATGATAGTTTCTTTGAGGAGTTCTCTCTTGAATCATACCTTTGTTTGCCTTTTACAGAGGCAGTAGCTTTGAATGCAGATTCAGTCTTGGGGGGGCATCTCCAAACTCAGCCAATTCAAATGCAGCTAATTTTCCAACCAATTGATCTCTTGTGATATTTGATAGAGATCTAAACTCTTTAATAGCAGCAACCTTGTGTTTATAAGCAGGAGGTAGGGATTTGAGAACTTTGGCAACAATCTCATCTTCATCCAAGGTTCCACCAGCACACCTAATGCCACAAACAAGCTCATTAACTATTGGCATAAATGTAGTGATATTTTCATCTTCATTCATCTTTAGGTCAAAATTTCCGTTCAGACTCTGTAGCTTGGCACACTTAACATATTTGTCTCCTTCATGTAGAGGTTCTAGTTTTTCCCAAATCTCATATGTAGTTTTTAAATCTATAACATTTGTCAGCTCCGAATCAGATAAGGCACTTAGTAAAGCTTCTTTAGCCCGAAGATTATCTTCAACATGTTTGATTTCATCTACATTTGTTAAACCATTCTTTGGAGGAACATACTTCTTTGAAGTTATGGTCCAATATTGCATTCCTATACATTGCAAGTGACATTCTATGTGGCTTTTCTAAAGAGTGTAATTAGTTCCATCAAACCTCAGACTATCCTTCTTGTAGGAAGACATCCTGGATCTCCTCAAGTGGTTAAGCTCTTTTAGAGGAACTTGGCTCTGATACCAATTCTTAGTTTTAGGATAGACAACTGAGAGGGGGGTGAATCAGTTGTCTCAAAACTTTCTTTTCTTTAAACACTTAAATCCTTCTTGTATTTCAATAGCATAATAATAATTCAATCATGGAAGCACAATGCAATAATTAAGAGCAGAAATAAATTAACACATATGACACCAAGATTTTAATGTGGAAAACCCGGTTAAGGGAACAACCATGGGGTGACTAACCCAAGATTGTATTCTCTATTAAAAGAATATGAGGAACAAAATGATACTTTACAATTAGGGCTCACTACCCGAGCACACTACTCACAAGAGGCCCATTGCCTACAGGAGACACACTATCTACAAAATAATAAATATTACATACTTAAACTGGAGATTAGCATCTTCACCATGCTTGAGTCAGTTCCATTTAAGCTTAATACTTCTGCCCTGCCTTTCGCTCTTCTTCTCTCTACCACTTCCTTATCTCCACGGATACTTTGAAATGACTTCACAACTCTTATTTATACACGACATTGACTTTGGGATAATCATCAAAGTTGGCACAATACATACTTTATTTTATTATAGAGCAAATACACAAATACAACTTGACTTATTACAAAAGACTTCATGCGAATCACCACACTATTGGCCACACATATCTGGGACTTCAATCTTCTTTGAGGAACACGTCATGCTTCGCATAATATCTTCAAGATCATCTGCAAGATGTGTAAAACATTCGGTCGGCCATGATTAGGAAGAACATCATCACCTGGAAGTAAATCTTTAATTATGAGCTCAATCTTCAATGCGGACCACCAACACAAACTGGACACAATCCAGAGACCTCCACAAGCTTTCCTGAATCACCATGAACATCCACACCACTTCTGCTTACTGAAATCATTCTCATCTTCATTTGAAACCTCAAGAACACAGTCTGTCATCACTGTCACATTGGAATAAATGCTTGCAGACCTCCAGACCATGAACCAATTGAGTTGTCAATTCACATTAGCTTCCTAAACACTTCACCAAATCTGCAGAACAAGATATTGCATTTCTGGATCTCACCAGACATATTTGTATCACTCTGTCACCTCTGAACATTTGCCAGAACTGGTTTTACTCATATGGCCATAACTTCTTCAAAACTTCATGTGGACCTCTCAAATCTTGACTGGATCATCTTTAGACACATAGCTACAAACCCTTTGATGTGCATCCTCTGATCTTCATCTTGTAGACACCCTAAAATGACCAAGTCATCACATCACTTGCATTTCTGTCTAATCGCCAGCATTTAACGTTAATTAAATAATCTAATTATTTAATTAATTTCGTCAAATTCTTCCAAATCACATAATTTGACATTAATTGAATAAATTCTCTTTATTTAATTAATTTAATTAAATTCAACTTTATTCTTCTAAAATTAAATAATTTTAATTATTTAATTAAATCATTATCTTCTTTCAAATTTCAAGTCTCCATTAATTAAATAAATCTAATAATTTAATTAATTCATCACAATTCTATCTTATCTACAATTAAATAATTTACATTATTTAATTAAAATCACTTGTTCTTCTAAATTTAAATAAATCATGCAAATTTATTTAAATTGTCTCAATACTCTAAAAATAAATAAAATCAAGTATTTTATTTATAATCTTCTATTGCTCAATCATGCACAATTAAATAAATAAATTTATTTATTTAATTTTAGTTATCTTCCAATTCCTCTTAAAATATCTTGTTAACTCATGTGCACAATCAATCTTATTTTTAGAACTCTAAAAAAAGCAAAATTACAAGTTGAGTTATCTATTCAATCAATCTTGTTTTCATCATATCTTAATAAAAATATCCTTATGGATTGACACATGTTGTGTGCACATTCATCATTGTTATTTGTTTTATCTCCTCCATTGATTCTTTTGAATTATCTGGACCATTGATCGATTTTCCTTGAAATCTATATAAACCCCCCTCATCTCCTTCACAAATCCTCTTCGATCACTTATTCTCAGGCATCCTTTACAACGATTTGAGTATACATCGCATCGTTGAGCACTTTACAATCTTTTGACATTGATCTTCTTGAGCACTTTGAACACCTATACTTGCTTGTTGCAAACATGGTTTTGTAGCATATTTGAGCAATCCACATTCGACAAAAGAGAACAACACAATCTGGGTAAAAGCTTTCTTATTTCATTTGATTTATTGATTGATCATGGCTTTTTATTTAGATAGATCTCTTTATGTTATGGGTTATTGATTTGGTTATTATCATAGTTTTGATTTTATCATTTAAGCATATCGATTTTCCTCATACACAATCTGGCACGCCCAGTGGGACCCACTAATCCCTCTTTCTCTTTTGAGAAATTGTTTTTTTGAAGTACAATACAGAACAGTGCAAAAATATAGAAAAGTGCTATTGGTAGAACAGTAAAGCGCTTTCGGTAGCATAGTGTAGCGCCTTCGAGCGATACTGTAGCACTTCTGGTAGTGCAGTAGCATGCTTTTGGATACATAGTGTAGTGCGGGCAACACAGCAGTAAAGCGCTTTTGGAAAAATAGGGTTTTTAATATTGTTTTGTGATTTCACAAGGTTTTACTCACATATCTATCCTTTATTGATTGGCAAGCTGATTTATTTATCCTTTCAATTATCTTGTGTACTGCCTAAATTGACGTATTTAGGAGTATTTAGAATTTTTGAGTTAACCCATCATTTTTGCAACATCATTGAGTGGTTTTTATTCCAAGGCATAGATTATATCAACCATACATCCCAGATCTACAATGTAAACATGAAATTGTCTTTTGACCTAACTTTTTTGACAAAATACAATTTTTTTTAGATCTGAGGCAGTAAAGCACATTTGGTAGTACAATACCATGCCGTTGGTAGTACAGTACCATGCCATTGGTAGCATAGTACCGCACCATTGGTACCATAGCGTAGTGCTTCTGGTAGCACAGTGCATCACCTCTAGTCTGTAACAACTTGCCTCCAGCAACACAGTTCAACGCGCTTTGGGCATTACAATAAGTCACCTCCGGTAAGACAGTAAAGCGCTTTTGGGTCAAACTAGTTTATTTTTTTGCTAACTCTTGAGTTTGTGTGGAACTAATTGACTTGTTGCAGCTTCTTATCACTCAAATAGAGCAAATGGGTTTCCCTAACATGTTCATGCAAGACGAGCATTGAAGAAATCTCAATCTATTGCACTAAGTCTTAGAAACATATTGCCTTCTTAAGGGATAATTGAACAAATCACTTTGGCAATCTAAGTCTTAGGAACATATTACTTTCTTAAGGGATAATGGACATGAATGCAAAAACACTTCAATTTTCTAAGGGACAATGGATATGAATGCCAAACACTTCAATTTCATAAGGGACAATTGACAACTACAATCGTGTGTGTGCCTAAATTAGTCGCACCTTATTTTTCTTATAATGGGACAATTGAACCTTTGTTTATCGTGCTTGCTCTTACATTTCAGTTATTCCTTTAGAAGGGCCTGCTTTTGGATTACACTTCATCCAAAAGGGATGACCCTAAGCGGAGTTTTCCTTTGAACCGCTATATAAGAGGGATAAGGCGAAAGCCAAGTCCTAACCGACGTTAGCCTTACCTTGTGGTGCAAAACTGAAAAGAAGTGTACTAGCTCTTTGTGGAAATGATTTTCACATCGAGCGAAGTGTTTGATACTCTTAGTAGGATTGGTTAAATCTTTTAGTAGCTTGTCACATTGCTCATAAGGCGTTGGTCCCTCAAAGTTACTAAGAACCATTCTAGATAGTGATTACTCGATCTATCTCCGAACGTTGTGGTAATCATCAGTGCAAGGGGAATCGATTTAAGCCCTCAAGATACTCACCATTGGCTCCCTTGAGAAGAGATAGTATTCCCTCGGCCATAAAGCTCTTGTGACCTACTTGAGCTTTCTGAGGGGAGGGTGAGATATCCCTACCTATCATCTCTCGCAAAGATACAAATGTCTGACACCTTTATGGAATGACATTTGGTCAATAGAGTATTAAGTTGTGAGCTGATCTACTGCAATGAAACCTTGTCTCTAGGGATAAAAAGTGCTTGATATTGTTTGCAATTATCTTATACCTGTGGAAACATTGGGCTTTTTGTGAGCCTTGAACATACACTATTTGTTGGGTCAGTCCGTTTTTGCAAGCATTGTTTGATGTGTTTTCTCTTGCCAAAGCAAATCCAATCAGAACCAAAACCAAATCTATCAAAATTTGCCTTATAAAACATCACAGACACTACTTCAGCGCCTCTGGTATAACAACAGCTCACCTTTGGTATTACAGTAGCTCGCCTTTGGTAAAACAATACCTCGCCTCTGGCAAACCTACTTTAGTGCCCTTGATAGAATAGCAGCTTGCTTTTGGTCTAATAGTAGCTCACCTTTGGTATAGCAATACCTCGCCTTTGGTAGCTCAGTCCATCATGTTTGGTATAACAATAGCTCACTTTTGGTGGCATAGTCTTGCGTCTTTGGTCAAACGGTACAGTGTCTTTGGTCCAATAAACTGTGCATCAAAATTGTCATTCCCAAAACCACAAGCAAAATCCCGGCAAGCATCTCAAGCAAAGCATATTGTCCTAGTGTCTCCCATGGTAACCACTAGACTCCAACAAACCATGAAGGCTAAGCAAGTCACCCCAAGGAAGCACAAATCACATCCTCATATGCCTCAATGAAGCCAATCTAACATAACTCCCAAGGTTACTCCAAAGACACCAATGGTAAAATCAACCAACTCTCAAAACATGCCACAACAGGACCAACCAAACAATCCTCAAGAAGGTAATGACCCTTTGATAGATGTAACTCAATTCACTACCGACATGCCTCATAATTTTGCTACACCCAGTTATACCACAGTTCAAGTCCCATCTCAAGAAGAGCGACACTTTGAAAAAGGTCAATCCTCTCAAGAAGATGGACAAGACCTTGATGAAATCATACAAGATCCTAGAGTCATGGCCGCCTTTGACAAAATCCTTAGCGAGAACCAAGATCATTTTTTCTGTTTGCTAGTAGAGAAAAGAGCCAAATTAGCCAAAGGTTTTGATCTATCAAACTTTAGCGAGCCTAACAGCACCCAAGACACTATAACGATAGCCCAAACCATGTCAACTGTGACCACACCATTACATGAACAAAGTTCACAAGGGAGAACGATTGCACACTATGAGAATCCCCTTTATCAAAACCCAACAGGAGAGAGACCCATATCACCGCTGATAACACCTATGGAGATCTACAAACACCAACAAGAGACTCTCCAATGTCAAGCAGAGCTAGCCAAACAAGCCACCATAGCTCGATCAAACATACAACAAACTCCTAGAATGCCCACACCAATCGCAAGTGGAATATTGGGCACCCCATCATGAGAAGGCCTCCCACCAAATTACAATCCGGGGAACAACTACGTAGCCATGCAACAAGGGTCTCAACAAAAACCACCCCCAACATCATCAAACCTTCGTATCCCTCAACCAACCAGGGTCATGCAACCCCAACCACAACATTCTTCTACGCTCATCCTCAATCAACCTCAACCATCACAAAACACATCTACCTATTTCCCCCACCACAATGATCATCAGCACTAAACTTTTTCAACACATTTCCTAACCACCCTCAACATTCCCAAAACCAAACTTCCCAAAGCTATGTTCCGCAACCACAACCTAACCCAACAAACTTTAGCTTTCCGCCACCAAACTCTTTTCTTCAACCATCACAAAACCTACATTCTTACCTAGCGCCGCCCTCACCTCCCCAAAATCAAAACACATACAACCCCAACCAATCATACGACCCTTATAACACCAATGCCCATGGCTTACACTACAATCTTCCGTATGGGCATCAGCATCCACTTCTAGGACACCAGGAGATGTTTCCAACCCCTCCCACAATGATGGAGCTAAAAATCATGGAAGTTCAACAACAACTAGCTGATTTAACATTTGGCCACACCAAGAAGACCTTCTCTTTAGAAGAAGTGTGTCCTTATCCTTTTGATCGGTAATTACCCATGATCCCTTTTCCTCATAATTTCACTATTCCCAAGTTTGATAAATACAAAGGAAAAAGGGACCCAAAAGACCATCTCAGGGAATTCTATCTGACTTGCTTCGAGGTCTCACATAACGACACATATCTTATGTGTCTCTTTCCTCACAGTCTTGGAGGTCAAGCTATAGAATGGTTCTCACACCTCCCCATGGGTATCAAGTCTTTTAACGAGTTAGCAGAGAAATTTGCCACCCATTTCTCCTACAACACAGAGCATGAGATCTCCATGACCGATCTATGCAACAACAAATAGAAAAATGGTGAAACTTTCATTTCTTTCCTTCAACGATGGAGACAAATGGCTAGCAAATTCCCATTCAAGATACTAGAAAAGTAGCTTGTTAGCATATTTGTGCAGAATCTCAACCAAGAATTGGGTTTTCATTTGTAAATTCTTCATGCTACAACCTTGGACGAAATTACATACAAGGGAATCAACATTGAAAAGTCCCTCATTGCTAAAGGAGTGGTCAAAATCTTCAAAGAAACTAAAGACAATGCTCCTCAACAACAAACAAATGATAAACCAAAGTTTTGGAACAAAAATAAAAATGTGGTCAATGATGGGGTGGTTGATTCTAAACATGTCCAAACATTGCAAACACTACTTCAACTTTCCCAAATGAGTCAAACTCCGCCTCAGTAGCAGCAACAACAAAGACAACCATATCAAAGCCAACAACAATGACAACAAGAGCGGCCTCAACAAGATTACCCTCCACGACGTCAATTCACTCCCTTGGGAGAGCCCATAGAGTCTGTCCTATAGAAGCTTTTACACAAAGGGCTCCTCACCTTACCAGATGCTCCCCCATATGGCAAACCTATTTACAAAACTGCACGGTACATAGAAAATGAATATTGTGAATTCCATAGGAGCAAAGGGCACAGAACCGCATCGTGCATGAAACTAAAGCACCTAATATAGTAGATTTAGTTTCATGCACGATGCGGTTCTATGCCCTTTGCTCCTATGGAATTCACAATATTCATTTTCTATGTACCGTGTAGTTTTGTAAACAGTTCACCATACGGGGGAGCATCTTGTAAGGTGAGGAGCCCTTTGTGTAAAAGATTTTGTAGGACAGACTCTATGTGCTCTCCCAAGGGAGTGAATTGACACTACGGAGGGTAATCTTGTTGAGGCTACTCTTGTTGTCGTTGTTGTTGGTTTTGATATGGTTGTCTTTGTTCTTGCTACTATTGAGGCAGAGTTTGACTTGGTTTGGAAAGTTGAAGCAGCATTTGCAATGTTTGGACATGTTTAGAATCGACCACCCGATCATTGACCACATTTTTATTTTTGTTCCAAAACTTTGGTTTATCATTTGTTTGTTGTTGAGGAGCATTGTCTTTAGTTTCTTTGAAGATTTTAACCACTCCTTTAGCAATGAGGGCCTTTTCAATGTTGATTCCCTTGTATGTAATTTTGTTGAAGGTTGTAGCACTAAGAATTTGCAAATGAAAACCCAATTCTTGGTTGAGATTCTGCACAAATATGCTAACAAGCTACTTTTTTAGTATCTTGAATGGGAATTTGCTAGCCATTTGTCTCCATCATTGAAGGAAAGAAATGAAAGTTTCACCATTTTTCTGTTTGTTGTTGCATAGATCGGTCATGGAGATCTCATGCTCCGTGTTGTAGGAGAAATGGGTGGCAAATTTCTCTGTTAACTCGTTAAAAGACTTGATACCCGTGAGGAGGTGTGAGAACCATTCTATAGCTTGACCTCCAAGACTGCGAGGAAAGAGACACATAAGATATGTGTCGTTATGTGAGACCTCAAAGCAAGTCAGATAGAATTCCCTGAGATGGTCTTTTGGGTCCCCTTTTCCTTTGTATTTATCAAACTTGGGAATAGTGAAATTGTGAGGAAAAGGGATCATGGGTAATGACTGATCAAAAGGATAAGGGCACACTTCTTCTAAAGAGAAGGTCTTCTTGGTGTGGCCAAATGTTCAATCAGCTAGTTATTGTTGAACTTCCATGATTTTTAGCTCCATCATTGTGGGAGGGGCTGGAAACATCTCCTGGTGTCCTAGAAGTGGTTGCTGATGCCCATACGAAAGATTGTAGTGTAAGCCATGGGCATTGGTGTTATAAGGGTCGTATGATTGGTTGGGGTCGTATGTGTTTTGATTTTGGGGAGGTGGGGGCGGCACTAGCTAAGAATGTAGGTTTTGTGATGGTTGAAGAAAAGAGTTTGGTAGCGGAAAGCTAAAGTTTGTTGGGTTAGGTTGTGGTTGCAGAACATAGCTTTGGAAAGTTTGGTTTTGGGAATGTTGAGGGTGGTTAGGAAATGTGTTGAAAAACTTTAGCGCTGATGATCGTTGTGGTGGGGGGACATAGGTAGATGTGTTTTGCGATGGTTGAGGTTGATTGAGGATGAGCGTAGAAGAATGTCATGGTTGGGGTTGCATGACCCTAGTTGGTTGAGGGATACAAAGGTTTGATGATTTTGGGGGTGGTGTTTGTTGAGACCCTTGTTGCATGGCTACATAGTTGTTCCTCGGATTGTAATTTGGTGGGAAGCCTTCTCATGATGGGGTGGCCAATATTCCACTTGCGATTGGTGTGGGCATTCTAAGAGTTTGTTGTATGTTTGATCGAGCTATGGCAGCTTGTTTGGCTAGCTTTGCTTGATGTTGGAGAGTCTCTTGTTGGTGTTTGTAGATCTCCATAGGTGTTATCAGCAGTAATATGGGTTTCTCTCCTATTGGGTTTTGATAAAGGGGATTCTCATATTGTGCAATCGTTCTCCCTTGTGAGATTTGTTCGTGTAACAGTGTGGTCATAGTTGACATGGTTTGGACTGCCGTTATAGTGTCTTGGGTGCTGTTAGGCTCGCTAAAGTTTGATAGATCAAAACCTTTGGGTAATTTGGCTCCTTGCTCTACTAGCAAACAGAAAAAATAATCTTGGTTCTCGCTAAGGATTTTGTCAAAGGTGGCCATGACTTTAGGATCTTGTATGATTTTGTCAAGGTCTTGTCCATCTTCTTGAGAGGATTGACCTTTTTCAAAGTGTTGCTCTTCTTGAACCATGGTATAACCAGGTGTAGAAAAATTATGAGGCATGCCGGTAGTGAATTGAGTTACATCTATCAAAGGGCCATTACCTTCTTGAGGATTGTTTGGTTGGTCCTGTTGTGGCTTGTTTTGAGAGTTGGTTGATTTTACCATTGGTGTCTTTGGAGTAACCTTGCAAGTTATGTTGGATTGGCTTGGTTGAGGCATACGAGGAGGTAATTTGTGCTTCCTTGGGGTGACTTGCTTAGCCTTCATGGTTTGTTGGAGTCTAGTGGTTACCATGGGAGACACTAGGACAATATGCTTTGCTTGAGATGCTTGCTGGGATTTTGCTTATGGTTTTGGGAATGACAATTTTGATGCATAGTTTACTGGACCAAAGGCGCTATACTGTTTGACCAAAGATGCAGGACTATGCCACCAAAAGTGAGCTACTATTATACCAAAGGTGGTGGACTGAGCTGCCAAAGTTGAGGTACTACCATACCAAAGGCAAGCTATTGTTAGACCAAAAGTGAGCTACTATTATACAAAGGGCGCTGAAGTAGGTTTGCCAGAGGTGAGGTACTGTTATACCAAAGGCGAGCTACTGTAATACCAAAGGCAAGCTACTGTTATACCAAAGGCACTGAAGTAGTGTCTGTGATGTTTTATAAGGCAAATTTTGATAGATTTAGTTTTGGTTCTGATTGGATTTGCTTTGGCAAGAGAAAACACATCAAACAATGTTTACAAAAAAAGGATTGACACAACAAATAGTGTATGTTCGAGGCTCACAAAAAGCCCAATGTTTCCACAGGAATAAGACAATTGCAAACAATATCAAGCACTTTTTACCCCTAGAGACAAGGTTTCATTGCAGTAGATCATCTCACAACTTAATACTCCGTTGACCAAATGTCATTCCATAAAGGTGTCAGACATTTGTATCTTTGCGAGAGACAATAGGTAGGGATATCTCACCCTCCCCTCAAAAAGCTCAAGTAGGTCACAAGAGCTTTATGGCTGAGGGAATACTATCTCTTCTCAAGGGAGCCAATGGTGATTATCTTGAGGGCTTAAATCGATTCCCCTTGTACTGATGATTACCGCAACGTTCGGAGGTAGATCAGGTAGTCACTATCTAGAATGGTTCTTAGTAACTTTGAGGAACCAACACCTTATGAGCAATGTGATAAGCTACCAAAAGCTTTAACCAATCCTACTAAGAGTATCAAACACTTCGCTCGATGTGAAAAATTATTTCCAAAAAGAGCTAGTACACCTCTTTTCTGTTTGGCACCACAAGGTAAGGCTGACATCAATTAGGACTTGGCTTTTGCCTTATCCCTCTTATATAGTGGTTCAAAGGAAAACTCCACTTAGGGTCATCCCTTTTGGATGAAGCACAATACAAAAGCAGGCCCTTCTAAAGGAATAACTGAAATGTACAAGCAAGCACGACAAACAAAGGTTCAATTGTCCCGTTATAAGAAAAAATAAGGTGCAACTAGATTAGGCACACACAAATTTGTAGTTGTCAATTGTCCCTTATGAAATTGAAGTGTTTGACATTCATGTCCATTGTCCTTTAGAAAATTGAAGTGTTTTTGCATTCATGTCCATTGTCCCTTAGGAAAGAAAAGTGTTCCTAAGACTTAGATTGCCAAAGCGATTTGTTCAATTATCCCTTAAGAAGGCAATATGTTTCTAAGCCTTAGTGCAATAGATTGAGATTTCTTCAACGCTCGTCCTGCATGAACATGTTAGGGAAACCCATTTGCTCTATTTGAGTGATAAGAAGCTACAACAAGTCAATTAGTTCCACACAAAACTCAAGAGTTAGCAAAAAATAAATCAGTCTGACTCAAAAGTGCTTTACTGTCTTATGGGAGGTGACTTATTGTAATGCCCAAAGTGCTGAACTGTGTTGCCAGAGGTGAGTTACTGCAGACCAGTGGTGATGCACTATGCTACCAGAAGCGCTGCACTGTGCTACCAACGGTGTGGTACTGTACTACCAAATGCGCTTTACTGCCCTAGATCTAAAAAAAGTTGTATTTTGTCAAAAAATTTAGGTCAAAAAGATAATTTTATGTTTACATTGTAGATCTGGGATGTATGGTTGATATAATCTGTGCCCTGGAATAAAAACCACTCAATAATGTTGCAAAAATGATGGGTTAACTCAAAAATTGTAAATACTCCTAAATACATCAGTTTAAGCAGTACACAAGATAATTGAAAGGACAAATAAATCAGCTTGCCAATCAATAAAGGATAGATATGTGAGTAAAACCCTGCAAAATCATAAAACAATATTAAAAACCCTATTTTTCCAAAAGTGCTTTACTGCTGTGTTGGCCGCGCTGCACTGTGTATCCAAAAGCGTGCTACTGCACTACCAGAAGCGCTGCAATATCGCCTGAAGGAGCTACACTATGCTATTGAAAGTGGTTTGTTGTTCTACCAATAGCACTTTTCTATATTTTTGCATTGTTTCGTACTGTACTTCAAAAAAAAATTCTCAAAAGAAAAAGAGGGATTAGTGGGTCCCACCGGGCATGCCAAAATGTGTACGAGGAAAATTGAGAGGTTGAATGATAAAATCACAACAATGATAATAATCAAATCAATAACCCATAACATAAAGAGATCTATCTAAATAAGAAGCCATAATCAATGATTAAATAAAAAAATAATAAAGCTTTTACCAGATTGTATTGTTCTCTTTTATCGAATGTGGATTGCTCAAATATGTTGCGAAACCATGTTTGCAACAAGCAAGTATAGGTGCTCAAAGTACTCAAAGTGCTCAAAGATCAATGTCAAAAGATCGTAAGTTACTCAACGACGCGATGTATGCTCCAAGCGCTGTAAAGGATTCCTGAGAATAAGTGATCGAAGAGGATTTGTGAAGGAAATGAGAGGGGTTTATATAGATTTCAAAGAAGATCGATCAATGGTCCAGATAATTCAAAAGAATCAACAGAGGAGATAAAACAAATAACCATGATGAATGTGCACACAACATGTGTCAATCCATAAGGATATTTTTATTAAGATATGATGAAAACAAGATTGATTGAATAGATAACTCAACTTGTAATTTTGCCTTTTTAAAGAGTTCTAAAAATAAGACTGATTGTGCACATGAGTTAACAAGATATTTTAGGAGGAATTGGAAGATAACTGAAATTAAATAAATAAATTTATTTATTTAATCATGCATGATTGAGGAACAAAAGATTATAAATAAAATACTTGATTTTATTTATTTTTAGAGTATTGAGACAATTTAAATAAATTTGCATGATTTATTTAAATTTAGAAGAACAAGTGATTTTAATTAAATAATGTAAATTATTTAATTGTAGATAAGATAGAATTGTGATGAATTAATTAAATTATTAGATTTATTTAATTAATGGAGACTTAAAATTTGAAAGAGGATAATGATTTAATTAAATAATTAAAATTATTTAATTTTGGAAGAATAAAGTTGAATTTAATTAAATTAATTAAATAAAGAGAATTTATTCAACTAATGTTGAATTATGTGATTTGGAAGAATTTGATGAAATTAATTAAATAATTAGATTATTTAATTAATGTTAAATGCAAGCGATTAGACAGAAATGCAAGTGATGTGATGACTTGGTCATTTTAGGGTGTCTACATTTTGCCCCTGATATGTCGGTATGGTATTCCCCAAGCCACTGTCACTGATAATGGGAGACCATTCAAGAACCAAGATGTTCATGCCTTGTGCACACAATACAATATCCAGCATCACTTTTCAACTCCCTACTATCCGCAGAGTAACGGTCAAGCTGAGGCTTCCAATAAAACCATTCTCAAAATCCTTAAGAAAATGGTCAATGAAGCTAGTCGTGATTGGCATCTGCAACTCAATCCCACCCTATGGGCCTATCGCACTAGTATTAGAACACCAACTGGTGCCACACCCTATGCCAGAGTATCCATGCAGAACCTGATCGGTGGAGAGGAATATCGCACTTCCAGATTAGCTGAGCTAGAACTACTAGATGAAAAGTGCCTTACCACACTTAATCATCTCCATGTCTATCAAAACCGCCTCTGGTGTAATTACAACAAAAAGATCAAAGAAAGACGGTTTCAAGTTGGTGATCTTGTACTCAAAGAGAATCAAAGAAATTAAGAAGACTGAGAAAAGAAGGGCAAGTTTGAGCCTAATTGGTTAGGTCCCTTTATTGTCACAGCAACATATGGATCAGGAGCTTATACTTTAGCTACACCTGATGGCATTCCTCTTGATGAGCCACTTAACAGTGTTCATCTCAAGAAGTTCTATGCTTGATACTCAAAAAAAAAAAAATCTATCCTATGGTGAAAACCTGGTAAACAAGTGCATTGGATTAGTACCATAGTGAAAACCTAGCAAACAAGCACTATGTGTAGAGTCAGCATCCATCATCTATCGAGTCTTGTTCATTCCATTTTTTTACAACACACTTCATCCATCCTTCCATAATAAAACCATTGACCTTGTTTGCATTTCCATCTCCCTATCTAGAATAGCTTAGAAATTTGTCAATGTCCATCATTGTCATCCCACATCTTGATCTATGTCAACAGTTATAAGTATCTTTCCTAGGTCAAACTTTCTATGTCTCCTCCATCTATCAGGCACCCATGCAAAATTCCTCTACCGGAATGGGGGCAATTCCTTCCTTAACCTAGGTCTAGGAATGGTTCCTTGTTCTTGGTTCACGCATACTTGCGTAAAATGCTTCACAAAAACACAAATCACTTTAATCATTCTCCTTTCCACATATAACACCCTTTAATGGACACATCACTCCTACGATAAGCCTGTTATCTTCCCAACACTTTTCCTACATCATCACACCAACCAGAACTACATATTATCTCATCTCAATCTTAAGGTACCTTGATCCCATGGATATGGGTATGTAGGTAGTCTGGAATATGAAGGAAGTTTCCAGTACTTAGGTACATAAGATCTCCTCCTTTCACCTTGACCCATTCATCACTCTACCCATAACTACATATTATCATTTTTTCATCTTTCATCGTAATGTGCCTTGATCCCATGGATACAGGGTATGTAGGCAGTCTGGAATACGAAGGATGTATCCAGTACTCAGGCACATATGATTCATCATGCTTCACCCATTTCAACCCATTAACATGTCACCTTTTTGGTCTTTCATTTATCACAACCCATTCACCTCGACTTGACTAACTCAAGCAGCAAAACAACAAACAAACGCATCCTTTCAAAGAAAAAGTTCTTAACAAACCTGAAGCAAAGCAACTTACTTCCAGAGTCATCTACTGTCCTACATATCGGTTTCCCACATCAACTAAATCTAGCTTAACCAAAGCACCAGATCAACAAGCTTGTCTTCTGCAGAGTGTTCCATTGTCGAGACCAAAACATGCGTCTCATGCGACATGTAGCATTTCCTGCAGCAAGACATTGTCTTTTTAGGTAGATAGCACCCTTTAACAGACATAGAGTTCCTACGATAAGGCTATTATCTATCCTATGCAATCTATCCTGAGCAACCTCTTTGGCAAGAGAATATGTGGGCTGTTTGTTTACTTTGTAAGTTAGTCAATTTGCTTTGTGGTTTATCTTTTTGTTCCTTTTCCATTACCTATTCAAGGCTACCTTGAGTTATCTATAATCTTGGTATGTGGCAATGCAGTATGGATTGGGGGCATAGTCATTGCTTTTGTGTGCCGTGTTTGAGGAATGATCTTTAGCATCTTTCTTAGCATTATATTTATCTTGTGTGTGTTACGACCTTGCGTCTTACAAATTTAATATTCTTCTTGCATTAACATGTATGGAAGTTTATTTTTTAAGACTATGGCTCATTCACATGTACAACAAGGTCATATTATGTCTAAGGGATCTAAGGTCAAACCGCTTGCTTGCAAAGTCAACATCCACGCACTCGGATATCACAACACCTTGGTCTTTTATACCTTGGTGGCGAACTATCCATGTGCTATATCAAAAATAAGGATTGCTCTTTATAAACAATTGAAACCAATGCAACAAGCTCATCATTTACCCATCCATTTACCCATGGCCTTATATCATTTTCAAAGCAATGATTGATCAATAGTCTCTCTCTTCCATCTCTGCTTTTCTTCTCTCTAGTGCATGTCTACAAAACCCACATGTTAGATATCACAAGTCATAGCATCTATATCATCATACATTTATAAGCATCATGTCATCATATGTTATACATCTATAAGCATCATATTAGCAATATACGTCATCACATAAATCCATAATCATACATACATATCATCACATCCATGTCATCAAGAAGTGCATACACTAAAGCATGAACATCAGTGAGCATAATATGTCATCATATATATCATGTGAAGGTCATCAAAATACAAACTGTATGTGTCTACATCAATAGTCTATATGTATATATCAATAAAGTACATCAAGGCTATCAAGAGCCGGTAAAATATACATCAAGATGCATGCAAACATCAGTAAAAATATACAAGTGTCAATAATGATACAAAAATGATATAATGTACAGTGTGCATGCTCTAGTGGGTAGAGATGCCCTCCTGCTGTGGCCCTTGTCCTCCACCTGTGCTTGGTGCAGGTCCCCTTGCTGGTCCTCCTCCCCCTGGTGGCAGAAAGGGTCCTCTAACTGAGGACACTGACTGTCCTGTCCTATGAGACCCGGATGCTCCAGACTTACTCCACTCTCGAAAGCTCAGCTCTCGCTGAGCCGCTGGCACTACACCAACGTAGAGACCTTTGTAATACTCAGCATCTCTCCCTGCTGTCACAAGCTCTCCATGTACGCGGATGAGCTCACTGTAGAGTGTCCTCTGATCAGCACCCAATGCACGATGTCCCTCATCTCTCTCTCGCCTCACTCTCTGTAGTGTGGCCACGGCTGTCAAAAGCAACTAATCTACTGCGTCCCTCTCTAAAGTCATCTGGGTTAACTGTCCATCATCCCCTGCTAGTACGGGTGTGGCCTGTGCCTGTGTCAATGTCGCCTAGGTCGCTGCCAGGGTTGCGTGTGTCACTATTGCCGTCTGTGTCTGCACCTATGCTAGGGCCTCATCCTGTCTCGCCTATGCCCTTGCTACATCCCTATCTCTCCTCACCCTCACCATCCAAAGCTTTAGACGTGTCCTCCATGCCGTCTCCTCCTGTAGCAGTCGCTCTGCCCACTGTAAATCAATCTCTACGACCAGATCCTCCTCCTTAACCATCTCTACATCTGCCTGCTGGCCTTCAGCCTCTCCACCTACCTACTGTCTCACCTCTCTAGCCTACCGTCTCATCCTAGCCTCCCCACCTGGGACTAGTACCTCCCCCACTGCCCCTGGCACACCTGGTGTAGTCAGTCTCACTTGCTTGTGTGTCTGCCAGTACCTATCCTACTCAGGTAAAGTACCTGGGTCTGCTAGCCCTGAATCCCAGTCCCATCTAACTGGGACAAGTCCTCATACCTCTGCCAAGGCTGTGGTCACTAGAATCTTGGCATCCCAGTCCCCAACGTCCCTCCGTGTCCTCATGTGGGTAGCCTCCCCAACTGGCAACCCCTGTGGTAGTCCAAACTATCTGAGTACCCTCTCTGGCAGGTATCTCTCAATGGTATCCATCTGTCTCCCGAATAGGTATCGCGCCTATCGGCAGTACATCAGCTGCTCATGCTCATCCTCCCACTCCTCACATAGTAACCATGGCCTCCAAATGAATAAATCCATCTTGTCAATCTGTCGCCTCTAGTGGCTAACAGATCCAAGCCACCTGTGTGTAATAAATCCCTCATACAGAAATGCATAAGGCTCCCCCCTCTCACGGTGGCGCTGTGTAATAGGTCTGATCACTGGGATGTGCTCCCATGCCCACACCAGTAGTAGAGTCACCCCTGCTGAGAGACTTTGGCCTCTTCTGTATACACAGTCGTGCATATCTCGATACAGCTGCCCAAGCACACACGAGCCCCATGCATACTGGATGCCATGTGTAAACATCCCAGATAATACAGTGCCCCATCCTACAAATATTCCTCTGGATCGCTTGTCTGGGCATAGGAAGCTGCCAATCAGTGAAGATACTAACCATCTGATCCTATCGTAGAGTCTTAGAATGTCTGCCCATTGAATCTTGTTGTCCTCAATCTGCAGATCATTTGTGCATAACACCTCTATCAA
Organism: Cunninghamia lanceolata; assembly: GCA_027924645.1. NCBI lineage: Eukaryota > Viridiplantae > Streptophyta > Pinopsida > Cupressales > Cupressaceae > Cunninghamia > Cunninghamia lanceolata. Next base: position 5,646,899 of record BSBN01000848.1, on the reverse strand, counting down.
GCCCACCTCGCCCTGTGCTAGGTCGAAATCAACTCACTCTCCATCAATCCAGATCTTGAGGATTTGATACACATCCTCAAGTGTCACTGTAGCCTCCCCTATCAGAAAGTGAAACAAACATGTCTCACTGTGGTATCTCTCCATGACCGCTGTCACTAGGGCAAGATTCACCCTAATGTGTGTAAGGTGTGCCACATGCCACAATCCCATGTACTCTAGGAATGCATCCTCCTCCCACATCATCTGTACCACCTCATTCGCTATAATGTGGTGTCGCTCTCTCGACATCAGCGGCGACATCATCCTTTGCATCCACAAAACAACATTTTAGACCTTTTACACATTTCTCCAAATCCCTCCCGACATCTACCCTGTTATGCAAACCTTAAGACCAACTCTACCCTTCTCTAACCTAGGTGGTCAACCCCTCAATCAACCCTAACTATTTCACTCTTCTAACCTAACCAAAAGAGCCTTGTTTTAGCCTGGCGTGCTACACTATCTTACCTAAAATGCCTTACTATTGCTACAACAACGCTTTCTTACCATCTACAAAATGCAACGTGTTTTCAACAAGTGCGCTTCACTATGCATCTAGTCATGCCTTACTGCACTCGCATAGGCGACTCATTTTTCATTCTCCCCTACCAATTGCGCCTAACTACACGACCAACTGCGCTCTCTTGCTCTACCAAGAGCGCTACGGATTTCTACCAATCGCACTACGGCGCAATGCCCAAAAGCCAATAGCGCTTTGTTTTGACCAACAATGCTTTACTAACATACCAAAGGCACTTTAGCATGCCAAAAGTGCCTAGACCAACTACCAGATGCGCCCTAGCATGCTGCAGCACTTTTGGCTGACCTAAAGACCTACCTAGACCAAGCCCTAAAACTGACCTAAAACTTCAAGTACAAGGAGGTTTTCAAGCACTTACAGCTGTTGGTGCTCCTGCTGGCTCCCATACGTCCGCATCAGCTCCGCCTGATGCTTATGCACTGGGATCGACATCTCTCCTCACTGCAAGCTCCTTCTCCACTTAACTCTCACACACTAAACTAGGGGCTCTAAGCTCTATTTTTAGCAACCCTTAGTGTGCAAATGAGGAGTGTGGTCCCCTTAGGACCTATCTATAGCGTCCCTCCCACTTTTCTTTTCTTCCCACCCCATTTTTTTCTACTACCTTATTGCGCAATCTTCTATTCAAGCGTTAACCTAGTTCTTTTTTTGCTTCCCTATCTTTCCGCTTGAGGGGGCATATGCTGGGGCAACTAGCTACACTGGGGCATCAATAAATTGTATCATATCTTCAACAATCAATTTCTTTGAGGCAACATTGTAAACTGCATTGCATCAAAGAGGGGCAAAATGTAGACACCCTAAAATGACCAAGTCATCACATCACTTGCATTTCTGTCTAATCGCCTGCATTTAACGTTAATTAAATAATCTAGTTATTTAATTAATATCATCAAATTCTTCCAAATCACATAATTCGACATTAATTGAATAAATTCTCTTTATTTAATTAATTTAATTAAATTCAACTTTATTCTTCCAAAATTAAATAATTTTAATTATTTAATTAAATCATTATCCTCTTTCAAATTTCAAGTCTCCATTAATTAAATAAATCTAATAATTTAATTAATTCATCACAATTCTATCTTATCTACAATTAAATAATTTACATTATTTAATTAAAATCACTTGTTCTTCTAAATTTAAATAAATCATGCAAATTTATTTAAATTGTCTCAATACTCTAAAAATAAATAAAATCAAGTATTTTATTTATAATCTTCTGTTCCTCAATCATGCACAATTAAATAAATAAATTTATTTATTTAATTTCAGTTATCTTCCAATTCCTCCTAAAATATCTTCTTAACTCATGTGCACAATCAGACTTATTTTTAGAAATCTAAAAAAGGCAAAATTACAAGTTGAGTTATCTATTCAATCAATCTTGTTTTCATCATATCTTAATAAAAATATCCTTATGAATTGACACATATTGTGTGCACATTCATCATGGTTATTTGTTTTATCTCCTCCATTGATTCTTTTGAATTATCTGGACCGTTGATCGATCTTCCTTGAAATCTATATAAACCCCCCTCATCTCCTTCACAAATCCTCTTCGATCACTTATTCTCAGGCATCCTTTATAGCGCTTTGAGCATACATCGCATTGTTGAGCACTTTACGATCTTTTGACATTGATCTTCTTGAGCACTTTGAGCACCTATACTTGCTTGTTGCAAACATGGTTTCGCAGCATATTTGAGCAATCCACATTCAACAAAAGAGAACACAATCTGGGTAAAAGCTTTCTTATTTAATTTGATTTATTGATTGATCATGGCTTTTTATTTAGATAGATCTCTTTATGTTATGGGTTATTGATTTGGTTATTATCATAGTTTTGATTTTATCATTTAAGCATATCAATTTTCCTCATACACACATCTTAGCTGGGACCTTTACTTCATAGAGCTTCACTATCTTCACTGTTCTTCTCTATTTCTGATAGGACTAATTTTCTCAATATCCTTAGCACACAGCTCATCCAATCCTTGACATCAATGCAACATGAGTATGTTGACATCAATGACAACACTGGTTAGGCCCATACTTGCAACATGGGGGTCATTATTATGGAAGATCATTTTTATTGCTATTTCTCCTCTGTAAATTTCCTTACAGAAGCTCAGGATGAAACCCTTGGAAGCTTTCAGCTTTGGACGCCATCCCCAAAGCCATTTCAGTTTGCATCTTGCTACAATGCTACATATTTGGAAATAGATCCAGCCATTAGAGGTGTTGCAGATATCAGAGGAAAGGATCGAAGGTCTAAGATAGCATACCCATTCATTCATAGACTGGCATGCAACCCTCCATTAGAGCCCTTCATAGGTATGAATTTGTGCTTTTTGCAACTTCACTCAGAGTATGAATCAATGTATGAAGCCGTATTAATTAGAAACATCTATGCATGTACCCAAATTTGATTTAATGAGAATAATGGTTTCATCTGGGTGATACATCTTGTCATTATTGTATTATCTATCTTTCCTATGTATTCTTTTCATGTTATGGCATTGAAAATAAACAAACCAAACAAATATCTGGAAACATATGAAATCAAAAAAATTTAGTGGGCAGAATTGCAATAGAATTGACAAAGGATATTTTAGTGGTATCAGAGATGGTGATCTTGCTAGCCTGTTAGGGTTTTAGCATTGCATGTTAGGTTAGGAGTAGTTTAAGAAGAGGGTTACCATTGCATGTCAGTTCTGGGCAGTTCTAATTAGTGATCTTGCATTGCATGTCAGTTTGGTGGATACCTAGATGGTTGCATGTTACTTTTGATCAGTTTGATTTGATTCTATGCACCCTAGAGGGATAGGACCACATAGATATTACACCAGAAGTAGATCAGGATAGCAAGAAGAAGGAGCTAATATTATCCCAGATGAAGTAGAGATGGGTGAAAGAAGAGATGAAATCCTAACAAGGGATTTGAATAATTAGCTTAATGATTTCTTGACCACCTTTGCCCAGCAACAACAACAAATGCTACATCAATTCCAGGATTGTATGATTATAGCCATGGGTCAAATGAGAGTGGATCATGCAAGATCAAGAAGATCAAGTAGTGATCACAACAGAAGCGATGCTGGACAAGGAAATCAAGGTAGAGCAGCCTCTAATGTTGTTAGGACAGCAAGCAAAAGGTCTAATCGATCTCTTCGTCCTACCTTATTGCCAAAGCAAACTGAAGAAGAAGAAATTCTAGAGGTGGAGGAAGAGACACACATCACTGATGATGTTATGGTGGCCTATGATGAATACATAGCTCTTCCACCTGATGTAAGACAATTAATCAATCTGAATCAATTTATGAATCAGTGGAAAGATAAAGCTAGATTTAGATTGGAAAGACAAGACAGGGGACTCAGAAGACAAACAAGACAAGGCACTCAACCCCAGGAATTCAAGGAAGCATTGAATAGGGTTCCTGTACCAACTTTCGATGGAAGTGAGAAGATAAGTGCCCAATCATGGGGACATAAACTTGACACATTCCTATCCTTGAAACCTATGGAAGAAGATAAGGTGATACCGTTTGCTACGATGCATCTGGAGGGCATAGCATATGAATGGTGGCACCATGGGTTAGTATCATATGATCATACCTTCATACATTCATATGAAGAGTTTGTCAATAAACTGATTGCAAACTTTGACTGGAAGGATGTGGAGGTTTATTACAAGTATTTGGCTTAGCTAAAGTAGGTTGGACATGTTGAGGCCTACATCAATGAGTTCCAGAAAGTACAAGTCATGGTTCCTAATATGACTAAGAGGCGAGTTGTTATATTGTTCGTCAAGGGACTGTGATAGATTGAAGGGTTTATGAAGGCTCATAAGCCTAGTACACTACATGAAGCCATTGGCCTAGCTCTTGATTTAGAGACTACACCTCCCTTCTAGCCTCAAAGAAAGACCTTCAGTGGATTTCAGTCAAAAAAAAAGGGTTTCACTCAACAAAAGAACACCCTACCGAAACCTGAACAGGAATCCAAAAATGAACTACACAAGAAAAAGTTATGCTTCACTTGCAAGGAGCCGTGGGAGCCTAGCCACCATTGCCTTGGGAAAGGCAAGGTTCATTTGATCAAGGTCATCTTAGATGATGAGGAGTAGGATGATCATGAGACCCTTGCTGGAGATGATAGTGGATGGGAGGAGCAGCCTCCAGAGCTAGAGTTGGATGATTTTGGAGTTAAGGAGACTCCCTAGAGCACCATAGCCTCTTTGTTTGGAGTCCCTAGACTTCATCCATTCCATCTGAAAGGTGTCCTTAAGGGGTAACACATGGTTTTCTTGGTGGATAGTGGAGCCATGCACAATTTCATCAATGAGGGTTTAGTGGTGAAGCGTGGGCTATAGGTTGAGGAGTTTTCAATATTTAATGTGACTATAGCAGAAGGTTTTCAGTTGAGTTGCACCAAGAGGGTTTCCCAACTTAGCATCTAGATTGGGGATTACACCTTGACTGATGACTTCTATGTACTGGGTCTTGGTAATATTAATGTAGTTTTGGGATTGCAGTGGTTGCAGTCACTTGGGAGGTACAGTCAGGACTTCTGCAGGATGGAGTTAGAGTTTATGGTTGATGATAAAAAGATTGTGTTGAAGGCTATGCCTGATGGTGGTCCTTGAATAGTATCAGCTAGGAGGATGGAGGCTTTATTCAGATATGGAGAGGTAGATTGGGCAGTACAGTGCTTTGTTTCTACCAAGCCTACCTCTGACAGCAAGCCACAATACCATGTTGACATCCAGACAGTGTTGGATAAGCATAGTGTAGTATTTGGAGACATTCCTCCAGGTCGACCACCTGATCGTGGGTTCAAGCACGTAATTGAGCTTGAGGAAGGGGCTAAACTAGTAATAACTATGCCCTACCGACACCTGTGCTATTTTAAGGAGGAGATTGAGAAGACAATCAAGGAGCTTCTGAGCATGGGACACATCCAGCCCAGTTCTAGTCCATTTGCCTTGTTAGTTGTTCTAGTAAAGAAGAAGGATGGGACTATGCATATGTGCATAGACTATAGGGCTTTGAATAAGAAGACAATAAAGAACATATATCCTATTCCTAGGATCGATGAGTTGATTGATGAGTTGCACGGGGCCATGTATTTTTCCAAGATTGATCTTCAATCAGGTTAACATCAGATACGAGTCCAGGATGAAGATATTCATAAAACTGCCTTCCGTTGTCACTACGGACATTTTGAGTTCCTTGTCATGCCATTCAGACTCACAAATGCACCAACCACATTCCAGTCATGCATGAATCACACATTCCATGAGCAGTTACAAAAACTTGTTCTAGTTTTCTTCGACGACATCTTGATATATAGCAAGACATGGGAGGATCATATGCATCATTTGCATGTAGTGTTGAGTATCATGGAGGCTCAATCGCTTTACATGAAGGATTCCATGTGTGAGTTTGAGATGACTAAGATACTCTATCTCAGACATGTGATTGGGGCTGATGGTGTGAAAGTACACCAAGAGAAGATATAGGCAATTCTCGACTGGCCGCCACTGAAGAACATATCAGATTTGAGATGCTTTTTGGGTTTGTGCTCTTATTATAGGAGATTTGTGAGAGGTTTCTCACAGTTGGCGTCATCTTTGACAGACCTTACTAAAGGTGCATTTCTTTGGTCTGAAGAGGCACAAGTAATATTTAATAAGCTCAAGGAAGTCATGAGCTCATGTCCAGTATTAGCATTGCCAGCTCTTACACAACCGTTTGTCTTGGAGTATGATGTATTGGGTCAGGGAATTGGTGTAGTCCTGATGCAAAATTGACATCTGATTGCTTACGAGAGTAGAAAGATGAGGGACATAGAGAGGTTGTACTCCACATATGATAAGGAGATGCTAGCAATTATGCATGTGCTAGCTAAGTTCAGGGAATACTTAGTGGGGGCTAAATTCATGGTCAGGACTGATCACAATAGTCTTAGATATTTTCTGGAGCAGAAGGACTTGAACTAGTGGTAGCAAAAGTGGGTGAGCAAGATTTAGGCTTATGACTTCAATGTGGAGTATATTAAGGGGAAGAAGAATATTGTTGCCAATGCTCTTTCCAGAAGGCCAACGCTTTGCTTTCTCACTGAGATTTCAGCTTATTGGAAATCTCAATTAGTGGCCGAATACACCAAAAATACTTTTGTCTATGATTTGATTGATGGATGGGTACGGGGTGATAAATATTCAGTAGTCAATGACATCATTTATTATAAAAATAGAATTTATCTTGTACCAGGGTCAAAGTTGAAGACTAAGATTTTGAGGGCTATGCATGATACACCTCTCGCAGGACATCCAAGATTTTTTAAAACTTATCGTCAGATTCATGAGAGGTTCACCTAGAAGGGATTGAAGGATGATGTGTTACAACACGTTAGAGAGTGCCCAGCTTGTCAGCAGAATAAGTCAGAACATACGTTCCCTGTAGGTTTTCTACAACCATTACTGATACCTAAACAGAAATGGGAAGGAATATCCATGGACTTTATTACAGGACTTCCACATGTTCAGGGAAGAGATTGCATATATGTAGTTGTAGACATACTAAAAAAATATGCCCATTTCTTTGTTGTATCTATAGATTACACAACACCTCAGGTGGTAGAATTATTCTTTAGAGAGATGTTTAGGTTGCATGGACTCCCCAAAATGATCGTCAGTGATCATGACAACAAATTTCTTAGTATGTTTTGGTAGGAGTTGTTTCGATTGGCAGGTACCAAGTTGACGGAGAGCATGAGCTACCATCCTCAAATGGATGGTGAGACAAAGATAGTAAACAAATGGATTGAGGGCTATCTGTGGAATTATGTTTCAAGGCAATAGTGTGCTTGGGTCAAATGGTTGTATTTAGGTGAGTATTGCTACAATACCACATACCACATGTCGATTGGCATGACCCCCTTCAGGGGTCTATACGAATGTGATGCATTATCATTTGTAGATTTGGCCTTTGATGATAGCAAGGTCCCTCGGGCAAAGGAGACAATGCAAAACTATCAGGGTATTCTCAAGGCATTGAAGGAAAATCTTCAGTATGTGTAGAATCAATAGAAAATGTATGCAGATAGGCACCGATTTGAGAGGTCATTTGAGGTTGGCGACTTAGTATTCCTATGTCTACAACCATACTGGCAGTCTACACTGAAGAAACATGGTGCGGAAAAACTTAAGCCATGTTTTTATGGAGCCTATAGGATATTGAGGAGAATTGGCAAGGTTGCATACGAATTGGAGCTTCATGAGGGCAGTAAGATCCATAACATCTTCCATGTTTCATGCCTCAAGAAGGCATTGGGCCAGCAAGTTGTGTCATCTCTGGAGCTTCCTCCATTTGATGAGGAAGGAAATTTGGTATTAGTTCCTGAAGGTATTGCTAACTGGAGAGAGAGAAAGTTGAGAAACAAAGTGATTCAAGAATACTTGATCAAATGGAAAGATTTACCAGTTGAGGATGCAATGTGGGAAGGGGAAGAGATTCTGTAGCATCCTAATTTGTGATTGCTAGAGGACCAACAATCATAGGAAGGGGGGATTGTAATGTCTCTTTCCGCATAGTGAATAATCAAGAGGGAAATTTCTAGCCTTTCCATTCCTAGAAGGGAGGACTATAATTATTCATTATGTTTTGGGTCATCCCACAATCATGGGTTACACTTTTTGGCCAAACTTGACATTGAAATCAACATTTTGAACTAAATCTTCACTTTCTAACACTATAGCCGCTAAACCGTTAGGAATTTGAAGATGATGTGAACTAGTGATTTGTGAGATTTTGTCTGCAAATTCTAAATATTTTTTTAAAAATTTTTTTGGAGTTAAACTATAATTTTTTGTGTGTCTCCTTTGATAACTATTTTTTAATAGTAAACAACATTTTTTTAAAGTGATGTGTATTCTATCGCACATAACTTTTTTCTACAAAGGATAAAATTTTGATTCCTTTGAATTTAGATTAGTAACATTGATATCTAGAAGATGCATTTGGTTTCATAATGTTTTGTTGAATTTTTTTTAATTAAGTTTTGAAGTCAAACCAATTATAATTTAGACATAGGCATATTCTATCCAACATAACCTTTTTTGTATGTATTCAAATTCAATTTTTTTTTTGTTGGTATAAGGACATCAATACCTAGAGGACATGTATTTTTTAGAATTTTTTTCTCTATTTTCCTATTTTTTCGTATGTGTGAAACAAAGAACTTGATGTTCATTGAAAAACCTACATTCACAAAAAATGAAAAATAAATATAATAATCAAATTAAATATATTTAAAATTATACTTTTTGGGAAGCTTATAATAAGGACTACATACTTACAAAACATAAATTTTAAATGAATTCATTTGACCCCCTAAAAGGTAAATCATATTTGGAAATATATCCAGCCATTAGAGGTGTCACATATATCAGAGGAAAGGATTGAAGGTCTAAGATAACATACCCATTCATTCATAGATTGGCCTACAACCCTCCATTAGAGCCCTTCATAGGTACGAATTTGTGCTTTTTACAACTTCACTCAGAGTATGAATCAATGTATGAAGTTGTATTAATCAGAAACATCTATGCATGTACCCAAATTTGATTTAATGAGAATAATGGTTTCGTCTGGGTGATACATCTTGTCATTATTGTATTATCTATCTTTCATATATTCATTCTTTTCATGTTATGGCATTGAAAACAAACAAACCAAACAAATATCTAGAAACATATGAAATCAAAAAAATTCATTGGGCATAATTGCAATAGAATTGACAAAGGATATTTCATGAGAATGGAAGTTTAGATGGGGATTTTGTGTTGCCACCTAGTTTGATTTTATTTCATCAATGAAATGATTTCCCTGTGCCCTAGCTTTTTCCCTAATTTTGTTTTAGCCATATTGTTCAACACTCTTAGCCTTAAGGGTCTTGATTCATTGGACCAAGGTTGATACAAGGTCTATGGGTGAGGCTTTGTCCATTCTTTCAGTTTCTCCACCTTGAAGTGGAATGTTTTTATTTGGGGTTTGAGTGACCCTAATTGTTCTTTCTGATGACACTTCACATGTGAAATTTTTATCTTGATGTACTATGTGGAGTGATTTTTGTATCTCCTCAACTTCTTGTAAGATTTTCCTTTGATAGATCACTTCATTGTCCATTTGGGTGGCCATTTTTATGGGTTGATCAAGTTGATGGATCTTAGATCAAACATTCGATGTCATGTTTTGATTTGGTCAAAGTTGTGGGGATTTTGTTGGATCCCTTTTGGATTTGTAATTTTACTCGAAGGGACATTCCCTTGGACTTTTTGCATGAAACATCATGAAATGTGAAAAAATGTGAAATAATCCATCCCAAAAGGATTTGTTGTTCATGTCAAGTTCAGCAAAATATGTGGTGAATCCGACATCAGGTGTGATAGTGATGATCAATGAATTTTTTAAGTTGAAATGCAAACGAATCATCCTAGAAGGATTTGTAGTTCACGTCAGGTTTACAAAAATATGTGTTGGTGAATTCGGCGTAGGATGTAAAAGTGATGATGAAATTGGATCAAAGCAATGAAAATGCCAAAAGCTTCAATCAAGATGTTCTTGTTTTCACGTCAGGTTCGTGCCCAAATATGTACACTTTAAAACCTGACTCAGTAGCTCGGGCCAGTTGAGTCAACCTTGACGTAGCCATGGATCCTTCTCCTTTCCGTAGGTGAACCTCCATGTCACTCTCGCTCTCATGGTAGAAGCCAGTCGAGAGGAGGTGAAATATGAGGGCAGTCCTACTCGCTTGAGTGCTGGACTTCATGGAGAATGGTCAACTAGTCCTGGGGCCTTTCCTAATGATTGTTCACTAAGTTGTATTCAATGATCATAGATGTTGAAATAATAATATGACCCAAAGGGTCACTAGTCATTGATCTGCTATTTGGGTTAGCTAGATTCCAACACCTATTCAGTTGTTTGTTATAGTTGTTTATGAGTCTTATATTGCATCAGAACCTTTCCTCTCTTGCTCAAAGGAGTTGTTGGATTTGATGTCTTTGTTCAATCAACCTAAGCCTATGTTCATGTTCTTGAATGGTCAATTGTGTGTGTTAAGGCCTAGAGTGTAACTCTTCGATCTCCTCTAGGATCACCCTCACCCAATCACTTCTAAGTTAGGGCACATTCATGGGCCTAAACAAAGAGAGCTGGTTTAAGATAACCATGAGTTGATTTATGTTGACTTAGGGTGATGACCTAAGGTTTGTTCATATTTTTGGTTTTTCTTGATTTGTGTTGACCTCGTGATGAAATCAAGGGTTTACAAACTTGTTTTGATTTCTTGTTGGGTATTTTCTAATGTTTTTGTATGATATGCAAGCTATAATGTATGCAAACAACTTTTTATTCTTTTTTCACCAATTTTTGAAATAAAATGAACTTAGTTAAACTAGTAATAGAAAAATGAATGCAAACTAGAATGAAATTACCTAATGCAATTACTCTTCTTTTTGTATTTTTCAAGATTGGTTTTGGGCTACTCTAAGAATTGGAAAAATTCTTTCAAATTAAACTAATCTAAATTGTAATAAAACAAGCTAATCTAACAACCTAAATTAACCTATCAAGGAATTTTCAATAACAAGATTACTATTCCAAGAGAAATATTGATTTTCTAATTACTACAAAAAGCATGAAGGAACCTGGAATTGAAGGTGCATGAGCCTGGCATATCCTTAGAGATCCTTGTAGTAGCCTTCCCTTCCTCTGCAATAGCGGGGTACTTGGATTGAAGCTATGAAATCTTGGATGGAGCACTTGGGCTTGAAATTGGCTAGCATGACAATGTTGTGTGAAGATTTTTGAAAAGCTTGGGTATAAATAACAAAAGCAAAAGGCATGAGAGTCTTGCAATGAGCATAAAATGCTAAGAGAGAGCAAAAAACTAAGCAAAACCAGGTTGCAAAAATGAATTTGCCTGCTATGGGAAAGATTTGAAGCTTGGCAACAATGAAGACCAATGACATGAAATCTTTGAAGCTTTGAAAAACTAAAGAAAGAAAAGAAGAAAGAGGCTCAAAGACCTATGAAGAAGCTTGAAAAAGCTTGTGAAGATGAGAAGATCATTCTTTAACTTAAGAAATAATGAAGAGGGGAGGGGTATTTATAGGTTGGATGACACACAAGAGGGGGAAATTAATTGAGAAGTTAACTCAATTTGATTGGAGAGTCAACATGATTGATTGGGGAGTTAACTCTCTTGATTAGAGTATTAACTCAATTGATTGCTCAGTGAACTGGATTGATTAGGCAATGAAGCAGGCTTGAAAGCTTATCACAGGAGAGAAAATGGAGTTAGCATGAGAGAGGGAGGAGTTAATTATTGTTCAAATGAGCTAAATTTGCATGATCAAAGCTGATTGAAAGGTTAAGAATAGATGACTCTTAGTTAGGCTCAAAATCTCATGCAAATTAGAGCAATTTTTTTTCTTTTTTGAGCTCAAACTTGAAGCAAAACTGCGGAAGAAAACATGATAGGGTCACCCACATTCATAGGGTGGTCACTCGTGGGGTGACCATGGTAAAAAGGGGGTGACCAAGCTCATATGAATGTTTGGGTCAAAATTGAAGGTTGGAGAGTGGTCCTGGAGGGCTGAAGAAGATACCTAGAAAATTGGCATGTCAATTGGAGGTCTCTAGAGGTCATAAAAAGGTTAAATAGGTTAAGAGAACATAAGCTCCCTAGTTTACAACACTTGTAGGCCTTGCGACTAGGCCAAAAAGTGAACAAGATGAAGAGTTGATAAGGGGAGAATCAAGAATGAACATGTTTTCACAAGTTAGCTAGGGGATAACAAAGGAAGAAAGCGAAAGGAGAGTCCAATCCATGTGTCATCAAGAGGAATGCATGTTGAGAGGTCATATATACACACTTACATGTACGTGTTTAGGAACATAGCACATCATAGGATTACCATGTAGTCCCATGCATCTTTTTAGTGCTTACAGTTTGATCCCCTATTATTTGCATGCAATATACAACAAGTGGTAAGTTAGTAATCATATCTTCTTTGAAGAACAAAACACTTTAGGTGCACAAGCCTTTGATTCCAAGGATGGAAGTTCAATAGTGGATGCTATAATAGATAAAAGCAACAACAAGGCAAAGGCCCTGAAGTAAGGCCATCCCAGAGAAAGACCTATAATCCTTATTTAATGGCATACTTTTCCTTTCATTTTTGTTTTTATATATGATATGAAAGAAACCCCTGTGCATGTATGTCATCCTGTATCTAATCAAACAAAAAAATTGATTGATAAGTGTGTGTGTGTGTGTATATATGTATAAATAAAATTATTCTTATCTCTGTAAAATTCTTAGATTTAATTTTATTTTTAGCTTAAACTTAGATTTAATTTTTAATTTGGCGATATGTTTGTTGATCTTATCGATGACAAAAAGGATAGAGAAGAAGCCCATTGTGGAGGGAAAGGAGTTCATGATTGAGAAATCTATAGAGAAAAAGAAGGTCTATAAGGCTGAAAATAAGGTACCTACAAAAGCTCAAGATGCGAAAGGTACAAAAATAAATAAAAAGAACAAGTGGATCTTTAAGATCTACTTGTTTAAAATTCTCAAGCAAGTGCACTAGGCAGATATCAATATCTTGAGCAAAGCTATGGGAATTATCGACAAGTTTATCAATGAGATGTTTAAGAAAATTGAGAGTGAGGCAACCAACTTTGCTTGCCACAACAAAAAGAATATTATCAACATATGAGAGATTTAGATTGTTGTGAGGGTCTATCTTCCCCAGGGGCTTGCAAAGTGTGCAGTCACTCCCTATTCAAAGATTGTAGCTTGCAAAGTGTACAGTCACTCCCTATTCAAAGATTGTTACTAAGTTCATTAATTCTTGATCTATTAATTTCTAGTTTGAATTAGGTTTTATCAAATGTTTAAGTGTTAGGACATTTAGTTTGTGTAAAGGGTTCTAATCCATAACTTTTGTATAAGGGAAGTCTCCACTAATTATTATCATCTATGATGGTTTGAAATAGGAAATACGAGGATAAATAGTTATACATTTATTTAATCCCCAATCATAAACATTATTTATGAATGAATTTTTGGTTTTAGATTATTGAATGTTGATATTAAAATTTTGTATTAATTTTTTAGATTATGCCTTACTTTAAAAAAATAAAACTATAAGTTTATATATTTCCATTTTAAAATTAAATTATATGTAGGCTTGCCACATAACACATAATTATTTTATTTTTAAATAATAATGTATCTAAAAAATATAATCTAGCACCAAAACTATAATTTTTATAATTTAAAAAATTATTAAAAGTATTTTAATTTATTAATAAATTAAAATATGTCTACCCTTGCTAGATTAAGATTTTTTAATAAATGCTCATAAATGCTAATATGCGAAAGTCATTTAAAGGGCAAGTAGAAATCATACCACATAAAAAATATTCATGAATATAAACTAATATCATAGTTATAATCTCAAACATAGTTCTCTAATTGATTAAATTTAATTCATAATGTTTTTTAATCAATTTAGCTCAACGCCACCCTCCTTATTGCTACACATACACATGGTGGTGACTATTCTTAGTGAGGCATCAGTTACATTGATTTGGTTAATTCACCAATCACTATAATAGATAACAAAAAATCAAAGAACAGAATGTGAAATGAAGAATTCAAAAAAATAGAATAGCAATGGAAGGTGTTTGGAATAATTCTTTTGTGTGCTAAAGAAAGGCATTTGTAGTTATTTGTTTCATTTGTATTCAACATTTCATTCGACATGTGGCAATTATAGGTATATGTAGTAGAATTTGTAATAATCTCTTCTCTTATCGGTAGCTACCTCCAACTCTATTGTTCCCTCCATTAATTTAGCTTATTCCTTGCTTGGTGTAGTGGAATGGAGTATTGGGTATAGATGTACTATGTTCCATTGCATTTCTCTAGGTATATGGTTTATGTTGATGTGATCATACTTTATTTAAAAAAAAAATTGTATAGGTGGGAATGGATTGTATGGTGGAAAGGAATCATTAAAAAGATAGATTGTTTTGAATATTAAGTATTTCTAGGTTTAGAGAAGATCTAGGGGTAGTTTCATGCTTAATAGAATTCTTTTATGTTGAGTATACATCTCTCTTGTCTAGTTTGATTCATGGCATTAGAGAGTTGGAGCATGTTTTCTAGGCAAAGAAGAATTCAAATGTTTAGATTTTGTTATCCTTTCTAGACCCATTTACTTTCCAATAGATCTCCTTGTCACACAATTCTTTTCATTTTGTTATAGTGTTTGGGAAAGGTGAGGTGTGTAGGACTATTACCAAACAGATAACTCTACTTTCCATTTCTTGTAATTTAATAATTACTACATTCCAAACTTAAATGTCACCCCCATGGATGCTACATGATAATATTTTATCTGCCAATGCATTATTATTCAAATTAGAGTCAAATTAATGTTGTCTTATGAAGTGATAAATTTTAACATAAAATTTCATTAAAAGCCATAATCTTTGCAAATTAAAGTCATCGTTATAACTTTATCTACATAAATATTTGTTTTCCACTAGTGTGTAGGTATGGCTCAACCTAGGTTGAATTTTGAGTCTGAGGAGCAACAAAGACAATACTAAAGGGAATATCAAAGAGAATATTACAGGGAATATCTTGGACACGAAGTTATGGCACATGCAGAAAGAGAAGAACAAAGGATACAATGAAATAAATTTGAGAAAGAAAGATATCGTAGACGTAAAGGTAAATTAACAATTGAAGAATTAGAATTAGAAAATAAAAAACAACCAAATACGAAGTAAACCTACATATAAATTATGTTCTTTATATTAAATTGGTGGTGTTCATTATTTTTCTTAAAAAAATTGCATTATAATGTCTTGACTTAAACTCACGTACTTCAATAATTATTCTTTAATTTTTTAGTAAGTCAATTCCATCAATCATTTGAGATTACAATAACTAGATGAGGATATGATGAACTATGATGACTTGAAATCAAATAAAATGTACCCATTTTGTGTGAGAATCCCCTCTATGTATGTATTACAAATAAATGAATAACAAGATTAAGGGAAGAGCTTACCCTTTACTTTTAATTGAAGTAAAATCAATTTTAATTGAATTAAAACAACAAAGGTCATTTACATTTATATCTATATATAGAATTATGGTTCTAGAATTAGGGTTGGGGTTAGAGTTATATTTAGGAATAGAATTAGGGATAGTATTGGCCTAAATGTTAGGGCTGCAGTTACAATTAGAATTAGTGTTAGAATTAGGGTTAGGTTTAGGCTTATATTTTTTAGAATTTGAGTTTGAATTAGAAGTTAGGGCTACAATTAGGGTTAGGGTTAAGGTTTAGGTTAGAATTAGTGTTTAATCTATTATTAGAATTAGGGTTACAATTAAAATAGGCTTAGAATTATGTTTATGGTTAAAATTAGGTTTAAGGTTAGAATTAGGGTTAGAATTAGGGTTAGGGTTAGGGTTAGGGTTAGGGTTAGGATTAGGGTTGGAATTAGGAATATAATTAGGGTTAATTAGATCTAGGGTACAATTAGGTTTAGAGGTACAATTAGGGTTAGGGTTAGAATTACTATCAGGATTAAGATTAGGGTTACAGTTATAGTTAGAATTTGGGTTCAAATTATAAGTTAGGCCTACAATTAGGGTTAGGGTTATATATTTTGATTAAGTTTATGAATATAATTAGGGTTAGGGTTAGAATTACGATGAGTGTTACAAATAGGGTTAACAATAAAATTACTATTGGGTTTACAATTATAAATTAGGGTTAACGATAGAATTAGGGTTAGGGTTATGATTAAAATTAGGGTTACAATTAGGGAAAATATATATAACCAAAAAAATGAGGGTTATAATTAGGATTATAGTTAGAATTAGAATTAGTGTTATAATTCTAACTATAACCCTGATTATAACCTTAATTTTTTTGGTTAGATATATTTTCCCTAATTATAACCCTAATTTTAATCATAAGCATAACCCAAATTCTAGCCCTAACCCTAATTTCTAACCTAAACCCAATAGTAATTTTTATCGTTAACCCTATTTGTAACCCTAACCCTAATTCTAACCCTAACCCTAATTATATTCGTAACCTTAATCAAAATACACAACCCTAACCCTAATTGTAGGCCTAACTTCTAATTTGAACCCAAATTGTAACTATAACCCTAACCCTAACATTAATTCTAATAGTAATTCTAACCCTAACCGTAATTCTACCCCTAACCCTAATTGTAACCCTAGATCTACTTAACCCTAATTATATTCCTAATTCCAACCCTAATCCCAACCTTAACCCTAACCGTAACTCCAATTCCATCCCTAATTCTAACCCTAATCCTTATTCTAACCATAAACATAGTTCTAACCCTATTTTACTCGTAACCCTAACCCTAACCCTAATTTTAAACAAACTCAAACTCTAATTCTAACCATAGGTTGAACCCTAATGCTAACCTAAACCCTAACCCTAACCCTAATTGTAGCCCCAACTTGTAATTCAAACCCAAATTCTAAAAAAATATAAGCCTAACTCTAACCCTAATTCTAACACTAATTCTAATTGTAACTATAACTCTAGAACATTTAGGCCAATACTAACCCTAATTCTATTCCTAAATATAGCCCCAACCCCAACCCTAATTCTAACCATAGTTCTATATATAAATGTAAATGACCTTTGTTGTTTTAATTCAATTAAAATTGATTTTATTTCAATTAAAAGTGAAGGGTAAGCTCTTCCCTTAACTATGTTATTCATTTATTTGTAATACATACATAGAGGGGATTTTCACACAAAATGGGTATGTTTTATTTGATTTCAAGTGATCATAGTTCATCATATCCTCATCTAGTTATTGTAATCTCAAATGATTGATGAAATTAAATTATTGAAAAATTATTGATGGAATTGAATTACTGAAAAATTAAAGAATAATTACTGAATTACGTGAGTTTAAGCCAAGACGTTATAATGCAATTTTTTTTAGAAAAATAATGAACACCACCAATTTAATACAAAATATATAATTTATATGTAGGTTTATTCCATATTTGGCTATTTTTTATTTTCTAATTCCAATTATTCAACTATTAATTTAGCTTTACGTGTACGATATCTTTCTCTCTCAGCTTTATTTTGTTGTATCCTTTGTTCTCTTTTTATGTGTGTCATTACTTTGTGTTGTTGTCTTTGATACTCCCTCTGATATTCCCTTCAGTATTATCTTCGTTGCTCCTCAGACTTAAAATTCAACCTAGGTCGAGCCATACCTACACAATAGTGGAAAACAATTATTTATGTAGATAAAGTTATAACGATGACATTAACTTGTAAATATTATGTTTTTTAATGAAAATTTATGTTAAACTTTATCACTTCATAAGACAACATTAATTTGACTCTAATTTGAACAATAATGCATTGACAGGTAAAATCTTATCGTGTAGCATCCATGGGGGTGACATTTAAGTTTGGAATACAATAATTATTAAATTACAAGAGATGGAAAGGAGAGTCACCTGCTTGGTAACAGTCCTACAAACCTCACCTTTCCCAAACACTATAATGAAATGAAAAGAACTATGTGACAAAGATATCTACTAGAAAGTAAATGGGTTTGGAAAGGATTAGACAAAAGAGATGTATACTCAACATCAAAGAATTCCATTAAGCATGAAACTACCCCTAGATCTTCTCTAAACCTAGAAATACTTAATATTCAAAACAATCTATGCTTTTAATGATTCCTTTCCACCGTACAATCCATTTCCATCTATAAAAAAGAAAATTTTGAAATAAAGCATGAACACAACAACATACACCATATACCTAGATAAATTCAATGGAACACAATGTGTCTATACCCGATACTCCCTTCCACTATACCGAGCAAGGACTAAGCTAAATTAATGAATGCAACAATAGAGTTGGAGGTAGCTATCGATAAGAGAGGAGATTATTATGAATCATACTAAGTATACCTATACTTGCCACATGTAGAATGAAACGCAAAATAAAAATTAAACAAATAACTACAAATGCCTTTCTTTAGCACACAAAAGAATTATTTCAAACACCTTTTATTACTATTCTATTTTTTAATTTTTTTTGTTTCACATTTTGTTGTTTAATTTTTTGTTATCTATTATCTTGATTGGTGAATTAACCAAATCAATGTAACTGATGCCTCACTAAGAATTGTGACCACAATGTGTATGTGTAGCAATAAGGAGGGTGGCATTGAGGTAAGTTGATTAAAAAATATTATAAATTAAATTTATTCAGTTAGAGTTATGTTTGAGATCATAACTATAAGATTAGTTTATATTCATGAATATTTTATTTGGTATGATCTCTACTTGCGCTTTAAATGACTTTCTCATATTATCTTTTATGAGCATTTATTGAAAAATCTTAATCTAGTAAGGGTAGACATATTTTAATTTATTAATAAATTAGAATATTTTTAATAATTTCTTAAATTATATATAAAATTATAGTTTTGATTCTAGATTATATTTTTTAGATACATTATTATTTAAAAAACAATCATGTGTTAAGTGGCAAGTCTACATATAATTTAATTTTAAAATGGAAATATATAAAATTATAGTTTTATTTTTAAAAAGTAAGACATAATCTAAAAGTTTAATATGAAATTTTTATATCAACATTCAATAATCTAAAACCAAAAATTCCTTCATAAATAATGTTTATGATTGGGGATTAAATAAATGTACAACTATTTGTTCTCCTATTTGCTATTTCAAACCATCATAGAAAATAATAATTAATGGAGACTTTCCTTATACAAAAGTTAAGGATTATAACTCTTTACACAAACTAAATGCCCTAATAGTAAAACATTTGATAAAACCTAATTCAAAATAGAAACAAAAAGATCAAGCATTCATGAACTCAGTAACAATCTTTTAATAGTAAGCAACTGCACGCTTTGGAAGATCCTAGGGAAGAGAGAGACCCTCACAACTGTCTGAATCTCTCGTATGTTGATGATATTCTTTTTGTTGTGGCAAACAAAGTTGGCTGCCTCACCCTCAATTTTCTCAAACATCTCATTGATAAACTTGTCAATAATTCTCATAGCTTTTCTTGAAATATTGATATCTGAGTACACTTGCTTGAGAATTTTAAACAATGAGATCTTATAGATCTACTTGTTCTTTTTATTTATTTTTGTACCTTTCTCATCTTGAGCTTTTATAGGTACCTTCTTTTCAACCTTACAAACCTTCTTTTTTTTTCTACAAATTTCTCATTCATGACCTCCTTTTCCTCCACAATGGGCTTCTTCTCTATCCTTTTTGCCATTGATAAGCTCTACAAAAAAAGATATCGTCAAATTAAAAATTAAATCTAAGTTTAAGATAAAAATTAAATTAAATCTAAAAATTTGACAGAGATAAGAATAATTTTATTTATGCATACACACACACACACACACTTATGAATCAATTTTTTTGTATGATCAGATAGAGGGTGCCATTAAATAGGGATTATAGGTCTTTGTCTAGGATGGCCTTGTTTCGAGGCCTTTGCCTTGTTGTTGCTTTTATCTGATGTAGGAGCCACTACTAAACTTTCAGCCTTGGAATCAAAGGCCTTTGCACCTAAAGCATGTCTATTCTTTGAAAAAGACATGATTACTAACTTACCACTTGATGTATACTACATGCAAATAATGTTGAATGCACAAGACAACTGAGAGGGGGGTGAATTGAAGTTGTAACATATAATTCCAAAACCCTCAAACACATTTAGATCCTCATCAATTCAATTAAACCTTAAACTGTTATGATGATTAAGCATGAAATAAAATAACAAGAACTGAATCAAATCAACATCAAACACAAGAGAACACCAGATTTACGTGGAAAACCCAAGAAGGGAAAAACCACAATGAGGACTAGCTCATAGTATAAAGTAATATCAACACTTAAAAATAATAGGCTCATTTCCAGAAGGCTCACTGCCAAAGGCTCACTACCAAAATAGAGAAGAAGATAGAGAAGATTGTTACAATACAACAGAGAAGTCCACCATAACACCATCATCACCTCCACAGTCTCACTAAGGAATTGTAGACACCTTCTCACTACATCCAGTAATCTAACACATGAAAGTTTGCACTACACTCACACAAATTCACACTCTATAATTCTATAATTTGTATCACATACATCACACCCATCTATCTTATCATCCTTCAATAGCTTAAAATTTATTTATACCATCTTCAACCTTTAGAACATTCTCTAATGTCAATAAGGCTCCTTAATTTTGCAAATTCAAATTAGGTTGGACCCAAAACATTCTTGCGGTGGAAAGGAATGAAGGAAGACCTCAACACACTTAGCAAAGACCTAAATCCACTCATACACGCTACACCACATTTCCACAATCATCAAAGCAACTCCGTAATTAGTGTAAACACCAAAGTTCAGTCGAACTAGTGTAAACACCATAAACAATTATGTACACGCTTCCTCAAACCTAAAGATGACTAACAGACCACATGCTATGCTTGAGCACAATCTATAATATCCCACAAACATCTTGAAGACCAACAAATTCCTCTGCAACAAATTTCACCTGCCACACAACCTTATCTTGTTTACCTCGCATACTCAAATATCTGTCATACACTGCAACTCAATAAATCCTCTTTCGGAGCACCAAACCATGAACAACTTAGACTGAAGATAGATATAAACCTTATAAGCACACTTCTAGAACTGCAAGACCTAAAACCACTTTGCAGAAAAATGCAGAGCAAAAACATTTCTCCCAGACACCTCTACAATACATAGTTCAGACACTAGTGAACACATCTTCCTCTGCACATCAATTCAGCATGCCAAAATCTGAATGAAGCACCTCTGAATACCTCTAAACAACATATCCAAACCGCATAAATAGATCTTCAATATAAGGGAAATGCAGAGAAAAACTAGAACACTGCTTTGCAACATAGAAAACCACTGTCACACATTGTTTTCTTATTTTATTCAAATTTTCTCAAAAGCACTTGGAAACCAAGCACCAAAAACATATTATCACCATCTTTAGCACTTCCTCATAATTAGAGATAGCATCCACTCAACACCAACTTCTCATATTCTTGCAACTTCTCTTACTCATAAAGTTGACACCAATGACAACACAAGCTTGTTGATATCAATGACAACATCGTTTGCACATACTTGCAACAATCTCCCCCTTTGTCATTGATGGGAACACATAATGTGAAAAACCATCAATATAATAGGATCCTCAATACTATGCTTCATACCAACTCTTTTTCTATCTCTTTCTCTCCCCCTTAGCTTGCTACTCTCTTCTTGACAATTGACTCTTTCCTTTTTCACATTGCTCTCTCTCTCTCTCTCTCTCTCTCTCTCTCTCTCTGTCTCTCTCTCTCTCTCTCCCCCTTTGACATCAATGGCAAAGGGCTTCATATTTCTCACTCTCATTATGATACTTGTACTTGCTCACCACTTGCTTTGTCACATATTTTCTTTTATTGCTCTTCATACTCCTCTTGATTGCAATAATCAACATGACCACTACCTACTCCTCCTGAGAGGTAGCCCCCAATCATCAGTCTAGAATAATGAATGAATCTTGAAATTCATTGGATTGATACATCTCCTTATGCATCTAGTTCAAAGGAGGGGCAATAACCCCTAACTTCTAAAGATACTCAAATGTATCCTTAGGAAGAGCCCTAGTGAATATATTAGCAACCTAATCCTTTGTAGGCACATACTCAAGCTTCACTTCATTCTCTGCAACCTTCTCTCTCAGAAAGTGATACCGGATTGAGATATATTTTGACATTGAGTGCATCACTGGATTCTTTGAAATGTTAATAACACTTGTATTATCACAGAAGATAGGAATAGGTTCATCATATACAAATTTGATATCCTTCAAGGTTTGCCTCATCCACAACACTTGTCTGCAACAAGATGCTATAATAATGTATTCTGTCTTTGCAGTAGACAAAGATACTGAATCTTGCTTCTTACTTAACCATGACACCACTCTGCCTCTAAGAAAGAATGCACCACCACTTGTATTTTTCATGTCATCTACACAACCAGCCCAATCTACATCTGTATAAGCACTTAGAGCAAAGTCATTATCCTTTGGATACCACAAGCCATGATCCAGAGTGCCCTTTAAATATTTGAATATCCTCTTCATTGTTGTATCATGTGACTCTCTAGGATGTTCTTGAAATCTAGCCACAAGACAAACTACATGCATAATATATGGTCTAGTAGTAGTTAAATATAGAAATTCTCCAATCATTGATCTATACCTTCTCTGATTAGCCTTAGGAGATTCATCATTCTTACTCAGCTTGCAACCAGTTGTCATAGGGGTACATATTGGTTTAGAATCTTCCATTCCAAACTTCTTTAACATCTCCTTGACATACTTTGATTGTGAAATGAAAATACTTTTATCTATCTGATTAAGGATCAATCTTCTACCAGACTGTTGGAAATGGTGCATACAGATCTTTGTGGTCCTACCAAGGTAAGGATTTTTCAAGGTGATAGGTATTCATGCTACTAATTGATGATTATTCTAGAATGACATGGGTTACTTTTCTTAAAGAAAAATCAGAAGCCCTGGATAAGTTCAAAGCATTCAAAGTCATGGTCGAGAATGAAATGGATATGAGAATCAAATGTTTGAGGTTTGACAGAGGTGGAGAGTTTACCTCCAATGAGTTTAACATGTTTTTTGAGAATCATGGAATAAAGAGGCACTTATCTACCCCTAGGACTCCTAAGCAGAATGGAGTGGTTGAAAGAAAGAATAGGACTGTTCAAGAAGCTACAAGGACAATGATAAAAGAAAATCTACGAGAGGTATACTGGAGAGAAGCAATTCATACTATTGTTTATATACTGAATAGAGTGCAGGGAAGAGCAAATAGTACACAGACCCCTTATGAGTTATGGTATGGAAGGATTCCTACTGCCAAATACTTTAGAGTGTTTGGAAGCAAACATTATATCATAAGGGATGAAGAAAACCTAAGAAAGTTTAATGCAAGGTCTGATGAAGATATCTTCCTTGGGTATTCTACTAAAAGCAAAGTTTACCGTTGCTACAACAAGAGGCTAAAAAGGATTGTTGAGAGTGCAAATATCAAAGTTGATGAAGATAGTCATTGCTACTTAAATACCCTAACATTTTTAGGCTAACTTCTTTTTAGAGGAAAATAGTCATTCCTACTTTTGAGACATATAAAAGACAACGATCTATTTTCAAACGCTAAAGCCTTCACACAATTTGTCATTTTTAGTCTAAAAGATTATAGGGAAATAAATTAAAATTTGGTCTAGATCAAATATATATAATTGGGTTTTAGTTTTTCTATGGTTAATGAAATTGCAGCAAACATAATTTACTTTTTGTGCTAGAAAAACAAAGAACTGATGCAAATACCTTTTAAAAAAGAAACAATTTCCTCCATGGCCTTGGATTGATTCCTGGGAAGGTGATTCTTATGTTTTCTATTCGTACTCCCCTTCAACTCAACTCAAATCTTGCCAGTCTGAAAATGTTTCCATGCTCATCCCTTGCAAATTGATCTTGAAAAGAATACAATACATTAAAATATCTCTTTATATCTTACCAATCCATCTGTACATTTCTCTAAATATTTACTATTGTGAATATGTTAACCTGAATTTGAATGGCATGTGGGACAGTAGAATGTATCAATGATAAAACAAAGAACTGATGCAAAATACCTTAAAAAAATATTTCCACCACAGCCTTGGATTGATTCCTTGGAAGGCAATCCTTTTGTTTTTTGTTCGCACTACCCTTCAGCTCACTTCAAATCTTGCAATTTGTTTGCACTGCCCTTCAACTCACTTCAAGAAAGAGATTACAATAGAAGAATGCTTTGTCTAAGACATAAAAATAGTTGCATGTCCTTTGGAGGACAAGAAGATTGGAGAGGAGAATAATGAGTTTATAGATGAGGATGTTGCAAAAAAAGGAGATGAAGAAGAAGTCGTAGTAAGTGGTGATGATGGAGATGATCTACTATCACGGATTGTAGCGGTCGAGAGAGAATGGCTTGCATTGATTGCAGATGGAGGTGAAGAAGTTGTAGCAATAGTAGAGAAGGAAGAGATTACTGAGGTAATGCCTTATTTTCTTTAATATGATAAATGTAGAGTTGATTTGCATGTTGTGGAGATGAATGAAAAGTGTGAAGAGAAAGTGAAGATAGAAGTATTTTGTTTCCATGAGTTGGTTACTGCAGATTTGATTGCAGGTGTTACAGAGGGAAATATGAATGTGTGTTGGATGGATTGTGGTGGGTTAAAACCCATGAGATTAGAGGTGAAGGAAAGTTGTAACTGGTGCAGTGGGATAGATTATGGTGGAATGAATTCCATGGAGGGAAAGAAGAGTGAAGTACAGACTTGGTGGAGGAGTATGAGAAGTGTTCTATGCAGATGCTAGAAGAGGAGAAATAAGAAGTATTTTATCAAAACTTGATGCAGTGATGGAGTTTGATGCGGGTTGTCTACAACCTACAAGGGTGACTCAATCATCCAACTCGATTTTGTGAGTCAATTTTTAATTTGACGATATGTTTTTTGTTGATCTTATTGATGACAAAAAGGATAGAGAAGAAGCCCATTATGGAGGAAAAGGAGTTCATGACTGAGAAATCTGTAGAAAAAAGGTTTGTAAGGCTGAAAATAAGGTACCTACAAAAGCTCAAGATGCGAAAGGTAGAAAATAAATAAAAAGAACAAGTGGATCTTTAAGATCTACTTTTTTAAAATTCTCAAGAAAGTGCACTGGGCAGATATCAATATCTTGAGCAAAGCTATGGGAATTATCACCAAGTTTATCAATAAGATGTTTGAGAAAATTAAGAGTGAGGTAGCCAACTTTGCTCACCACAACAAAAAGAATATCATCAACATACAAGACATGTGGACAGTTGTGAGGGTCTGTCTTCCCCAGGAGCTTGCAAAACGTGTAGTTGCTCACTATTCAAAGATTGTTACTAAGTTCATTAATGCTTGATCTTTTAATTTCTAGTTTGAATTACGTTTTATCAAATGTTTTAGTGTTAGGGCATTTAGTTTGTGTAAAGGCTTCTAATCCTTAACTTTTGTATAAGGGAAGTCTCCATTAATTATTATCTTCTATAATGGTTTGAAATAGGAATTAAGAGGATAAATAGTTGTACATTTATTTAATCCACAATCATAAACATTATTTATGAAGGAATTTTTGGTTTTAGATTATTGAATGTTGATATTAAAATTTCATATTAATCTTTTAGATTATGCCTTACTTTTAAAAAATAAAACTATAAGTTTATATATTTCCATTTTGAAATTAAATTATATGCAGGCTTGCCACATAACACATAATTATTTTATTTTTAAATAATAATGTATCTAAAAAATATTATCTAGCACCAAAATTATAATTTTATATAATTTAAAAAATTATTTAAAATATTTTAATTTATTAATAAATTAAAATATATCTACCCTTGCTAGATTAAGATTTTTTAATAAATGCTCATAAAAGCTAATATGCGAAAGTCATTTAAAGGGCAAGTAGAAATCATACCACATAAAAATATTCATGAATATAAACTAATCTAGTTATAATCTTGAACATAACTCTAATTGATTAAATTTAATTCATAATGTTTTTTAATCAATTTACCTCAATGCCATACACATGGTGGTGACTATTCTTATTGAGGCATCAGTTGCATTGATTTGGTTAATTCACCAATCACTATAATAAATAACAAAAAATCAAAGAATAGAATGTGAAATGAAAAATTCAAAAAATAGAATAGCAATGGAAGGTGTTTGGAATAATTCTTTTGTGTGCTAAAGGAAGACATTTGTAGTTATTTGTTTCATTTGTATTCGATGTTTCATTCGACATGTGGCAATTATAGGTATACATAGTAGGATTTGTAATAATATCTTCTCTTATCAATAGCTACCTCCAACTCTATTGTTGCCTCCATTAATTTAGCTTATTCCTTGCTTGGTGTAGTGGAAGGGAGTATTGGGTATAGACGTATTGTGTTCCATTGCATTTTTCTAGGTATATGGTTTATGTTGATGTGATCATACTTTATTTGAAAAATTTCTTTCGTAAAGGCAGGAATCAATTATATGGTGGAAAGGAATCATTAAAAGAATAGATTGTTTTGAATATTAAGTATTTCTAGGTTTAGAAAAGATCTAGGGGTAGTTTCATGCTTAATGGAATTCTTTGATGTTGAGTATACATCTCTCTTGTCTAATATGATTCATGGCATTAGAGAGTTGGGGCACGTTTTCTAGGTAAAGAAGAATTCAAAGGATTAGATTTTATTATCCTTTCCAGACCCATTTACTTTCTGATAGATCTCTTTGTCACATAGTTCTTTTCATTTCATTATAGTGTTTGGGAAAGGTGAGGTGTGTAGGACTATTACCAAACAGATAACTCTCCTTTCCATCTCTTGTAATTTAATAATTACTGTATTCCAAACTTAAATGTCACCCCCATGGATGCTACATGATAATATTTTACATGTCAATGCATTATTGTTTGAATTAGAGTCGAATTAATGTTGTCTTATGAAGTGATAAATTTTAACATAAATTTTCATTCAAATCCATAATCTTTGCAAATTAAAGTCATTGTTATAACTTTATCTACATAGATATTTGTTTTCCACTAGTGTGTAGGTATGGCTCGACAATATTGTAGGGAATATCAAAGAGAATATCAGTGGGAATATCTTGGACACGAAGTTATGACACATGCAAAAAGAGAAGAATAAAGGATACAACAAAATAAATTTGAGAAAGAAAGATATCGTAGACGTAAAGCTAAATTAAAAATTGAAGAATTAGAATTAGAAAATAAAAAACAACTAAATACGAAGTAAACCTACATATAAATTAAGTTCTTTGTATTAAATTGGTGGTGTTCATTATTTTTCTTAAAAAACTTGCATTATAATGTCTTGGCTTAAACTCACGTACTTCAGTAATTATTCTTTAATTTTTTAATAAGTCAATTTTCCATCAATCATTTAAGATTACAATAACTAGATGAGGATATGATGAACTATGATAACTTGAAATCAAATAAAATGTACCCATTTTGTGTGAGAATCCCCTCTATGTATGTATTACAAATAAATGAATAACAAGGTGAGGGGAAGAGCTTACCCTTCACTGTTAATTGAATAGAATTAGGATTAGTATTGGCCTAAACGTTAGGGTTGCAGTTATAATTAGAATTAGTTTTAGAATTAGGGTTAGGTTTAGGCTTATATTTTTTTAGAATTTGAGTTCAAATTAGAAGTTAGGGCTACAATTAGGGTTAGGGTTAGGTTTTAGGTTAGAATTAGTGTTTAAATGATTATTAGGGTTAGGGTTATGTTAAAATAGGGTTAGAATTATGTTTACGGTTAGAATTAGGTTTAGGGTTAAAATTAGGGTTAGAATTGGAGTTAGGGTTAGGGTTAGGGTTAGGATTAGGGTTGGAATCAGGAATATAATTAGGGTTAATTAGATCTAGGTACAATTAGGTTTAGGGGTACAATTAGGGTTAGGGTTAGAATTACTATTAGGATTAAGATTAGGGTTACATTTATAGTTAGAATTTGGGTTCAAATTATAAGTTAGGCCTACAATTAGGGTTAGGGTTATATATTTTGATTAAGTTTATGAATATAATTAGGGTTAGGGTTAGAATTAGGCCTAGTGTTACAAATAGGGTTAACAATAAAATTACTATTGGGTTTACAGTTATAAATTAGGCTTAACGATAGAATTAGGGTTAGGCCCTAACCCTAATTTCTAACCTAAACCCAATAGTAATTTTATTGTTAACCCTATTTGTAACCCTAACCCTAATTATATTTGTAACCTTAATCAAAATACATAACCCTAACCCTAATTGTAGGCCTAATTTCTAATTTGAACCCAAATTGTAACTATAACCCTAACCCTAATGTTAATCCTAAGAGTAATTCTAACCCTAACCCTAATTGTAACCCTAGATCTACTTAACCCTAATTATATTCCTAATTCCAACCCTAATCCCAACCTTAACCCTAACCCTAACTCCAATTCTATCCCTAATTCTAACCCTATTCCTTATTCTAACGAAAAACATATTTCTAACCCTATTTTACTTGTAACCCTAACCCTAATTTTAAACAAACCTAAACCCTAATTCTAACCATAGATTGAACCCTAATGCTAACCTAAACCCTAACCCTAACCCTAATTGTAGCCCTAACTTCTAATTTGAACCCAAATTCTAAAAAAATATAAGCCTAACCCTAACCCTAATTCTAACACTAATTCTAATTGTAACTATAACCCTCTAACGCTTAGGCCAATACTAACCCTAATTCTATTCCTAAATCTAGCCCCAACCCCAACACTAATTGTAACCATAGTTCTATATATAAATGTAAATGACCTTTGTTGTTTTAATTCAATTAAAATTGATTTTATTTCAATTAAAAGTGAAGGGTAAGCTCTTCCCTTAACCATGTTATTCATTTACTTGTAATACATAGAGGAGTTTCTCACACAAAAATGGGTATGTTTTATTTGATTTCAAGTGATCATAGTTCATCATATCCTCATCTAGATATTGTAATCTCAAATGATTGATGGAATTGAATTACTGAAAAATTGAAGAATAATTATTGAATTACGTGAGTTTAAGCCAAGACGTTATAATGCAATTTTTTTTAGAAAAATAATGAACACTACCAATTTAATACTAAAGATATAATTTATATGTAGGTTTATTCCATATTTGGCTTTTTTTAATTTTTTAATTCCAATTCTTCAACTGTTAATTTAGTTTTACGTCTATGATATCTTTCTCTCAACTTTATTTTGTTATATCCTTTATTCTTCTCTTTCTGTGTGTGTCATTACTTCATGTTGTTGTCTTCGATACTCCCTCTGATATTCTCTTTGATATTCCCTTTGGTATTGTCTTTGTTGCTCCTCAGACTCAAAATTCAACCTAGGTCAAGCCATACCTACACACTAGTGGAAAACAAATATTTATGTAGATAAAGTTATAACGATAACATTAATTTATAAATATTATGGTTTTTAATGAAAATTTATGTTAAACTTTATCACTTCATAAGACAACATTAATTCGACTCTAATTTGAACAATAATGCATTAACAAGTAAAATCGTATCATGTAGCATCCATGGGGGTGACATTTAAGTTTGGAATATAGTAATTATTAAATTACAAGAGATGGAAATGAGAGTTACCTACTTGGTAATAGTTCTACAAACCTCGCCTTTCTCAAACACTATAATGAAATGAAAAGAATTGTGTGATAGAGATATCTACTAGAAAGTAAATGGGTTTGGAAAGGATAACAAAATTTAAAACTTTGAATTCTTCTCTGTTTAGAAAATGTGACCCAAATCTCTGATGCCATGAATCGGATTAGACAAAAGAGATGTATACTCAACATCAAAGAATTCCATTAAGCATGAAACTACCCCTAGATCTTCTCTGAACCTAGAAATACTTAATATTCAAAACAATCTATGCTTTTAATGATTCCTTTCCACCATACAATCCATTTCCATCTATACAAAAGAAAATTTTGAAATAAAGCATGCATGAACACAACAACATACACCATATAACTAGATAAATTCAATGGAACACAATGCGTATATACCTAATACTCCCTTCTACTGCACCGAGCAAGGAATAAGCTAAATTAATGGAGGCAACAATAGAGTTGGAGGTAGCTATCGATAAGAGAAGGGATTATTACGAATCCTACTAAGTATACCTATACTTGCATTTCTTTAGCACACAAAAGAATTACTTCAAACACCTTTTATTACTATTCTATTTTTTAAATTTTTCATTTCACATTATGTTCTTTGATTTTTTGTTATCTATTACAGTGATTGGTGAATTAACCAAATCAACGTAACTGATGCCTCACTAAGAATAGTCACCAACATGTGTATGTGCAGCAATAAGGAGGGTGGCATTGAGGTAAATTGATTAAAAAATATTATAAATTAAATTTAATCAGTTAGAGTTATGTTTGAGATCATAACTATAAGATTAGTTTATATTCATGAATATTTTTATGTGTTATGATCTCTACTTGCCCTTTAAATGACTTTCTCATATTAGCTTTTATGAGCATTTATTGAAAAATCTTAATCTAGTAAGGGTAAACATATTTTAGTTTATTAATAAATTAAAATATTTTTAATAATATCTTAAATTATATAAAATTATAGTTTTGATTCTAGATTATATTTTTTAGATACATTATTATTTAAAAAAAATCATGGAGACTTCCCTTATACAAAATAATAAGGGAAGTCTCCATGTTAATTATTATCTTATATTTTTTAGATACATTATTATAGTTAAGTGGCAAGTTAATAATTAACATGGAGACTTCCCTTATACAAAAGTTAAGGATTATAACCCTTAACACAAACTAAATGCCCTAACAATAAAATATTGATAAAACCTAATTCAAAATAGAAACAAAAAGATCAAACATTCATGAACTCAGTAACAATCTTTGAATAGTAAGAGACTGCATGCTTTGGAAGCTCCTGAGGAAGAGAGACCCTCACAACTGTCTGAATCACTCGTATGTTGATGATATTCTTTTTGTTGTGGCAAGCAAAGTTGGCTGCCTCACTCTCAATTTTCTCAAACATCTCATTGATAAACTTGTTGATAATTCTCATAGCTTTGCTTGAAATATTGATATCTGAGTGCACTTTCTTGAGAATTTTAAACAAGAAGATCTTATAGATCTACTTGTTCTTTTTATTTATTTTTGTACCTTTCTCATCTTGAGTTTTTGTAGGTACCTTCTTTTCAACCTTACAAACCTTCTATTTTTTCTACAAATTTCTCAGTCATGAGCTCCTTTTCCTCCACGATGGGCTTCTTCTCTATCCTTTTGCCATCGATAAGCTCTACAAAAAACATATCATCAAATTAAAAATTAAATCTAAGTTTAAGCTAAAAATTAAATTAAAATCTAAGAATTTGACAGAGATAAAAATAATTTTATTTATGCATACACAGTCACACTTATGAATCAATTTTTTTTGTATGATTAGATAGAGGGTGCCATTAAATAGGGATTATAGGTCTTTCTCTAGGATGGCCTTGCTTTGGTGCCTTTGCCTTGTTGTTGCTTTTATCTGACGTAGGAGCCACTACTGAATTTTCAACCTTGGAATCAAAGGCCTTTGAACCTGAAGCGTTTCTGTTCTTCAAAAAAGACATGATTACTAACTTACCACTTGATGTATACTACATGCAAATAATGTTGAATGCACAAGACAACTGAGAGGGGGGGTGAATTGAAGTTGTAACTTATAATTCCAAAACCCACAAACATATTTAGATCCTCATCAATTCAATTAAACCTTAAACTGTTGAGATGATTAGGCATGAAATAAAATAATTGAAACTTAATCAAATAAACATCAAACACAAGAGAACACCAAATTTACGTGGAAAACCCAAGAAGGGAAAAACCACACTAAGGACTAGCTCACAGTATAAAGTAATATCAACACTAAAAAATAATAGGCGCACTGCCCAAAAGAAAGGCTCACTACCAAAGGCTCACTACCAAAATAGAGAAGAAGATAGAGAAGATTGGTACAATGCAACAGAGAAGTCCACCATAACACCATCATCACCTCCACAGTCTCACTAAGGAATTGTAGACACTTTCTCACTACACCTAGTAATCTAACACATGAAAGTTTGCACTGCACTCACACAAATTCACATTCTATAACATTGTAATTCGCATCACATACATCACACCCATCTATCTTATCGTCCTTGAACAACTTAACATTTATTTATACCATCTTCAACCTTTAGAACATTCTCCAATGTCGATAAGGCTCCTTAATTTTGTAAATTCAAATTAGGTTGGACCCAAAACATTCCCGCGGTGGAAAGGAATGAAGGCAAACCTAGTCAAC
Source organism: Cunninghamia lanceolata (assembly GCA_027924645.1). Taxonomy (NCBI): domain Eukaryota; kingdom Viridiplantae; phylum Streptophyta; class Pinopsida; order Cupressales; family Cupressaceae; genus Cunninghamia; species Cunninghamia lanceolata. The sequence continues at coordinate 5,614,101 of BSBN01000848.1, read as the reverse complement.
ACACCTTAGCTCAGACCTAAATCCACTCATATACGCTACACCACGTTTCCACAATCATCGAAGCAACTCTGTAATTACTGTAAACACCCAAGGTCGGCTAAACTGGTGTAAACACTATAAAAAATTATGTACATGCTTCCTCAAACCTAGAGATGACTCACATACCACATGCTATGCTTGAGCAAAATCTGTAGTATCCCACAAACATCTTGAAGACCAACAAATTCCTCTACAACAACTTTCACCTACCACACAACCTTATCTTGTTTACCCAGCATACTCAAATATCTATGTTATACACTGCAACTCAATAAATCCTCTTTCAAAGCACCAAACCATGAACAACTTGGACTGAAGATAGATATAAACCTTATAAGCACACTTTTAGAACTGCAAGACCTAAAACCACTTTGCAGAAAAATGCGGAGCAAAAACATTTCTCCCAGACACCTCTACAATACATAGTTCAGACATCGGTGAACACATCTTCCTCTGCACAACAATTTAGCATGCCAAAATTTAAATGAAGCACCTCTAAATACCTCTAAACAACATATCCAAACCACATAAACAGATCTTCAATATAAGGGAAATGCAGAGAAAAACCAGAACACTACTTTGCAACATAGAAAACCATTGTCACACATTGTTTTCTTATTTTATTCAAATTTTCTCAAAAGCACTTGGAAACCAAGCACCAGAAACATATTATCACCATCTTCAACACTTCCTCATAATCAGAGACAATATTCACTCAACACCAACTTCTCATACTCTTGCAACTTCTCTTACTCATAAAGTTGACACCAATGACAACACAAGCTTGTTGATATCAATGACAACATCGTCTGCACATACTTACAACAATCTCCCCATTTGTCATTGATGGAGACACATAATGTTAAAAACCATCAACACAATAGGATCCTCAATACTATGCTTCATACCAACTCTTTTCCTTTCTCTTTCTCTCCCCCTCATCTTTCTTCTCTCTTCTTAACAATTGACTCTTTCCTTTTTCACATTGCTCTCTCTCTCTCTCTTTCCCCATTTGACATCAATGGCAAAGGGCTTCATATTTCTCACCCTCATTATGATGCTTGTACCTACTCACCACTTGCTTTGTCACATCTTTCCTTTTACTACTCTGCATACTCCCCCTGACTGCAATAATCAACATGACCACTACCTACTCCCCCTGAGAGGTAGCCTCCAATCATCAGTCCAGAATAATGAATGAATCTTGAAATTTATTGGACTGATGCATCTCCTTATGCATCTAGTTCAAAGGAGGGGTAATAACCCCTAACTTCTCTTGAAGATACTCAAATCCTTAGGAAGAACCTTAGTAAATATATTAGCAACCTAATCCTTTGAAGGCACATACTCAAGCTTCACTTCATTCTCTGCAACCTTCTCTCTCAGAAAGTGATATCAGATTGAGATATGTTTTGTTCTTGAGTGCATCACCAGATTCTTTGAAATATTAATAACACTTGTATTATCATAGAAGATAGGAATAGGTTCATCATATACAAATCTGATATCCTTCAAGGTTTGCCTCATCCACAACACTTGTGTGTAGTAAGATTCTATAGCAATGTATTCTGCCTCTATAGTAGACAAAGATACTGAATCCTGCTTCTTACTTAACCATGACACCACTCTGCCTCCAAGAAAGAATGCACCACCACTTGTATTTTTCATGTCATCTACACAACCAGCCCAATCTACATCTATATAAGCACTTAGAGCAAAGTCATTATCCTTTGGATACCACAAGCCATGATCCGGAGTGCCCTTTAAATATCTGAATATCCTCTTCACTGCTGCAACATGTGACTCTATATGATCTTCTTGAAATCTATCCACAAGACAAATTGCATGCATAATATCCAGTCTAGTAGGAGTTATATATAGAAATTCTCCAATCATTGATCTATACCTACTCTGATTAGCCTTAGGAGATTCATCATTCTTACTCATCTTGCAACCAATTGTCATAGGGGTACATACTGCTTTAGAATCTTCCATTCCAAACTTCTTTAACATCTCCTTGACATACTTTGATTGTGAAATGAAAATACCTTTATCTGTCTAATTAAGGATCAATCTTCTATTGAACTATTGGAATTGGTGTATACAAATCTTTATGGTCCTACCAAGGTAAGGGTTTTCAAGGTGATAGGTATTTCATGCTACTGATTGATGATTATTCTAGAATGACATGGGTTACTTTTCTCAAAGAAAAATTAGAAGCCCTAGATAAGTTCAAAGCATTCAAAGTCATGGTTGAGAATGAAATGGATATGAGAATCAAATGTTTGAGGTCTGACAGAGGTGGAGATTTTACCTCCAATGAGTTTAACATGTTTTTGAGAATCATGGAATAAAGAGGCACTTATCTATCCCTAGGACTCCTAAGTAGAATGGAGTGTGTTGGTTGTTTTAAATTCCCAACCTGATCTTAAGGAAAAAACACAGATTCATAGAATAGCTATTTTCTAATAACTGACCTACCTTGAGGGATTTTCCAACGAACAGGAAACAAGGGTTTTCAGCCCCTCTTTCCTCTACACTTTAGGCTCTGTGAAACCAAGGAGGGTGTTCCTATTTTTTGGAATCTTTCCATTTTAGGGAAAACAGTGTTCTATTCAAATGGATGGGGGTCCCTGAAATACTTGCTCAATAACACTACTCCAATAACAGATGTGTTCCTTTAAGATTGCTTAAATAATGTTTGATAAAGTAAAGAGATGGGCTAGATCATTATGCTTTAATTCTATTGCTTTGCAGAGGAAGACACAAAATAAACTTAACTCCTAACACCTATTGCTGGAACGAAAATGTGTTGATTTCCTTTAAAATAATGAGGATAGTTAAATGGGTGCAAACTTAGTACTGTATTCATGAAAAGATTAGTGCATGTCCAAAGGCCATAGAGTCAAGAAGCCTATAGAAACCTTAAAGCACATATGATATAATAAAACCTACTTTACTATAAAGATATAGTAATGCCTTACATTAAAATACTTTACTAGTCTTGGAGTTAACCATGCTTAGTTATCCCTGTAAACCAAGACTATATTCAATATTTTTCTTGCAGCTAATTATTTTACTACTTGATTAAATGCCATAAGAAAATACACAAACACAAGAAAGACTATGATGATGAATAAAAATGATCCTTAATAAAATATATATACATAAATGTAGAACTGTTTACATGAAGTAGGAGATAGTACAATTCAAGACTCAATAGGATTTGTAAAGTAAAATGTTCGGTAGATTATAACACAGCCTTTGTAGTTCTATCAAGACATCTTAAGACTCAGAATGGAAACTTGAAAAAATAGACAACTGAATCTATTGTATAAAACAAACTATTTACAATTCCTCCTTAACCAGATTGATCCCATATTTCAGACTAAGTCTGGAGACATGACCTTGAACCAATTATTTTTCACAAGCCCTGAATTCTCTTTTATAAAGATAAGGGAGTAGACAAGCTTAAGGCTTCAAGACAAAAGAAGTTACAAATTTTTAGTAACCAAAAGATGAAGCTGCGAGAGGAGGTTGGTGTAACTGCTTCACAACTGTATATCCTGCTTCCATGGTATATGCTGGGGTACTCATAAAACTGCATGTCCTCTTAATTTTAGGCAGAGAAAATAGGCTATGAAGTTGATGGGGATTGTTTGTTATATGTTGTTAGAGCTCAAATACCCATCATATGCCACCTATTTGTTTAATAGGAGCATTCACTACCTTGCTTATCCAGCTCAATTGGGAATGATTGCAAGTGACAATATAAGAGGAAAACCCCATTAACTAGAGCTCTTCACTTTATGCCCATTGTTGTTTGCAAGGATGTGATTCCTCTTTCATAATTGAGTAGTCACCAACCAACTCAACCAGACAGAAACTAGATGAAATTACATCAAGCTAGATATGACAATGCCATCCATCTAGTGAGGGGGAAAGCAATAACAATAAAATGGGAGCACCCTGTCTTCATATGCTACATTTGAAGAAGAAACATCCCTACTACTAAAGCTAATGCATTGTTAGGAAAAGTAGAAGAGGGATGAAGGCAAAGAGAGAATGATATCCCTCTGCACTTAATACTAATCTGCCTAATCACAGACATAAGGAATGACTGGAATCAAGAGATTAAAATCTGAGGTCCCAATCCGGATGAAACAACAGGAAGAAGAAAAGCTCACAGAGACTCATTAAATGCTAATGTTGTCCCCAAATTTTCCCTACACCACCTATTCCAAAGGAAGAAACTCCAAGTCTCCTAATTCTGTAAGGACAAGTTAATAGCCATGAGAACAAGGAAAAGAATCTAATAGAACAGGTGAGCAAATAGAACACACAAGAACAGGGGAGATCCATACTGCCAGCATGTTTTGAATAGTATAAGGGGTAACACCAGCAATTGTCTATTTATAGAAATTTCAAGATGTAAGCACATACCTACACATCTTTGGTTTAATACATTTTAGTCACTTCGAGGCATTCCAATCATAAATAGAAATCTTGTGAAGATTACTATAAATGAATAGAAAGATTGGATCTCATAATTTTGCATAACTAAGAACATCACTTCTTGTATTGAATATGCTAGGTCAGGTGTCTTGATTTCCTCAATTTAGCATTGTCGTCATGTCAAATTTCATCACATAGCAGATGAAATGTCATTCCTGGTAGCAACACTGATTTCCAGAGGTCGAGCCTACATAAGCCAAATCTTTCTATTAATAAATTCCTTCATTGTGGCGGCGATGAAGACTCTGCACATGCTTGAGCAGTTAATGCTAACAATGAAGCATCACCAGATTAGCGCCAACTCATCTCCCTATCACATTTTTAAATTATGGCCGTCAATCATGATCCTGGCTTGCTTGACTTCAACAGTGTTGATTTGGCCCTTTAAGTAGTAGGAAGATTATGCTTACTTTTCCCAATGATGACTTGCCACCCGGATAGCTCTCCCAGCCATGATCTTGAGAAAATATCCTCTTTGCAATATAGCTAAGACCACATTCCACAATTCTGCATGCAAAGGATATGGCCAGAGATATGGTCTCAGTGGAATGGTGGACGACCATTGGATCAGCTGCACGTGATCAGGACAACTCTCCAATAAGTGGCCACATCCATAGGACTATGACATGTCATGTTTATACAATGCAATAGTCCCATCCTTTTAGAATGCCATGTGTCAAGATTTATGCCATTCCGCAATCACCCAGAATGACCCCTTGGTGAAGTATGGTAGAATGGTAGAAATAATAAAGAAACCATTCCACACTGTCCATGGCCCACCATCCTTCCCTCCTCGATAGTCACCGACCAGCTGTCACTCTTTCTACAATTCCGTAGGTGCCAACTCCATCAACATTTCAGTGTTGGTGGAATAGCGGAAATGAATCCACTATTGCCACCTGCTAGAAAAAGAATTAGTAGGACTGGACCTCGGCGTCTATGCTTTTAAAATTATCCTTTTCCTTCTAGGAAAGAAGGGGGTCAATGGGTCTAAAAAATAAATCTTTTCCAGGCGTGGTCTAGAAAAGGTAATTGTTCAGCGAGGGGCTGGTCAAATAACGTTCAAGGGGACATAAGGGAGCAACTTAAACTCTGGGTAATAGGAGACAAGTGGTCACCAATGAAATACAACTAAGGTGACCTTTACATTTAACTTTGGCATGGGGGTTTAGGGTTTAACGCCTCCTTTGGTATGCAAAGAACTCTAAGTCTGGAAATCGATCAACATAATGACATAACCCTGAGGACAAAATACTAGAATTATGAAAAATTTTATATGGTTCCATCAGTGGCTCTAGTTGGGGATACCTGTTCAACCTGAATAGGACAAGATCACAGAAAAACTCTGGGGGAGCAGACCAAACACATAACAGCCCTAGGCCATTATACAAAGAAAAAGTCGAGCCTGGCTCTGTCAAACATTTTGTTCTCCAATGACCTCACTAGGCTGCTTCTGAAAACTTTATTGAGATTTAACTTGTTTCTACAATAGACACTTGGATAGCCTTTTGGATAACTATTTTCTTTAGAGTCTCCTTGACTGCTCTGAAGCATAGACATTTGAAAAATATTGTCAAAAAGAGAGTCAGCATCTAGTTCAATTATATCCAACAACTTGAGATAACTACTTTCCTCTGATTTTTTCTTTTTGCATATATCTGAAAAATAAAAGCAGTCATAATCCATTTCATAGTTGGTAGTGAAGGAATTTTTCAAATTTTATTGAGTTAGTGTCAAACCTAAAACAATCATAGGGTCATCCCTCAATGATGGGTTACACTTTTTGGCCAAACTTGACATTGAAATCAACATTTTGAACTAAATCTTCACTTTTTGACACCTATAGCCACTGAACCGTTAGGGATTTGAAGATGATGTGAACTAGTGATTTGTGAGATTTTGTTTTTAGATTCTAAATATATATTTTTTAAAAAAATTGGAGTTAAATTGTAAAAAAAATTGTGTCTCCTTTGATAACTAGTTTCTAATAGTAAACACCATTTTTTAAAAGTGATGTGTACTCTATAGCACATAAATTTTTTTCTACAAAGGATTAAATTCTGATCCTGTTGAATTTAAATTGGTAACACCAATATATAGGGCATGCATTTGGTTTCATAATGTTTTGTTGAATATTTTTTTCTGAATTAAGTTTTGAAGTCAAACCAATTATAATTTAGACATAGGCCTATTCCGTAAAACATAACTTTTTATGTATGTATCAAAATTCAATTTTTTTTTTGTTGAAACAAGGATATCAATACCTAGGGCATAGATATTTTTCAAAAAAAAAAAATCACTAATTACTAATTTTCCATGTGTGTAGAACAAAGAACTTGATGTTCGGTGAAAAACCTACATTCACAAGAACTAAAAAATAAATATTATAATCAAATTACATATATTTAAAATTATACTTTTTGGGAATCTTATAATAAGGACTACATACTTACAAAACATAAATTTTAAATGAATTCATTTGATCCCCCAAAAGGTAAATCAAAAGTGGTTTTTTATCAGCATTTTGATAGGTGTAGAGGAGACTCCATTATAGGTATGGTTTAAAACTAGCAGGGTTCTATCCAAGGGGGTTTGAATCTAAGGGGGTTTGATCAAACCCTCTTCAATTAAAATCCTTTAAATGGAACCTTTCAAGGCTTAAATCATTATATTTTCTAAAAATATGTGATTTCAACAAAAATTAGGATGTCCTAGAAAGTGTAACCCATTATTGTGGCAACACCCCATACTCAGTTTCTTCTTTAAAATCTGACACCCTGACTTTATTTTCCAGTATTTGAGTTGGCCATTCCATTTGATGGTGAATATGGGATTGGGAATAACCTAGGTCTTGATCCATTAATGAAGTTTTTGTTCCCCCAGATACTTCTGCATGTTGAACTAATATTAGTTCACTAGCCCCCTCGGGATTCTCTTCAAAGATTGGATTATCTATGTATCCATAAGGCTCCATATCCTTTATTGATGACAAGCCCATAGGCTCATAAAAAAATGGGTTATCTCTTACATGCATTGTGTTTGCATACTCTCCAGTATCACTATTCTAATAACATGTATCATTATCTGACTCAGAATTTCCACAACTCTGGTATGACCATTCTAATAACTGCCTACCACTTTTTGCATTGTTGGGGGGAACCAATTCCTTTTGACATTCAAAATCAAAATTTGTTTCTCTAGGAGATGAAATTTTGTTATTTGATACAAAACATACATCCTCATAAATAGAGGAAGTGTCCTCACAACTTGCTACATATTCACAAGATAGAGGAACCCCCATAATTGATACTTCTTTATGCACCTGGGTATTAGTTATCTCATAAGTTGCCCTTTAAGGTTCTAGAGATTTCCTTTTATTCTGGTAGTAAGGGGAAGAATGAGTAATAGGATTATAGACTTTGAACTTTTCTGTCTTGATCACAACCTCTATCCCCTTTAGTATACTGAGTTATATGTGCTGATTGACCCGACATGGGTTTATTTGAATTGTCCATTTTGCTTCCCACTTGGCAAATGGGGGAACAGATGGATCCATTCTTCCTTTTATAACTATTTCCCACAATTTCACAATCTTTTATCACTGTATGTTTTAAATTATTTTCTATACTCATGGCTAAAGAATATGCTTGCATCATAGTAGTAGGGTTCCTATCTCTTAGTCGATAACTATCCTTTTTATTGAATGCACCTAGATATATAATCAAACACATGGCCTTATTAGGTCTAATATTTCTAGGAATATCCCTTACTATTTTGGAAAATCATAAATTGAAAGCTGGGATTGATTCCTTATCTTCTTTCTCATCTGCATGAGCTTTTTAATCAATATACCGACATCTATCCTTTCCCCAAACTCTCCCATAAAAGCCAACTTTAAATCTTGCCATGAAAGAATAAACTAATTGGGTAAACATGCAAACCAATCTCTAACTTCTCCTTTAAAAGTTTGAACAAACAACTTTATAACAACATCCTCATGATCTATTTCACAATCTCCCATTAAGTCACAAAATTCTTGTAAATGGTTGCTAGCTATTTTGGATCTATCATTATTAAATTTTGTTATCTGACTCCTAACTTCATTAGGCACATGGTTTGGAAACCCATAAATATTACTAAAGTCTATACCCTTATACCTTTCCCTGACAAATTCACCTTGATAAAAGAGTGCAATTGCTGAGTATACATCTTTAAATTTTTACGGAAACTTTCTTGAAGCTTTGTAAAGTACCTGAAAAAAACATTTGCCATTAGTACAAACTTCATTTTGATTTTATGAAAAATTAGGAACACCAAACTGCATCACCAAACTTTTTCTCTCATAGAGTCGCCACCTTTGCTTATAGAGGAATAAAACTTGAAAGCATATTACTTCCTTCTAAAATCAACTTCTGAATCATGTTTCACAGTAGAGTTATGTAGAACATTCTGGGATATGAAACTTGATGTGTTAGATTTGTATCTACTTCAATTGCAAATGAAAAAACATAGTAGAGTTGCCATCCTTTTCTTGTAAGGAACATGATAATCTAACCTTAGACTCTTCAATATATAGGGGGATTTATTTAGCTAAGACCTATTTTGTGGTTGGCAAAATAGGGACCCAACTTTTGCTTCTGCTTGTCTTTGCTTTCTTGCTTTGGGAGGTTTGGAAAATGTCAGTTAAGTGTATCACCCTTGCTTAGGCATGTGCTCTAAAGACAGATCAATTTTCAAAGTTAGAATTTATCATCACAAACCTCATAGTCTGAAAGTATACAAAATTATAAGCAGGTTTGCTCTTTGGATCACCCTGATATTGTTTAAGGACCAAAAGTTATGCTAAGTCAAAGTTTGGTCAACCCAGATGTTTCCCATAGGGTCATATTTCTAAATGTTAGTCATATTTGTTAGGATGACCCCGATGTAAGAAGATCACCCAATATCCATATGTTCCCTGATGTGTGAACATCAAACTTAAGTGCACTAGTGTATATGCCCGTCAAAACCCGCATGCATATTTGCAGAGGGTCACATTTCTAAATATCAGTCATGTTACCAAATATCACCCTTCACTAAACATGACCATGACATCATCCAGTTTCAATATATAAAAGAACTCATCCTGATGATGACATCATCAAATTGCCTAACATTCAGAGGGTTACATTTCCAAACATCCGTCATTTCGTCATCATGACGATGATGTCATCCTAACCCGGTAACAAAGAGGACATGATAAGATGATGATGTCATCACAATCTAGACCCAAGAGGGTCACATTTCAAAATATCCCTGACCATAACCAATATGACCGTGACATCATTTTCTGGAACAATTTCAAAGGCTCATAAAATGCTGACGTCACCCTCGCATTCTTGAGTGGGGTGATATTTCCTAAACATTATAAGACCCAGATATTTTCAAATATCCCTCATATTGACCTCGATGACCCGATATGCCTAGTTTCATAGTGACCAATTCAATCATGCCATGTGGCAAACCTTGCAGGTCATATGAAAATGATACATTATCACGATTTATTAACAAAGGTAATGTGACCTGATCTCGATTATTGGTCAAAGGTTGATCATATCCGTGGTAATGTCATCCTCATATCTTTGATAGAGGGTCATATTTTCAAATATCCCTGATCTTCTAACAGATCACCCTCTACATTAAATGTGAACCCAATGGTAGGTCATGCTCTCAAATTTCAAATGTAAGCCTGCCACTTGTCAAACATCCACAAAATGTTGTGTCAATCAACAAACTAGAATGGAAGACATTAACCGTGCCCTAATTTGTCGTATTGATCAGTTAAAAGGTAAATTTAGGGGCTTATTTATGTTTACCCTACGTTTTAAGCAAAAATTATAGATCTCTAAAGCTCAAAGAATCACAGTCACCTGCAAACGGAACAGAACCCGCATCTCGACGGAATGGAATGGTAAATACAGCATAGTCACATTCATTACCGTTATCATTCATACAGTAAAAGAGGAAAGTGATTATCAGGTAAGTAAATTTGAAACCCTCTCTTTTGTTTCTTACGATAAATCATGAGGTAAAAATGGTTTTACTAGGTTAATCAACATGATGATGCATGAGATGAGTTAGAATAATAGAATTACTACTATGGAATATATGTGGTCCTTGAATCCTGCTGCATACAAACATATTACCTAGGGTAAGAAATGTATGGTGTTATCACATGAATTAATGGAAATCAGAAGGAATAGGTTCAACACAGAGTTCTTGAAGCCCATGTTCTTACAACCTGAAGGGGTACAATTCAGGTACGGGATGATAAATGACACACATCAAGGAAATACAGACCTGGATGCATGGACAAGAAGATTAGATGACGGAAGTGGAAACCCTCTACTTCAAAGAATATACTCCTCAGGGATGTGGCACGCTAGAGGATTTCCATACACCATGGAAGCTACTGAGTTAGTGGTTGAGTGTGTGCGGAACTATAATCCAGAAACTAGAAAAGTGGAGAACCATGGCAGGGTGTATGTAGACTTCTCAATTAAAGGCATCACCTCTACATTTAATTTTCCTACAGGACCAAATGTGGTCAGATTCAGCCTGAGCAAGTTGGAAAAGGAATACTGTAGTAATCAAAAAGAGGCCAGAAGGGTCATGTACCAGTGGAGATCCAAGAACAGTACATACAAGGCCTCTACTAAATTGCCAGTATACTTGTTTAAATTTGATTTTACTAAGGAATATCAGTATATGATGGTCATGCTTAGCAGAATGACAGGGAGACAACATGCTGGAAACTTTGAAAATTGGATGTATGGAATTATCCAGATGGTGGAATATTCAAATGACAAGCCTCTCTGGGCTAAGATCATAAGTGATAGTTTAGATGAGGGAATGAGAAGGTTGGGTGGCAAGATGTGCATGTTTCATATGACTTCTTATGTCATATATGTTTGTGCCTTTAGAGGAACATTTAGTGGGTTAGAAATAGTAGGCAAGGTTGGAAATAATCTTGGTGATGTAAACATATGGAAACACTACCCACAGCTGAGCAGGAGGGAATCCCTCAAAAATTATAAGATAGTGAATGACTCTTTTTCTATGCATCTGTTCTGAACCATGGAGGAATATAGAACAAAAAGATTAAGTATGGAAGCTTAAGCTGTTATTTACAAGTATGGGGCTTGGTTTATCCAGTTCCCTACATTTTCATACATGAGAATAGAAGGCTTTGAAGGGCAACCTCTCATGTTGCCTAGATACCCCAATGACAGGGTCATTCTGATGGAATTTGCTAGACAAATATTGACCTCAGTAGAGGCTCACATTGAGAAGAAGAAGATTCCACCTATGTTGTTTCTAGTATTCATTGGTTGATATCTATGCCCCGATAGACAAAGTATCAAGGATACAATCAGAGGATTAAAGTTAATGCACTTGTAGCCATTTTCAATAGCTAGGTCATATGACCCATATGGAAGGATGCAAAAGTTACTGGGAAAGCAAATACATCAAAGGCACCTTGAGGATTATTGGTCTGATTGTGATGATGAAGCAGAGGTTAGGAGAAGGACTTACCAGAGGCTCACTCTCAATCAAATTCACACCTTTGATTACATACCAGTGCCTATTCAGTTGCCTAAGGATGATGGGAATGTCATGTCCAGTGAGTATGAGGACAAGAAAGTGTATAATGAAACTATATCAGCTCCTAATTTGACTCAACCTGAGGTGACTTCATTCAATCAAATAATGCAGAAGGTTATTCAACTGACCTAGAGTTGGGTAAGTGCTAAAGTCTCTAAGTTGAAGAAGAGGGGTGTAGCCCTTACTGTGGATAACAAGAAGAAAAGACAAGAATTATCTGAAGAAGAATATGATGACTTTCTCATTGAGAAGAGGAAATCCAATGGAGAAAGGCAGCCAGTGTTGGAGGAAAAGTAACAAGGTAAAAACAAGAAGCCAACTTAGGTACAAGGAGTAATAGTTAGGAGACTCCAACCAAAGGGGGATGTGGCATCTACATCTACAACTGCATCACCTCATACCCCTCCCAAACAAAAGAAAAAGGTTACAAAGCCTGCCCCTATGATTATAGAGGAGGAGGAATTATTGGATGAGGAACCGTTGGAGGAGAAACAATTGGATGGGGAACCTTTAGATGATGATTTGTTAATATCAAAGAAGAGGAAGAAGGTGTAGTCTACACCACCCCAAAAGAAACAAAAAATTGCAATGAGAGGAAATGTGAATGTGGATCCTATTTTATTAAGGGCTACAGTTGGTTTAGGTATCATGAAGAACCTACAACATGAGGTCCCCATCCTAGAGATTATTCAATTTAAAATTGAGAAGGCAGAAGAGTAGAGAGAAGAGGGACATAGGGCAAGGAAAGAGCCACCTCTTCCCCTCGATGATATTGTATATTTGTCAGATGATGAGATAGTTAGAGATGTTGTTGCTTAAAGAATGGAGACCTTAGTGGCTAATACAAAGATGACTCCTTATGGGACTCCTATGGTTCAAAAGGAAACTCATTAGGAGCAGGTCAAGATAGAGGAAATTGAAGAAGATGATCACGAGGATGTAGCCCAACAGATAGGATTGACCAATTTGGTTGATCAGGTCACTAGCCCTACAATAATAGACTTGGCTTACCAAGGTGATGGAGATCAAAACAAAGATAATGATCCACCTTTAAATCCTGAGAAAGTAGAAATCAGTGTGCATGAAGAGACCAATAAAGAAATGCTTGATAAGGATAAGGACTAGGGTAGTGCATCATCACTCGCTAAGGATGATAATCAGAAAGATAGTAACCCAGCATCAGAAGGAAAGACAAATCAAAAAGAATTAGGGAAAGACTTGGGCCTGGAAGAAGTAAATGCATCGAAAGGTGAAGAGCAGAGTCTGTCACCAGATGGTGGTCAGCGAGAGGAATCAGAGAATGTGGCCAAGGGTAATCAAGGTGATCCCCAAAATTAGAATGCACAATCTTCTAATGAAGACCAAGTGCCACAAAATACACAAGATCAAAATATTCAAGAACCACATGATAAATTGCAAGAGGAGGTGAATGATCAGAATGTAAATACACCACAAGAACCTCCCCTTCAATAGGAGACCCCTCAGCAGGAAATAACTCAGCAAGAGATCCCTCATGAGAATGTGCATGAGGAAGAACCAAGGAAGGAAAATTCACCACCGAGGGTAGAGCATAATACAGAGTCTCAGGATGCTCAAAATAAGTAGATTGACCAACAAGGGCCTAGGGGTGATGTTCCATACTAGCTACAACAAGAAATAAATCTACAATAGATAGATGAGGCACCTGAGTTTGATGTTTCCACACTGTTTTCAGAAAGTACGATGAAGCCAAAAAGGAAGGCAAGACCAACCTCTACAATAAGGAGAGATCCTACCACTAGTAGGAGGACAACTTAGGTAGCATTGCTAATGGTAGATAAGGAGAAAGGGAAAATAAGTATTGATGACTTTCAATTAACTGATATTGATCTTGGCTTTGCTACTGAGGAGCAGGAGGGCCAAGAGGCCAAGGATAGCATTGATTTCTTGTTAAAAAGTGTAAAGAAAGAGAAGGATAAGAACAGATAGCTTAAGGAGCACATTGCTCAATTACATTCATTTCTAAAAGGGTTAATTGACCCTAAGCATACACCACTTAGCACAGCCACCCCACTAACTATCATATCTCAAGATGAGATAACGGGGTTGGACCTCATGAAACATAAAGCTCAACTAGTGGATAATTGGTTTGTCTCTTTTGTTTTTGAAGCAGAGAAAGTAGTCAAAACCCCCCTCTTGAATTGGAATTCTCTTGGTGCTCTGAGGAGTAAAGTAGAAGGTCCCTGAAGTTAGAAAAAACATCTGGATGCCTTAGGTGAAATAAAGAGGATAGACATGAAAATACTTATGGACAATAAAGTACTAGATAATAACATTGCACAGTTGCTGGGCATTTGGTGTGAAGATACTAGATTTGAATGTGATAGCCTAAGGAGATGTAGTAGCAAGCTATAAGATATAAGTGTTAAACTGCATCATCTCATGGCAGAAGAAATAAATACCCTGGAGGCTTTGGAGGACAAAGTAGAAGGAAAAATAGAAAATTAGGATACTGATTTTGCTGTCCAAGCCTTCCACAACAATTTTAAGCAAGCAACAAAAGATCCCCTTCATCACTTGATAGAGGATGTGATAAATAAGGCCATGAGAATGAAAGCTAAAGTGGAGATATACAATGAGACATTAAATAGCAGAAAGAGAAAGTAGAATGCTCTTCAGGCATAGTTTCATTCTCACAAGTATGCTGTAGTAAAGGCTAGAGTTCAAGGTGGAGGGCAAATTGAGGAAATAGTACATGCCTATGAATCTGTCAGAGGAATAATCAGCGTGCATATAAGGCATGACCCTGAAGCTGAAGAAGAAGATGAAGATGAAGAAGAAGATGAAGAAGAAGAGGATAAAGAGTAAGTAGAGATGCATGATGACAGGGTCATATGCATAATCAAATAATAGAAATGATCGAGTTCTACCAGATGGTTGCTAATTGGAAACTTGTGCCACATCTACAAGTGTTGACCTAGTCAAAGAAGAAATATTGACCATTGATTTAGATAGGCAAATCTTGAGTGTTGATCACTTGTAACCGCCTCCTCTCCTTGTTCTATAAAAGGGGATGGAGTGCACATTGTAGATTATTAGAAACTTAATTGAAGTTAGATTGCTAAAGTTACTCGGCACTAATTTCAAAGCTGATTGCAAATGTACATGTCTTTTGTTTACTTAATGAAAGTGAAGATCTGATTACATATCATCATAAATTCTAGGTAATCTTGTGAATGTCATCTAGATATCTCACTGCGATATGTTACGTCCCTTGGAGTGCATGTTAGTTTGTGGATATTGTTGTCATTCTTTACCTTGAAGTTTGCATCAACTATAGCTAACTGTGGAACATCTTGGTGAACCTATGGTCTGATTCTCTTCCTTTCATGAAAGTATTTGGAATGTATGTGAACCAATAGCTAAAGATTCATTAAATTTAGTTAAGATTAAAAAGAATTTATCTCAATTTGTTTAAATTCATTACAAATCACCTTCACAATTGCAAATACACAGATAATTTAGAGCAATACATAAAATATGTAGACATCCCAAAGGAAATTGAACATCCATAGCATATTTGAATAAAATCTTCATGTAAAACTAAGAATCTCATGCAAATATACCAAAATAACAACAATAATCTTACAAATAGCATCTTAAAGGCACAATATTTACATAAATTCATAAGTGCAGAAGTATAATCAGTTCATGACAATTGATGTTCAGAAGAATTGATCAAACTTATAAATATGACAATCATCTGTTGAATACAGTGGAAATAACCTTGTTTGTGAAGTAAATTTATAGGAAGTAGGTGTATAACCAGATGTTTAGGCATCAATTCACAGTATAGGATAGTGTAAGGCCCCTTGAATGGAAACAACATAGCACATCAACCTCTGAGTAACGTCGGATGATCATGACCTGATCAACGGAGCCTTGGAGTCATCAGTTTGTTCCAAATTGATCATACTTTTCAAGATAATAAAGGTTTGTTATGCAAATTTTTATGCATGTTGTTATGACTAACAATCATCATCAACAAGACCTTAGGATAAAACATAGTTTCACCTTCATGTTCCAATAGAGTCACAAATATGTGGGTGGCTCAACTAGACAAAAACTTATTAATCCTTATTTAAAAGAATGTTGGCATTTGCAAGGGAACATATATTTTTAGGATAAGATACTATTCTTATTTTAGTCCCCAGTAGAGTCACCAATCTGTTGGTTGTTTTAAATTCCCAACCCGATCTCAAGGAAAAAACGTAGATCTATAGAATAGCCATTTTCTAATAACTGACCTGCCTCAAGGGATTGGCCAATGAACAAGAAACAGGGGTTTTCAGTCCCTCTTTCCTCTGCACTTTAGGCTTCGTGAAACTAAGCAGAGTGTTCCTATTTTTTGGAATATTTCCCTTTATAAGAAAACAGTGTTCTATTCAAATTGATGGGGGTCCCTGAAATACTTTCTCAATAACACTGCTCTAATAACAGATGTGTTCCTTTAAGATTGCTTAAATAATGTTTGATAAAGTAAAGAGATGGGCTAGATCCTTAAGCTTTAATTCTATTTATTTGCAGAGGAACACGTAAAATAAACTTAACTCCCAACACCTATTGTTGGAAGGAAAATGTGTTGATTTTCTTTAAAATAATGAGGATAGTTAAAGGGATGCAAACTTAGTACTATATTCAGGAAAAGATCAGTGCCTGTCCAAGGGCCATATAGTCAAGAAGCTTGCATTAAGCTTAAAGAACATATGATATAATAAAACCTAGTTTACTGTAAAGATATAGTAATGCCTTACATTAAAATACTTTACTAGTCTTGGAGTTACCCATGCTTAGTTATCCTTGTAAACCAAGACTACATTCAATATTTCTCTTGTAGCTAATTATTTTACTACTTGAGTAAATGCCACAAGAACAAATACACAAACACAAGAAAGACTGTGATGATGAATAAAAATGATCCTTAATCAAATATATATTCATAAGTGTAGAACTATATACATGAAGTAGGAGACAGTACACTTCAAGACTCAACATGATTTGTAAAGAAAACTGTTCGGTAGATTATAACATAGCCTTTGTAGTTCTATCAAGACATATTAAGACTCAGAATGGAAAATTGAAAAAATGGACAACTGAATCTATTGCATGAAACAAACTATTTACAATTCCTCCTTAACCAGATTGATCCCATATTTTAGACTAAGTCTAGAGACATGACCTCGAACCAATGTTTTTTCACAAGCCTTGAATTCCCTTTTATAAAGATAAGGGAGAAGACAAGCTTCAGGCTTCAAGACAAAAGAAGTTACAAATTTTTAGTAACCAAAAGATGAAGTTATGAGAGTAGGCT
The DNA here is from genome assembly GCA_027924645.1 of Cunninghamia lanceolata. Lineage (NCBI taxonomy): Eukaryota > Viridiplantae > Streptophyta > Pinopsida > Cupressales > Cupressaceae > Cunninghamia > Cunninghamia lanceolata. The sequence goes on along the minus strand of BSBN01000848.1, from coordinate 5,596,553 downwards.
AATGTAACCACTACACAACTATATGTCCTACTTCCATGGTATATGCTGAGGTACCCATAAAACTGCGTGTCCTCTCAATTTTAGGTGGAGAAAATGGGCCGTGAAGTTGATGGGGATTGTTTGTTATATGTTGTTAGAGCTCACATACCCATCATATGCCACCTATTTGTTCAATAGGAGCATTCACTGCCCTGCTTATCCACCTCAATTGGGAATGATTACGAATGACAATATTAGAGGAAAACCCCATTAGCTAGAGCTCTTCGCTTTATGCCCATTTTTGTTTGCAAGGATGTGATTCCTCTTTCATAATTGAGTAGTCACCAACCAACTCAACCAGACAGAAACCAGATGAAATCACATCAGGCTAGATATGGCAATGCCATCCATCTAGCGAGGGGGGCAGCAACAACAACAAAATGGGAGCACCCTGTCTTCATATGCTACATCCGGAGAAGAAACATACCTACTACTAAAGCTGATGCATTGTAAGGAAAAGTAGAAGAGGGATGAAGGCAAAGAGAGAAATGATTTCCCTCTGCACTTGATACTAATCTGCCTAATCACAGACATAAGGAATGAATGGAATCAGGAGATTAAAATCTGAGGTCCCAATCTGGATGACACAATAGGAAGAAGCAAACCTCACAGAGACTCATAAAATGTTGATGTTGTCCCCAAAATTTCCCTGCACCACCTATTCCAAAGGAAGAAACTCCAAGTCTCCTAATTTTGTAAGGACAAGTTAAGAGCCATGAGAACAAGGAAGAGAATTTGATAGAATAGGGGAGCAAACAGAACACATAGGAATAGTGGAGATCCATATTGCCAGTACGTTTTGAATAGTATAAGGGGTAACACCAGCAATTGTCTATTTATACAAATTGTGGGATGTAAGCACATACCTGTACATCTTTGGTTTAATAAATTCCAGTCACTTCGAAGCATTCCAGTCATAAATGGAAATCTTGTAAAGATTACTATAAATGAATAGAAATATTGGATCTCATAATTCTGCATAACTGAGAACATCACTTCTTGTATTGAATATACCAAGTCAGATGTCTTGATTTCCTCAATTTAGCATTGTCGTCATGTCAAATTTCATCACACAATAGATGAAATGTCATTCCTGGTAGCAGCATGGATTTCCAAAGGTCAAGCCTGCATAGGACAAATCTTTATGTTAATAAATTTCTTCATTGTGGTGGCGATGGAGACTCTGCACATGCCTGAGCAGTTAATGCTAGTAATGAAGCATCACCATATCAGTGCCAACTCATCTCCCTGTCACAATTTTAAATTTTGGCCGTCGATCATGATCCTAGCTGGCTTGGCTTCAACGGTGCTGATTTGGCCCTTTAAGTAGTAGGAAGATTATACTTGCTTTTCCCAAAAATGACTTGCCACCCAGATAGCTCTCCCAACCATGATCCAGAGAAAATATCCTCTTTGTAGTATAGTTAAGACTGCATTTTGCAATTCCACAATTACGCATGCAAAGGATATGGCTAGAGAGATGGTCTCAGTAGAATGACAAATGGCCATTGGATCAGCTGCACGTGATCAGGACAACTCTCTAGCAAGTGGTCACGTCCATAGGACTATGACACGTCATGTTTATTCAATGCACCAGTCCCATACTTTTAGAATACCATGTGTCAAGATTTCTGCCATTCTGCAATCACCCAGAATGACCCCTTGGTGAAGTATGGCGGAATGGTAGAAATAATAAAGAAACCATTCCACACTATCTGGGGCCCACCATCCTTCCCTCCTCGATAGTCACCAACCAGGTGTCACTCTTTTTGCAATTCTACAGGCACCAGCTCCATCAACATTTCAGTGTTGGCGGAATGGCATAAACAAATCCACTATTGCCACCTTCCAGAATAAGAATTCATAGGATTAGACCTTGGCATCTATGCTTTTAAAATTATCCTTTTCCTTCTAGGAAAAAAGGGGGCCAATGGGTCTAAAAAATAAAGCTTTTCCAGGCGCGGGCTAGAAAAGGTAATTGTTCAGTGAGGGGCTGGTCAAATAACGTTCAAGGGAACATAAGGGAGCAACTTAAACTCTGGGTAACAGGAGACAAGCGATCACCAAAGAAATATAATGAAGGTGACCTTTACATTTAACTTTGGCATGGGGTTTAGGGTTTAATGCCTTCTTTGGTATGAAAAGAACTCTAAGTCTAGAAATCCATCAACCTAATGACATAAGCTTGAGGAAAAAAATACTAGAATTATGAAAAATTTTATATGGTTCCATCAGAGTGGTTGAAAGAAAGAATAGGATTGTTCAAGAAGCTACAAGGACAATGATAAAAGAAGAAAATCTACCAGAGGTCTACTGGAGAGAAGCAATTCTTACTATTGTTTATATACTAAATAGAGTGTAGGCAAGAGCAAATAGTACAAAGACCCCTTATGAGTTATGATATGGAAGGATTCCTACTGCCAAATACTTTATAGTGTTTGGAAGAAAATGTTATATCATAAGGAATGAAGAAAACCAAGGAAAGTTTGATGCAAGGTCTGATGAAGATATCTTCCTTGGGTATTCTACTAAAAGCAATGCTTACCGGTGCTACAACAAGAGGCTAAAAAGGATTGTTGAGAGTGCAAATGTCAAAGTTGATGAAGATCTATAGCAAAATTCAAAACTAAATGGATATGAATCACATGAGTCCTCTTGCAGAGAAGAAGAAAATGATAATGAAAAGGAAGTACAGATTGAAGAAGAAGGTCCAGAAAAGACTCCTAAAACTCCCAAGTATGTGCAGAAGCATCATTCTGAAGGTCAAATAATTGGTGACAAGAAGAAAGGTGTGCTAAAAAGAAGGAAATTTGTTGAAGAATAGGTAAATCTATGTTTACTTTCTAAAGTTGAACCTAAAACAGGGATTGAAGCATGCAAGGATTAGTATTGGATTTGTTAGCACAGTAAAATTTTCAAAATTTTACTATTCCCTTATTCCATCATATTTGAATAAACCCTAAAGGAATATCCCAAAAGGACCACAATATAAAATTTTTGTATTTCATAAAAAGTCTAGGGATGAACAGTGTAAAAAATCATCAAAATCAATCCATCGGCATAAGGTCGTGTGGCTTACACCGATACACAGCGAATTGTTTGAAAACAACCATCGGCGTGAAAATAGAGATCGGAAGAAGAATCATGGAGCTCACCGATGGAGTAAGCAACACCGATGACTTTACATCGGCAAGAAAGGCAAGTGGTCATGCCGATCGGTATGACAAATATCTATCGGATGATCTTTTAGAAGTTGCCCCGACGATATATATCATACCGATGAAGCACTTTCGGCAAGAGTTTCACCGAACAGCATGCGAGGGTAACAAAGCAATAGTCATCGGTGAGAAATGAACCATCGGAATAGAAAACAAGTAAGTCTCCGACGATCAAAAGTCCTGGCGATAAGAAAGTTATCGGCGAGACTCACAGCGATGCATCTTCATCGGGATAGCTTGACACATCGGAACAAAAGAAGCAAGTCTTGCCGATTCATAAGTCACGACGATCAAAAGATATCGGTGACACATTACTAAGCTTTGCCCGATGAAGGATGTGATAAAGGGCATCGGGGAGATGATTTCGATCGGGGTATCTTGAGAAAGCTATCCCGATAGAGAATGTCATTCCGATAAAGATAAAAGTTCATACATAAACAGACTATCGGTAAGACAATAAAGATCAGGGAGACATAATTTTAGTATCCCGATGGTCTCAATCTTCCCGATAAGCAAAGTATATCGGTGGGACTTGCCATATCGCGGAGAGATCTAAAACCCTTGGCGATGAAGGAAATCATGCCGATGGTCACACCCACTTGAAATATGATACTACATGGCATCGGGGATACAATTGAGGGGTCACGCCGATTGACCGTCCGCGCCATAAAAAAGGGTTGAGGTCGTCCAGACATTTAAAAAAGCACGCCGATAGGAAGAGTTATGGCGATGTGACACTTCACAGCGATGAACATTGAATTGATCAGATAATTAATACAAAACGGCTACAAAGTTCATACGATCATTATAATTGCAAAAAACCGTCCGAGAGCAGAATACAGAAGAATTCTCAGGGCAAAAGCAAAGGCTTCCAATTCCAGTCATCGAGCGACAGGTACACATACACAAACCACTATATTACCTGTATTTGAATTTCCTGCCAAAATTTTCAAAACAAATGGAAACTTCGGGGAAAGGAAAAGGAAGAAAATCACAAGGAGAAACCAGTAAACCGAAGAAACAAAAAACTGATCAAACCCCTGAAGAAAAAGTGAAAGACAGGAAACTAAATCAGGACTTGATTGATCAGTTGCCTGGGTCAGCTCCCAAGGCCAGGAGGTCTGCCCAACTCAGGGCAGAAGTAGAAAAATTAGAAGACAAACATAAGCGCCTGGGAGATATTTGGACCCCAATTAGGGGATATGAACTCTTCAGGTTTCATTACAACAGAATATTTAGAAATGCCCCTGTGTCAAACCCATGGCACATGAATTTAGGCAAACTGGTTGTACCTAATGTATTCTTGAATGTAGAACTCCTGCAACTATTAGCCAGGCATTACAATTCAGGCCTGAAAGCTATCTGCAACCCTCAGGGAGAACCAATTATACACATATCAAAAAATGCTATTTGTGAGGTGTATGATTTGGATGATTTGTGCACTGTCCCTGTTGTTTATGAAGATTTGGATAAAGAATACTGGAGAATGGATACAACCTACAATGGATGGAGGTTACCCATTCATAGACCCAGGATTGAAGGAGAAGTGATACCCTTGACTGAGAATGATGGCCCTCCCTTTCATGTATCCATCTTTGAACCATACATTCAATATACTTACTATTCTGTAGGTCAAGTCCTTGGCTCAGAGGTCCCTGAGTTCATGGCTATTCCTCTAATGGTCATAACCTCTGATATTCAATGTCACAATGCCAGACAGTTTGATTATGCCTCCTATGTTGCTACTAGAATAGACTCTGGTCTATCTGCAATGAAAAACAATGCTCCAGCATGCTCTTTTGAGCATTACTCGATGCTCATGCATATGGTCTTATACTACGGCCAGGAAGTAGGATTGTGGCCAAATGAGCTTCAAGTTGTTGCTGCAGGTAAGAAAGGGGAGAAGATACCTGTACAAATGTGGACCAGAATCTGGGATAGCAGGTATGCTAACTCCAGCTATGCTCAATTTGAGGAGCATTGTGTTAAAGTGCTGTATAGGTATTTCAACCACCCCTGTGAATATTCAATTTCAGATGAAATAAAAAGATTCCTCAGGCCAAAAGATTTTGGTGGCCCCCCTGCTGTCACTCATAATTGGGGAGACTGGTATTGTTTTGAGGACGCTACCATGATCAGAGTGTATGGTTTTGAGGATGCTCCCTTTATATTGCCTAAAACTGTCCCTGACAGGATTGCATATCTGGAAATAATTAGGCAAATGCATTGTTCCAATGTCATGCATCTAAGTTCGCATGATAAACAATCATTCATGCCTAGTACTCTGTGTTTTGGAGATTTTACTGTGGTTTCAAAAGAAGGGTACAATCTCATTTTGGATAAACTAATGCATTATAACATGGTGACTGCTGAGGTGAGGAAAGGGTTTGACCCTGAGGGTTTCATTGACTATGCAAGAAGAAAACAAAATCTCAGTGGATACATGCACATACATTATCCACATGATGATGTCATTAGAAATTTGGAAGAGGCTGAAGTCGATTTGGTGGTGGAGAAATATAACAGAGATTTGAATGAAAAGAAAAAGCAGTTGGCAGAAGTTGAAGTGGTATCCTCTGAAGAGGAAGAATTGACTGAACAGCCACAAGATAAGACAACAGAAATGTCTAAAAGAAAAATGCAACAATATCAGCCTCCGGTTGTGATACATGATGAGGAGGGATCTGCCGATGAAGATCCACGCCAAAAAGCTTATGATTCTTTTGTGTCAGATGATACATTCATTCATTCAAAGGAATTTAAATCATTCCTGTATAAATACAAGGGAAAGGAAATTAGAGAGTCAGTAGATAATGTTTCTGCTGACAATGAAAAACAGTTATTGGAGATGTTAAAGGAGACAGTGGACAAGGAAATGCAGGACATGACACCAAGCAGAGGCAGACAGCTGCTTAAAGATGCGGGGGTTATGATTTTTCCCGGCTTAGATCTAAATTCTGCTCTGGTTTTTGATAGTTTTTTGAATAATGCTGATGATAAGTATAAGCTTACTCCAGAAGGAGTTAATGAAGTCTATATGGGAACAAGATACAACAATGATGAAAATTCTTTAATGATATGGGCATTGTATCCTCCCCATAAGAAGACGGCCATAATAGACACTGAGAAAACTTTTGGCCATGTTATGACTTTTAGAGCAGGTGAGACTGACCCCATAATTACTGCAGACATTGGTATCAATGTTGCAAAATTGAATAAAGCACAAGCTCAGATGTTAATCAAGGAAAGGGATGCCTACAAGCTGAATTGTGAAAGATTAACAAAGGAGAATGACTACTTGAAGGATGCTGTTAAGAGCACCTTTGGGCAATCTACGAAGAGAATAACTCAAGGTGAAAGCTCACAAAGTAGTCAAGAGATATCCCATGATCAAGCCAAACAAATTCAAATAGATGCATTTGTTACAATACTGCAGAGCAGGTATGCAAACATGGTACGGTGGTTAAACCAGTTTTGGGATAACTACTCGGAAAATCATAAAGCAGTCAAAGAACATGAGAGGCTTGATCAGAGGATACAAGAAAAGGTGATCGAGTTGCAAAACAGAGGTACCCCTGATAGCACAGATGTCTCTGATGCAAGAGCATTACTCAAAAGGCACCAGAATTATTATGATAAACTCAAAGCTGATGCTAAGGAAGGGACTGATGCATCAGACGCAGGGGTGCCCAGAATATTCAAAGATAATGGAGAGGTAAAGAGCAAAGAAGAGTGGACTATTGATTGTCAAGTTATATTACACAAAGCCACAGGAGCCCTAAAAGATAAAGCCTCTGTATCTACAGAAGTTTGCAAGCAACTGGAGGAAATGATCACCCTCGATATAATCACCAGGAGTGCAGTCGAGCTTACTGATTCTCACCGTGCGCAGGAGTACTTGGATCATCTAACAAAAGTCTATTTATGGCTAAACAGAGCCTAGTTAAGATTATGTAATTATTGTTTGTTAAAATCTCAAGAGACTTATTGAAGAGTTGTATCTCTTCTTGAAGATATCTATATAAGTTCAAACAATCTATGCTGAAAAATCATCAGCAGTAGAAGATATTTAGATATACATATACATAATATTCCAGAATGATCATGTTGCATATTTTATTTTAAAGAAGAAATTTGAAGTTCTCTGATTCAGTATTTCCATTTGGGTATCAGTTATTTGTTGAAATTATTCAATTGTGTGGCTGTCTCCATTTCTGCATTTCCCTGTTATTCAGATTAAACTATCAAGTATACATTTAATCTGTCAATACACATTCGCTGTATCTGTGTGATCAATTCGGTTGGTATCCATCCTAAGGAATTAAACCCTTCTGATTTATTCACAGTAACCTGGAAGTAGTAAGTTGGGATTACTAAGTAGAGCCATATAATTAGGATTGACACACTGTCTCCAGTAAAATATTATCTGTAATCTTGTCTTTTCATTTCATTTGGCTCCTTCAAGTAAGGATTAAAGTACCTTCTGGTGAATTATAAGATCTCTGATTTTATTTGGTTGGATTATCAAGAAGAGTCTGTCAGTCATTTATTTGCACGTTTATACAAGCTATAAACCAGAACTGTGCCAAATATCTAGAATTATTACCATTTAGAAACTACTGTTCTCAGTCCTTCAAATTGACTCTGTTACCCAACAAGGCACTGGTCTCACTCAACTCATTAATTAAAACCTTTTGATATTGCTTATACAATTTCTGCCAATCACTTATTAAACATTACATATAGAATTAATTAGTCAGCTTTGTCATCTATCATACATCCTATGCCATTGTAGATAGACCTAGTTAGTCCATTCATCAAACTCAGACTGCTTTAATATTTTAAGGTTCACCCGCCTAGGTGTAGCAGGACCTAAAGTGTAGGAAATCATCAAACCTTGAAGGTTGATTTCGTCAAGTTAGTTCAAAAACGTTGCAAATCCAAATATAGAGCCTGGCATCCTCTTAGGATTAGTAACTTGCATTTTTGAGACCTAACAAATTGGCGACTCTGCTGGGGAACTTAGTAAAAAGACCTTAGAATTTAGTCCTTTCTTTCATAGAGTCATTTAAAATTTCTTTTTGGTAACTCTGCTGGTGACAAAGAACCTTACAGATAAAAATACAAACTTTTCCTATTCAATAGGTGGCGACTCTAGTTACAATCATAACAAAAAATTTCAAATGGATGTTAGGAGATCCAAGATGGAAGGCAGAAACTTGCAGTCATCTCCACCACTTAGAAACATCTCCAAAAGAAATATGAATCCAAAATATTCCCACCAAGACAATAATCTAGATATCCAGGAGAATGATTCAGAACAAAATATTGCAATTCACAATAAATTCACACCTCTACATGATTCAAACGAGAACCTCAGTGGAGCAACTGATGATATTTTGGCAAGGTACAGACCCACTCCTCAAGAACAGCGGGATCATGATGCAAAGGTCATGAGGGATATTGATAGGAACCAGGCTGAACATGATTTCAAGGTCTCGTTTGACCAGGGAGAAGAGATAGGATATGAATTGTCAAATCAGGGAATAAATGACAATCCAGAATATCAGGAAATAAATAATCAAGACATGAGTGATGAGAAAAAGGAAATACTCATGCTCAGGAAAGAACTCGAAAGGTACAAAATACAAGAGGAGAAGGAGTTATTGCAGCAAGAAATTCAACAGAGGAGAAATAAAGCCAAAATAGCTCCCCCCAAATATGTACCCCCGCATAGAGGGAATATTTCAAGGAATACACAACAAAATACAAATAGTGCTCAAAACTCACATGCTTCTGGAAGTCATCAGAACACTATTTCCCAAATCCCCAGACCACCTCCCATAAGTAATGCATCCCTACATGTGGCAAATAATTACCCACCCCCTGGTCAACAATATTATAGGCCACAAAATCAACACATAAATCCCCATATGAACCAACATCAACAATATGCATATCATCAGCCACCAGGTGGATATAATTACTATCCCAATCCACCACATCTCAATTTTCCTCCCCAAAACCTTGCTAATATATGCAGTCAATTTGATTTAACTGGATATCAGTTATATCCATATCCTATGGATAGTACTTGGAGAAACATGGTTCCCAAGTTTACTGGAAACAATGCAGTATCTGCAGAAGATCATATCAGAAGTTTTAATGCTTTTGTACAGGATATAGGTATGGACTGGGAAGACATTAGGATGAGGTTATTTATGATGTCCCTCACTGAAGATGCCAGAGATTGGTTTAATAGCTTGCCCGATGCATCAATCAATTCAATGACTGATTTCCATAACCAGTTTAAGGATCAGTATGGTAACCAATACGCTCCTGAGTTTGCCTTACATGAACTAATAAGTATACAGAAGTATCAAAATGAATCAGTATTCGATTTCAACCTGAAGTTTTCCAAGTTGCATAATAAGGTACCGCATGGAGCCAAGTTATCTGACCAGGCAGCACTGAGTATCTATATGAAGGCATTTGACCCTAAAACAGGATATGAACTCAGAAACCGGTGTCCTGCAACGTTGGCTGAAGCACAGAAAATAGCCATAACTATTGAAAATAATAGAAAAGCTGCAGGAATGGTCAGTAAAAGGGAAAATCATAGAAGTCTTCAGAATCCAAATGCTCAACAGATTAAACCAGAGGGTCAGCATAGGCAGGATAGACCTAGGTTACATGATATGCCTTACAATACAAATTGGAAGGATGGAAGACCTATTGACAACAACAGAAAGCAGCCATATGGAAAGGATACTCCTGATCCATTGAAGAGAAATATGGCACATATGGCAGAAAATAAACCTTGGTGTTCTGTATGTAACTTGCCACATTCACCTGAATACTGTGAGGTAGCTAAATCAATACAGCAAGAGGAAATGCTATATAACTATAATAGAGATAATCACACCATTAATATGATGCAGGATACACCATGTGTGGTAACAGAAGATTATTCTTCTTCAGAGGAAGAAGGGTATGAGTATGATGTAGGGAACCAAAAATATCATGTTAACATGGGAGAACAGCAAGTATTCTCAGACCAGGAAGATATTTATGACAATAAACCATATGGTCAATGGAGAAAACCTACTGAGGATGAAAAAGAAGCTCTCACAGTAGCTGCAGTGGCTCAAGCTCGAAACACTTATAACTTAAGGAATAGAACAATAAATGCTGGGCAGGGAACTCCTGGGAGTGTATTCATAAAAGACCAGAATAACAAGGGGAATAATACAAAATCATCACCTAAAGAACCAGAAAAGGGGGATAAAAATAAAATGAAAGAAAATATAGAAAAAGAGAATACAAAAACAGAAAAGAATGACCAAATCATAACCCCTTCTTTTGACATTGCACAGGCAGTGTCTCAGGTGAAGATATCAGTCCCACTCTTAGAGATGATGAAAATAGATAAATATAGGAGTACAGTCGTCAAGATGATTTCTGATACACCTAATCCAAAACATAAAGGGTTTGAAAAAACAACAAATAATGTGCATCAAGAAAATTTTAAGATGCCTGAGGTATACCTTGGTGACACACTTACAAAAAATCCCTCACAGGTAGATCCATTCTATACTACACTAGTAATCAAGAACAGAATAGTCAGGAATTGTATGATTGATTCAGGTGCTGCTATGAATATCATGCCTATAGCAGTGATGAAAGAATTAGGGATGTGGGTTGATACTACGTATGGCCAATGTTATGCAATGGATAACAGATCTATTCCAGTAGTTGGTATTATGAAAGATGTAGAAATAAAACTTGCTTCATATCCTGAGGCAACATATAACATTGACATCACTGTGGTTGATATCCCACCGTATTATGGAATGCTGTTATCAAGGCAGTGGGCTGCAATGGCAGGAGGCAATGTTCAATTAGATCTATCATATGCCACCATACCAGTAGGTGACAAAGAAATCAAGTTGTGCAGAGAACCAAGGTATGACAATATTATAGAAAGAATGGACCGGCATCAGGTGAATTTCTTTTGTGACACAGATTTAGGGGTTTTCAAAGTTGGAGAGACTACCCCAGAATTGCATAACACTGACCCAATACACACTGAATCTATGAAAAAAGAAAATGATTTGTGGAAAATGTATTTCGATGGTGCATGCAGCAAGATAGGAAATGGGGCCGGAGTAGTTTTTATCTCACCAGGAGGGAAAACATTCAAATACTCTTTCTTACTGACATTTGAATGCACCAATAACGTAGCTGAGTATGAAGCCCTACTCATTGGCCTAGACATAGCCATCAAATACAAAATAAAAAAGTTGGCTGTCTATGGTGATTCTGAATTGGTCATCTCCCAAGTAAGAGAAAAATATTTATCTAAGAATAAAAGATTAAGACAGTATAGAAATGCAGTTTGGGATAGTGTTGAATTATTTGATGCTTTTTCAATTAGCTGGGTTGATAGGTCTAAAAACATCATGGCAGACTTTTTAGCAAACATTGCATTAAAGAGAGATGATCTAACATTAGGAGGGATCACAGAAGTAGAATTTAAAACTAGACCTACCATCCCTGATAATATACAGAACTGGCAGGTGTTTGACAGCGATGCTGATATAATCAATTTCTTACATTGTGCTGATTATTATGAAAATCAAGAAATTGATTTCAGTGCATTTGTGGAGAAACACGATGGGAAAGAAACCCTATTTGGTCAAGAAGTAGTTCAACTGAAGACAAATAAGATACCCAAAGGGCTTATTGCATTAGAAAAAGCATTTGATGGGCATGATAGATACAAGAAGAAAGAAACACTAGTGATACCTGAGAATCTTGAGGAAGTGAACTTGGGGACTCAGACAACCCCAAAAAATGTATATATTGGGAGGAATCTTGACCAGAAAATCAGAAGTAGAATTATCAATCTACTTAGGAAGTATAGGCATGTGTTTGCTTGGTCATATGATGACTTAAAGGCATATAGAGAGGATCTATTTCAACATGAGATACCACTCAAACCAGATGCAAAACCATTTAGACAGAAACAAAGGCCGATTAATCCTACATTGGCTCCGAAAATGCTGGAGGAACTTACAAAGTTAAGGGATGGAGCTATAATCAAGCCTATTAGACATTCTTCCTGGGTCTCAAACTTAGTACCTGTCAGGAAAAAGAATGGTGACATTAGACTGTGTGTGGATTTCAGAAACCTGAATAAATCTTCTCTCAAAGATAATTATCCTCTTCCCAATATGGAGGCGATATTACAGAAAGTTACTGGATGTGAATTACTATCCATGATGGATGGTTTCTCCGGCTACAATCAAGTAAAGGTTAAGGAGTCTGAACAATTCAAGACCGCATTCACCACTCCGTGGGGAACATATGTATATTTGAGAATGCCATTTGGATTAACTAATGCTGGGGCAACATTTCAAAGAGCGATGGATGTAGCTTTTGCTGAATTGATCAATAAGATTATGATAGTCTATCAAGACGATTTAACAGCATATTCAAAAAAGGCTGAAGATCATTGCACACATCTAGAACAGATATTTGTCAAAGCCCTAGAATATGGAATATCATTGAACCCTAAAAAATGCCAATTTGCAGTAACAGAAGGAAAATTGCTTGGCCATATAGTCTCGAAGGAAGGAGTTAAAATAGATCCTGAAAGGGTGGAGGCAATTGATCAGGTCCCTATTCCAAAAAATGTAAAAGCTATACAATCATTTTTTGGTCAGATAAATTTTGTCAGAAGATTTATACCAAATTTCGCAGAGATTGTTTGTCCTATATCAAGAATGCTGAAGAAGAACTCAGATATGAAATGGACAACAGAAGCAATGGAAGCATTTGATAACATTAAGGAGGCCATCAAACAAGCTCCAGTCTTAATATCCCCTGATTTCGGCAAACCTTTCCAACTTTTTTCATTTGCTTCCTATCATACAGTGGCAGCAGTGTTGTTGCAGAAAAACAATGATGGATATGAACAGCCAATCTCTTTCTTTAGCAAGTCCCTTCAGAATGCAGAGTTGAAGTATGACATTATTGAAAAACAGGCATATGCATTGGTAAAAGCAGTAAAAAACTTTAGACCATATTTGGTAGGGGCTAAAATCATAGCATATGTTCCTAATGCTGCAGTCAAGGATGTACTGATTCAAACTGAGGTCACGGGTAGGAGATGTAGGTGGATCAATAGGATTCAGGAATTCAACATTGAAATCCAAATCACTAAATTAGTAAGAGGACAGGGTCTTGCCAAATTGATGACTGAAAATAATCTAGAAGCTTCCCATATATGTAATATTGATGCAAGTACCAGTATTGAACATACTCCATGGTATACTGATATAGTATATTATCTAACACATATGAAGAGTCCTGAAGGATATGATGATAACAAAAGAAGGACACTCAAACTACAAGCTTCAAAATATGTACTCATTGGTGGAGATCTCTATTGGAAAAATAGAGATGGGGTTCTACTATTATGTTTGGATGAATATCAATCAAAACATATTATGAAGGAATTGCATGAAGGCATGTGCGGAGGACATTTCTCAGCAAAAACTACGGCCCACAAAATTTTGAGGGCAGGGTACTATTGGCCTAAAGTCTTTAACGATTCATACCAGTACACTAGAAAATGTGAAGCATGCCAAAAGTTCTCAGGGAAGTTAAAGTATCATGGAGCACTACCTTTAAAACCTATGCAAGTTGAGGCTCCATTTTATCAGTGGGGTATTGATTTTATAGGTGAAATTTCAGAGAAATCAAGTGGGGGGCACCGATGGATTTTAGTAGCTACTGATTACTTTACAAAATGGGTGGAAGCAATCCCAACCAGACAGGCTACTAGTAAAGTTGTGATAAATTTTCTAATGGATAACATTATATGCAGATTTGGTACTCCTGTAAGACTGATTACTGATAATGGGATGTGCTTTAGATCTGATGAATTCAAAGGTTTTTGCAGCACATATGGTATCACTGTTTCTTATGCTGCTCCTTACCATCCACAGGCCAATGGACAAGACGAATCAAGTAATAAGAGTCTGTTGAAAATCATAAAAAGAATGTTGGATAGAAATAAGAAGGCTTGGGATTCAAAATTAAGAATGGCAGTATGGGCTGACAGGATTACTATAAAAAGGGCAATTGGGAGATCCCCTTATGAATTGGTATATGGAACCCAAGCAAGATTACCATTAGAAAATCTTATACCAATATACAAATTCATTCTCCAGGAAGACCTGAATATCCCTGAACCAATGGAGGAAAGGTTGGAACAATTGGCAGAGCTTGATGAAGCAAGAAGAATGGCTCAGAAACAGAATATTAAATTACAATCACAGGTAAAATATCTCTTTGACAAAAAGGCCAAAGAAAGAAAGTTTGAAATTAATGATCTGGTACTAATGTGGAATGCAAGATGTCAAGACAAAGGAAAACATGGAAAATTTGAAGCCCTGTGGTTGGGTCCTTTTGTTATCACTGGCAAGGGAGGTGATGATTCTTACTATGTACAGAATATGTCAGGAGAGGAGCAGGAATTGCCAGTACATGGGCAATACTTGAAGCAGTTCTTTTCATAAACATGTACAAAGAGAATTGAATGTTGCCAGTGCATGGACAACATTCAAATAATTCTCAAAAATATTTTTCCATGCACAGTAGTCTAGGAATCATTCCCGCTCCCCATCATTTGTTCCTTTCCTTTTTCCAGTTCCATAAAACCTCACCCCAAAAATAATAAAAGATGTGGTCTACTTCCCCAGGAGATTTGGATCCTTGTATACTCACAGGGAGTATTCATCCCAGACAGAGCCACTGTTAGCACAGTAAAATTTTCAAAATTTTACTATTCCCTTATTCCATCATATTTGAATAAACCCTAAAGGAATATCCCAAAAGGACCACAATATAAAATTTTTGTATTTCATAAAAAGTCTAGGGATGAACAGTGTAAAAAATCATCAAAATCAATCCATCGGCATAAGGTCGTGTGGCTTACACCGATACACAGCGAATTGTTTGAAAACAACCATCGGCGTGAAAATAGAGATCGGAAGAAGAATCATGGAGCTCACCGATGGAGTAAGCAACACCGATGACTTTACATCGGCAAGAAAGGCAAGTGGTCATGCCGATCGGTATGACAAATATCTATCGGATGATCTTTTAGAAGTTGCCCCGACGATATATATCATACCGATGAAGCACTTTCGGCAAGAGTTTCACCGAACAGCATGCGAGGGTAACAAAGCAATAGTCATCGGTGAGAAATGAACCATCGGAATAGAAAACAAGTAAGTCTCCGACGATCAAAAGTCCTGGCGATAAGAAAGTTATCGGCGAGACTCACAGCGATGCATCTTCATCGGGATAGCTTGACACATCGGAACAAAAGAAGCAAGTCTTGCCGATTCATAAGTCACGGCGATCAAAAGATATTGGTGACACATTACTAAGCTTTGCCCGATGAAGGATGTGATAAAGGGCATCGGGGAGATGATTTCGATCGGGGTATCTTGAGAAAGCTATCCCGATAGAGAATGTCATTCCGATAAAGATAAAAGTTCATACATAAACAGACTATCGGTAAGACAATAAAGATCGGGGAGACATAATTTTAGTATCCCGATGGTCTCAATCTTCCCGATAAGCAAAGTATATCGGTGGGACTTGCCATATCGCGGAGAGATCTAAAACCCTTGGCGATGAAGGAAATCATGCCGATGGTCACACCCACTTGAAATATGATACTACATGGCATCGGGGATACAATTGAGGGGTCACGCCGATTGACCGTCCGCGCCATAAAAAAGGGTTGAGGTCGTCCAGACATTTAAAAAAGCACGCCGATAGGAAGAGTTATGGCGATGTGACACTTCACAGCGATGAACATTGAATTGATCAGATAATTAATACAAAACGGCTACAAAGTTCATACGATCATTATAATTGCAAAAAACCGTCCGAGAGCAGAATACAGAAGAATTCTCAGGGCAAAAGCAAAGGCTTCCAATTCCAGTCATCGAGCGACAGGTACACATACACAAACCACTATATTACCTGTATTTGAATTTCCTGCCAAATTTTTCAAAACAAATGGAAACTTCGGGGAAAGGAAAAGGAAGAAAATCACAAGGAGAAACCAGTAAACCGAAGAAACAAAAAACTGATCAAACCCCTGAAGAAAAAGTGAAAGACAGGAAACTAAATCAGGACTTGATTGATCAGTTGCCTGGGTCAGCTCCCAAGGCCAGGAGGTCTGCCCAACTCAGGGCAGAAGTAGAAAAATTAGAAGACAAACATAAGCGCCTGGGAGATATTTGGACCCCAATTAGGGGATATGAACTCTTCAGGTTTCATTACAACAGAAGATTTAGAAATGCCCCTGTGTCAAACCCATGGCACATGAATTTAGGCAAACTGGTTGTACCTAATGTATTCTTGAATGTAGAACTCCTGCAACTATTAGCCAGGCATTACAATTCAGGCCTGAAAGCTATCTGCAACCCTCAGGGAGAACCAATTATACACCTATCAAAAAATGCTATTTGTGAGGTGTATGATTTGGATGATTTGTGCACTGTCCCTGTTGTTTATGAAGATTTGGATAAAGAATACTGGAGAATGGATACAACCTACAATGGATGGAGGTTACCCATTCATAGACCCAGGATTGAAGGAGAAGTGATACCCTTGACTGAGAATGATGGCCCTCCCTTTCATGTATCCATCTTTGAACCATACATTCAATATACTTACTATTCTGTAGGTCAAGTCCTTGGCTCAGAGGTCCCTGAGTTCATGGCTATTCCTCTAATGGTCATAACCTCTGATATTCAATGTCACAATGCCAGACAGTTTGATTATGCCTCCTATGTTGCTACTAGAATAGACTCTGGTCTATCTGCAATGAAAAACAATGCTCCAGCATGCTCTTTTGAGCATTACTCGATGCTCATGCATATGGTCTTATACTACGGCCAGGAAGTAGGATTGTGGCCAAATGAGCTTCAAGTTGTTGCTGCAGGTAAGAAAGGGGAGAAGATACCTGTACAAATGTGGACCAGAATCTGGGATAGCAGGTATGCTAACTCCAGCTATGCTCAATTTGAGGAGCATTGTGTTAAAGTGCTGTATAGGTATTTCAACCACCCCTGTGAATATTCAATTTCAGATGAAATAAAAAGATTCCTCAGGCCAAAAGATTTTGGTGGCCCCCCTGCTGTCACTCATAATTGGGGAGACTGGTATTGTTTTGAGGACGCTACCATGATCAGAGTGTATGGTTTTGAGGATGCTCCCTTTATATTGCCTAAAACTGTCCCTGACAGGATTGCATATCTGGAAATAATTAGGCAAATGCATTGTTCCAATGTCATGCATCTAAGTTCGCATGATAAACAATCATTCATGCCTAGTACTCTGTGTTTTGGAGATTTTACTGTGGTTTCAAAAGAAGGGTACAATCTCA
Source organism: Cunninghamia lanceolata (assembly GCA_027924645.1). Lineage (NCBI taxonomy): Eukaryota > Viridiplantae > Streptophyta > Pinopsida > Cupressales > Cupressaceae > Cunninghamia > Cunninghamia lanceolata. Next base: position 5,578,817 of record BSBN01000848.1, on the reverse strand, counting down.
TTTTGGATAAACTAATGCATTATAACATGGTGACTGCTGAGGTGAGGAAAGGGTTTGACCCTGAGGGTTTCATTGACTATGCAAGAAGAAAACAAAATCTCAGTGGATACATGCACATACATTATCCACATGATGATGTCATTAGAAATTTGGAAGAGGCTGAAGTCGATTTGGTGGTGGAGAAATATAACAGAGATTTGAATGAAAAGAAAAAGCAGTTGGCAGAAGTTGAAGTGGTATCCTCTGAAGAGGAAGAATTGACTGAACAGCCACAAGATAAGACAACAGAAATGTCTAAAAGAAAAATGCAACAATATCAGCCTCCGGTTGTGATACATGATGAGGAGGGATCTGCCGATGAAGATCCACGCCAAAAAGCTTATGATTCTTTTGTGTCAGATGATACATTCATTCATTCAAAGGAATTTAAATCATTCCTGTATAAATACAAGGGAAAGGAAATTAGAGAGTCAGTAGATAATGTTTCTGCTGACAATGAAAAACAGTTATTGGAGATGTTAAAGGAGACAGTGGACAAGGAAATGCAGGACATGACACCAAGCAGAGGCAGACAGCTGCTTAAAGATGCGGGGGTTATGATTTTTCCCGGCTTAGATCTAAATTCTGCTCTGGTTTTTGATAGTTTTTTGAATAATGCTGATGATAAGTATAAGCTTACTCCAGAAGGAGTTAATGAAGTCTATATGGGAACAAGATACAACAATGATGAAAATTCTTTAATGATATGGGCATTGTATCCTCCCCATAAGAAGACGGCCATAATAGACACTGAGAAAACTTTTGGCCATGTTATGACTTTTAGAGCAGGTGAGACTGACCCCATAATTACTGCAGACATTGGTATCAATGTTGCAAAATTGAATAAAGCACAAGCTCAGATGTTAATCAAGGAAAGGGATGCCTACAAGCTGAATTGTGAAAGATTAACAAAGGAGAATGACTACTTGAAGGATGCTGTTAAGAGCACCTTTGGGCAATCTACGAAGAGAATAACTCAAGGTGAAAGCTCACAAAGTAGTCAAGAGATATCCCATGATCAAGCCAAACAAATTCAAATAGATGCATTTGTTACAATACTGCAGAGCAGGTATGCAAACATGGTACGGTGGTTAAACCAGTTTTGGGATAACTACTCGGAAAATCATAAAGCAGTCAAAGAACATGAGAGGCTTGATCAGAGGATACAAGAAAAGGTGATCGAGTTGCAAAACAGAGGTACCCCTGATAGCACAGATGTCTCTGATGCAAGAGCATTACTCAAAAGGCACCAGAATTATTATGATAAACTCAAAGCTGATGCTAAGGAAGGGACTGATGCATCAGACGCAGGGGTGCCCAGAATATTCAAAGATAATGGAGAGGTAAAGAGCAAAGAAGAGTGGACTATTGATTGTCAAGTTATATTACACAAAGCCACAGGAGCCCTAAAAGATAAAGCCTCTGTATCTACAGAAGTTTGCAAGCAACTGGAGGAAATGATCACCCTCGATATAATCACCAGGAGTGCAGTCGAGCTTACTGATTCTCACCGTGCGCAGGAGTACTTGGATCATCTAACAAAAGTCTATTTATGGCTAAACAGAGCCTAGTTAAGATTATGTAATTATTGTTTGTTAAAATCTCAAGAGACTTATTGAAGAGTTGTATCTCTTCTTGAAGATATCTATATAAGTTCAAACAATCTATGCTGAAAAATCATCAGCAGTAGAAGATATTTAGATATACATATACATAATATTCCAGAATGATCATGTTGCATATTTTATTTTAAAGAAGAAATTTGAAGTTCTCTGATTCAGTATTTCCATTTGGGTATCAGTTATTTGTTGAAATTATTCAATTGTGTGGCTGTCTCCATTTCTGCATTTCCCTGTTATTCAGATTAAACTATCAAGTATACATTTAATCTGTCAATACACATTCGCTGTATCTGTGTGATCAATTCGGTTGGTATCCATCCTAAGGAATTAAACCCTTCTGATTTATTCACAGTAACCTGGAAGTAGTAAGTTGGGATTACTAAGTAGAGCCATATAATTAGGATTGACACACTGTCTCCAGTAAAATATTATCTGTAATCTTGTCTTTTCATTTCATTTGGCTCCTTCAAGTAAGGATTAAAGTACCTTCTGGTGAATTATAAGATCTCTGATTTTATTTGGTTGGATTATCAAGAAGAGTCTGTCAGTCATTTATTTGCACGTTTATACAAGCTATAAACCAGAACTGTGCCAAATATCTAGAATTATTACCATTTAGAAACTACTGTTCTCAGTCCTTCAAATTGACTCTGTTACCCAACAAGGCACTGGTCTCACTCAACTCATTAATTAAAACCTTTTGATATTGCTTATACAATTTCTGCCAATCACTTATTAAACATTACATATAGAATTAATTAGTCAGCTTTGTCATCTATCATACATCCTATGCCATTGTAGATAGACCTAGTTAGTCCATTCATCAAACTCAGACTGCTTTAATATTTTAAGGTTCACCCGCCTAGGTGTAGCAGGACCTAAAGTGTAGGAAATCATCAAACCTTGAAGGTTGATTTCGTCAAGTTAGTTCAAAAACGTTGCAAATCCAAATATAGAGCCTGGCATCCTCTTAGGATTAGTAACTTGCATTTTTGAGACCTAACAAATTGGCGACTCTGCTGGGGAACTTAGTAAAAAGACCTTAGAATTTAGTCCTTTCTTTCATAGAGTCATTTAAAATTTCTTTTTGGTAACTCTGCTGGTGACAAAGAACCTTACAGATAAAAATACAAACTTTTCCTATTCAATAGGTGGCGACTCTAGTTACAATCATAACAAAAAATTTCAAATGGATGTTAGGAGATCCAAGATGGAAGGCAGAAACTTGCAGTCATCTCCACCACTTAGAAACATCTCCAAAAGAAATATGAATCCAAAATATTCCCACCAAGACAATAATCTAGATATCCAGGAGAATGATTCAGAACAAAATATTGCAATTCACAATAAATTCACACCTCTACATGATTCAAACGAGAACCTCAGTGGAGCAACTGATGATATTTTGGCAAGGTACAGACCCACTCCTCAAGAACAGCGGGATCATGATGCAAAGGTCATGAGGGATATTGATAGGAACCAGGCTGAACATGATTTCAAGGTCTCGTTTGACCAGGGAGAAGAGATAGGATATGAATTGTCAAATCAGGGAATAAATGACAATCCAGAATATCAGGAAATAAATAATCAAGACATGAGTGATGAGAAAAAGGAAATACTCATGCTCAGGAAAGAACTCGAAAGGTACAAAATACAAGAGGAGAAGGAGTTATTGCAGCAAGAAATTCAACAGAGGAGAAATAAAGCCAAAATAGCTCCCCCCAAATATGTACCCCCGCATAGAGGGAATATTTCAAGGAATACACAACAAAATACAAATAGTGCTCAAAACTCACATGCTTCTGGAAGTCATCAGAACACTATTTCCCAAATCCCCAGACCACCTCCCATAAGTAATGCATCCCTACATGTGGCAAATAATTACCCACCCCCTGGTCAACAATATTATAGGCCACAAAATCAACACATAAATCCCCATATGAACCAACATCAACAATATGCATATCATCAGCCACCAGGTGGATATAATTACTATCCCAATCCACCACATCTCAATTTTCCTCCCCAAAACCTTGCTAATATATGCAGTCAATTTGATTTAACTGGATATCAGTTATATCCATATCCTATGGATAGTACTTGGAGAAACATGGTTCCCAAGTTTACTGGAAACAATGCAGTATCTGCAGAAGATCATATCAGAAGTTTTAATGCTTTTGTACAGGATATAGGTATGGACTGGGAAGACATTAGGATGAGGTTATTTATGATGTCCCTCACTGAAGATGCCAGAGATTGGTTTAATAGCTTGCCCGATGCATCAATCAATTCAATGACTGATTTCCATAACCAGTTTAAGGATCAGTATGGTAACCAATACGCTCCTGAGTTTGCCTTACATGAACTAATAAGTATACAGAAGTATCAAAATGAATCAGTATTCGATTTCAACCTGAAGTTTTCCAAGTTGCATAATAAGGTACCGCATGGAGCCAAGTTATCTGACCAGGCAGCACTGAGTATCTATATGAAGGCATTTGACCCTAAAACAGGATATGAACTCAGAAACCGGTGTCCTGCAACGTTGGCTGAAGCACAGAAAATAGCCATAACTATTGAAAATAATAGAAAAGCTGCAGGAATGGTCAGTAAAAGGGAAAATCATAGAAGTCTTCAGAATCCAAATGCTCAACAGATTAAACCAGAGGGTCAGCATAGGCAGGATAGACCTAGGTTACATGATATGCCTTACAATACAAATTGGAAGGATGGAAGACCTATTGACAACAACAGAAAGCAGCCATATGGAAAGGATACTCCTGATCCATTGAAGAGAAATATGGCACATATGGCAGAAAATAAACCTTGGTGTTCTGTATGTAACTTGCCACATTCACCTGAATACTGTGAGGTAGCTAAATCAATACAGCAAGAGGAAATGCTATATAACTATAATAGAGATAATCACACCATTAATATGATGCAGGATACACCATGTGTGGTAACAGAAGATTATTCTTCTTCAGAGGAAGAAGGGTATGAGTATGATGTAGGGAACCAAAAATATCATGTTAACATGGGAGAACAGCAAGTATTCTCAGACCAGGAAGATATTTATGACAATAAACCATATGGTCAATGGAGAAAACCTACTGAGGATGAAAAAGAAGCTCTCACAGTAGCTGCAGTGGCTCAAGCTCGAAACACTTATAACTTAAGGAATAGAACAATAAATGCTGGGCAGGGAACTCCTGGGAGTGTATTCATAAAAGACCAGAATAACAAGGGGAATAATACAAAATCATCACCTAAAGAACCAGAAAAGGGGGATAAAAATAAAATGAAAGAAAATATAGAAAAAGAGAATACAAAAACAGAAAAGAATGACCAAATCATAACCCCTTCTTTTGACATTGCACAGGCAGTGTCTCAGGTGAAGATATCAGTCCCACTCTTAGAGATGATGAAAATAGATAAATATAGGAGTACAGTCGTCAAGATGATTTCTGATACACCTAATCCAAAACATAAAGGGTTTGAAAAAACAACAAATAATGTGCATCAAGAAAATTTTAAGATGCCTGAGGTATACCTTGGTGACACACTTACAAAAAATCCCTCACAGGTAGATCCATTCTATACTACACTAGTAATCAAGAACAGAATAGTCAGGAATTGTATGATTGATTCAGGTGCTGCTATGAATATCATGCCTATAGCAGTGATGAAAGAATTAGGGATGTGGGTTGATACTACGTATGGCCAATGTTATGCAATGGATAACAGATCTATTCCAGTAGTTGGTATTATGAAAGATGTAGAAATAAAACTTGCTTCATATCCTGAGGCAACATATAACATTGACATCACTGTGGTTGATATCCCACCGTATTATGGAATGCTGTTATCAAGGCAGTGGGCTGCAATGGCAGGAGGCAATGTTCAATTAGATCTATCATATGCCACCATACCAGTAGGTGACAAAGAAATCAAGTTGTGCAGAGAACCAAGGTATGACAATATTATAGAAAGAATGGACCGGCATCAGGTGAATTTCTTTTGTGACACAGATTTAGGGGTTTTCAAAGTTGGAGAGACTACCCCAGAATTGCATAACACTGACCCAATACACACTGAATCTATGAAAAAAGAAAATGATTTGTGGAAAATGTATTTCGATGGTGCATGCAGCAAGATAGGAAATGGGGCCGGAGTAGTTTTTATCTCACCAGGAGGGAAAACATTCAAATACTCTTTCTTACTGACATTTGAATGCACCAATAACGTAGCTGAGTATGAAGCCCTACTCATTGGCCTAGACATAGCCATCAAATACAAAATAAAAAAGTTGGCTGTCTATGGTGATTCTGAATTGGTCATCTCCCAAGTAAGAGAAAAATATTTATCTAAGAATAAAAGATTAAGACAGTATAGAAATGCAGTTTGGGATAGTGTTGAATTATTTGATGCTTTTTCAATTAGCTGGGTTGATAGGTCTAAAAACATCATGGCAGACTTTTTAGCAAACATTGCATTAAAGAGAGATGATCTAACATTAGGAGGGATCACAGAAGTAGAATTTAAAACTAGACCTACCATCCCTGATAATATACAGAACTGGCAGGTGTTTGACAGCGATGCTGATATAATCAATTTCTTACATTGTGCTGATTATTATGAAAATCAAGAAATTGATTTCAGTGCATTTGTGGAGAAACACGATGGGAAAGAAACCCTATTTGGTCAAGAAGTAGTTCAACTGAAGACAAATAAGATACCCAAAGGGCTTATTGCATTAGAAAAAGCATTTGATGGGCATGATAGATACAAGAAGAAAGAAACACTAGTGATACCTGAGAATCTTGAGGAAGTGAACTTGGGGACTCAGACAACCCCAAAAAATGTATATATTGGGAGGAATCTTGACCAGAAAATCAGAAGTAGAATTATCAATCTACTTAGGAAGTATAGGCATGTGTTTGCTTGGTCATATGATGACTTAAAGGCATATAGAGAGGATCTATTTCAACATGAGATACCACTCAAACCAGATGCAAAACCATTTAGACAGAAACAAAGGCCGATTAATCCTACATTGGCTCCGAAAATGCTGGAGGAACTTACAAAGTTAAGGGATGGAGCTATAATCAAGCCTATTAGACATTCTTCCTGGGTCTCAAACTTAGTACCTGTCAGGAAAAAGAATGGTGACATTAGACTGTGTGTGGATTTCAGAAACCTGAATAAATCTTCTCTCAAAGATAATTATCCTCTTCCCAATATGGAGGCGATATTACAGAAAGTTACTGGATGTGAATTACTATCCATGATGGATGGTTTCTCCGGCTACAATCAAGTAAAGGTTAAGGAGTCTGAACAATTCAAGACCGCATTCACCACTCCGTGGGGAACATATGTATATTTGAGAATGCCATTTGGATTAACTAATGCTGGGGCAACATTTCAAAGAGCGATGGATGTAGCTTTTGCTGAATTGATCAATAAGATTATGATAGTCTATCAAGACGATTTAACAGCATATTCAAAAAAGGCTGAAGATCATTGCACACATCTAGAACAGATATTTGTCAAAGCCCTAGAATATGGAATATCATTGAACCCTAAAAAATGCCAATTTGCAGTAACAGAAGGAAAATTGCTTGGCCATATAGTCTCGAAGGAAGGAGTTAAAATAGATCCTGAAAGGGTGGAGGCAATTGATCAGGTCCCTATTCCAAAAAATGTAAAAGCTATACAATCATTTTTTGGTCAGATAAATTTTGTCAGAAGATTTATACCAAATTTCGCAGAGATTGTTTGTCCTATATCAAGAATGCTGAAGAAGAACTCAGATATGAAATGGACAACAGAAGCAATGGAAGCATTTGATAACATTAAGGAGGCCATCAAACAAGCTCCAGTCTTAATATCCCCTGATTTCGGCAAACCTTTCCAACTTTTTTCATTTGCTTCCTATCATACAGTGGCAGCAGTGTTGTTGCAGAAAAACAATGATGGATATGAACAGCCAATCTCTTTCTTTAGCAAGTCCCTTCAGAATGCAGAGTTGAAGTATGACATTATTGAAAAACAGGCATATGCATTGGTAAAAGCAGTAAAAAACTTTAGACCATATTTGGTAGGGGCTAAAATCATAGCATATGTTCCTAATGCTGCAGTCAAGGATGTACTGATTCAAACTGAGGTCACGGGTAGGAGATGTAGGTGGATCAATAGGATTCAGGAATTCAACATTGAAATCCAAATCACTAAATTAGTAAGAGGACAGGGTCTTGCCAAATTGATGACTGAAAATAATCTAGAAGCTTCCCATATATGTAATATTGATGCAAGTACCAGTATTGAACATACTCCATGGTATACTGATATAGTATATTATCTAACACATATGAAGAGTCCTGAAGGATATGATGATAACAAAAGAAGGACACTCAAACTACAAGCTTCAAAATATGTACTCATTGGTGGAGATCTCTATTGGAAAAATAGAGATGGGGTTCTACTATTATGTTTGGATGAATATCAATCAAAACATATTATGAAGGAATTGCATGAAGGCATGTGCGGAGGACATTTCTCAGCAAAAACTACGGCCCACAAAATTTTGAGGGCAGGGTACTATTGGCCTAAAGTCTTTAACGATTCATACCAGTACACTAGAAAATGTGAAGCATGCCAAAAGTTCTCAGGGAAGTTAAAGTATCATGGAGCACTACCTTTAAAACCTATGCAAGTTGAGGCTCCATTTTATCAGTGGGGTATTGATTTTATAGGTGAAATTTCAGAGAAATCAAGTGGGGGGCACCGATGGATTTTAGTAGCTACTGATTACTTTACAAAATGGGTGGAAGCAATCCCAACCAGACAGGCTACTAGTAAAGTTGTGATAAATTTTCTAATGGATAACATTATATGCAGATTTGGTACTCCTGTAAGACTGATTACTGATAATGGGATGTGCTTTAGATCTGATGAATTCAAAGGTTTTTGCAGCACATATGGTATCACTGTTTCTTATGCTGCTCCTTACCATCCACAGGCCAATGGACAAGACGAATCAAGTAATAAGAGTCTGTTGAAAATCATAAAAAGAATGTTGGATAGAAATAAGAAGGCTTGGGATTCAAAATTAAGAATGGCAGTATGGGCTGACAGGATTACTATAAAAAGGGCAATTGGGAGATCCCCTTATGAATTGGTATATGGAACCCAAGCAAGATTACCATTAGAAAATCTTATACCAATATACAAATTCATTCTCCAGGAAGACCTGAATATCCCTGAACCAATGGAGGAAAGGTTGGAACAATTGGCAGAGCTTGATGAAGCAAGAAGAATGGCTCAGAAACAGAATATTAAATTACAATCACAGGTAAAATATCTCTTTGACAAAAAGGCCAAAGAAAGAAAGTTTGAAATTAATGATCTGGTACTAATGTGGAATGCAAGATGTCAAGACAAAGGAAAACATGGAAAATTTGAAGCCCTGTGGTTGGGTCCTTTTGTTATCACTGGCAAGGGAGGTGATGATTCTTACTATGTACAGAATATGTCAGGAGAGGAGCAGGAATTGCCAGTACATGGGCAATACTTGAAGCAGTTCTTTTCATAAACATGTACAAAGAGAATTGAATGTTGCCAGTGCATGGACAACATTCAAATAATTCTCAAAAATATTTTTCCATGCACAGTAGTCTAGGAATCATTCCCGCTCCCCATCATTTGTTCCTTTCCTTTTTCCAGTTCCATAAAACCTCACCCCAAAAATAATAAAAGATGTGGTCTACTTCCCCAGGAGATTTGGATCCTTGTATACTCACAGGGAGTATTCATCCCAGACAGAGCCACTGTTAGCACAGTAAAATTTTCAAAATTTTACTATTCCCTTATTCCATCATATTTGAATAAACCCTAAAGGAATATCCCAAAAGGACCACAATATAAAATTTTTGTATTTCATAAAAAGTCTAGGGATGAACAGTGTAAAAAATCATCAAAATCAATCCATCGGCATAAGGTCGTGTGGCTTACACCGATACACAGCGAATTGTTTGAAAACAACCATCGGCGTGAAAATAGAGATCGGAAGAAGAATCATGGAGCTCACCGATGGAGTAAGCAACACCGATGACTTTACATCGGCAAGAAAGGCAAGTGGTCATGCCGATCGGTATGACAAATATCTATCGGATGATCTTTTAGAAGTTGCCCCGACGATATATATCATACCGATGAAGCACTTTCGGCAAGAGTTTCACCGAACAGCATGCGAGGGTAACAAAGCAATAGTCATCGGTGAGAAATGAACCATCGGAATAGAAAACAAGTAAGTCTCCGACGATCAAAAGTCCTGGCGATAAGAAAGTTATCGGCGAGACTCACAGCGATGCATCTTCATCGGGATAGCTTGACACATCGGAACAAAAGAAGCAAGTCTTGCCGATTCATAAGTCACGGCGATCAAAAGATATTGGTGACACATTACTAAGCTTTGCCCGATGAAGGATGTGATAAAGGGCATCGGGGAGATGATTTCGATCGGGGTATCTTGAGAAAGCTATCCCGATAGAGAATGTCATTCCGATAAAGATAAAAGTTCATACATAAACAGACTATCGGTAAGACAATAAAGATCGGGGAGACATAATTTTAGTATCCCGATGGTCTCAATCTTCCCGATAAGCAAAGTATATCGGTGGGACTTGCCATATCGCGGAGAGATCTAAAACCCTTGGCGATGAAGGAAATCATGCCGATGGTCACACCCACTTGAAATATGATACTACATGGCATCGGGGATACAATTGAGGGGTCACGCCGATTGACCGTCCGCGCCATAAAAAAGGGTTGAGGTCGTCCAGACATTTAAAAAAGCACGCCGATAGGAAGAGTTATGGCGATGTGACACTTCACAGCGATGAACATTGAATTGATCAGATAATTAATACAAAACGGCTACAAAGTTCATACGATCATTATAATTGCAAAAAACCGTCCGAGAGCAGAATACAGAAGAATTCTCAGGGCAAAAGCAAAGGCTTCCAATTCCAGTCATCGAGCGACAGGTACACATACACAAACCACTATATTACCTGTATTTGAATTTCCTGCCAAATTTTTCAAAACAAATGGAAACTTCGGGGAAAGGAAAAGGAAGAAAATCACAAGGAGAAACCAGTAAACCGAAGAAACAAAAAACTGATCAAACCCCTGAAGAAAAAGTGAAAGACAGGAAACTAAATCAGGACTTGATTGATCAGTTGCCTGGGTCAGCTCCCAAGGCCAGGAGGTCTGCCCAACTCAGGGCAGAAGTAGAAAAATTAGAAGACAAACATAAGCGCCTGGGAGATATTTGGACCCCAATTAGGGGATATGAACTCTTCAGGTTTCATTACAACAGAAGATTTAGAAATGCCCCTGTGTCAAACCCATGGCACATGAATTTAGGCAAACTGGTTGTACCTAATGTATTCTTGAATGTAGAACTCCTGCAACTATTAGCCAGGCATTACAATTCAGGCCTGAAAGCTATCTGCAACCCTCAGGGAGAACCAATTATACACCTATCAAAAAATGCTATTTGTGAGGTGTATGATTTGGATGATTTGTGCACTGTCCCTGTTGTTTATGAAGATTTGGATAAAGAATACTGGAGAATGGATACAACCTACAATGGATGGAGGTTACCCATTCATAGACCCAGGATTGAAGGAGAAGTGATACCCTTGACTGAGAATGATGGCCCTCCCTTTCATGTATCCATCTTTGAACCATACATTCAATATACTTACTATTCTGTAGGTCAAGTCCTTGGCTCAGAGGTCCCTGAGTTCATGGCTATTCCTCTAATGGTCATAACCTCTGATATTCAATGTCACAATGCCAGACAGTTTGATTATGCCTCCTATGTTGCTACTAGAATAGACTCTGGTCTATCTGCAATGAAAAACAATGCTCCAGCATGCTCTTTTGAGCATTACTCGATGCTCATGCATATGGTCTTATACTACGGCCAGGAAGTAGGATTGTGGCCAAATGAGCTTCAAGTTGTTGCTGCAGGTAAGAAAGGGGAGAAGATACCTGTACAAATGTGGACCAGAATCTGGGATAGCAGGTATGCTAACTCCAGCTATGCTCAATTTGAGGAGCATTGTGTTAAAGTGCTGTATAGGTATTTCAACCACCCCTGTGAATATTCAATTTCAGATGAAATAAAAAGATTCCTCAGGCCAAAAGATTTTGGTGGCCCCCCTGCTGTCACTCATAATTGGGGAGACTGGTATTGTTTTGAGGACGCTACCATGATCAGAGTGTATGGTTTTGAGGATGCTCCCTTTATATTGCCTAAAACTGTCCCTGACAGGATTGCATATCTGGAAATAATTAGGCAAATGCATTGTTCCAATGTCATGCATCTAAGTTCGCATGATAAACAATCATTCATGCCTAGTACTCTGTGTTTTGGAGATTTTACTGTGGTTTCAAAAGAAGGGTACAATCTCATTTTGGATAAACTAATGCATTATAACATGGTGACTGCTGAGGTGAGGAAAGGGTTTGACCCTGAGGGTTTCATTGACTATGCAAGAAGAAAACAAAATCTCAGTGGATACATGCACATACATTATCCACATGATGATGTCATTAGAAATTTGGAAGAGGCTGAAGTCGATTTGGTGGTGGAGAAATATAACAGAGATTTGAATGAAAAGAAAAAGCAGTTGGCAGAAGTTGAAGTGGTATCCTCTGAAGAGGAAGAATTGACTGAACAGCCACAAGATAAGACAACAGAAATGTCTAAAAGAAAAATGCAACAATATCAGCCTCCGGTTGTGATACATGATGAGGAGGGATCTGCCGATGAAGATCCACGCCAAAAAGCTTATGATTCTTTTGTGTCAGATGATACATTCATTCATTCAAAGGAATTTAAATCATTCCTGTATAAATACAAGGGAAAGGAAATTAGAGAGTCAGTAGATAATGTTTCTGCTGACAATGAAAAACAGTTATTGGAGATGTTAAAGGAGACAGTGGACAAGGAAATGCAGGACATGACACCAAGCAGAGGCAGACAGCTGCTTAAAGATGCGGGGGTTATGATTTTTCCCGGCTTAGATCTAAATTCTGCTCTGGTTTTTGATAGTTTTTTGAATAATGCTGATGATAAGTATAAGCTTACTCCAGAAGGAGTTAATGAAGTCTATATGGGAACAAGATACAACAATGATGAAAATTCTTTAATGATATGGGCATTGTATCCTCCCCATAAGAAGACGGCCATAATAGACACTGAGAAAACTTTTGGCCATGTTATGACTTTTAGAGCAGGTGAGACTGACCCCATAATTACTGCAGACATTGGTATCAATGTTGCAAAATTGAATAAAGCACAAGCTCAGATGTTAATCAAGGAAAGGGATGCCTACAAGCTGAATTGTGAAAGATTAACAAAGGAGAATGACTACTTGAAGGATGCTGTTAAGAGCACCTTTGGGCAATCTACGAAGAGAATAACTCAAGGTGAAAGCTCACAAAGTAGTCAAGAGATATCCCATGATCAAGCCAAACAAATTCAAATAGATGCATTTGTTACAATACTGCAGAGCAGGTATGCAAACATGGTACGGTGGTTAAACCAGTTTTGGGATAACTACTCGGAAAATCATAAAGCAGTCAAAGAACATGAGAGGCTTGATCAGAGGATACAAGAAAAGGTGATCGAGTTGCAAAACAGAGGTACCCCTGATAGCACAGATGTCTCTGATGCAAGAGCATTACTCAAAAGGCACCAGAATTATTATGATAAACTCAAAGCTGATGCTAAGGAAGGGACTGATGCATCAGACGCAGGGGTGCCCAGAATATTCAAAGATAATGGAGAGGTAAAGAGCAAAGAAGAGTGGACTATTGATTGTCAAGTTATATTACACAAAGCCACAGGAGCCCTAAAAGATAAAGCCTCTGTATCTACAGAAGTTTGCAAGCAACTGGAGGAAATGATCACCCTCGATATAATCACCAGGAGTGCAGTCGAGCTTACTGATTCTCACCGTGCGCAGGAGTACTTGGATCATCTAACAAAAGTCTATTTATGGCTAAACAGAGCCTAGTTAAGATTATGTAATTATTGTTTGTTAAAATCTCAAGAGACTTATTGAAGAGTTGTATCTCTTCTTGAAGATATCTATATAAGTTCAAACAATCTATGCTGAAAAATCATCAGCAGTAGAAGATATTTAGATATACATATACATAATATTCCAGAATGATCATGTTGCATATTTTATTTTAAAGAAGAAATTTGAAGTTCTCTGATTCAGTATTTCCATTTGGGTATCAGTTATTTGTTGAAATTATTCAATTGTGTGGCTGTCTCCATTTCTGCATTTCCCTGTTATTCAGATTAAACTATCAAGTATACATTTAATCTGTCAATACACATTCGCTGTATCTGTGTGATCAATTCGGTTGGTATCCATCCTAAGGAATTAAACCCTTCTGATTTATTCACAGTAACCTGGAAGTAGTAAGTTGGGATTACTAAGTAGAGCCATATAATTAGGATTGACACACTGTCTCCAGTAAAATATTATCTGTAATCTTGTCTTTTCATTTCATTTGGCTCCTTCAAGTAAGGATTAAAGTACCTTCTGGTGAATTATAAGATCTCTGATTTTATTTGGTTGGATTATCAAGAAGAGTCTGTCAGTCATTTATTTGCACGTTTATACAAGCTATAAACCAGAACTGTGCCAAATATCTAGAATTATTACCATTTAGAAACTACTGTTCTCAGTCCTTCAAATTGACTCTGTTACCCAACAAGGCACTGGTCTCACTCAACTCATTAATTAAAACCTTTTGATATTGCTTATACAATTTCTGCCAATCACTTATTAAACATTACATATAGAATTAATTAGTCAGCTTTGTCATCTATCATACATCCTATGCCATTGTAGATAGACCTAGTTAGTCCATTCATCAAACTCAGACTGCTTTAATATTTTAAGGTTCACCCGCCTAGGTGTAGCAGGACCTAAAGTGTAGGAAATCATCAAACCTTGAAGGTTGATTTCGTCAAGTTAGTTCAAAAACGTTGCAAATCCAAATATAGAGCCTGGCATCCTCTTAGGATTAGTAACTTGCATTTTTGAGACCTAACAGGATTAAGGCTATGGAAGAAGAACTAGTGCATATTGAAAAGAATCAGACATTGGAACTTGTTCCAAGACTTGCAAAAAATGTAATTGGAACTAAGTGGGTATTCTGGAACAAACTGAATGAGAATGGAAAAGTGGTAAGAAACAAGTCAAGGCTTGTGTGTAAAGGTTACTCATAAGTAGAAGGAATAGACTATGAGGAAACTTATGCTCTAGTTGTAAGAATGGAGGCCATCAGGATA
This sequence comes from Cunninghamia lanceolata, assembly GCA_027924645.1. Lineage (NCBI taxonomy): Eukaryota > Viridiplantae > Streptophyta > Pinopsida > Cupressales > Cupressaceae > Cunninghamia > Cunninghamia lanceolata. The sequence goes on along the minus strand of BSBN01000848.1, from coordinate 5,563,766 downwards.
TTTTTGGCTTTTGCATCACATAAGGATTTCAAAGTATATCAAATGGTAGTGAAGTCTGCTTTCTTGAATGGTGAATTGGAAGAAGTATACATAGAACAACCGGATGGATTTTAGTTATTAGATAAATTGGATATGGTTTGCAGATTGAAAAAGGCACTATAAAGATTAAAGCAAGCCCCCAGAGTTTGGTATGCAAGGCTAGACAAGTATTTATTACAACAAGGATTCAATAAAGGTACCGCATATAGCAATTTGTACATCAAAGTAGGAGAAGATCAGCATACATCAAACTCATCTATCTTATCATCCTTCAACAACTTAACACTTATTTATACCATCTTCAACCTTAAGAACATTCTCCAATGTCGGTAAGGCTCCTTAATTTTACAAATTCAAATTCAGTCAGACCCATAACATTCTTGCATGGAAAGGAATGAAGGTGGACCCCAACATACCTTAGCTCAGACCTAAATCCACTCATACACATTAAATGACGCTTCCACAATCATCGAAGCAATTCCAAAATTAGTGTAAACACCCAAGGTCAGCCAAACCGGTGTAAACACCATAAAAAATTATGTACACACTTCCTCAAACCCAAAAATGACTCGTGGACCACATGCTATGCTTGAGCACAATCTATAGTATCCCACAAATATCCTGAGCACTAACAAATTCCTCCGCAACAACTTTCCCCTACTGCACAACCTTATCTTGTTTACCCAGCATACTCAAATGTCTCTGTCATACACTGCAACTCAATAAATCCTCTTCTAGAGCACAAAACCATGAATTTTTTTTATTGAAGATAGATATTAACCTTATAAGCACACTTCCAAAACCATAAGACCTAAAACCACTCTGCGGAGAAATGTGGAGCAAAAACATTTATGCTAGACACCTCTACAATACACAATTCACAAACTGGTGAATATATCTTCCTCTACACATCAATCTAGCACACCAAATTATGAATGAAACACCTTTGAATACCTCTAAAAAAACATATCCAAACTGTATAAATAGATCTTCAATATAAGGGAAATACAGAGCAAAACTAGAACACTACTTTGCAACACAGAAAACCACTGTCACACACTGTTTTCTTATTTTATTCAAATTTTCTCAAAAGCACTTGGAAACCAACTACTAGAAACATATTATAACCATCTTCAATACTTCCTCATCATCAGAGACAGTATCCACTCAACACCAACTTCTCATACTCTTGCAACTTCTCTTACTCATACAGTTGACACCAATGACAACACAAGCTTGTTGACATCAATGACAACATCATCTACAAATAATTGCAACAAATAACATGGGAGAAAATAGAGTAAGGAGAGATTAAAAACCTAGAAAAATATTCTTACACAAATGAAAAGCCAAGAGAATTTACCTAAACCTAAGAAAATAAATGTTGTGGGGAGTTAATCTGAAGCTTTCTTATTTCAGCTTGCTTTCTTCATTTCTCAAGGAGAAATTTTGAGGCCTTAGAAAAGGCATATTGGGAGCATTTACATAAATCCTTTAGTTACATTTTTAGATTAGTAATTTGAGTTTACTGTGGATGATGTGTGAATAGTTCTAGTGAAGGTTAGAGAAAAGAATATTAAATTTTTGAACCGCCTAAAATGGTTGAAATGGGTTACCAAATAGATGGTACTCGTAGTATACATGTGCTCCGAGATATCTAGAATGAATCAGCACCAGACACGTTGGTCACAAATTTGTAGAGTTGTTAATGTTTGCATTCTACTAAGTTAGAGCAACCACCTTGTTCTTGTATAATTTCCCTATTTATTATGGTGGTTGAAATTATTTACAGGACAATAAACAAAAATCCATTTGTGATTACAAAATGGACTTGTTGAAAAGGATTAAGAAACTTTCAAGCAAATGCACTTGGCAAGTTAAACCAAAAACCATGACCTATGCTAGTGTCCTCCCCATCTGAGCTAAAATAGGAGATTTGGAATAGGGTATAGTCTTCTATGAAAGCGTTAAAAAGGTAGATTTTAATAGGTTTAAACGAAATGCAAGCAAAATGTGAAATTACAAACAAGGCAACAGATTGTTTAACAAAGAAAGAAAACAAATCCAATTGAATAAAAAATATGTAGTATGGGTCATAGTTCATATGATAACAATGAACTTTTAGCGTTAAAATCTTATATTTTAAGAGAAAGATAAAAATAATGTTGATGGTTTGGATTGAAACTTTTGTAGCCATTGAGTGGATAGTTCGAGTTGAATCTAGATCAGGATAATGGCTTTTCAAGTTGTAACTCCATATCATGATGCCTAGTATGTCATCTCTTTCCCCTCTTTCAATGGTAAGACTTCAATTCCCTCATCTCTTTGTATCTATAATAGAATAATTTGCCTTAAATACCCTAACATTTCTAGGCTGACTTCTTTTTAGAGGAAAATATTCATTGCTACTTTTGAGACATATAAAAGACAACGATCTATTTTCAAACGCTAAAGCCTTCACACAATCTGTCATTTTTAGTCTGAAAGATTATAGGGAAATAAATTAAAATTTGGTCTAGATCAAATATATATATAATTGGGTTTTAGTTTTTCTATGGTTAATGAAATTGCAACAAACATAATTTACTTTTTGTGCTAGAAAAACAAAGAACTAATGCAAATACCTTTTAAAAAAGAAAAGATTTCCTCCACAGCCTTGGATCAATTCCTCAGAAGGTGATTCTTATATTTTCTATTCATACTCCCCTTCAACTCACCTTAAATATTGCTAGTCTGACAATGTTTCCACGCTCATCCCTTGCAGATTGATCTTGAAAAGCATACAATACATTAAAATATCCCTAAGTGTATATCTTACCAATCCATCTGTACATTTCTCTAAATATTTACTATTGTGAATATGTTAACCTAAATTTGAATGGCATGTGGGAGAGTAGAATGTATCAATGATAAAACAAAGAACTAATGCAAAACACCTTAAAAAAAAATTCCTCCACAACCTTGGATTGATTCCTTGGAAGGCGATCCTTTTGTTTTCTATTCTCGCTCCCCTTCAGCTCATCTCAAATCTTGCAATTTGTTCGCACTACACTTCAACTCACTTCAAGAAAGAGATTACAATAGAAGAATGTTTTGTCTAAGACATAAAAATAGTTGCATGTCCTTTGGAGGACAAGAAGATTGGAGAGGATAATAATGAGTTAATAGATGAGGATGTTGCAGAAAAAGGAGATGAAGAAGAAGTTGCAATAAGTGGTGATGATGGAGATGATCTACTATCACGGATTGTAGCGGTCGAGAGAGAATGGCTTGCATTGATTGTAGATGGAGGTGAAGAAGTTGTAGCAATAATAGAGAAGGAAGAGATTACTGAGGTAATGCCTTATTTTCTTAAATATGATAAATGTAAAGTTGATTTGCATGTTGTGGAGATGAATGAAAAGTGTGAAGAGAAAGTGAAGATAGAAGTATTTTATTTCCATGAGTTGGTTATTGCAGATTTGTTTGCAAGTGCTACACAGAGGGAAATATGAATGCGTGTTGGATGGATTGTGGTGGGTTAAAACACAAGAGATTAGAGGTGAAGGAAAGTTGTAACTAGTGCAGTGAGATAGATTATGGTGGAATGAATTCCACGGAGGGAAAGAAGAGTGAAGTACAGACTTGCTGGAGGAGTATGGGAAGTGCTCTATGCAGATGCTAGAAGAGGAGAAAGAAGTATTTTATCAAAACTTGATGCAGGGATGGAGTTTGTTGCGGGTTGTCTACAACCTACAAGGGTGACTCAATCATCCAACTCCATTTTGTGAGTCCATTTTTAATTTGACGATTTTTTTTGTTGATCTTATTGATGACAAAAAGGATAGAGAAGAAGCCCAATGTGGAGGAAAATGAGTTCATGACAGAAATCTGTAGAAAAAAGGTTTGTAAGCTGCAAATAAGGTACCTACAAAAGCTCAAGATGCGAAAGGTACAAAAATAAATAAAAAGAACAAGTGGATCTTTTAAGATCTACTTGTTTAAAATTCTCAAGCAAGTGCACTTGGCAGATATCAATATCTTGAGAAAAGCTATGGGAATTATCGACAAGTTTATTAATGAGATGTTTGAGAAAATTGAGAGTGAGGCAGCCAACTTTTCTCACCAAAATAAAAAGAATATCATCAACATACAAGAGATTTAGACAGTTGTGAGGGTCTATCTTCCACAGGAGCTTGCAAAGCGTGTAGTTTCTTACTATTCAAAGATTGTTACTAAGTTCATTAATGCTTTATCTTTTAATTTCTAGTTTGAATTAGGTTTTTTCAAATGTTTTAGTGTTAGGGCATTTAGTTTGTGTAAAGGGTTCTAATCCTTAACTTTTGTATAAGGGAAGTCTCCATTAATTATTGTCTTTTATGATGGTTTGAAATAGGAAATAAGAGGATAAATAATTGTACATTTATTTAATCCCCAATCATAAACATTATTTATGAAGGAATTTTTGGTTTTAGAATATTGAATGTTAATATTAAAATTTCATATTAATTGTTTAGATTATGCCTTACTTTAAAAAAATAAAACTATAAGTTTATATATTTCCATTTTAAAATTAAATTACATGTATGCTTGCCACATAACACATAATTATTTTATTTTTAAATAATAATGTCTCTAAAAAATATAATCTAGCACCAAAACTATAATTTTATATAATTTAAAAAAATATTTAAAATATTTTAATTTATTAATAAATTAAAATATGTCTACCCTTGCTAGATTGAGATTTTTTAATAAATGCTCATAAAAACTAATATGCGAAAGTCATTTAAAGGGCAAGTAGAAATCATACCACATAAAATATTCATGAATATAAATTAATCTCATAGTTATAATCTCAAACATAACTCTAATTGATTAAATTTAATTCATAATGTTTTTTAATCAATTTACCTCAATGCCATACACATGGTGGTGACTATTCTTAGTGAGGCATTAGTTACATTGATTTGGTTAATTCACCAATCACTATAATAGATAACAAAAAATCAAAGAATAGAATGTGAAATGAAAAATTCAAAAAATAGAATAGCAATGGAAGGTGTATGGAATAATTCTTTTGTGTGCTAAAGAAAGACATTTGAAGTTATTTGTTTCCTTTGTATTCGGCATTTCATTCGACATGTGGCAATTATAGGTATACATAGTAGGATTTGTAATAATATCTTCTCTTATCGATAGCTACCTTCAACTCTATTGTTGCCTCCATTAATTTAGCTTATTCCTTGCTTGGTGTAGTGGAAGGGAGTATTGGGTATAGACATATTATGCCCCATTGCTTTTTTCTAGGTATATGGTTTATGTTGATGTGATCATACTTTATTTCAAAATTTTCTTTTGTAAAGGTGGGAATGGATTGTATGGTGGAAAGGAATCATTAAAAGCATAGATTGTTTTGAATATTAAGTATTTCTAGGTTTAGAAAAGATCTAGGGGTAGTTTCATGATGAATGGAATTCTTTGATGTTTAGTATACATCTCTCTTGTCTAATCTGATCCATGGCATTAAAGAGTTGGGGCACATTTTCTAGACAAAGAAGAATTCAAAGGTTTAGATTTTTCATCCTTTCTAGACCCATTTACTTTCTGATAGATCTCTTTGCCACACAATTCTTTTCATTTCATTATAGTGTTTGGGAAAGGTGAGGTGTGTAGGACTATTACCAAACAGGTAACTCTCCTTTCCATCTCTTGTAATTTAATAATTACTATATTCCAAACTTAAATGTCACCCCCATGGATGCTACATGATAATATTTTACCTATCAATGCATTATTGTTTGAATTAGAGTTGAATTAATGTTGTCTTATGAAGTGATAAATTTTAACATAAATTTTCGTTAAAAGCCATAATCTTTGCAAATTAAAGTCATTATTATAACTTTATCTACATAAATATTTGTTTTCCACTAATGTGTAGGTATGGCTCGACCTAGGTTGAATTTTGAGTGTGAGCAGCAACAAAGACAATACTGTAGGGAATATCAAAGAGAATATCAGAGGGAATATCTTGGACACAAAGTTATGACACATGCAGAAAGAGAAGAACAAAGGATACAACGTAATAAATTTGAGAAAGAAAGATATCATAGATGTAAAGGTAAATTAACAATTAAAGAATTAGAATTAGAAAATAAAAAACAACCAAATACGAAGTAAACCTACATATAAATTATGTTATTTGTATTAAATTTGTGGTGTTCATTATTTTTCTTAAAAAGCTTGCATTATAATGTCTTGGCTTAAACTCACATACTTTAGTAATTATTCATTAATTTTTTAGTAAGTTAATTTTCCATCAATCATTTGAGATTACAATAACTAGATGAGGATATGATGAACTATGATAACTTGAAATCAAATAAAATGTATCCATTTTGTGTGAGAATCCCCTCTATGTATGTATTACAAATAAATGAATAACAAGGTTAAGGGAAGAGCTTACCCTTTACTTTTAATTGAAATAAAATTAATTTTAATTGAATTAAAACAACAAAGGTCATTTACATTTATATCTATATATAGAACTATGGTTCTATAATTAGGGTTGGGGTTAGGGTTAGATTTAGGAATAGAATTAGGGTTAGTATTAGCCTAAAAGTTAGGGTTGTAGTTACAATTAGAACTAGTGTTAGAATTAGGGTTAGGTTTAGGCTTATATTTTTTTAGAATTTGAGTTTGAATTAGAAGTTAGGGCTACAATTAGGGTTAGGGTTAGGGTTTAGGTTAGAATTAGTGTTTAATCTATTATTAGAATTAGGGTTAGGGTTTGTTTAAAATTAGGGTTAGGGTTACAATTAAAATAGGGTTAGAATTATGTTTATGGTTAGAATTAGGTTTAGGGTTAGAATTGGAGTTAGGGTTAGGGTTAGGGTTGGAATTAGGAATATAATTAGGGTTAATTAGATCTAGGGTACAATTAGGTTTAGGGGTGCAATTAAGGTTAGGGTTAGAATTACTATCAAGATTAAGATTAGGGTTACGGTTATAGTTAGAATTTGGGTTCAAAGTATAAGTTAGGCCTACAATTAGGGTTAGGGTTATATATTTTGATTAAGTTTATGAATATACTTAGGGTTAGGGTTAGAATTAGAGCTAGTGTTACAAATAGGGTTAACGATAAAATTACGATTGGGTTTATGGTTATAAATTAGGGTTAACGATAGAATTAGGGTTAGGGTTATGATTAAAACTAGGGTTACAGTTAGGGAAAATATATATAACCTAAACAATTAGGGTTATAATTAGGATTATAGTTAGAATTAGAATTAGGGTTATAATTCTAGCTATAACCCTAATTATAACCTTAATTTTTTTGGTTATATATATTTTCCCTAATTGTAACCCTAATTTTAATCATAAGCATAACCCTAATTCTAGCCCTAACCCTAATTTCTAACCTAAACCCAATAGTAATTTTATCGTTAACCCTATTTGTAACTCTAACCCTAATTCTAACCCTAACTCTAATTATATTCGTAACCTTAATCAAAATACATAACCCTAACCTTAATTGTAGGCCTAACTTCTAATTTGAACCCAAATTGTAACTATAACCCTAACCCTAACGTTAATCCTAATAGTAATTCTAACCCTAACCCTAATTCTACCCCTAACCCCAATTGTAACCCTAGATCTACTTAACCCTAATTATATTCCTAATTCCAACCCTAATCCCAACCTTAACCCTAACCCTAACTCCAATTCTATCCCTAATTCTAACCCTAATCCTTATTCTAACCATAAAGATAATTCTAACCCTATTTTAATTTTAACCCTAACCCTCATTTTAAACAAACCCAAACCCTAATTCTAACCATAGATTGAACCCCAATGCTAACTTAAACCCTAACCCTAACCCTAATTGTAGCCCTAACTTCTAATTCGAACCCAAATTCTAAAAAAATATAAGCCTATCCCTAACCCTAATTCTAACACTAATTCTAATTGTAACTATAACCCTAGAACGTTTAGGCCAGTACTAACCCTAATTCTATTCCTAAATCTAGCCCCAACCCAAACCCTAATTCTAACCATAGTTCTATATATAAATGTAAATGACCTTTGTGGTTTTAATTCAATTAAAATTAATTTTATTTAAATTAAAAGTGAAGAGTAAGCTCTTCCCATAACCATGTTATTCATTTATTTGTAATACATACATAGAGGGGATTCTCACACAAAATGGGTATGTTTTATTTGATTTCAAGTGATCATAGTTCATCATATCCTCATCTAGTTATTGTAATCTCAAATGATTGATGGAATTGAATTACTGAAAAATTAAAGAATAATTATTGAATTACGTGAGTTTAAGCCAAGACTTTATAATGCAATTTTTTTTAGAAAAATAATGAACACCACCAATTTAATACAAAAAATATAATTTATATGTAGGTTTATTCCATATTTGGCTGTTTTTTATTTTCTAATTCCAATTCTTCAACTGTTAAATTAGCTTTACGTCTACAATATCTTTCTCTCTTAACTTTATTTTGTTATATCCTTTGTTCTTCTCTTTCTGCGTGTGTCATTACTTTGTGTTGTTGACTTCGATACTCCCTCTGATATTCTCTTTGATATTCCCTTCGGTATTGTCTTTGTTGCTCCTCAGACTCAAAATTCAACCTAGGTCGAGCCATACCTAGACAATAGTGTAAAACAAATATTTATGTAGATAAAGTTATAACGATGACATTAGTAAATATTATGGTTTTTAATGAAAATTTATGTTAAACTTTATCACTTCATAAGACAACATTAATTCAACTCTAATTTGAACAATAATGTATTGACACGTAAAATCTTATCCTGTAGCATCCATGGGGGTGACATTTAAGTTTGGAATATAGTGATTATTAAATTACAAGAGATTAAAAGGAGAGTTACCTACTTGGTATAGTCCTACAAACCTCACCTTTCCCAAACACTATAATGAAATGAAAAGAACTGTGACAGATATATCTACCAGAAAGTAAATGAGTTTGGAAAGGATAACAAAATTTAAACCTTTGAATTCTTCTCTATCTAGAAAACGTGACCCAACTCTCTGATGCCATGAATCGGATTAGACAAAAGAGATGTATACTCAACATCAAAGAATTCCATTAAGCATGAAACTACCCCTAGATCTTCTCTAAACCTAGAAATACTTAATATTCAAAATAATCTATGCTTTTAATGATTCCTTTCCACCGTATGATCCATTTCCATCTATACAAAAGAAAATTTTGAAATAAAGCATGAACACAACAACATACACCATATACCTAGATGAATTCAATGGAACACAATGCGTCTATACTCGATACTCCCTTCCACTACACCGAGCAAGGAATGAGCTAAATTAATGGAGGCAACAATAGAGTTGGAGGTAGCTATCGATAAGAGAAGAGATTATTACAAATCCTACTAAGTATACCTATACTTGCCACATGTCGAATGAAATGCAAAATACAAATTAAACAAATAACTACAAATGCCTTTCTTTAGCACACAAAAGACTTATTTCAAACACCTTTTATTACTATTCTATTTTTTGAATTTTTTATTTCACATTATGTTCTTTGATTTTTTGTTATCTATTATAGTGATTGGTGAATTAACCAAATCAACGTAACTAATGCCTCACTAAGAATAGTCACCACCATGTGTATGTGCAGCAATAGGGAGGGTGGCATTGAGGTAAATTGATTAAAAAATATTATAAATTTAATTTAATCAGTTAGAGTTATGTTTGAGATTATAACTATAAGATTAGTTTATATTCATGAATATTTTTATGTGGTATGATCTCTACTTGCCCTTTAAATGACTTTCTCATATTAGCTTTTATGAGCATTTATTGAAAAATCTTAATCTAGTAAGGGTAGACATAGTTTAATTTATTAATAAATTAAAATATATTTAATAATTTCTTAAATGATATAAAATTGTAGTTTTGATTCTAGATTATTATTTTTAGATACATTATTATTTAAACAAAAATCATGTGTTAAGTGGCAACTCTACATATAATTTAATTTTAAAATGGAAATATATAAAATTATAGTTTTATTTTTAAAAAGTAAGACATAATCTAAAAGTTTAATATGAAATTTTAATATCAACATTCAATAATCTAAAACCAAAAATTCCTTCATAAATAATGTTTATGATTGGGGATTAAATAAATGTACAACTATTTGTCCTCTTATTTGCTATTTCAAACTATCATAGAAGATAATAATTAACATGGAGACTTCCCTTATACAAAAGTTAAGGATTATAACCCTTTACACAAACTAAATGCCCTAACAGTAAAACATTTGATAAAACCTAATTCAAAATAGAAACAAAAAGATCAAGCATTCATGAACTTAGTAACAATCTTTGAATAGTAAGAGACTGCACACTTTGGAAGCTCATGAGGAAGAGAGACCCTCACAACTGTCTGAATCTCTCGTATGTTGATGATATTCTTTTTGTTGTGGCAAGCAAAGTTGGATGCCTCACTCTCAATTTTCTCAAACATCTCATTGATAAACTTGTCGATAATTCTCATAGCTTTGCTTGAAATATTGATATCTGAGTGCACTTGTTTGAGAATTTTAAACAAGTAGATTTTATAGATCTACTTGTTCTTTTTATTTATTTTTGTACCTTTCTCATCTTGAGCTTTTGTAGGTACCTTCTTTTCAACCTTACAAACCTTCTTTTTTTTTCTACAAATTTCTCAGTCATGACCTCCTTTTCCTCCATGATGGGCTTCTTCTCTATCCTTTTTTCCATCGATAAGCTCTACAAAAAAACATATCTCCAAATTAAAAATTAAATCTAAGTTTAAGCTAAAAATAAAATTAAATCTAAGAATTTGAGAGAGATAAGAATAATTTTATTTATGCACACACACACACACACACACACACTTATGAATCAATTTTTTTGTATGATCAGATAGAGGGTGCCATTAAATAGGGATTATAGGTCTTTCTCTAGGATGGCCTTGCTTCAGGCCCCTTGCCTTGTTGTTTCTTTTATCTGACGTAGGAGCTGCTACTGAACTTTCAACCTTGGAATCAAAGGCCTTTGAACCTAAAGTGTTTATGTTATTCAAAAAAGACATGATTACTAACTTACCACTTGATGTATACTACATGCAAATAATGTTGAATGCACAAGACAACTGAGAGGGGGGTGAATTGTGTTAGTGTAGGTTTTTATTTCCTAGTTGGGTTATTTATTTTTCCCTATATTCCTAGGTTTTTCCTACACTTCTATTAATCTCGCTTAGGTTAATAAAGCATGTCTTATTAGGTGAGTGGTTGCGAGGTGTCACCTTCCTACATGTGAGCATCCATTAGCTATCTTGGGAACATACTTTGCTATCTTTAGTCCAATAGATGGTTGCTCTTGAGTGGTCAGTGTTGCCACCTCCTCCCTCTTCCTAGTCTATATAAGCATGCTACCTGGCTTGTATTTTGTATCTTTTGCTTTTGTATCCTCTTAATGCTATTTTGCTTCTAGCATTTGCATTACTCTCTTGGAGACTAACTCTATGTTGCTATTTTGATTTCACATCATTTGCATTCATAGTTTAGATAGCTATTCATTTGCACTAGTTTTCTAGGTTAATAATCTTTTCAGATTCTAACATGGTATCAGAGCTTTTCTATGTGCAAGAATAGATTTTAGTTTCCATATTTGAGAGATTCGGGGGGGGCTAATAAATCTTATTACAGTTTTTTAAAAAACCCAGTATGCTCTTCTCTTGCATCTTTGGATGATCTTGAGAATCAGAAAAGTTTGACATAAACTTTTTTAATCTCTGGGGTTTGCACATGTGTTTTATGAAATTTGGGTGATTGCATCATTTCTGGTTATACAGGCAGCATTTCTGGTTGTTCCAACATGTCCAAGAGGCTGAGAAAGTCAGATTTGGCTTTTGTTTCACTGAAATCAGAGATCGTCATACACAGTTGCGGAACCGAGGTTTCAAGCTCAAATCTGACAACTAGCTTGCATATTTGGTGTTTTCAATCAATATTGTAGGTTCTAGCATGCCATTGCTTGTCTTAGGTATTTGATTCAGCCTTTGTATGTCATTTTTTGGTTGTTGGAGTCATTTTTTGTAGCTAAAGGCATTCTGTTTACACTAGATCAACATCTTCTGTGCATTAGTAAGAAAAACGCCTTCTAGGTTTTGTTCGTAGCAAAGAAAACCCATCTGGGTATCTTTCCATTTTTGCATGCAGTCTATATATTTTGTCAAAATGTGCTCAGAAAGCTACAGCAGGACCCCTCTCCGTTGGCAGTTGCAGTTTTGAAGGCAGTTTTCAAATGCTCCGTTCTTGCTCATACGGACTCCTTTTCTCACAATTTTTTTTTTTAATTTTGGCTATTTTTTCATGCTCAATGTACTAGTGTAGATGTTTCTTGATTTTGATGCCAAGATTTTTTAGAAATTGTAGATTCTCAGTCATGACATTGCATAGTTCTCGTTTTGGGAACTTTGGAGGATCATAACTTTCACATACGACCTCGTATCAAGGCGATTCTTTTTTTTAAAGTGTATAATTTTTTGAGTAGATTGCAGTGGTGCTGTTTATTTCTCTGAGTATTATGCCAGAGTTGTATTTTCAGCATATGCTCTTTGTGAGGGTTTTGTAATGCATTGAAATCAAGACCACTTAGTATTTCTTGCTAGTGGTAGTTGTAAATGCACTAATATAAAGTTCCAAATCATATTTTCTTGGGGGGTTCTTTGATTGAGTGAAAAGGGGGGGGGGGTTATCTTGGTTGTGTTCTCTTCTTTTCGATATTTCTTCTCTGCATTTCTTTATCATGGATCAAACAAATCTGCCCATCCTAACTCCATACAATTACTTTGAGTGGAAATCACGCATGACAATTCACTTAAGGAAAGATGGATTAAATAGGATAACTATGAGACTTGAAACTGAACCTGCTAAAGATGAAGATAAGCCTAAGTGGTTTAACAAATGTGATGAGGCATATGGAACATTGTGTTTGTCTGTTTCTCCTGATTTGCTCTTTCACATTGAGTCTTTGAATACACCAAATGAAATCTGGACAAAGCTAGAAACATTAGTTGGCACACAAGATTCAATGAGGGGTCATATGTTGGAAAATGAACTAATTAGTTTAAGTCCAGGCAATTTCAACACAATCCAGGATTTCTTCACTAAATTGAAATCACTAAGGCTGCAGTTAAAATAATGTGGAATTGAAAAGAAAGATGAACAACTAATTCTTAGTATTCTCTCTAAGCTAAGTTTAGAATATTCTGTGTTTGTTTCTACCTTCTATGCTACTAAGGGTGCACTTGGTACTCAATTCACCATGCCATCTTTAGATGATTTTGCTGTCAATCTCACTCGGGAATAGGACAAGCTAATCTAGATGGGCACTCTTAAGTCCTCTAAGTCACATGCCTTGGCTGCCAACCAAGGCACAAAAGAATAAAAAGGACAAAGTAGTAACACCAATAGTAAGGATAAGAAACAAAAGAATAGCAAGGAGAAGAAGGATCAGATACCGGTTGCTTCAAAAGCAACTAATGAGACCCAATCTTCCAAGGGCAACAAACCTAAGAAAGAGAGGGTCCAATGTGCCTATTGTAAAAGACTCGGTCATGATGAACATAAATGTTTGAAGAAATAAATTGATCACTTGACACACATTCTTGAGAAGAATAATATCAGTGTTCCTGAGTCTATCAAACAGAGTTCTAATGAGGGGTCTACTAAGGCCAAATAAAATAGTAAGGGGAAAGGAAAGGGCAAGGCCCTTGTTGCAGTTGCTTCTTCACCATCCACTTGGGTTCTTGATTTGGGTGCTTCGCACCACATGGCTTCATCTAAGGAAGAACTTGCATCTTTGGAGCCATGTACTCTGCCTTATATTTTGATGGGTGATGACACTCCTGTTGAGGTGTGTGGGAGAGGGTCTATTGATGTGGGGGATGGCACATTCCATGATGTTCTTTGTGTGCCCTCATTATCAATTAATCTTCTATCGGTATACCAGATCACTCACACAGGTTCAGGCAAGTAGGTTGAGTTCACTCTTGATTCAGTGGAGATTTGTGAGTTGCATAGTGGTTCTACAGCTGCAGTTGGGAGAGCAGATCATCAGTCATGGCTCTATCTATTTTCTCACTTTGTTCTTGATCCTCCTTCGACTATTTTGCTCACTCATTCTAATGATGTGAGTAGATTATGGCATGAGCGGTTTGGCCATCTTAACTTCCACTACATGCAGCAGCTCAACCAATAGAGCATGGTCACAGGGTTGCCTTCAGTTCAGTTTTCAGGTGGTGTTTTCCAAGGTTGCATTCTTGGTGAGCATCCTAAGGAAAAGTTTGACAAAGGTAAGGCATGGAGAGCTTCACAGATACTGGAGTTAGTTCACAGTGATTTGACTGGTCCATTTTAGCATCCTTCTTTCAGGAGGGCTAGATATGTCCTCACATTCATTGATGACTTTTCTCGATATACTTGGGTGTACTTTCTCAAACAAAAGTCTGAGGTATTTGATCACTTTCAGGACTTCAAGACTTTTGTAGAGAAGCAATTCGGGAAAGCCATCAAAGTTTTGCGCACTGACAATGGTGGTGAGTATGTCAACTATCGGTTTGAGAGGTTTTACACTTCAGAGGGGATTGATTTGCAGCATTCAGTTCCATATAATCCTCAGCAGAATGGAAGAATAGGTCCTTGAAGGAAATGATGAACTGCATGATTCACTCCAGATCTCTTACACCACAGTATTGGGCAGAGGCTATTAACTATGCTTGTTATATCCAAAACCGTGTTCCTCACTGAGCCTTGAAGCGAGTCACTCCTTTAAAGCTTGAAGCGGTTGGAAACCATCAGTTAAGCACTTTAGATTTTTTGGTTCTCCTGCATGGGCCCACATTCCTGCAGAGAAATGCAAGGCCTTGGATCCGTAGAGCAGACCTTGCATATTTGTAGGTTATCCTGATGGTGTGAAGGGTTATCCGTTGCTCCACCCTACTACACATGAGTTGTTCATTGAGAGGAGTGTTCAGTTTGAGGAGGGCTCTTTGAGCTCACTTTCTATCACTTCTCCAACTCCTTCTACTTTCACATTAGAGTCACTTGGGATACATGATAGATCTTTTGATGAGTCAGATTCACCTAAGCAGTCTTCTATCTCCACTTCCAATGCAGAGAGCGATTTAGAGGACTCACCTCCTTCCTCTCCTAGTCATCATTTAGAGGTTGATGATTCTCCTCCAGACTCTCCATCTTCTGGTCCACTTTGGGCTAGACAGACCTTGCAGTTTGCAGGTGATTGGGTTGGGGATCCATCAAACACTAGGTGGACTCATTCACAATTCCAAGATGATCCACATGTCTTCATTGCTACTGCCTCAGATCCAGTCTTTTCATGAGGCTTCTGGTATTTCTGAGTGGGATACAGCTATGCAGGAGGAGTATAGTTCCTTGATGAGGAACCACACTTGGGATCTTGTCCCTCTTCCTAAGGGAAGAAAACTTGTTCGATGTAAGTGCATCTATCAGACAAAATTTGTAGCAGATGGGTCAGTTGACAAGCATAAGGCTCGCTTGGTCACCAAAGGATTCTCCTAGGTTCCTAGGATTGACTACTCTGAGACTTTTGTGCCAGTTGCCCGAATGAATTCCATCCAACTTGTTCTTGCCATTGCTATAGCCAATCATTGGGAAGTACACCAGATGGATGTGAAGAGTGCTTTTCTTCACGGTGACCTTTAGGAGGAGATCTACATGGAGTAGCCACACGGGTTCATTCAGGATTCTTCACTTGTGTGCCATCTTTGGAAGTCTCTCTATGGCCTCAAATAGGCTCCTTGAGCCTGGTATGCCAAGATGGACTCCTTCCTTCTATCAGTTGGGTTCATTCGGTGCCATTCTGATCCCAATGTCTACATTCTACAGCAGGATGATTCACTCCTATTTTTGGTTTTGTATGTTGATGACTTGCTGATCACATGGAGTTCTTCATCCACCATTAGGGCTATCAAAACTACCCTTCATGACAGGTTTTTGATGACTGACTTGGGCTTGTTGTATTACTTTCTCAGGATTGAGATCTACCAGTCTGCTTCCGAGATCACCATTAACCAGTCCAAGTATGCTCTAGATTTGCTCTCGAGGTTTCATTTAGCTAACTACAAGCCTACTCTGACTCCCTTTCTTTCTAGAGTCAAACTTGAGGCTCAGTGTTCTTCTCCACTTGTTGATGGCACTTTGTACTAATAGCTTGTTGGGAGTCTCATTTATCTGACTCATATGAGACCTGACATTTCATATGCTGTAGGCATGGTCTCTCGATTCATGCAGGAGCCTCATGAGCTACACTAGAAAGCAGCCAAGTGGATCCTTCACTACATTCAGGGTTCTCACAGTTTTGGGATTCACTATGCAGCAGGCATTGAGCTTGACTCAGATTCAGATTGGGTAGGTGATTCTCAGGATCGCAAGTCTAATTCAGGTTACAGCTTCTCACTTGGTTCAGGTCATGTTTGTTGGTCGAGTAAGAAGCAGTCTGCTATTGCTCTATCTTCTACTGACGCCGAGTATCGGGGGGGCTGTGAATGCCGCCACTGAGGCCATTTGGCTTCAGAATCTTCTCACTGAGTTTGGTATCCAGATCAGACGGCCATCAGTCATATTTTGTGACAACCAAAGTGCCATTCAGATCTCATGAAATCTGGTCCATCATCAGCAGACCAAACACATAGAGGTCCACATGCACTACATTCAGGAGCTCATCCATGGCCACATCATCAACCTTCGCTACTATCTGACTTCTGAGCAGGTTGCTAATATCTTCACCAAACTCTTCACTGAGAGCAAGTTCCTTAATTTGTGAGCTTTGCTAGGGGTGCGGGACGCTTCATCTTCTGGGGGGGCTTCTTCCTCTCACTCGGAGTCCTGACTGGTCAGTGTTGCCACCTCCTCCCTTTTCCTAGTCTATATAAGCATGCTACCTGGCTTGTATTTTGTATCTTTTACTTTTGCATCCTCTTAATGCCATTTTTCTTCTAGCATTTGCATTACTCTCTTGGAGACTAACTCTATGTTGCTATTTTGATTTCACATCATTTGCATTCATAGTTTAGATATCTATTCGTTTGCACTAGTTTTCTGGGTTAATAATCTTTTCATATTCTAACAAATTGAAGTTGTAACTTATAATTCCAAAAAAAACACATTTAGATCCTCATCAATTCAATTAAACCTTAAACTATTATGATGATTAAGCATGAAATAAAATAACAGGATCTGAATCAAATCAACATCAAACACAAGAGAACACCAGATTTACGTGGAAAATCCAAGAAGGGAAAAACCATAGTGAGGACTAGCTCACAGTATAAAGTAATATCAACACTAAAAAATAATAGGCTCACTACCAAAATAGAGAAGAAGATGGAGAAGATTTTTACAATGCAATAGAGAAGTCCACCATAACACCATCATCACCTCCACAGTCTCACTAAGGAATTATAGAAACCTTCTTCTTGCTACATCCAATAATCTAACACATGAAAGTTTGCACTGCACTCACACAAATTCACACTCTATAACTCTGTAATTTGCATCACATACATTACACCCATCTATCTTATCAGCCTTCAACAACTTAACACTTATTTATACCATCTTCAACCTTAAGAACATTCTCTAATGTTGGTAAGGCTCCTTAATTTTGCAAATTCAAATTAGGTTGGACCCAAAACATTACCACAGTGGAAAGGAATGAAGGAAGAACTCAAAACACCTTAGCTCAGACCTAAATCCACTCATACATGCTACACCACGTTTCGACAATCATCGAAGCAACTCCGTAATTAGTGTAAACACCCAAGGTTGACCGAACTGGTGTAAAAACCATAAACAATTATGTACATGCTTCCTCAAACTTAAAGATGACTCATAGACCACATGCTATGCTTGAGCACAATCTATAATATCCCACAAATGTCTTGAAGACCAACAAATTCCTTTGTAACAACTTTCACTAACCGCACAACATTATCTTGTTTACCCAGCATACTCAAATATCTATGTCATACACTGCAACTCAATAAATCCTCTTTTAGAGCACCAAACCACAAACAACTTAGACTGAAGATAGATATAAACCTTATAAGCACACTTCTAGAACCACAAGACCTAAAACCAGTTTGCAAAGAAATGTGAAGCAAAAACATTTCACCCAGACATCTCTACAATACATAGTTCAGACACTGGTGAACACATCTTCCTCTGTACATCAATTCAGCATACCAAATTCTGAATGAAGCACCTTTGAATACCTCTAAAAAACATATCCAAACCACATAAATAGATCTTCAATATAAGGGAAATGCAGAGAAAAACCAAAACACTACTTTTCAACACAGAAAACCACTGTCACACATTGTTTTCTTATTTTATCCAAATTTTCTCAAAAGCACTTGGAAAACAAGCACCAGAAACATATTATCACCATCTTCAACACTTCTTCATCATCAGAGATAGCATCCACTCAACACCAACTGCTCATACTCTTGCAACTTCTCTTACTCATATAGTTGACACCAATGACAACAAAAGCTTGTTGACATCAATGATAACATCATCTGCAGATACTTGCAACAATTTCCCCCTTTGTCATTGATGGCAACACATAATGTGAAAAACCATCAACACAACATCATCCTCAATACTATGCTTCATGCCAACTCTTTTCCTTTCTCTTTCTCTCCCCCACAGCTTGCTACTCTCTTCATGACAACTGATTCTCTCCTTTTTCACATTGCTCTCTCTCCCCCTTTGACATCAATGGAAAAGGGCTTTATCTTGCTCACTCTCATTCTCATACTTGTACATGCTCACCACTTTCTTTGTTATATCTTTTCTTTTACTTCTCTTCATACTCCCCCTAACTGCAATAATCAACACGACCACTACCTACTCCCCCTGAGAGGTAGACTCTAATCATCAGTCTAGAATAACGAATGAATCTTGAAATCCATTAGATTGATGCATCTCCTTATGCATCTAGTTCAAATAAGGAGGGGCAATAACCCCTAACTTCTCCTAAAGATACTCAAATGTATCCTTAGGAAGAGCCTTAGTGAATATATAAGCAACCTATTCCTTTGTAGGCATATACTCAAGTTTCACTTCATTCTCTGGAACCTTCTCTCTTAGAAAGTGATATCAGATTGAGATATGTTTTTCCCTTGAGTGCATCACCAGATTCTTTGAAATATTAATAACACTTGCATTATCACAGAAGATAGGAATAGGTTCATCATATACAAATCTGATATCCTTCAAGGTTTGCCTCATCCACAACACTTATGTATAGCAAGATGTTGCAACAATGTATTCTTCCTCTACAGTAGACAAAGATACTAAATCCTACTTCTTACTTAACCATGACACCACTCTGCATCCAAGAAAGAATGCACCACCACTTGTACTTTTCATATCATCTATACAACCAACCCAATCTACATCTGTATAAGCACTTAGAGCAAAGTCGTTATCCTTTGGATACCACAAGCCATGATCTAGAGTGCCCTTTAAATATATGAATATCATCTTCACTACTGCAACATGTGACTCTCTAGGATATTCTTGAAATCTAGCCACAAGAAAAACTACATGCATAATATCTAGTCTAGTAACAGTTAAATATA
The DNA here is from genome assembly GCA_027924645.1 of Cunninghamia lanceolata. Lineage (NCBI taxonomy): Eukaryota > Viridiplantae > Streptophyta > Pinopsida > Cupressales > Cupressaceae > Cunninghamia > Cunninghamia lanceolata. The sequence goes on along the minus strand of BSBN01000848.1, from coordinate 5,544,022 downwards.
GAAATTATCCAGTCATTGATCTATACCTGCTCTGATCAACCTTAGGAGATTCATCATTATCACTCAGCTTGCAACCAATTGTCATAGGGATACATACTGGTTTAGAATCTTCCATTCCAAACTTTTAACACCTCCTTGACATACTTTGATTATGAAATGAAAATACCTTTATCTGTCTGATAAAGGATCAATCTTCTATGGGACTGTTGGAATTGGTGCATACAGATCTTTGTGTTCCTACCAAGGTAATGAGTTTTCAATGTGACATGTATTTCATGCTACTGATTGATGATTATTCTAGAATGACATGGGTTACTTTTCTCAAAGAAAAATTAGAAGCCCTAGATAAGTTTAAAGCATTCAAAGTCATGGTTGAGAATGAAATGGATATGAGAATCAAATGTTTGTGGTCTGAGAGAGGTGGATAGTTTACCTCCAATGAGTTTAACATGTTTTTTGAGAATCATGGATTAAAGAGGCACTTATCTACCCGTAGGACTCCTCAATAGAATGGAGTGGTTTAAAGAAAGAATAGGACTGTTCAAGAAGCTACAAGGACAATGATAAAAGAAGAAAATCTACTAGAGGTCTACTAGAGAGAAGCAATTCATACTGCTATTTATATATTGAATAGAGTGTAGGCAAAAGAAAATAGTACAAAGACCCCCTATGAGTTATGGTATGGAAGGATTCCTAGTGTTAAATACTTTAGAGTGTTTGGAAGCAAATGTTATATCATAAGGGATGAAGAAAATCTAGGAAAGTTTGATACAAGGTCTAATGAAGATATCTTCCTTGGGTATTCTACTAAAAGCAAAGCTTACCAGTGCTACAACAAGAGGCTAAGAAGGATTATTGAGAGTGCAAATGTCAAAGTTGATGAAGATCTATAGAAGAATTTAGAAGTAAATGGATATGAATCAGATGAGTCCTCTTGCAAAGAAGAAGAAAATGTTAATGAAAAGGAAGTACATATTGAAGAAGAAGAAGCTCTGAAAACTCCCAAGTATGTGCAGAAGCATCATTCTAAAGATCAAATCATTGGTGACAAGAACAAAGGTGTATTGACAAGAAGGAAAGTTGTTGAAGAATAGGTTAATCTATGTTTACTTTCTAACTTTTGAACCTAAAGCATGGATTGAAGCATGCATTGATGGGTATTGGATCAAGGCTATGGAAGAAGAACTAATGTAGAGTGAAAAGAATCAAACCTAGGAACTTGTTCCAAGACCTGCAAACAAAAATGTAATTGGAACTAAGTTGGAATTTTGGAATTTTACAAACTGAATGAGAATGGAGAAGTGGTAAGAAACAAGTCAAGGCTTGTGCGTAAAGGTTACTCACAAGTAGAAGGAATAAATTATGAGGAAACATATGCTCCAATGGTAAGAATGGAGTTCATTAGGATGTTTTTGGCTTTTGCAGCACATAAGGATTTCAAAGTATATCAAATGGATGTGAAGTATGCTTTCTTGAATTGTGAATTGGAAGAAGTATACATAGAACAATTGGATAGATTTTAGTTATCAGATAAATTGGATATGGTTTGCAGATTGAAAAAGGCACTATATGGATTAAAGCAAGCCTCTAGAGCTTGGTATGCAAGGCTAGACATGTATTTATTACAACAAGAATTCAATAAAGGTACCACATATAGCAATTTGTAAATCAAATTAGGAGAAGATCAACATACATCATACTCATCTATCTTATCATCCTTCAACAACTTAACACTTATTTATACCATCTTCAACCTTAAGAACATTCTCCAATGTCAGTAAGGCTCCTTAATTTTACAAATTCAAATTAGGTCAGACCCAAAACATTCCTGCAGTGGAAAGGAATGAAGGTGGACCTCAACCTACTTTATCTCGGACCTAAATCCACTCATACACATTACACCATGTTTCCACAATAATCAAAGCAATTCCGCAATTAGTGTAAACACCCAAGGTTAGATGAACCAGTGTAAACACCATAAACAATTATGTACACGCTTCCTCAAACCTAAAGATGACTCATGTACCACATGCTATGCTTGAGCACAATCTATAATATCCCACAAATATCCTAAGGACCAACAAATTCCTCCACAACAACTTTCACCTGTCGCACAACCTTATCCTATTTACCCAGCATACTCAAATGTCTCTGTCATACACTAAAACTCAGTAAATCATCTTCCAAAGCACAAAACAATGAACAAATTCAACTAAAGATAGATATTAACCTTATAAGCACACTTTCAAAACCACAAGACCTAAAACCAATTTGTAGAGAAATGTGGAGCAAAAACATTTCTCCCAGACACCTCTGCAATACATAGTTCACATAGTGGTGAATACATCTTCCTCTGCACATCGATCTAGCACGCCAAATTCTTAAGGAAGCACCTCTGAATACCTCTAAACAACATATCCAAATTGTATAAACATATCTTCAATATAAGGGAAATACAGAGCAAAACTAGAACACTACTTTGCAACATAGAAAACCATTGTTACACTATTTTCTTATTTTATTCAAATTTTCTCAAAAGCACTTGGAAACCAAGCACCAAAAACATATTATAACCATATTCAACACTTCCTCATCATTAGAGACAACATCCACTCAACACCAATGACAACACGAGCTTGTTGACATCAATGACAACATCATCTGCACATACTTCTAATAAATAACAGGGAGATAATAGAGTAAGGAGAGATTAAAGACTTAGAAAAATATTCTTACACAAATGAAAAGCCAAGAGAATTTACCTAAACCTAAGAAAATAAAAGTTGTGGGGAGTTAATCTAGAGCTTTCTTATTTCAGCTCACTTTCTTCATTTTTCAAGGAGAAATCTAGAGGCCTTAGAGAAGGCATATTGGGAGCATTTACGGAAATCCTTTAGGTACATTTTTAGATTAGTAAGTTGAGTTTACTGTGGATGATGTGTGAATAGTTTCAGTGAAGGTTAGAGAAAAGAATATTAATTTTTTGAACCGCCTAAAATGGTTGAAATGGGCTACCAAATAGATGGTACTTATGGTATACATGTGCTTTGAGATATCTAGAATGAATCAACACCATACATGTTGGTCACAAATTTGTAGAGCTCTGAATGTTTGCATTCTACTGAGTTAGAGCAACCACCTTATTCTTGTATAATTTCCCTATTTATTATGGTGGTTGGAATTATTTACAGGACAATGAACAAAAATCCATTTGTGAAAAGGATTAAGAAACTTTCAAGTAAACTTGGCAAGTTAAACCAAAAACAATGACCCATGCCAGTGTCCTCCCCGTCCAAGCCAAGGAATAGGGTATAGTCTTCTATTTAAAAAGGTAGATTTTAAAAGGTTTAAAAGAAATGCATGCAAAATGTGAAATTACAAACAAGGCAGCAAATTGTTTAACAAACAAAGAAAACAAATCCAATTGAATAAAAAATATGTAGCATGGGTCATAGTTCATATGATAACAATGAAATTTTAGCATTAAAATCTTATATTTTAAGAAAAAAGATAAAAATAAAGTTGATGCTTTGGATTGAAATGTTTGTAGCCATTGAGTGGATAGTTTGAGTTGAATCTAGATTAGGATAATGGCTTTTCAAGTTATAGCTCCATATCATGATGCTTAGTGTGTCATCTCTTTCCCCTCTTTCAATGGTAAGACTTCAATTCCCTGATCTCTTTGCATATCTAACAAAAGAATTTACATTAAATACCCTAACATTTTTAAGCTATGACTTCTTTTTATAGGAAAATATTCATTGCTACTTTTGAGACATATAAAAGACAACGATCTATTTTCAAATGCTAAACCCTTCACACAATCTATCATTTTTAGTCTCAAAGATTATAGGTAAATAAATTAAAATTTGGTCTAGATCAAATTTTAGTTTTTCTGTGGTTAATGAAATTGCAACAAACATAATTTACTTTTTGTGCTAGAAAAACAAAGAACTAATGCAAATACCTTTTAAAAAAGAAAAGATTTCCTCCACGGCCTTGGATCGATTCCTCAGAAGGTGATTCTTATGTTTTTTATTTGTACTCCCCTTCAACTCACCTCAAATCTTGCCAATCTGACAATGTTTCCATGCACATCCCTTGCAGATTGATCTTGAAAAGCATACAATACATTAAAATATCCCTTGTATATCTTACCAATCCATCTGTACATTTCACTAAATATTTACTATTGTGGATATGTTAACCTGAATTTGAATGGCATGTGGGAGAGTAGAATGTATCAATGATAAAACAAAGAACTGATGCAAAATACCTTACAAAAAAATTCCACCACAGCATTGGATCGATTCCTTGGAAGGCAATCCTTTTGTTTTTTGTTCGCACTCCCCTTCAGCTCACTTCAAGACTACTTCATGATCTTTAGACCATACTTCTTGTAATGTATTCAATATTCTATAGAGAATTAAGTGTTATTATAGGCTACCCTTGTGGTTTACCTATGGTTAAAAACACTAAGTTTGATTATAATCACAATTCCTTTTATTTATATTTTATTCAATTACTTAAAATGTAAGGTAATATATTTTAAAAATTCCAGAAATATAATTCTGAATATTTTTAATTGTTATATAGATTTTAAATGTGTATTAAGATAAAGTTTACCAATGAGTATGAAATCGTCCAAGGAAGTAGTTTGATTGTGACGTTCGTGTTTACCAAGCAATTTTTTACATGCAACAAAAACATGCATTGAAAGATCAGTGGTGACTCATTTATCTCTTATAAATAGTTACCATCACCTTATGAAACTGATAGTAGCACCTCCTCCTTGCCTCACCAAGAATAGTTACCATCACTATCAATTCTATAATTGTTATTAATTGATATTTTTACTATTTACTATTTTTTGTTGTAGAATATTCTTATCTATTTTTGGGTTTTGGTTTATATGGAATCTAGAATCTTTCAGGTCTTCTCCTCCACCCTTGTTGTGACTATAGGAATGCCTCTCTGTGTAATTAGGATTTTGGGTTTGGTTATAATTAGGGTTACAATTAGGGCAAATATATAACCAAAAAAATATTATGATTACAATAAGGGTTAGGGTTACAATTATGGTTCAAATTAGGATTACAATCAAGGTGGATATATATAACCATAGGGATGGGATTAGAATTAGGGTTAGGGATAGTATTAGTGTTAGGGTTATGCTTATAATTAGGGTTACAAATAGGAAAAATATATAACCAAAAAAATATGAGGGTTAGAATTAGGGTTACGATTACAATTAGGGTTACAAATAGATGTAGGGTTATCGATAGAGTTAGAGTTAGGGTTATGATTAGAATAAGGGTTATAATTATAACAAATATTTATAACCAAAAAAATCATTAGTGTTAGAGTTAGAATTACAGTTTGGGTTAGAAATAGAATTATGATCGGGATCAAAATTAAGGTTATGAATATAATTAGAGTTAGGGTAAGAATTAGGGTTAGGGTTACAAATAGGATTAACAATAAAATTACTATTGGGTTTATAGTTTGAAATTAGGGTTATGGTTAACAATAAGGGTTAGCAATAGAATAAGGGTTAGGGTTATGTTAGGATTATAGTTAGTATTAGGGTTAGAATTATGGTTAGGGTTAAGGTTAGAGATAGAATTGGGTTTACGGTTAGGTTACATATAGAATTAGGGTTACGGGCTTTGTTATAATTAGGGTTAGAATTAGGGCAAATATATAACCAAAAAACATTAGGATTACAATTAGGGTTCAAATTGGAATTAGGGTTATGGTTAATGATATAATTAAGGTTGGTACAATTAGAAGTTAGGCCTACAATTAGGGTTAGGGTTTGTTGCCCCAAATTTTGAACTCAAAAATTTTCAAAATTTAGTACATTCTCGTATACGCCCCTAAACATGTCAGTTAACAAAACAATTAAATCTAAAAATTTATCCAAACTGTTGTGAAATCCTTTTGAGGGTCTATTTCAAACTTCATCTCAGCCAGTATGACCAGTTTGTTATGCCAAAATAACTCACCATTCGTGAGATTTTAAACCTTTTATTTTTCTATTGAATATTCATAAATGAGGTCAAAATCTAAGATCCTTGTTGTTGGAACCTAAAAGGATTCTGGGTTTTTCTCGGAGGTGCTTAATCTTCATTCTAACCAAATTTTATCAAGAAAGAAACTCTCAAGTAAAAGTTATGAAGTTTTTAGTATAGAAGTCTCAAGTTTATTTACGGGATAAATTTTTGACGGAGCATTTTATATTTTCCCAAAGTTTATAAAGGTGAAGTAAATTATGAAGTTCCATGTTTTAAAGGATAAAGACTTTATTAAAAATTAAATACTTTCGGTGACTTTATGAACTTTATGAGGAACCCCTTTGTTGTCGGGAAATTTACAAGTTACGGAACTCTAAAGAAGCCCGACCATACTAAAACTTTTAAAAAGTTGTTGAGTCGGGAGTTTTAAGAACTCCCAGACTCCTAGCAAAAGGTTCTAAAGTTTGTAAAAGATCCGACCTCCCGACTTCTCTCTTGGCAGTACGGAAATTTTAGGGTTTTCATTGTTTGTAACAAATGGAGTAATACAAAAAATGAGGAACGACAAAGCAAAGGAGAGAATACAATTCGAGGACTTCGAAGGCTCCTGTATATTGTGTTGAGTACTCATATGTAGAAGGATTCACGACAATAATGTCTGAAGGATATCCCGCCAGAGTGTGCTCATTTCTATCATAGATATAAGATCCGTGGTATACGAGATTTGATCTATTTTTCTGTCGGAGAGAGAGGACTTTTATGCTGAGATTACCAATATGTTTGTAGGGGCATCTAAAGAGACTTGCTGAAATACAACTTGATACTAAATCTACCCAGTGGTAGCTCTAAATCCGAACTTAGCTTAGATTGTTGCCTTTGTCAAGGAATGCCTGGGAAAGGAGGTTGAGATGGGTGGTGCAAAGGCACCCATAACAACATTCATTATGGAGTCATAAGGTGTCTCAGAATACCTTGGTCCAACCATAAGCTTCTCATAGTGCGAGGGTATTGAAATTGAAGAAAATTAGGAAAAGGTAAAGACAGTGTTTGTCCCAACAAAAAAAAAACCTCTGACATCAGAATTATGTGCACCCTTGATTGTGACCCTTCCATTGGAGATCTGAGGAAAATTGAGGCTTTTATAAAGGTAATTTTCACTGTATTTCTAGATTTGGACTTTGCTTTTCTGGATATGAATCCTTTTACACTAGTTAATGGAGAGGTTTACCCTCTGGACATGCGAGGAGAACTGGACTCTTACATAGGATGCTTGCAAAGTATCTCATACCATATATTCACCTAAGATAGAAATGAAGTGAGATGAAGACATCCTCTTAGCCCGCGGCCTATAAAGAGGGAGCGTATGGACACCCATGAAAGCATAATTGAAAGTGATTCTTGCTGGAAATGCTCAGGTAGACAGGTTTATAAAATGTGTAATCACAAAAGGCACGTGAACTGTTTGATAAAATGCCTCAAGGAAATGTCATCCCATGGACTGCAACGATAACAGGATGTTCACAAAATGTTTTTATTGAAAAGGCCTTATGAGCTTTTAAGCAAATGTACCAGCTGATATTGAAGCCAAAATTCTACAACGTTTATTACAATCCTCTCAACCTAGGCTAAAATGGGAGCTTTCAATATGGACGTCCATTAAAGCTAAGAGAAGTGGCATATATAAGGCGCTTGAAATTGTTTGACAAAGATCCTTCAAAGTAATGCGGTCTTGTGGAACGCGATGATCTCACGAAGTATATATAACATAGGTTTGTCAAAAATGCTTTAGAAACTTTCAAGCACAGTGCAAGTGTCATCATTGCCAGCATCTTCAGAATGAAGAGCTTTCAAACAAATTATGAACATCCATCTTGTTCGAATGCCCTTTGCAACCCATACCTTTCATTAACTACCACGAATGGCTCATAGATTTTATCGAGATTGTAGTATTCTTGGCTGTCCAAACACAAATGATGATCTGCTCACAATGATTACCATGAAAAGTATAGCTACTCAGATGATATCAACTTTCTATATAAGAGCTTGAACACATAAGCATCTTGTTAGAGTCTTTTAGAGCAGCATCTGATTTTATTGTTCTTGCTATTCATGAACTTTAAAACTTGTTGGTTGTCAAGCATCTTCAGAAATTAATATAAAATCTTCTCATCATAAACTCAGGGAAACGGTCCAAACATTACTGCATACTCCAGTAAGAGGGGAGAAATCCATATGAACACATAAAAGATTAAAGAAGAGAACTTGGCTAATAAATCTACATCGGGAAATGATTATCAACATCTAAGTCTTAATGGACATTGTGCAGTCTCATATCTCTTACATTTTATGGATGAAGAAGGAAAAGATCTAAAATAAATGATAGTTATTTCTTATTGTCAGATAATAATGCAAGTGTTCACAACCAAGTATAGCATGGACTGCTTCTTGAGATAGAAACTCTTCCAAAAATTTAGCTCATCACCGAGAAGAAGCCATGTGGTAAAAATGGTTAAAATACTTTAAGTAAATAAAGAGACATGGTAAATCATCTTCAGTTTACGAAGACATTGGAGAGACATATTACTAAAAAAGGGGTTATATAGACAAGAAGAGAACTCAAGGAATTAGAAAGTGAACTTGTAATAAAATAAATCTTTTCAAGAAATAATTATCACACGGGAAAAAGAAAGACTTTTTTGCCTTTCATCTTGCATTTCAAGAATCAGTTAAAGGGGATTTTTATTGCTCTAAAAGAAGCGATTGCTGGGAACCGAACGGTCTCATTGGGAAAATATATAAATATATAATTTGTAGTCATAAGGGGGATTTTTTTCTGCTATTTGGGGGACGGAGGAATAGCTTTGGTTTTCTTTTCAAACATAGTCTTGTTGTACAGAAAGATGGAGTTTGTGAACTCTCATTTTGATGTTGAGGAAATAAAGAAGATTTATCTGATCTGTGAATCAGTTAATGTTTTCTTTTCATTGCAATGAACTTTGGGTCTTTGTAATTGTTCTTCAATGTTTTATCTGTTATGTCAGACTGTGCAGATGTTTATTTCTAAATCTTTGAATTTGAATTAATCTATCTGTTTGAGGTGCTCTGTTGCTCATTCTTTTCCTGAGTATCATCTGTGGGTGTGAGATAAATGGGCTTTGTATCATTTGTTTGCATTCAATTCATTCTGGATTAGTTTTGCATATCTATTTCATGGTTATGGGTAGATGTTAGTGAGCCTTTTCTACTTTCTGGTTAAGAGCACACCTAGTTTCCATTCATTACAAATTATCTGAAGGTAGCTACGCCTTGTAAAACAAGTAGAGAGCACTTGCAACTGTCATTGCAAGTGACTCAACTGTTGGTTCGTTTGTCATTTGTATGGGAGAAGGAGTATAAACTTGAAGTGATAATCTGTTAACCAACAGATTTTTGGTGACTCTACCGGGGATTCAAAATTGAAGACCGGTACTATTGTTTTCCCATAAATTTGAAGGTGCCCCCCGAGGATGGAGGCTGGCGGCTCTATTGGTGAAATGTGCTCAAAAGCAGTTTATCTCAGCAAAGATTCTTGTCTGATTTATTTTCCAGATTTACATTATGGTACTGATTTCTTCCTAGCCATGGAGAAGTCACTTTGGACCTCTTTCTTTTCCACAATATTCACCATTGCCTAAAGGATCAAGAAAGCATTTTCTGAAGTTCAGTGGAGAGAATCATCAAGATGCTGAAAACCATATTCTGACATTCACAATTGCCTGTGGCATTTTGGGGGTAAGTGAAGAAAATATTTTTGTGCGATTATTTATTGAATCTCTTGTTGGGCCTACAACAGATTGGTTTTATTATTTAGAAAATAAGTGTATTGCTGATTGGGATTCATTAAAGAAGAAGTTTTTGGAAAGATAAAAAGGTCTCGTTGATGAAGCTGCTCTACTGGGTCAATTTTTCAACATTCAAAAACAAGGAGGTGAATCTATTAGAGATTTTGTAGACAGATTCAACCAGCTGCTCAGAAAAATTCTAGCACCCATTCAACCAAGTAAGCAACTTAAACTCTGCACTTTTATTTCTGCATTGCATCCAGATGTTTAATTTGAGTTAAAAAGAACTAAAGTAAATGACATTGAAGTTGCACAACAAGAGGCGGTAAAAATTGAGGATGATATGATTACAAGTGATTTATGGAAAACAAGTCAGGTCATGAATAATTTGAGTATTGAAAATATGAGGAAGCCTGTCACATGCAAACAAAATTTTCAGCCTATAAGTTTCCATAATACACAACATCCATCTCTTGAATGCTTGAATCTCTTTGTTTTTTATTCCAAACACTTTGGTAGAGATAAGGCAAACAATGTAGAGGTGAAACCTCCTGTGGATAGGAGAGTTTAAGCTTAGTATGTGTATTATGAAGAAGATAACAATAAATCTATAAGTTTCCCATGTGAGGTAGTAGGTGAATAGTCTTTCTGTGATGCAAATTGTAAAGATGAGAATGCAAAAGGTGTTGTTTTGTCATCTTTATCTACTGCAAAAATAGAAATAGAGATATTTACTTTTATCGACAATGAAGACCAATTTGAGCATACACAGCACACATATGAGATGTCAAGTGTCTTTTCTCCTAATTGCATGCAAACTGAATATGAGGCCTATTGACCTATTTTCCTCTGTCCAGAGTTAAATAGCTCACCTTGTATTTTCCTTAAAAATCCTTTAGAAAGTAACCCTACAAGGCTTAAATCCTTCAAATACTCATGCTACACCTTGTCAAAAATCCCAAAAATCTTGCCTAAAGAATCCTTGCAGAAAACCCAAAAAAACCTAGAAATCTTTTGTCTTCAAGTGCTTTCTATCGCAAAGATTTCTTAGTTTTATACTTAGTCATTTTCATATGCATATACAATTGTATGTTTCGTTGTATGTTCACATATACAAGAGAATATACAAAGGCAAATGATACAAGAAAAGGAATATACAAAGGAAATGTGCAAAGGCAAATATACAAAGGATCATCAGTCGGACAAGCCTTATCGGTGGCCAAGCTAAGGATCTCCCCAACAGCCGATTCATGCAAACATACAAAGGGTGAGATACAATTGGTGGGATCCGCTTTGTATACAAAGGCGATTGTATCTCATATACAAGTTGCATTGTATATGCGATATACAAGGCAATGATACAAAAGAAAGATGCAAAGTCTATACATAAGCAAGAGATACAAAGCCTGGGGCCCACTAATCGCATGTATATGCGATTGTATCTTTGTACATACAATCGCACATACAAGGGAATATACATTCCTGATATATACAAGTCCCAGACCCAAGAGGAATATGCATTCTGGTCGATAATGGTACAAACGATTGTATGCATCTTTTTGTTTGTATGTTCGCATTTGTATGTTTAAATATACAAAGGGTAGATACAAGTTCAAATGCATGTTTGTATGTGAGTGTTTGCATGCAGTTTTCCTTTGTATATTTCGCATTGTATATGCGATAGACAAAGGTTAGATACAAGGCAATGTACAAAGCGGACCCGATTGGAAAATGTAAATTGGCAAACTCAAAGGTGGGGTCCGCAGCTTGTATGTTAAGTGCATTGCATATGCCAATATGCAAGGGGAAGAGATACAAGCTGGACCTGTTACAAAGTTCCAATATAGTTGATAGTCTCCTTTGAGTTCCGCACTATATACAAAGTCGATTGTATCTCAGATACAAGCATATACAAAAAAACATACAATGAACATTTCGGCAAGACTTTGCATATCGGAGACTCAACTAAAGGTCACCCCGACAGCCCAATATATACAAAGCGCTTGGCATATGCAAGGCAGATTCAAAGGGTCATTCAGATGGCGATTCAAGTCGCATATACAAAGCGATATACAGATGCAGTTGACTATAACTTTGACCACCTGTATCTCCCTCATTCTGGCAAATTTCAACATACTTCAAGAGGCACATATGCTTGTTTTTGCCTCCTTTTTCATTTGGCAGGATTTTGAAGAGGATATTTTCACTTTCAAAATTTAGATCTAGATTTGCATGCTAGATCGACTAGACATTTCAGTGACCAATTTGAGATATGTAGATGCAGATATTTGTGGCATTTATGGTTGCAAATTGATGATTCAGCAGCTTACATTGAAGACTCAAAATATCTTCCATCTGCCTCTGTTCCAGATATTTTTTTGCCATGACTTTTTGGAGGTGGATGTCCCTTCAGATACAGATATTTTTCCTGATACAGCCCATGGGGCAAATTTATTGTAACTGACTTAGGTCATATGTAAATGCTATATATGCATAGAAGTGAGATGTAAAAAAGGTTAGAAATTTTTTAGCATTTTGTCTTTCTGTTTCCAAACAGAACTTTTCCTCTACTGTAACTATGTCTTCTTATTGAATATATGCAAGTTATTTTTACCTCTTTCACTGATTTGTAGTTTAGTGTGAATCTGCATGTTATTGTCTGTGAACATCTTCGTTCCTTTCAATCATTTTGTTTCTTACCTCTACTAGAATCATCTAAATCTGTGTATCTCTACTTGCTATATCTGGTTGTGTTGTGCATTTTCTCAGTTCTGAGAAGATTCTTTTATTCAACTTGGTGAATCACCCTTTACTTTCAAGTTTTTCTAGTTTTATCTTTCATTTAAAAAGCATTCCTTCTCCCTTTTCCTCTGCAAATTCAATAGATTTTAGGTGATAACCAACTAGGAAGCCATCCTTCTCTGGAGGTTCTTTCCAAACATAGGTGACCCACAGACCTTGGAAAGATCCCATGTTTCTCCAGATTGGTAAAATTTTATAACTACAACAAGGGTACAAATTTAGGTGATAACAGTTTTTGGCACAACCAGTGGGACCTAACAATCATTTTTGTTGGTTATGATATGCTACCAGCATTATCCATCTTTTAAGAGGCAATTTTTTACATATCTGGTGACTCATACTGGAGAAGAACAAGTAGATCAGTGTTGTCACACATTTTATAAAAAAAATTCAAACTCAGAGTTTGAGTTCATTTGATTATTTGCAGTTGTCTCTACCTAGAAGATAGAGTAGAGCTGTGGTAAGGACTCCAGTTTCTAAAAGAATACAATCAACTCCACCAAATTTCAGGCCAATAGTACCTGTAGTTCCTGTACTGGTTCAAGCAAACCTACCTCTAGTTGTTCAGATGGCAAGAAATCAACCATTTGTGGCTTTTGATGGGGGCAGCCCATTGAATTTGACAGTGCATGATAATATACCCATGGTAGCTTTGAAGAGCTTGCCCTATTTCACAGGGGAGGATCAAACCACCCTAATCGAGCACATTAGAGACGTAGCTTCTCTATGTGGTGTTCATCATGTAACTCAAGAAAATGTAGCCATTAGGCTACTGGCTACCTCTTTTAAAGGAAAAGTGTTACAGTGGTTTAGGAGTTTACCAGTGCAAACCATTGGAACTTGGAATGATCTGGGCGATAAGCTAAACAAACAATTTCAAGATAAGTCAGATAACTTATCACTAGTTGAACAACTGACTACAATAAAGAGAGCTCCCTAGGAGCAAATGATGGATTTCAACTTCCGGTTCCAGAAGACATGGGACGGAATTCCTGCCATGGTAAGGCCTCCATCAGAATATGCTTTTCTGTATTTTTTGAAAGCTCTAAATAGTGATATTTTAGTAATGATACAATCATTAGGAGGTACAAGTTTACCTGATGCATATGAAATAGCTATTAGAGCATAAAATAGCTTGATTCAAGCTAGGAAAATAGCACCTAGACCACCAATGCCCTTTTTTCCTGAGATTCAAGCTTCAATGCCTTTGCCAATCCCATCTTTTGCCCCTTTACCTGTTATAACAGCATCGCCAAGTACTGCCAATACTGAGATAGTTGTTTCTAACTCATCTCAAGAGTTAAGAGAGACCAAAAATAGCCAACAGAAAATAGAGAATATCTTGCAAACTTTTGGGAATGAACTGGTGAACATCAAAAAGTAGCTGTCGCAGAACAGATAGCCTTATCAGCCACTTAGTCAAGGGCAAAATCAGCCTTATCAAGGGCAAAATCAGCCATACCAAGCTAATAGGCCTCTATATCAAGGCAATTACCAGGGTACCAGGCAGAATGTGAACTAGAGGCCTTTTTAGCCTTACAATCCTGTACCCATTAATGCCATTAGGGACCTTGTCCCTATTCAGAATAACCTTGCAGCTGAATATGAATGGTGTTATCCATGCAATCAGTCACACAGCCAGGCAACCTATTCAAATAGAGTGATAAATCAGGCTCTAATGGTACAAAAGCTACAGTTTCACAGCCAAACACACTTAATGATGGGGCTATATAGCAGAAAGAACAGCCTCAGAGTGATACTGCCTTCATAAATTGGTAGGGAGATGAATTTTGTGGTGTAAACAGAGATGATACTTCAGTTGCAGCAAATACTAGAGCTAAAAAGAGGGGCTATGAGATAAATCAAGCAACAAATAAAGGAAAAGGGTATGTTGATCCTTCTACATCCCAGATTCCCCATATTTTGCAAAGGAATACTCAAGCAACTGCCAGGGAACAACCTCATTTGCAAGCTGATTTTGCTACTGCAAAGTCACATCAAGGTAAGCATCACTCCACCTTTTAATATCATTGAAAATATGAAGAAGATGAATGTGACAATATCTATGTGGGATTCCCTAGCCATCCCAGGTCAAAAGGACATGTTACAATCTGCCTTGTCTGATTTAAAAGTGTCAAATGATGCAACTGTTGACCCAGCTAGGGTTGTTCTTACCAATTCTTCTCAGGACAATAGTAAACAGCCAAATAAGAGTGCTAAGCCACTTCCATTTTTTGTCTTTAATAATTGAAGACAAGTTAGTCCATAAATGTATGGTGGATAGTGGTGCAAGTAGTTCTGTAATGCCAAAACAGATTGCAGATCAATTAGGATTGAAATACCAACCCCTTGAGAAGGGTGTGCTTCAGCTAGATGGCACAGCTGTTAACACCATAGGTATGATGAAAGATCTAAGTCTCACTCTGCATACCTGTCCAAACGTTTCCATTTCACTAGAGGTGTTCATCATAGATTTACCTCCTCATTTTGCCATGTGTTTGTCAAGAGAGTTCACAGCCAAGATAGGGGGATATTTATCTTCAGACTGGTCCCACATGTTCTTTAGGACCCGATATGGCACAAAAGTGACCATAAAATCTAAATTGCTTGACCAATATCATATAGAGCCTTATGTCCCAAGTTTTGTTAATGCAAATTGCATTGTTTCTGATGATCCCGAGCTTGTTGCTGCTCAAGAGTTGCAAGCTGAGAGTATACCAGAAGAAGTACTAAAGGAGTGGGCCTCAGAAAATTTTGTAGATGATCTTGAGGGACACATTCAAGAAAATGGTATGGGGGTTTACATACTGCATGAACCTGAAACAACAATTCCAAAACTTGTAAAGAATGCAGAGCAGCAGATAGAACAACAAGATAAGGTATGGAAAATGTACTTTGATGGCTCTAGGAATAGGAATGGATCTGGTGGTGGTGCAATGCTTGTGTCTCCACAAGGTGACAGATATTATTCTACTTTCCGTTTTGCTTTTTCATGTACAAATAACACTGCTGAGTATGAAGGGTTGATTCAAGGTTTGCAATGGGCAAGAAAGAGGAAAATTAGATGTTTGCAAGTGTATGGGGACAGTGAACTTATTATAAATCAAGTGAGGGGACTGCATATTACAAAGAATGATGCTTTGAAATGCTATAAACATAGAGTATGGGATATGATTGAGGAGTTTGATGCTTTCAATCTATCTCTATTCCAAGAAATCAGAACTATCATGCAGATAGGTTAGCTGTGATTGGAGCTCAGTTTGATATCCCCAATGATATTCAAAGGGAAAAGGTACAGCCTCATGTGAAGATAGTTGATAGGCCCTCTATCCCTGACAATAACATTCATTGGCAGGTTTTTGTGAGTGATGAACAGATTCTGCGTTTCCTATTGGAAGAGGATGAGTTTTCTGTGATAAATCATAACAAACTCAAACAACAATATGATGATGATCAAGTTATTCAGCTAAGGACTAATAAGCTACCTAGAGAATTGGTAACCTTGGAATCCATTTTTGGTACTGATGATTAGCTAAAGAAGAGCAAAATCAGTATCCAAGTCAAAGAGGAACATTACGAGGAGCTGGAAAATTTTAAGGGTAAGCTTCTCAAAATTGGTAAAATTTGTTCGCATGAGGATAGGAAAGCTTTCATTGCTCTTTGTCAAGAATTTGAGGCCATGTTTGCTTAGGATTACTCAAACCTAAAAGGGTTTGACCCTCATATTGCCCAGCATACTATAGAGTTAGAGCCAAGTGCAAAACCTGTAAGGCAGAAACAAAGACCTTTAAACCCAAAATTTGAGCCTCTGATGATTAAAGAATTAACCAAGCTGATCGAGGGAAGCATCATTTTTCTAATCAAGCACACGTCTTGGGTCTTGAATCTTGTTCCTGTGAGGAAGAAGAATGGAGAGATTAGGCTATGCGTTGATTTTAGAGACCTTAATAGAGCCTCCCTAAAGGACCACTACCCGCTGCCCTCAATGGAGCAAATTCTATAGGTAGTGGCTGGTTTAGAAAGATTATCCTTACTTAACGAATATTCTGGTTATAATCAAGTGTTAGTCAAGGAGGAAGATCAGTTTAAAACTGCTTTTACTACCAAATGGGGCACCATGGCCTACAAAAGGATACCTTTTGGTCTATCTAATGCTGGCTCTACTTTTCAGAGAGCTATGGATATGGCTTTTAAAGGTTTGCTTTATAAATTGGTGCTTGTGTATCTAGATGACATCACAGTTTTCTCTAAGGATGCAGCTGAATATTTATCCCACCTGAGGCAAGTATTTGAGAGATGTAAAAAGTTTGGGATATCTCTCAATCCCAAGAAATGCATTTTTGTTATGCATGAAGGCAAGATTTTAGGACACATTATGTCAAAAGAGGGAATTACCATTGATACAGAAAGAGTAAGGGCTATTTTGGAGCTGTCTTTACCTAGTCATAAAAAAGAACTGCAAAGTTTTATTGGCAGAATTAATTTTCTGTGAAGATTTATACTTGACATTGCAAATTTATTGAAGCCATTGACCTCTATGCTAAAGAAAAATATAGTTTTTAGTTGGACAAAAGAGGGCAAACTCAGCTTTGAGTCCATAAAAGAAGTGTTATCGGCTGCACCAACTCTGGTGAATCCTGATTTCTCAAAAGATTTTATTTTGTATGCTTATGGTGGTCTGGATACCATTTCTGCAATTCTGGTACAGCAGCAAAGTGAAGACTTTGAACAGCCAATCACTTTCTTTAGTCAAGGACTAGAGGAGTATGAACAGCGATATAGTTTCATTGAAAAGCATGTCCTTGCAATGATAAGAAGTCTCAAGAAGTTTAGGCATCTTATTTCTCACAATAAGATACATTTGATGGTTGCTCACCCTAGCGTGAAGGAGTTCCTGTTAGGTAAGGATGTTAATGAGAAATGGGCTGGTTGGATTACCAAAGTCATGGAATATGACGTAGATATCAAGATAACCAAGCTCATCAGAGGTAGAGGACTCAGTGAATAGCTTGCTACTAGTTCTGGAAATGAAACAGAGAAAGAAGAGAGGATGCTTCTGACTGTTGAAGATGAATATCAGGATAATACAGCAGCAGTTGGAATAGGTTGGGTTAATGACATGACCCATTTTTTGCGAATTGGTGAATGTCCAGCAGGTTTAGAAAGAACTAAGAGAAGATATTTTAGACTGCAGTCTATTCCATATGTTTTAATAAATGATATCCTTTTCAGAAAAGATTTTAATGGTGTGTTGTTAAGATGCATTAACAATAATCAAACTGACAAGGTGCTGCATGAGTTTCATGATGGAACAGCAGGGGATCATTATGCCCCAAGGACTACTGCTTGGAAAATAATGAGAGCTGGATACTACTGGCCCAACTTATTTAAGGATGCCCATGCATGGGCCAGAAAGTGTGTAAAATGTGCCATTTTTGCAGGCAAAGAAAGGCTGCCAGCTTTACCTCTGCAGCCAATTCAAGTAGAACAACCCTTCATGAGATGGGGCATTTATTTTATAGATCCCATTAACCCACCATCAAGTGCAGGCCACAGGTGGGTACTTACAGCAACAGAATATTTCACAAGGTGGACTGAAGCAGTGGCTCTGAAGGAATCCAATGAGATTGTTGTTTTGAACTTTTATCATGATTTGGTATCTAGATTTGGAGTGCCTGAGTCAATTATCTCAAACAATGCTTTAGCCTTTGTTGGATTGAGGATAACGGACTGGACTATGAAGAATGGAATCTATTTGAACACTTCATCAAATTATTACCCACAAGGTAATGGATTGGCTGAATCTACAAATAAGAATCTCATAAGGATTATCAAAAGATCAATGGAGGACAACCAGAGGACCTGGCACACCAATTTGAGATCTGCCTTATGGGCAGATAGAATAACTCCCAAGAGGTCTATTGGAAACTCCCCATACATGTTAGTTTATGGAAAAGAGGCAAGATTACCTATGTCTGTGGAGCTACCAGCACTAGATATCATGAATTAGCTGGAGATGTTTGAAGAAGAAGACCCCATGGCTGTCAGATATGCTCAACTTATGGAGCTTGTAGAGATTAGAGATAAAGCTATGAAAACTATGGAGTATCATAAGCTTCAGAAAAAAAGAATTTTTGATAAGAGGGCCACTCCCAGAATTTTTAGAGAGGGTGATATGGTACTCAAATGGGATGAATTGAAAAGCAGGCCAGGGAAGCACTCCAAGTTTGATAGCATGTGGAGTGGCCCATTTATCATTACTGAATGCAAGGAGTACAATGCATTTCAGTTATCCAACATGGATGGAGAAAATTTACCTATCCCAGTCAATGGGATACACTTGAAGAGGTGTTTTGAGGTATGACTTGCCTTGTAAATTAGTAGATTAGGATTCTTGCTTTCAATAAGTGTTGTTGCACAATAGTTTAGATCCCTTTTATTTTCCCTAAGTGTTGTCTAGCACAGTTAGAGGAGTTGCTTTCAACATTTTTGTTTTGTTTTGGTCTTCCAGTGTTCTTCATTATTGATATGCTGAGTTACTAAGGTCAGGATTGTTTGTCAAAGGTATATTTTTAGTCTCTGTGTGACTCCATGCCCAATGGATGCTTAAGGCCACTAGTCTAATTGTTTAGCAGGCAAACATCCCATAGAAGTCGCCAAAATGTTGACCTACTTTCCTTTGTCCAGAGTTAAATAGCTCACCTTGTATTTTCCTTGAAAATCCTTTAGAAAGTAACCCTACAAGGCTTAAATCCTTCAAATATTCATGCTATGCCTTGTCAAAAATCTCAAAAATTTTGCCTGAAGAATCCTTGCAGAAAACCAAAAAAACCCAGAAATCTTTTGTCTTCAAGTGTTTTCTATCACAGAGATTTCTCAGTTTTATACTTAGTCATTTTCATATGCATATACAATTGTATGTTTCGTTGTATGTTCACATATACAAGAGAATATACAAAGGCAAATGATACAAGAAAAGGAATATACAAAGGAAATGTGCAAAGGCAGATATACAAAGGATCATCGGCCAGACAGGCCTTATCGGTGGCCAAGCTAAGGATCTCCCCAACAGCCAATGCATGCAAACACACAAAGGGGGAGATACAATTGGTGGGGTCCGCTTTGTATACAAAGGTGATTGTATCTCATATACAAGTCACATTGTATATGCGATATACAAGGCAATGATACAAAAGAAAGATGCAAAGTCTATACATAAGCAAGAGATACAAAGCCTGGGGCACACCAATCGCATGTATATGCGATTGTATCTTTGCACATACAATCACACATACAAGGGAATATACATTCCTGATATACAAGTCCCAGACCTGAGAGGAATATGCATTCTAGTCGATAATGGTACAAACAATTGTATGCATCTTTTTGTTTGTATGTTTGCATTTGTATGTTTAAATATACAAAGGGCAGGTACAAGTTCAAATGCATGTTTGTATGCGAGTGTTTGCATGTAGTTTTCCTTTGTATATTTCGCATTGTATATGCGATATACAAAGGTTAGATACAAGGCAATGTACAAAGCGGACCCGATTGGAAAATATAAATTGGCAAACTCAAAGGTGGGGTCTGCAGTTTGTATGTTAAGTGCATTGTATATGCCGATATGCAAGGGGAAGAGATACAAGCTGGACCTATTGCAAAGTTCCAATATAGTTGATAGTCTCCTTTGAGTTCCGCATTGTATACAAAGTCAATTGTATCTCAGATACAAGCATATACAAAACACATACAATGAACATTTTGGCAAGACTTTGCATATCGGAGACTCAACTGAAGGTCTCCCCGACAGCCTGATATATACAAAGCACTTGGCATATGCAAAGGCAGATTCAAAGGGTCATTCAAATGGCGATTCAAGTCGCATATACACAGCGATATACAGATGCAGTTGACCATAACTTTGACCACCTGTATCTCCCTCATTCTGGCGAATTTCAACATACTTCAAGAGGCAAATATGCTTGTTTTTGCCCCCTTTTTCATTTGGTGGGCTTTTGAAGAGGATATTTTCACTTTCAAATTTTGGATCTGGATTTGCATGCTAGATCAACTGGACGTTTCAATGACCAATTTGAGATATGCAGATGCAGATATTTGTGGCATTTATGGGTGCAAATTGATGATTTAGTAGCTTACATTGAAGACTCAAAATATCTTCCATCTGCCGCTATTCCAGATATTTTTTTGCCATGACTTCTTGTAGGTGGATGTCCCTTCAGATATAGATATTTTTCCTAATACAACCCATGGGGCGAATTTATTGTAACCGACTTAGGTCATATGTAAATGCTATATATGCATAGAAGTGAGATGTAAAAAAGATTGGAAATTTTTTAGCATTCTGTCTTTCTGTTTCCAAATAGAACTTTTCCTCTACTATAACTATGCCTTCTTATTGAATATATGCAAGTTATTTTTACCTCTTTCACTGATTTTTAGTTTAGTGTGAATCTGCATGTGATTATTTGTGAACATCTTCGTTCCTTTCAATCATTTTGTTTCTTACCTCTACTAGAATCATCTAAATCTGTGTATATCTACTTGTTATATCTGGTTGTGTTGTGCATTTTCTCAATTCTGAGAAGATTCTTTTATTCAACTTGGTGAATCACCCTTTACTTTCAAGTTTTTCTAGTTTTATCTTTCATTTAAAAAGTATTCCTTCTCCCTTTTCCTCTGCAAATTCAGTAGATTTAGGTGATAACTAGCTAGGAAGCTGGCCTTCTCCGGAGGTTCTTTCCAAACATAGGTGACCCACAGACCTTGGAAAGATCCCATGTTTCTCCAGATTGCTAAAGTTTTATAACTACAGAAAGGGTGCAAATCTGGGTGATAACAAGGCCTTCACATTCCCTGAGCAAGATCAAATGGAAACATGGCTGCAAGAAGAGGTCAGAAATGATCTTATCTATGAATCTTTTCATTTGGAAAATCTAAATGCTGAAATTTTTAAATGAGATTTGAAAGGTGAGGTTAAAAGTAGCCATGATAGTCCTGATATAAGTAATCAAATGGATAAATGTGATGAAACACATATTGTTTACATTCTGAATTGGTGTCTTAATGCATCTGAAGATGGATTTTTGTGTGGAGAAGAGGCTATTTTATGTGATCTACAGCTTATGGGTGAGAATGATGAAGTGGGTCACATAACACATGAATTAGTTCCAACACAGAAAGAGAATATTATTCTAGTTGAGGGTGATTTTCAGCCACATGAGAGTTTTGTTGGTGATGTAGATTCTCATTCTTCTCCAACTTAACTTGATTCACTTTCAGTTTTACATAAGTCATATGTGGCTAATGATTGGCTTTCTGATGGGTTGAGTAGTCCTGGTTATTTTCAAGCATGGGACATTAATTCATCTACTGCAGGCATGGGTGGTTATACACAAGAGCATGTTCAAGAGATTCTAGAAGTTTACGATGCAAAGTGGTTGTTTGATTCTGACATATTACTCAGGAGGTTCTTTTGCCATATGAATTTCAGATTTATGCTTATAATCAGTAGATGGCTTTTGAGCTTACAAATGCTTCATGGGTACACTTTTCTTTTCCACTCTGGTATTTATTTCTCCTAGCCTGTTAATGGATTTGCATGACCATCTTGGAGTTACCTGAGGTAGGGTCTTCCTACTATGTACATATTAGGAGTTTTTGTTGTGCTAGTAGTTTGTTTCCTTTCCTGTTTTGTCCAGTTTTTGGTTTGCTCTGGTTCCTTTGTCCCCTGTGTTCTCTGACTTTGTTGCCCAATGGATTAATGCACTGGTCCATGCTTGAGATTTTAGATTCCTTGCTCCATCCTTTATAGTCCTCATCCCCAATCAGAGCCTATTGTTGCCCCAAATTTTAAACTCAAAAATTTTCAAAATTTAGTGCATTCTCGTATATGCCCCTGAACCTGCTTGTTCACAAAACAATTAAATCTAAAAATTTATCCAAGCTATTGTGAAATCCTTTTGAGGGTCTATTTTAAACTTCATCTCAGCCAGTATGACCAGTTTGTTATGCCAAAATAACTCACCATTTGTGAGATTTTAAACCTTTGATTTTTCTTCTGAATATTCACAAATAAGGTCAAAATCTAAAATCTTTGTTGTTGGAACCTAAAAGCATTCTGGGTTTTGCTTGGAGGTGCTTAATCTTCATGCTATCCAAATTTCATTAGGAAAAGAGCTCTCAAGTGAAAGTTATAAAGTTTTCAGTATAGAAGTCTCAAGTTTATTTACAGGATAAATTTTTGACAGAGCATTTTATATTTTCCCAAAGTTTATAAAGGTGAAGTAAATTATGAAGTTCTATGTTTTAAAGGATAAAAGACTTTATTAAAAATCAAATACTTTCGGTGACTTTATGAACTTTATGAGGAACCCTCTTTGTTGTCGGGAAATTTACAAGTTATGGAACTCTAAAGAAGCCCGACCATCCTAAAACTTTTAAAAAGTTGCTGAGTTGGGAAAAGTTGCTGGAGAGAGATGACTTTTGTGCTGAGATTACCAGTATGTTTATAGGATTATCTAAAGAGACTTACCAGAATACAAATTGATACTAAATCTACCCAGTGGTAGCTCTAAATCTAGACTTAGCTCAGGTTGTTGCCTTTGTCAAGGAACACCTGGGAAAAGAGGTTGAGATGGGTGGTGCAAAGGTACCCATAACAACATTCATTATGGAGTCATTTGTACCCCACGATGTAGAGTACTATGTTTCAATTGTCTCAGAACGCCTTGGTCTGACCATAAGCTTCTCAAAGTGCGGGGGTATTGAAATTGAAGAAAATTAGGACAAGGTAAAGACAGTGTTTGTCCCAATGAAAAAAAGCCTCTGACATTAGAATTATGTGCACCCTTGATTGCAACCCTTCCATTGGAGATCCAAGGAAAATTGAGGCTTTTATAAAGGGAATTTTCACTGTATTTCTAGATTTGGACTTTGCTTTTCTGGAGATGAATCCTTTTACACTAGTTAATGGAGAGGCTTACCCTCTGGACATGCGAGGAGAACTAGACTCTTACACAAGATGCTTGCAAAGTATCTCATAGCATATATTCACCTAAGACAACAATGAAGTGAGATGAAGACATCCTCTTGGCATGCGACCTATAAAGAGGGAGCGTATGGACACCCATGAAAGCATAATTGAAAGTGAATCTTGCTGGAAATGCTCACGTAGACAGGTTTATAAAATGTGTAATCGCAAAAGGTACGTGAACCACTTGATAAAATGCCTCAAAGAGACGTCATCCCATGGATTGCAATGATCACAGGATGTTCACAAAATGTTTTTTTGTTGAAAAGGCCTTATGAGCTATTAAGAAAATGCACCAGCTGATATTGAAGCCAAAATTCTACAACGTTTATTACAATCCTCTCAACCCGGGCCGAAATGGGAGCTTTCAATATGGGCGTCCATTAAAGCTAAGAGAAGTGGCAATATAAGGCACTTGAAATTGTTTGACAAAGAGCCTTCAAAGTAATGCAGTCTTGATCTCATGAAGTATATATAACACAAGTTTGTCAAAAATGCTTTAGAAACTTTCAAGTACAGTGCAAGTGTCATCATTGCAAACATCTTCAGAATGAACAACTTTCAAACAAATTATGAACATCCTATTGGCAAGAGACATTACAAGGCATGTCATGTGTTGTCATTGATGGCAACTAAGTCCATTCTAGACATCTGCAGTGCAGTATCAGATCATACCAGAAGTCAACTCCAAGATTTGTCAAGTCCCGATAGATAAGAACAAGGTATATGGCATAGTTCAGTATTTTAGTTAGCAGATCTCTTTAGTTAATCATTGTGTGTTACAAATATGAGGAAGTGTAGAGGAATGTCAGGACAATCTAAATCCAAGATTTTAGCCTCCAATGACAAAGGGATTAAAAGTTATGAGCATTTGAGTACCAGGTCCTAATTTGACAGAACAGTTCAGTGAAGAATAGGCCGACTTGTGTTAGATCCTTTTGCGGATCTAGTAGAAGTGTCTTGGTGAGTTGTGTATGGGATATAATGTTAGTGGCTGACATGTATGGTGACCTGCAAGTGTTATTTTTGGTATGCATCAATACTGGTGTATGATTTTAGCCAACAGAATAGAGTACTTGTATTGTTTGTTAAGTTCCTCATAAGGCCAACAGAAAAGAGCTTGAATTACTTGAGGCGGACATATGTAGCCAATGGATTCGAGTGTATTAAGCAATGTTGGTGTACGAATATGGAGTAAGTACAAAAAGGGTAGATAAGAAGTGCGAAAGAGAAGAGATCTAAGGTCCAGATTATGGCAGATAAGTAAACAAGGCAGAGTAAAAATGAAGTGTGTAAGATCAGTATTCTATGCTTAACTGGAACTAAATTCTTGCATTGGCAAATGCTATTCATCAGTTCAAACAATCTGTAATCCTTTTGTAATCATTCTTGTAGGCAGTGAGCCTCTTTTTGAGCAATGAGCTTTGGGCAGTGAGCCTGAAGGCATGTGCCTTCCCCTTTTGTAATACTTTTAACAGAGTATAATCTTTGTGGGTTAACCCCCACTGTGGTTTTTCCCTTAACCGGGTTTCCACATTAAAAATCTTGGTGTCAAGTGTGTTAATTATGTTTCTGCTCATGTGTTATTGTTTCATGCTTACATCATTAATCTATGTATAAGTTATGAAAGAAGATTAAAAGAGAAAAGGTTAATTTTGTGGGACAACTGATTCACCCCCTTTCTCAGTTGTCTGGCCTAATTCCAACAATTGGTATTAGAGCAAGATTCCTTGAAAGAAGCCTAATAGCTTGAGGAAGATCTGGGAAGGTGTTACAATGGATTCATACAACTTTGAAGAACAACTTCAACTTGCTTTGGATGATCTTGAGCAGTCCAGAGTAGAAGTAAAAGAACTACAAGAAAATCTTAAAGACGCTAAAGACTGCATTGAGATCTTAAAAGAAAAATTAAGTAAATTTAATGGGAAGAGAAAGGAGCTATTTCTTCAACTAGGAAAATAGAATGAGGACAATGACATGGATAAGGCCCTAAAAGAGAAGACAAAGGAATGTGAGAAGTCAGCAAAAGAAGTTGTTCTAAAACATTAAATGGAATCCAGGGTGATGAGGCTAACCAAGGATATTGAAGAAATAAAGAAGACTGAAGAAAAATTAAATCAATCTCTGAAAGAAAGAATTGAAGAATGCTACAGATTAGATAGAATAATTAGCCATCTAGAGTCTGATCTACAAGAAATCAGGGAAAATGAAGAAGAACTTGAGAGGCAAATTGTTATCCTCAAACATGACCTAGAAGTTGCAAATGAATATAAGGAGAAGTTCAAGATAAGCTCAGCTAAACTTGAAGTGTTGTTTGAGAGTCAGAAGAAGGCTGATGATAAGCATGGTCTTGGATATGAGAAAGGTGAAAGCTCCAGATTCGGAGAAAGAAATTTTCAACCAAGGAATGGAAGAAATAGACCTAGAAGACCTCCAGTAAGACAACCTAATGCTCAAAGGTATCCATCTTTCAATGGAAATTGTTTCAAGTGCAATAAATTTGGTCATAGAGCTACTCAATGCAGAAGTAGAGTGAATCAAAGTAGTCCATCCTTCTCCAGTCAATGCTTCAAGTGTAAGAGGTATGGTCATAGATCCAATGAATGCAGAAGTGTAATAATGAATAATTCTAACAATAGAGGAAATGGCAAATGATTTGCATGCAATAGATTTGGACATATGGCAAATTAGTGCAGATCAAGAGGAAATCAATCAAATGGACAAACAAATGTTGTATGTTTCAATTGTAATCGATCTAGTCATTTTGTAAGATTCTGCAGAAACAGGAACAATGAAAGAAGAGGTTCGGTAAACAAAAAACTAGATGAATAGAGACAAGACAAAGGCAAGGGAAAAATTGATGTGAATGAGATCCAGAATGAAATGAGCAAGACATGGGTCAAGAAAAGTGTTATGAACAATAGTACTGGGTCCACACCGGGATCTAGTGCTAACAATTCCTCCAGGAATTGAATTAGGAGCTCTGGCCTAGGGGGAGAAGCATTAAAAATATAATTCCCCCAGCCAGTAAGTGGGTGCCTGAATCTAGTGCATTGAGAGAAAATAATTTGGGTTATTACAGATCATTTGAAAGGATTTCCAGAAGAAAAGAAGTGGATATGATGATTTGCAGAGCAATTCAAGGTGGACTGTATGCAGAAACAGTGTAACCGGATGTGTTAGGACAGAGCATTTATTAC
The DNA here is from genome assembly GCA_027924645.1 of Cunninghamia lanceolata. Lineage (NCBI taxonomy): Eukaryota > Viridiplantae > Streptophyta > Pinopsida > Cupressales > Cupressaceae > Cunninghamia > Cunninghamia lanceolata. Next base: position 5,517,132 of record BSBN01000848.1, on the reverse strand, counting down.
AAAGGCAAATTAGGTTTTGCGGAGCTTAAAAAAGTCATTCACTCTTCATTTGAATCACTTTGCATTTAAAGGGAGCAAGAAGAATAGCGTCTGAGTAAAGAATTCAAGGATTTGAAGTGGGATCGACGAATTTGCCCGCCAACTCTAATTTCGTGAAAAAGGTATTTATCTGCGAAGCTTTGAACTTGTAATCTTTTGCAAATGGCTACACCTTTGGTTGTTGATATTACTGAAAGGCCTCAACCCAAATTTAAGAAGCACCCACACAAATTAGTAGAAGTCGACCCATTAGGTGCATTTTCAAGTGTTCCATATGGTGTGCTGCATGTTGAAGATATTAGGGTTTATATTCATGCAAACATAGATGAATTTGGGGACTCAAGGTTTGTAGATTTGTTTGAAAGCCATCTAAGGGATGAAAATCATGATCTTAAACCTGAGTACAAGACACTGCAAGATAAACATTTTATTTAGATTATGGGGTTTCCAACATTCGATGAAGATGAATGGGTCTGGTATGTTTCAAAATTACAAAGGATGCTATTAGGATTGCGACTGGGTTGAATTCAACTGGTGGTTTACCAATGTTAAAATCTGTGAAGAACTAGACTGTAACTGATGCAACTGGTGCCAAATTCAACAAAAGGGCAATGACTATCAATGATATTATTGATTCAGATGTCAAGTTTGCATCAATGGTAATTGGCTACAAAATTTATCATTCTAGCAGGGAGAAATCTGTCTCCAAAATAGCCATATATGTTGCATACAAAATGTTAAAGGAAAATGCAGATTATGACTTGTGTGAATTATTGCAGAACCAACTAATTGAGAACTTGAACAAAATCAAGAAAGATAAGAAAAACACCTTTAAATATGGTACATTGGTTCTGTCTTTATTTTTCTACTTTATGAATGAGGTACCTAGAGTAAAAGGTGTACACTAGACTAATGATGAGCCAAATGCTATTCAGATCAGAGATTATCTATGCAACATTGGTGACTATAAAGCACAAAAAAATGCAATCTGGGGATACTTCAAGAATTTTTAGAATATGATGCATTCTAGAGAAAGAATCCCTAAATCGGTTGTTGACAAGTACAAGAATGAAATATGTTTTATGGCTGACACTAATCAATGCTTAATGGAAGCAGTAGAACCCAGAACTGTTTGGATCATGCCCATGGGGTATGAGGTAGATGAGAAAATCTTGAATATGTATGCTCAACACCTTTTGAACAAGCCAAAAGACTCATATGTTGAAAGATTTGGGACATATGAGGAGATAAGTGTAAAACTGCATGTTGAGCTCAGAAAACTTGGAATCAATAGGAAAGTAAGAAAAAAAGTTGAGCAGTTGGTCGAGAATCTAGGCCTTACAAAGGAAGCTGTGAGGCAATTCAGGGAAAGAACTGAAAAGACAAAGAAGGAGAAGCAAGATAAGAAACAAGGAAGTGCTCTGGTAGAATCCTCCTCCACATCAAGAACTACTAGAAGCTCTGCTACTACCCCTATTTTCCCAAAACCTGCAAATCTTGAGAAACCGAAGGAAAATCATCCAAAAAAGAAGGGAAAAGAGTAAAAACTAAGGCCACCCAAACTTATAAAAGCATGGAAAATGATGAAGAAGAAACTGATTCTGATATTGAGATCAAGGAGTTGAAGACCTCAGGTACAAATACAACCAAGGTAACTAAAGAAAAACCCTCTGGAAGCAAAAGGGTAAGAAAGAGGCAAAAGATTGAAATATTTTTTGAAAGCCCTACTCTCTTTGTGGATGACATCATCAAATCAATAACCGTAGATGGAAATTTAAGGCCAATGACTGAATTCTCTAATTATTACAGTGATGCTGATAAGAGGGTCCTAGAGGAAGCCATTGTCAAATATCTGAACATCTACAATAAGGCTTTTAATTAAATTACTTCTGAGATTCCAAGAAGTCTTGCAGATATTTTGGAGTTAAAAAAATAAAATGCTAAAGGTAAAGACATTGAGATTAGGGAGCATGTGTTGATAAATCTGTGCCCTCAGATTACTCTAGATCAGATGAACTTGATATTCAAGGAAGTGAAGGATGACTTCAGGAGCAAGAAGAGAATGAATAATCTCATGCTTGGTGAAATAGATGAGATAGTCAAAGATACTCAGGACATTATCCTAAATGCATTGAAAAGACACAATCTTCCTATTGTTGAAGAAGAGACTGATGATAGAATTGACTCCTCAATTCCGGATGTTGAAGAATTGAAAATCAATGAGCAGCAAACTGAGTTAGATGACTCCTCTGTTCCAGAAAAGGAATCAATGAACAAGGAAGATGAAAAGATGACAAATGAAATTGATAATGCAGGAGGTATTCTAACTCCTCCGAATCATTTTGACAAAGAAGATACAGAGATGAATACAAAAGAAGATGATTCATTGAGGATTGAAGAACATGAAATAGAAAAGGCTAAGAACCAAGAAGAAGAATAAGTCAAGGGTAAGGAAGATAAAGCAAAAGAAGAAGATGCAAATGTTGATGCACCCAAACAAAATAGTCCTGATACTGGCACTGAGAAAACTCAAGGAAAGGAAGGTGGTCCAAAAATTATGGCAAGAGACACTGCAGATGCAATGAAGAGTTTCTTCAGTAAAGGAATGCTAGAGTTTGATGAACCAGAACTGATTCAAGGACCAATCAACCTGGACACTCTCTCTCTAGACCAAATGATGAAGATAGCATCTTTCACACAAGCCAAGGCAAGAGAAAAGATATTGAAAACTCACATAGAGGACAGTGAACTATTAGGCCTTGCATCTGGTATATTGGAGAAGATAATGCCAACTTTCTAGAAGAATCCATCTGATTCTCCCTCTGAAAATCTGAAGAGCCTTGTAAATTCTATAAGTACACACTTTGAGTCCTTTGAGAAGTTTGTAGAGATTAAAGTCTGGAAAGAATTTATGGATAAGATATTTAGTGACCTAAAGGGCCTAATAGGAAATGACAGAAAGGCACTTGATATTAGTATAAAGAGTATTCAAAATGCTCTTAATGACGGAGGTGATGTATACAAATTTTGTCTATCTTGGCCCAAAGTTATTAAGGTTATTGAGAAGAAGATAAAGGAGCGGGAACACAGATTGTTGAATCTATCTCAAAATTTTGACCCTCTAACAGTTTCTCTGATAAGTCAGGAGTGTCAAGCAATCAACTTGACTAACGAAATAAAGAAACTTGCTAAAGAAAAGAGAAATATTGTGGAGAGAATGTGTGAGCTCTGAGGATTGATTGCCCCCAAGTTAGAAACAATGTTTATTGCTTTATCAGAAGCTCAAGTTGCAGTCCGAACAAGTGATCCTTCAAATCTGAAGAAAGCAGAAACACAGGCATTCCTACTAAGTGGACACATCTCAATTTTGGATGGCATGAAAAGAAGTTGGGCCTCTGAACTTGTGTAGTTGAAAAATAGTTTTGTAGATATTCTCAAGTTCATGTAAATATAATACATGGATTATTTGTACATACACGGCCTTGTATACAAACTTCTTGTATAAATTTTGGTTTGTGGATCCCACCCTTTGCCATTGATATCAAAGGGGGAGTGAGAGACAATAAAAAATAAAAAAAATGAAGAATCCTTCAAAGGGGAGCAGTGGAAGAATATATAAGTATACACAGTAGGGGGAGTTAGTCATGACACTTAGTCATTTTTCAATAAGTGTTGCCATCAATGCCAAAGGGAGAGATTGTTGGCAAGAGACACTGCAAGGCATGTCATGTGTTGTCATTGATGGCAACTAAGTCTATTCCACATATCCACAGTGCAGTATCAGATCATACCGGAAGTCAGCTTCAAGATTTGTCAAGTTCAGATAGACATGAACATGGTATATGGTAGAGTTCAATATTTTGGTCAGCGGATCTCTCTAGTTAATCATTGTGTGTTGCAAATCTAAGGAAGTGTAGAGGAATGTTAGGACAATCTAAATCTAAGATTTCAGCCTCCGGTGACAAAGGGATTAAAAGTTATGAGCATCTGAGTACTGGGTCCTAATTTGACAGAACATTTCAGTGAAGAACAGGCTGACTTGTGTTAGATTCTTATGCGGATCTAGTAGAAGTGTCTTGATAAGTTATGTATGGGATATAATGTTAGTGGCTAATATGTATGGTGACCTGCAAGTGTTATTTCTAGTACGCATCAATACTAGTGTATGATTTTAGCTGACATAATAGAGTACTTGTATTATTTGTTAAGTTCCTCATAAGGCTGACAGAAAAGTGATTGAATTACTTGAGGTAGATATATATAGCCGATGGATTCAAGTGTATTAAGCAATGTTGGTGTGAGAATATGGAGTAAGTGTGAAAAGGGTAGATAAGAAGTGTGAAAGAGAAGAGATCTAAGGTCCAAATTATGGCAGAGTAAAAATGAAGTGTGTAAGATCAGTATTTTGTGCTTAACTGGAACTAAATTCTTGCATAGGCAGATGCTATTCATCAGTTCAAACAATCTATAATCCTTTTGTAATCATTCTTGTAGGCAATGAGCCTCTTTTTGAACAGTGAGCTCTGGGCAGTGAGCTCAAAGGCATGTGCCTTCCCCTTTTGTAATACTTTTAACAAACTATAATCTTTGTGGGTTAACCCCCACCATAGTTTTTCCCTTAACTGGGTTTCCACATTAAAAATCTTGGTGTCAAGTGTGTTAATTATGTTTCTGTTCGTGTTATTATTTTATGCTTACATCATTAATCTGTTTATAAGTTATGAAAGAAGATTAAAAGAGAAAAGGTTAATTTTGTGGGACAACTAATTCACCACCCCCCCTCTCAATTGTCTGGCCTAATTCCAACACATCCATCTTGTTTGAGTGCCCTTTGCAACCCATACCTTTCATTAACTACCACAAATGGTTCATAGATTTTATCGGGATTATAGTATTCTTGGCTGTCCAAACACAAATGATGATCTGCTCACAATGATTACCATGAAAAGTATAGCTACTCAGATGATATCGAATTTCTATATAAGAGCTCGAACACATGAGCATCTTGTTAGATTTTTGAACAGCATCTGATATTATTGTTCTTGCTATTCATGGACTTTAAAACTTGTTGGTTGTCAAGCATCTTTAGAAATTAATATAAAATCTTCTCATCATAAACTTAGGGAAAAGGTCCAAACATTACTACATACTCCAGTAAGAGAGGGGAGAAATCCATATGAACACAGAAAAGATTAAAGAAGAGAACTTGGCTAATAAATATACACCAGGAAATGATTATCAACATCTGAGTCTTAATGGACATCATGCAGTCTCATATCTCTTACATTTTATGGATGAAGAAGGAAAAGATCTAAAATAAATGATAGTTATTTCTTATTGCCAGATCATAATACAGGTGTTCACAACCAAGTATAGCATGGATTGCTTCTTGAGATAGCAACTCTTCCAAGAAATTAGCTCATCACCAAGAAGAAGCCATGTGGTAAAAATGGTTAAAATACTTTAAGTAAATAAAGAGACATGGTAAATCATCTTCAGTTTACAAAGACATTGGAGAGGCATATTACTAAAAAAGGCGTTATATAGACAAGAAGAGAACTCAAGGAATTAGAAAGTGAACTTGTAATAAAATAAATCATCTTTTCAAGAAACAATTATCCCATGAGAAAAAGAAAGCATTTTTGCCTTTCATCTTGCATTTCAAGAATCAGTTAAAGGGAATTTTTATTGCTCTAAAAGAAGTGGTTGCTGGGAACCGAATGGTCTCATTGGGAAAACATATAAATATATAATTTGTATCCATAAGGGGGATCTTTTTCTTCTATTTGGGGGATGGAGGAACAACTTTGGTTTTCTTTTCAAACACAATCTTGTTGTACAGGAAGATGGAGTCTGTGAACTCTCATTTTGATATTGAGAAAATAAAGAAGATTTCTCTAATCTGTGAATCAGTTAATGTTTTCTTTTTATTGCAATGAACTTTGGGTCTTTATAATTGTTCTTCAATGTTTTACCTATTATGTCAAATTGTGGAGATGTTTATTTCTGAATCTTTGAATTTGAACTAATCTATCTATTGGAGTTGCTCTGTTGCTCATTCTTTTCCTGAGTATCATCTGTGGGTGTGAGATAAATGGCCTTTGTATCATTTGTTTGCATTCACTTCATTCTGGATTAGTTTTGCACATCTATTTCATGGTTATGGGTAGATGTTAGTGAGCCTTTTCTTCTTTCTGGTTAAAAGCACACTCGGTTTCTATTCATTGCAAATTATCTGAAGGTAGTCACGCCTTGTAAAACAAGCAGAGAGCAATTGCAACTATCATTGCAAGTGACTCAACTATTGGTTCATTTGTCATTTTTATGGGCGAAGGAGTATAAACTTGAAGTGATAAATCTGTTAACCAATAGGGTTACATATTTTGATTAAGGTTACGAATATAATTAGGGTTAGGGTTAGAAATAGGGTTAACAATAAAATTATGTAAAGCCTCACAATCATGTAAAAACATTTAAACCAACTTAAAAATAAATGAAGTAAATAAATCCACTTAAATACAACATAGCAATAACCAAAATCAAAAGATGTAAATAATCCACTTAGATACAATATTCAAAGGTAAAAGATGCAATTAGTTCGCTTAATTACAATATCTCAAAAAAAGATAATCTTATAAATACGAATCTCAATGTCATTAAATCTTACATATTCACGTGCTCAATCCAGGTAACAAGCACTATAAAATATTATACATAAATCCTTTGGCAATATGCCATAATACATCCAAAATAGGTACATTAATCAAGTACATCAACAATAAATAAATCAATACACTCTCCAACTACATGAACCAAGTGGTCCACCACCTGCAAACCGAGAGATAGGAACATGGCTTAGGTGATTTTCCACCCAACCATGAAGTATTTACACTTCCCTAGATCCCTTCCTGAAATGAAGGAAACCTAGCCCTGCACGAAATGTCTAGCTACCTGGTAACAACTGCAGGAGGGAACACCCGATGCAACCATGATGTCTGAATGTGCAATTCTAAATTATGAAAAGAAAATTGTCTCACAACAGGATGTGGCAGAGATATCAATAAATAAGTTTGCTAGACAATAAACATCTATTTAAATGTTATTCTGACTAGATCTAATCATTTCAAGTAAATTGGTCAATTCCTGAAAAGAGGAAAAGCCATCTCTGATATACCCACATTCGGCTTCGCCATCCAAAAAGTAACCCAATACATTCCTAAATAAAAACTACTTCTTTCCCCAAGAAGCAAGAAAAATAAGTAAAGAATTGAAAGTACAAATTTTTAATCAATCCAATTTCCCTTTTTCCCAAATATCAAATTACGAAACAAAATACATATATACTTTCAAGCAAAGAATCATCATTCGATCATACAATTGAAATCATAATGTCATCAATCTAATATAGTTTCTAATCTTGAAATTCAGTCACCATATCATCAATAACAGTCATTCTAAAACATTAATTACCTTACTGTCATTTCTGTGACATGAGGATCCAAAAACAGTCTATGAGTTTGTTTAATTTACATAAACCTCAAATCCATATTTCAATCATATTACCTAATAAATATTCAAGCAAATTGCTTTCAGCAATCAGAGATAGGTACTATTTTAATTCATTTATCTAATTTTAAATAAAAGGTTCACAATTCAATCAAAAAAACTTACTGTCAAAACTGTGACAGGAAGCCTAAAAACAGTCAAACAGTCTTCCTATCGCATCTGTGACAGGAACTGTTGCAGTTTTTTTTTTTTAAAAAAGAACAGAGATATTGTTTAATATAGTTTTTCTATCATAAATACACTATAAAAATCCCATTCTCAGGTTTCCTAACTTATTATCATTCTGGTAACAAGAAACTAGTCTATTTAAACATGCAGTTTTTAAGCACATATATCTTTCTAAAACCTCTCTGTCACTGTGGTGACAGGAACTGTGGCAGTATCTAATAGATAATCTACTAAGTTTATAAATAATCTGTAGTCATTAATTGAAAATGTTTCAACAAGTTTTGAACAGCAATCTTTATAAGAAAAGTATCTACAGAAATAAGGCAGTTTGCTCTAAATCTTTTAAGAGTTTGAGTTTTATCAGAGAAAGGTTGATTTTCTAATCCACCATTGTTTCCAGCCATCATAAAAAGAAATAGAGTCATACTAATGTTGACAGGGAATTTACCTACGGCGATCTGGAGATTCTAAGGTCTACAAAGAATGTTTATAGCAGCCATAGAAGATCTTATCATTAGTCTACAGTTAATCTTAAACATCAACTCAAGAGAATAGAAACTTTGTTTCTAGCCGATCTAAACAAGAAATAAAATAAAAAAGATTGGGTCGAACCAGTCATCCATTCAAATGACTCAAGGAAATAGCCAATCGACCATGCAATGGGATGACTCTACTAAGGTGAAAAGCCCAAACTAACGAACAGTTCAAGAAATCAATGGGTCGATTAGTAAGAGCAGCCAGTTTAAATGCGACAGCCAAGACAAACGTCCAAGAAGAAAGGAGCGGTGGCCAGCCTTTCTACACTATGATTCCATGAGAAGAGAGCGATGAGTCAAAGGTAAAGTCGACGGCCCACACCAAAATGGACTCAGGCAGGAAAACAGAAGGTATAATATAATGCCAATCTTAAGGATGGATAACAGGAGGCCAGGAAAAATAAAAGAAGAAATGGTCCAAAAGATGCACGGTCAATCTCAGCATGGATCGACCCAACACATACAGTCACCCTCTAAATCAAGCAGATAAAAATGACCTCATAACAGATACAGTCAAGTTTATTTGAATGCAATAAAAAGAAATATCAAAGAAAACCTGGTGATAACAGTTGAATGATAAAGAATTTGCAGTTTGAAGTTGTTGCCTTCCTATCCTCCTTCCTGTCGCTCAGGAAATCAATTTTCCTCCTTTGCAATCGTGGGTGTCTCTTTTGCAATTTGATCTGCCCTCTTTTTTATTAAATTTCCCTCACACTTATTTTTAGTGATCCAAATTCTAGGTTTTAAAAACTGAAGTTATATTTTAGTTTGCATGATATTCCCACCAATAGAATTTGAGACGAAAGCTATTTAAAACAATAAAAGAAATCTCTTCTTTTGCAACTTACTATCGCATAGGGTGACAGTAATAAATTTAATTCTTTTGTTTACTCATCTAAATATAATAACACTATTTTTAATATTATTTAAACTATTTTACTAAAATACAATTATTCTGATAATTCAAGAAGTAATAAAATAATACAAGAATACACACATATTTTAATATAATATAATTATTTAAATTTATTTCAAATATTGTCTTCCAGACATCTTATAAACAATATTTTATTATTTATTAAACTAAAACACAATACATCATTTGAATATATTTCAAAAAAGCTATTAAATTAAAGTAATCACATCATGCATTCGAAAATGATTAAAAATCATGCATCAATGCAATCAAAGCCATTCAATAATGCATATGCAACTATGTGATGTGTGTGATTGCATCAGAGTAATCCATCCATCAGTTCTTGCCAAGTGGCTAGATCATTTCTACCTTAGCCATGCTCTTGTCTTCAATGAGTACCTGCATCCATTTGCACTCAACTCAACATCAATAGGTTAGTGTCTCCAAAACATAGCCAAAGCAAATCATTGCATCAATATTCAATATTTAAAACAATTTCTAATTTTTTTATCAATATAGCTCATAATAATTACCTCCACATATGTAAAATTACTTAAAGTAAAGTCAATCAAAATAATTGTTCACTAAACTAGAATAATCATATTGTTCATAAAAATGAGACGCGACAAATTACTATTAGGTTTACGGTTAGAAATTAGGGTTAGTTCTAGAATTAGGGTTAGGGTTACGATTAAAATTAGGGTTACAATTAGGGAAAATATATATAACCAAAAATAGTAGGGTTATTGTTATGGAGTAAAAAGTGGACACATGTATTTTTACCCCCTCGCTTAGCTCCTTGGTCCCCATGATTACATTATACATTCTAAATATTCATCTCGATGTAAATCCCCCAAAACCAATGCAAATTGGGAACAAGGGGCCCATACTTTACCCTACCCCAGACCAAAAAGGTGGTGCCTTGGGACTTGGGAGCCCATGCCCAAGTCCTCCCTAATTGGTCAAGGTAAATTTAATTGTATGTCGGCATAAGACCATTAAAAAGGTTTCTTCTTGTCAACTATTTTTGTTAATTTGATGAATGTTAGCGGGAAAGCATATATAAGTGCATTTTTTAATTTAATATGAACCTAGATGGAGATAGCCAAATTGAAGTATTGTAGTAAAGAGCATTTAAAACATTCATTGTGATTCTAGAAAAAAATTGTATTTGTCATTGTGTGTTGTTGCAGCTTTTGAAGTTATCTATCTCTCCTTATGAGTTGAAGAACATTCATCCTCCTTAGGGTTTCATCGCATGGGTGATATTATTTGTGTTCATTCATCATTTGATTTCATCATATTGATTTGTGTTTAGCCTCTTCCCTACAAGGGCACGATCTCTTTACCAAACAACGGTGTTGGGAAGCTTGAATTGTATCCCAGGATTTGACTAAGGCAAGTCCCTAAACACCATAACCCCCAAACCCCTTTTCTTCTTGCATGCAGGTTACAGGTGCAAGATTTGGAAAAGTGAAGACACATGAAGACTAAGGAAAAGGGTTTTGGGATCTGACAACATTTCAAGAATATTCCTCTATAGAGGACTTGGGCACTTTTTAAACTATCTTTATGCCTTAACGGACTCCAGACTTAGCATCAGGGTAGTCTCTACATCATTTCTCCAGTTTACAGTTTCAGAAAATTCTACCTTTCATGACTTGGGTGCTTTTGAAATAGTCCTCCAACATTTCTGCTTCTGGGACACATGTTCTAACATCTTCCTAATCATTCTTGTGTGATTAGTTTCTAGAGATTTATTGTACATTTTCTGTTATAATAAAATCTTTGCAAATCTAGGGTTTAGTGCATTGATTGACCTAGGGTTTGATAAAAGGCTTGATTAAATTAGATTTTTCCATAGCACTCTTGAGTGCAAGATCTATATCTAAGTCCACCTCTATTTGGTATTGATTTGGCTTGGTCTTGTCCTTGAATGTTATTGTGGAAGAGGGTTTGATCTATGCATGCTACTCTTCTTCATTCTCTTTTTCGTACATAACATTTTGGGGAACCTGTAGCTTTGAGCATTTGCATCTTGTTGAGTGTTGAATTTAGATCTTGCAAATTGATTCATAGCATACTTATCATTATTCATTGGAAGATCTTGTATAATATTGAAAAAAGGAAAAAAATTAAGCATTCTAGGCTAGAGAAAGGCATAGTTTTGCATTGCTTTCATTGCATATGATAAAAATAATTAAATTTCTTATTTTTACATCAGATCTGATCCATATTATAGTATACAATCATCTCATGGTGTTGTACCTTGCATTTTGTTACCATATATTCAAAATTTTGTCATTTATGTGTGTTATTTCTTGTTCAAAGAACTATTATCCTGATTCTCAGGAGATACAAGCTTTTGATGGCTCTGTGATTACTAAGGTCGACGCCAAAGCTATCTCTCATGCACTGAGGTTACATGATAGGGAAGAATTTGTGGAAATGCTTATTACCATAGGGTGGGGTTATTTCTGGGACAAGAAAAACTAGTGTTTGAACAGTATTGCTAAAAATTGGTTGAAAATAGAAAAGAAAGCCAAGTCTTAGATTCCTGCCAATTTGAAAAGAGGACATTTTTAGGAGGAATTTTTTGATATGATTACCTTGTTGTATCGTATTGTTGAGAGTGTGGAATCTGACTCTTTTGAAAATTGGATGTGCCAGTTTATTTTAGTGGTTTGTAGTGAGTGCCAGTACATTGACTGGGCTAAATTGATAAGTGACCACATGAATGAGTAATTAGCAAATTTTCATCAAAAGATGTACTTTCATATGTGTTCTTATCTAATTTTGTAACATGTCATCTCATATTACTCGGTTTAACATTCCCATTTTACCATAAAGTAAATAATCATGATCATCATAATTTTTTTGTTTGTTTATAATCATTGCATAATCATTATATAAAAAAGCATATCTTTTCTGAATAATTTCAAAACTAAAAATTTACAACATATTCAAAGATAGCATGCTAGTGAGTTCCTTCACTTTATAATCATAATGTTTTGCTCATGGCAATAATGATAAATTTACATAGAATTTGACTATCAAGTCATATAATAGAATATACTGCATCTAGAGTTTTGATATCTGTCTTCATAAGTCTCAGCTTGTCATCTGCTTGGGAAGGAGAGCATCACCTAAGTACTTTTCCTCCAACAACAGACCGACAGTCCCCCACACAACTTCCTTCCTAGAAGTGGCCCTACCCTTCACGAAGGGAATAGATATAAAGAACCAATAGATTTCCATCCAAGTCTCTAGTGTTGTGTCTTTTATAACTCATCACGGTCATACAACTATAGATCCACTCTAACTATGTATGACACTACTGGATGGTTATGCCATCTGGAGCATAGTGAACCGACTAATACATGCAGAGAGAGATGCATTACTTTGGCCAAAGATTTAATATAAATAAACATTTCGTAATGAATGTAGTCAAATGTTCACACACTACTAACTTGAGTTAGAAGTTATCTCATCCTACATTATTTTTGGTTGACCAATTCTGGTCATGGGATGACTTAAATAAATTTCCCATTTAGTCCATCCATCTTAGACTTCTAACTCTAATTTTTGGAGTCCATTTCAAAGGTTTCTTGTTGCATTTTCAACATGGAACTGTGACTCCCCGCCACTCTATTCCTTATTTCAAAGGTGTATAAGTTCTCAGTTTTCAATATCAAGATCAATATTGGTCTACAACTTCATGAGATTGGTTAAGATATTTAGTTTGTTTTAAGGATTTCCATCTAATCCTTATTGACTAAAACATATCCCATTTGAGTCGAAAGTATAACTGTATGAAATGTTTCACATTTACCAAACATGTCTGGGAAACACTTGTTGGCAATAGACACTACTACGCATGATAGGTGTTGTCATTGATAGCAACTAAGTCTATCTTACACATCCGCATTACATAATTTGTTCATACTGGAAGTCAGAGTGAAGATTTGTCTAAGTCCAGGTAGTCAAAAATAGAGCATGTGACAGGGTCCAGTATCTTGGTCTAGATCTCTCTGGTGGTAAATCAGAGTGTGCTACAGATCTGAGGGAGTGATAAGGATTTTCAGGACTATCTAAATCTATAAATTTAGCCTCTGGTGATGAAGGATTCAAAATTTATAAGCATCTAAGTATCAGGTTCCAGTTAGTCAGTATAGTCAGAAGAAAACCAGGCTGACCTAGTATTTGATCTTGGTCCAGATGAAGAAAATTTGTTGGTTAAGAAATTTGTGATAATTAGTGATATTGGCTGACATAATTGATGATTTGAGAACACAAGTTTTTGGTCTGCGTTGTTGTTTGTGCATGGATTTAGTTGACAGAGCAGAGTTCTTAATAAATGTTCTAAGTTTTCTTGAATCCAACTACAGTTGATTTAATTTCTTGATACGGATGTATATAGCCGATGGATTTGAGTGTTTTGGTGTGTGATTGTGATGTGGTGATGGAGTAAGTATGAAAAAGGGCAGAAAGAAGTGCGAAGGTGAAGGTCTAAGCTCAGATTATGGCCGAAGAGTGAAACAGGGTCAAGTAAGGATGAAGTGTGTAAGATCAGTATTTTGTGCTTAACTAGAACTAAATTTTTGAATTGGTAGATGCTATTCATCAGTTCAAACATTTTGTAATCTTCTTGTAATCATTTCTATAGGCAGTGAGCCTCTTGGAGCAGTGAGCTCCAGGCAGTGCACCCTGAAGGCATGTGCCTTCCCCATTTGTAATACTTTTAACAGAGTATAAATTCTTGTGGGTTAACCCCCGCCGTGGTTTTTCCCTTAACTGGGTTTCTATGTAAAAATCCTGGTGTTATGTGTGTTGATTTGTTTATGCTCATGTGTTATTGATTCATGCTTTCATAGTTATATCATTCATCTGTTAATAAGTGGTAAAGAAGTTTAAGTTACGGAAATGGTTAAAAGTTTTTGTGACAACTAATTCACCCCCCTTCTCAGTTGTCTACCCTATTCTCAATAATTGGTATTAGAGCCAAGTTCCTTAGAAGAATTTTAACAGCTTGAGGAAGATCTGGGAAGGTGTTTTCAATGGGTTCATTCAAGTATTCTGATGGCATCCATGAACAACTTAAGCTTGCTTTAGAAGATCTTGATCAGTCCAAAGCAAAAATCAAAGAACTGCAAGAGAACCTTAAAGATGCTGAAGGCTTCATTAAGACCTTAAAAGAAAAATTGAGCAAATCTAATGGAAAGAGGAAGGAGCTACTTCTTCAACTAGGAAATTAGAATGAAGACAATGACATGGATGAGGCCCTAAAAGAGAAGTCAAAGGAATGTGAGAAGTTAGAAAAATAAGTTGTTCTAAAACATGAGATGGAATCCGAGGTGATGAGGCTAACCAAGGAAATTGAAGAAAGGAAGAAGACTAAAGAAAAACTAAATCAATCTCTAAAAGAAAGAACTGAAGAATGTTACAGATTGAACAGAATTATTGGCCATCTAGAGTCTGATCTACATGAAAGTAGGGACAATGAGGAAGAACTTGAAAGGCAAATTGTCATTCTCAAACATGACCTAGAAGTTGCAAATGAATATAAAGAGAAATTCAAGATAAGCTCAGCTAAACTTGAGGTGTTGCTTGACAGTCAGAAGAAGGCAGATGATAAGCATGGTCTTGGGTATGAGAAAGGTGAAAGCTCCGGATCCAGACAAAGAAATTCTCAATCAAGGAATGGGAGAAACAGACCTAGAAGACCTCTGGTAAGACAGCCTAATGCTCAAAGGTATCCATCTTTCAATGGAAATTGTTTCAATTGCAATAAATTTTGTCATAGAGCTACTCAGTGTAGAAGCAGAGTAAATCAAAGTGGTCCATCCTTCTCTGGTCAATGCTTCAAGTGTAAGAGGTATGGTCATAGATCCAATGAATACAGAAGTATGATAATGAATAACTCTAACAATAGAGGAAATGACAATTCTTTCAATGGAAAATGCTTTGCATGTAATAGATTTGGACATATGGCTAATCAGTACAAATCAAGAGGAAATCAATCAAATGGGCAAAGAAATGTTGTGTGCTTCAATTGTAATCGATCTGGTCATATTGCAAGATTCTGCAGAAGTAGGAATAATGAAAGAAGAGGTCAAGTAAATAGAAAACTGGATGAGCAAAGACAAGACAAAGGCAAGGGCAAAATTGATGTAAATGAGATCCAGAATGAAATGAACAAGACATGTGTGAAGAAAAGTGTAAGAAATGATGGTGATGGGTCTACACCGGAATCTGATGTTGATAATTCCTCCAGGAATTGAATCAAGAGCTCTGGCTTAGGGGGAACTGCATTGAAAATCTAATTCCCCCTACCAATAAGTGGGTGCCTGAATCTAGCATGATGAATGAAGATAGAGAAGCTATTGCAGATCTGTTGAAGCAAATTCCAAAAGAAAAGAAGTAAATGTGATTGATTGCTGAACAATTTAAGATTGACTACATGCAGAAATAATGCAACTGGATGTATTCGGGTAGAGCATTTATTATAATGGCAAATTAGGTTTTATAAAGGATAGAAAGTCATTCATTCAATCATTTCGATCACTTTACATTTGAAGAGAGTGAGCAGAAGAGCACCTGAGCGAAGATTTCAAGGATTTAAAGTGCGACTGGCGAATTCATCAGCTAACCCTAATTCTGTGGAAGAAAAAGGTATTTTTCTGCAAAGCTTTGAACTTGTAATCTTTTGCAATGGCTACACCATTGGTTGTTGATATTACTGAAAGGCCCCAACCCAAATTCAAGAAGCATTCACACAAATCAGTAGAAGTTGACCTGTTAGGTGCATTTTCAAATGTTTTGTATGGTGTATTGCATGTTGAAGATATTAGGGCCTATATCCATGCTAGCATAGATAATTTTGGTGACTCAAGGTTTGTAGATTTGTTAAAGAATCATCTAAGGGATGAAATTCACAGTCTTAAACCTGAGTATAAGGCACTGCATGATAAACATTTCATTCAAATTATAGGGTTTCCATCCTTCAATGAAGATGAATGTGTCTAGTATGTTTTAAGCCGAATGCATGATGAGTTTTTGTGGCTAATGAAACCTTTCAAGATCACCAAGGACACCATCAAGGTCATGACAAGGTTAAACTCATCCAGTGGACTGCTAATGTTAAAAGCAGTAAAGAATCAAATAGTAACTAATGCTACCAGTTCAAGGTTTGACAAAAGGGCAATGACAATAAATGACATCACTGATCCAGATGTCAAATTTGCTTCAATGGTGATTAGATACAAGATATATCATTCTAGTAGGGAGAATTCTATATCTAGTAGATCTATCTATGTAGCTTATAAGATGTTGAGAGAGAATGTTGATTATGACTTGTGTGAGTTGCTACAGAACCAGCTAATGGAAAATTTGAATAAAGTTAAGAAGGATAAGAACACCTTCAAATATGGTACACTGGTACTGTGTTTGTTCTTCTACTTCTTGAATGAGTTACTCGTTCTACTTCATGAATGAGTTACTCAACAAGAAAGCATGTGTTGGACTAGCGATAAGCCTATTGCTACTCAAATAAGAGAGCACTTGAACAATATTGGTGACTCCAATCCACAAAGGATAGCTCTGTGGGGATTTTTCAAGAATTTTTAGAACATGATGCATTCAAGGGAGAGAATTCCTACATATGTGGTTGAAAAATACAAGGATACAGTCTATTTTATGGTGGATGCAAATCAATGTTTGATGGAAGCAGTTGAACCAAGAACTGTGTGGATCATGCCCATGGGGTATGTAGTTGATGAGAAAGTATTGGATATGTATTCTCAAAACATTTTAAGCAAGACAAAGGACACAACAGTTGAAAGATTTGGGACATATAAAGAGCTAAGTATGAAACTGCATGTTGAGCTCAGAAAACCAAAAATCAAGAGGAAAGTTCAAAAGCAAGTGGAAATGTATGCAAAGAGCATAGGGATAACCAAAGAGGCAGTGAGAGAAGTCAGGAAGAGAACTAAGCAAGCTGAAAAAGAACAACCTAGTGCT
This sequence comes from Cunninghamia lanceolata, assembly GCA_027924645.1. Lineage (NCBI taxonomy): Eukaryota > Viridiplantae > Streptophyta > Pinopsida > Cupressales > Cupressaceae > Cunninghamia > Cunninghamia lanceolata. The sequence continues at coordinate 5,499,888 of BSBN01000848.1, read as the reverse complement.
CTAGATCAAGTCTCCACTAGCCAGTCCACAAAAACAAGAAGCTCTGTTGTTGCCTCTGTTCACACAAAACCTGTCAGATCAGAGAGACTAAAAGATGAACCATTCAGTAAAGATGATAAAATAATAAAGACTAAAGCATCTAGAACATATGCAAGCATTAAATATGATGAGGAAACATAATCAGATGAAGTAGTAAAGGAAATAAAGACAAAGAAAGCAGAAGCTTCAAAGGCTGCAAAAGATAAGACTTCTGAAAGTATGAGGGTAAGTAAAAGACAAAAGACTGAAACCCAAGCTAGAAAATCCACTTTGTCTGGAGAAGAAATTGTGAATGCTATGACGATTCATGGGAGTCTGAAACCCATAATGAAATAATATGACACTTTTGATAATGTAAACAAGAGAATTTTGGAGGATGCCACTGTAAAATACTTGAATACATTCAATAGAGCTCTTGTGAAAATTTTATCTGAAATCCCTAAGAGTCTAAGTAACATTTTGGAAATGAGGAAAGAGGCTGCTAAATCTAAAGATTTGGAGCTGAGGGAACATGTGTTATCTAGATTGTGTCTAGTGATTGCCAACAAAGAAGCAGATAAATTTTTTAAAGAGGTCAAGAACAATTTTTGAAGCAAGACAAGGATGAATAAGTTGATGATTGGAGATATTGATGAAGTTGTTAAAGAAACAAAATAGATTCTGAAGAAAGCACTGGACAAGAACAATTTCTATGTGGTTACAAAAGAACCAGTTGATACTAAGGATGCATCAATTCTGAATGATGAAGAGCAGTAGAAAAATAAGCAACAAACTAGAGTAGATGATGACTCCTTTCTGAAAGAAGAAGCATTGAATAAAGAGGATGAATAAATGATGGAAGAAGATCAAGTAAAAGAAACTGATGTCGGAGTTAACTCTTCCATTCCAGATGTTGAGGAACCTGATAAAACTGCCACTGCAGATACACCAAATTTTCTAGAAGAGATTGTAGAAGATATCTCTGAGATAGATAAAAGCAAGAATGCTTCTAATGAAGATGTAGAAAAGGCAGAAGCAAAGAAAAGGAAAGAAAATGATGGGCATGACAATATCGCTGACTCTCAAAAGGGAGGAGATGGAGGCCCTAAAGAACACAAGTCAGAAACATCATTTTGGGCAAGAGACACTACATAAGTAGTGAAAGAAATTTTGGAAAATGATAAACTAGTTGCAGAAGAGTTGAAACGTCCAATCAATTTGGACAGTCTTTCACCAATTCAGAAGATAAAGTGGGCCTCTCTAGTACAAGCTAAGGCCAGATAAGATATTTTGAAGTCTCGCATAGAAGACATTGAGCTACTTGGTCTGGCATCAAGGATTTTGGAGAAAATCATGCCAACATACTAGAAGGACTCATCAACATCCCCCTCCGGTCAGTTAAAGAACTTGATAACCTTTGTAAGTACTCATTTTGAATCTCTTGAAAAGTCTGCAGAGGTCAGGGTTCAAAATGAATTCAATGGTAAAAGATTTGATGCTCTAAAAGGGATGATTGGAGTAGATAGAATTGTGTTGGATACCAGTGTAAAGAGTATTCAAAATGCTCTTATAGAAGGAGGAAATGTATATAATTTTTTCTTATCTTGTCCTAAAGTTATAGAGGATATTGAAGATAAAATAAAGGATTCTAATAAAAAATTATCAAGTGTATCCAAATCTTTTGATCCTTTGACAGCATCAGTGGCAAGCAAGGAGTGTCAGGCAATCAGCTTCATTGAAGAAATAAAGAAATTGACAAAAGAAAAGGAGAGCATTGAGGCAAGGATGAGTGATCTCTGGGGACTAATTTCCCCCAAAATGGAAGCAATGTTCAATGCCTTGATCAAACCCCAAGCTATCGCTTAGACAAGTGACCCCACTGATCTGCGAAAGGTAGAGTCACAAGCATTTCTATTCAATGGCCACATCTCAATTTTGAACAGTATGAAGAAGAGCTGGGATAGTGAGCTGGCACTATTGAAAAACATTTTTGGGGATATACTTAAGTTTATGTAAATAGGACTTAAGGATTGTTTGTACATATGCGACTTGGTATATAGAATTTTTGTGTAAATTCTGGTTTGTGAATCCCACCCTTTGCCATTGATGTCAAAGGGGGAGTGAAGAGTAGTAAAAAATGAGGAATCCAACAAAGGGGGAGCACTAGAAAACAGTGAAAAGCATAAGTGTATATAGTAAGGGGGAGTTGTTCCGACACTTAGTCATTTTTCACTAAGTGTTTCCATCAATGCCAAAGGAGGAGATTGTTGCAAGAGACACTGCTACGCATGACAAGTGTTGTCATTGATGACAACTAAGTCTATCTTACACATCTGCATTACATAATTTGTTCATACCGGAAGTCAGAGTGAAGATTTGTCTAAGTCTGGGTAGTCAAAAAAAAGCATGTGACAGGGTCCAGTATCTTGCTTTGGATCTCTCCAGCGGTAAATCACAGTGTGCTGTAGATCTGAGGGAGTGATAAGGATTGTCAAGACTATCTAAATCTAGAAATTTAGCCTTCGGTGATGAAGGATTCAAAAGTTATAAGCATCTAAGTATCGGGTTTCAATTAGTCAGTACAGTCAGAAGAACAGGCCGACCTAGTATTTGATCTTGGTCCGAATGAAAAAAAATGGTTGGTTAAGCAATTTGTGATAATTAGTGTTAATGGCTGGCATGATTGATGATTTGAGACCATAAGTTTTTGGTCCACATTTTTGTTTGTGCATGGACTCAGTTGACAGAGCAGAGTTCTTAATAAATATTCTAAGTTTTATTGAAGCCGACTACAATTGATTGAATTTCTTGATGCGGATATATATAGCCGATGGATTCGAGTGTTTTGGTGTGTGATTTTGATGTGGTGATGGAGTAAGTATGAAAAAGGGTAGAAAGAAGTGTGAAGGTGAAGATCTAAGATTGGATTATGGCTGAAGAGTGAAACAGGGCAGAGTAAGGATGAAGTGTGTAAGATCAGTATTCTGTGCTTAACTGGAAATTTTTTTTTGCATTGGTAGATGCTATTCATCAGTTCAAACATTCTGTAATCTTCTTGTAATCATTTCTATAGGCAGTGAGCCTCTTGGAGCAGTGAGCTCTGGGCAGTGCGCCCTGAAGGCATGTGCCTTCCCCATTTGTAATACTTTTAATAGAGTATAAATTCTTGTGGGTTAACCCCCACTGTGGGTTTTCCCTTCACCAAGTTTCCACATAAAAATCCTGGTGTTTTGTGTGTTGATTTGTTTCTGCTCATGTGTTATTGATTCATGCTTTCATGGTTATATCATTCATCTATTAATAAGTTGTAAAAAAGTTTAAGTTATGGAAAAAGTTAAAAGTTTTTGTGACAACTGATTCACCCCCCCTCTCAGTTGTCTACCTTATTTTTAACAACACTTAGAGATCTATCTTCTCTAGTCTCATCATCAATATAATCTTTAGTTATCACAAGATAAAAAGAATATCATCTTCTATCATAGTAAAACTCATAGTCTACTAGAGACTTGAAAAATTCTAATACCTTGTTATCATTACAAAATTAAGAGATAGTTAGTACCATCTTTAGAAGAAAATAACCAAAAATAATAACATAGTTCTCAAGCTACCAAGCTCTTTGGTTTTCTATTCATAAATAATGAAAGATTATATATATCTGTGCATCTTACCTCATTCTCAAGGTTTAAACATGCACTTGTAGTCAATATCATCCTAGTTTTACTTTAATAGATAAAAAGGAGCCTACTGCTCATTCTTTAGTAATGAATAACCTGAAGGCAGATAAGGGTAATAACTTCTAAATAAAAATCTTTGTATCACAAATCCCATTTCATGTGACTCAAAGCAAGAGTTGACTGGCACTAAACGTTGGCTGGACAGTTGCAATACATAGCAACTTGTGGGTTGAAAATATAAATGATACCCACCTATATAACTGTGCTGGTTAATATAAACGTTCTACCTATAGGAGTTTCTATCTAGAATGACTTAGTATCCAGAATAATGTGGCTTTTGACTAGTTACCAAACCACATAAAAAATCTTTCCTTTCCCAGAAAAGGCATGGATAACCTTTATCCATCGATATTTGTTTAATGTTGAAAGGGGGATGGTGTGTGTTGGGGGGTTTTAGTTTGAATCCTCCTTTCCACTAAACATTCCAAGGGATTTTGAACCGATTTGCCTCTCCACTTGAGAGGAGAGTCACCTATCAGGTTGGGTTGCCACAAGGGAAGCTGGGAAATTTAGAAGTTATCACATAATATCTCTAATTAATGTTTTTATGCTCTTGAAACCCTAATTTAAGCAAAACAGTAAGTAAATCTACAAATTACGACAGATGCTATTGAAATAAGACAAAGGGCATAGAACCTTAACTCACTATTTTTCACAGTTCAGAGAACGAAAATGTTAGGGACAATGGTGATGGTGCCCAAGTCCAAGGTACAAGTTTTTCTATAGAATCCCGATCTCCTTTCGACACCGATTTCCACTATATCCTCAGTTTCCAACAATTCAGATGCAAAGGAAATTGTTGATGGTGCCCTAGTCCACTGAGCGATATTCTTCAAGATGTCGGAAGCTCTGTAATGACCGATTATCACTATCTAGTCTATTTCTATAGATTCAAATATGGGGAACAAGGTTGATGGTGCCCATATCCTGAAATGTCGCACAATGTCCACTTCTTTTTAGATCCCAAATCTTCAATGTCCTCCAATCTTCCCTTCAACTCCACTTTCTCCAGATCCAATACCTGAAACCTGCAATCACAAGGAGAATGGGAGTAGGTTGTAGTGTTTAGAGGCTTGCCTCGGTCAAGCCCTAGAGAGACATTCAAGCATTCCGAACACCGTTGTCAGATGAGAGTGTGTATCCCGTAGGATAGAGGCAAAAATCTAAATGATAATGATGATAAAACACAATAGATGTCACCTTGATGATGAAGCTCTCATGGAAGGAAGATGCTCTTCAATTCCATGAGGAGAAGATGTAATCCAACCTGCAAAAACAAACACAATAACAATGCTATGCTCTGCAACACAATAAAATCACAAATATGCCAATAACTCATAATCATAAACAACTTCAAGTTTCTAAATGATAACCTACACATGCTTATATATGTAACTACAAAGATTCCCACCAAGAATTTTGTAATTAAAACTTATGATGTCGGCCTGGGACCCAAATAATGGTCACAAACTTGACATTTGAATTTAGGGCAGACCCAAAATAAGGTTGGACTAGGGTACTAGCGCCCAAATCCACCCCCCTGTCTTTGTTCCAAGATCATCAAAATAGTCCCCCTTAGGTCCCATTTTCACAAGGCCGAAGGGTTTTCTCATTGGAAGTCTAAATTATCATGCAAGATGCTCTAAATGTAATCTAAAGACCCGGGAGCTAAACCTTAAAAGGAAAAAGCCCCCAAGGGTGCATTTTTTTGACATAACATTTAGTCCCCACTTTAATGTATGTATAAATGCAAGGCCAATACATGCATTAAAGTAAGGTCAAAAACACAACAAACACACCAAGAATGGAGAAGATATGCCAAACATATTGAAGACAATAACAAGCACACAAAACACAGAGAAGACAGTTACAGTCACGCAAAACATGAAGAATACAACATTGAAGACATGCAGAGAACAGAGAATATAGTGAATGTAGTGATTATTTTCTTTTTTATTTTCCCATATGAAATGTAAAATTCAAGTACAAGAAAAGTAAACAAACAAATCCCAAAAGAGTGTAGAGGAGCTCATCGCCACCGGTCTTGCACCTTTTGAGAATAGACACGCCAAAGAAAATCCCAAGGTGTAGAGGAGCTCATCACCACTGGTCTTGTACCTTAAGAACAAACACGCCAAACAAATCCCAAAGTGTAGAGGAGCTCATCGCCACCAGTCTTACACTTTGAGAACAAATACGCCATACACACACTTGGAAGACACAGAGAAAACACGACAAACAAGCGATGGAGTGAAACTATTGCTAGGTTCATCACCATCTCAGGAACATTACAGGAACACACTGATGATTGGGCTTCACCACAACAACCACCAAAAACATGCTTAAGGGTTGAGTTAGTCATAGAACCACTCCCCGCCTCGCGATGAGGGCTTAAGATAAAAGGATATACTCAATATACCACTTCCACAGAGGGCTTAAATGATTGTGATTAATTTTTAGATTGTTCAAACACACTTTACTATCATCTAAAATAGACATCTTACCTTATATATGCCCCCACCTTGAGGTGGTTGATATTACATACCGATATCAAGCACATTAAGGTAGGAAGAAAACACACAAGGGAACACAAGCTTTCGCAAAACCCATGCCCCCTAGAGGTGACATGTACTTTACGATCACCAAATGTTCCCACAAAACACACAATTTCCTACAAGAAAGGTGTTAGTGTCCACATAATCATGATAAACAACAATGCATATGATCATCTACATGAAAGAGACAAGCAAGGTGATATCCATGATAAACAAAGTGCACAGAGAAGTAGAATTGTTAAAGTGTTGTTAGCAAGATAAGATAACATCAACATCAACATCAAGATAGAGAGATCACACAAAGTGATTCCACTAGCCAAGTGTCGAATAATATGTAACAACCCCATCGTCATGTATGGACTAGGTCCATTTTTTTATTACTCGCTAAAGGGACACTAGGTCTACATCAGTATAATATGTTTTTCATCATTCGCTAGCAAGGTGGAAACACTAGAGGAAGGTAAACAATAAATCAAAGAGGAGAACAAGTGTCATAGGGACAGTCACGTAGGAGGGTACCCCCAAGTCACCAACCACAACGCTATGTCTATAAGACACAACACACAATAGTGAAATCAGAGGAGAGGAAATATAGAAGAATGATGATACAAATAGAAGAAGGTCACAACAGAGGCAGTCTTCTAGTATCCTTGACCTTACAAGAGAATCAAGGGTCAGATCCTAGGAGGCCTAACAACACATAACACATCACAGCGGAAACACAACATGGAGGTAAAGGTTTAGAGATACTTACCTGATAGATCCTAATGTTAAGAACATACATATCTAGGAGAGGCCACCCTTGAGAGCTATGATAATATTCACTACAACAAGTGTGGCTTATTGGCTCAGGATATCTCACATATTGATTTGATCTTGTTGATATTGCATTAACATTAAATTTAGGATGACGAGAGGCTTTCTTTTCTTTAAAAGGATTATATCCAATGCCACTTGAGTAATGTATTGTAGCAGATTCGATAGGTACTCGAATCCCTTGTTGATTTACACCACATCCATTACCTACATAGTTGTAGTTGTTATAAAGGATTTTAAATCATCGACCATAGAGAGATGTCAATTCCTTAGAAGATGGTGAAGCCTCATAGGTATCATAATCTATAGTATAAGTAGAAGTGTTGTCTTTGTTTTCTACCAAGGAAACTTTGTTTTTCTTAGGTGTTTCAAAAGATTGCTTGGACGAGATTGATCCGACTTTTGATGTGTCAGGGTTATTAAGTTTATATTCCCATATAGCGTAAGGATTAAAATATAATGAACCCCAATCATCACCAAAAAGTGCATTTGATTCTTTAGAGCCTCTCTCAACATTATATGTGGCAAGAGGCATTGAAGAATCCACTCGTAAGATGTTTAAACTTGAATGATTGTTATCTTGTTTTCACATTTCAATATGTAGACAACTATCTAGTTCAGGATTGGCTTCTATGGTGTAGAGCTTGTTTTGATAAACAAATTTTATTGATTGATGAAGGGTAGATAGAATTGCCCCCATGGCATGAATCCAAGGTCTACCTAGAATCATATTATATGAGAGCGAACTAGGCACAACATGAAAAAGAGTATCTAATGTCACAGGTCCAACCATTATAGGTAAAGTTACCGTGCCCATAGATTGTCTTCCAACATTATCAAAGGCACAAATGCTAATCTTATCTAGTTTGATTAAAGAGGTGTCAATCTTGATTTTGTGTAATAAGCCCATGCTATAAACATTAAGAGCCGATCCATTGTCAATCATAACTCTCTTTATCAACTTTTTATTTATATTGACAAAGATTATGAGAGGATCATATTCATCTTTTGCTAATGGTATTTCATGTGGTTGAAAGAGGATATCTATTTTTGTCACATGCATACAATCTAATAGATTTGCTACATCATTCGGCTTAGCAGTAGGTGTACAATCACCTTTTGTAAAGCTTCTTAGAGCATTCCATGGTATGTAGGTGAAGTTTGTATCAAATCCCAAAGAGAGATATTAGCCAAAGTAGCATGAAGTTGTTTGACAAGATCATATTCTTGGCCACATTTATGAGTAAGATGAGGTGGTGGAGGGAGCATAGGTTGAGAACATGGAAGAGAGACAGGCACATGCAGTGCTTGCTTACTTTGCTTGTTATTACGGGTGTTGTATGTGTGAGCAATTATGGGATGTTGTGGCACATTTTGAACATCTAAAAAGTGTAGAAGACCTCTGACAGTGAGCACCAGTTGAGGAGGTGGTTGTTTAACCCCTTGAACCATAATCACCAATTTCAAACAAGAAGGTGCACTAGGTGCCCCTCGCACAGCCATCTTAGGGATATTGCTACAAAGTCTATTAATGAATATTGAATTAACATGGTTTTATTTTTTATCACACCCAACATTAATAGGGCTATCCATAGTCTTCTCATCTAAGGTTCTTGAGTTTTCAATCAAAGGTGGAAGATCTAATGGATTATCCATAGAGGCCTCATGCACCATATGATTATTAGGTGAATAGTCTTTTTCTACCCATGAAGAATCCTTCTTGAGAGGAAGCCCTTTACCCGCTGATGTTTCATTTTCCAAAGAGGGTAGGGTAATGTTTAGGAATGTGTCAATGATTTCATCCTCTTGTGCTACTATGTCTTCATAGGAGGAATCATTTTTTATGTCATCATCACATTTTTTTGCTAGTAATTCCAAGGCATTAAGAGGAGTTTCACACTCATCATTCTCAATGTGTTTTGTCAAATCTTCTATGACCAAAGGGTATGTATTCATGAGGGATGTGAAGTTGTCAAAATCAGATACATAGTCAAGGATTTCAAATGAAGAGCATTTAAATAAATCCTTGTGAGACATAGCTTGTATATAAGTGAGAACATGAGGATTCATATTAAGAAATTTGTAGAAACTCTCAAAGTTTTTGATATATGCATGTAAAGATACCAAAGAAAAATGAGATGAATATGCCATAATGAAATTTCTTGTAAAATCAAAGTCCAATAAGATCTAATAAGACAAGACATGCAAAAAGTAAATGCAAACCTATGTGCAAATATGACCTAAAATGTTTGATTTTTCAACTTTTCTAAATGCAAATGGATGAAAGAAGAGGTGTTGTAAAGATTTTAAAGAGGGAAAGAAAAGGATACACCTAATAACAGTCCAATTATGCAAAAATATCTTTTACAATACACTTTTGATGCAACTCTAGAGAGTCGATAAGTCAAAATCTAGTGAAAATAGGGCAAAATATGCCATTTTTCACCAATTCTTGATGCAAAAGAGTAGGACAACGGGTGTTGTAAGGAAAATGGTGATGGAAAGAAACTTATAACAGTAATAACAGCCATATAATGCCAAAAAATCCATTACAACACGTCTATAGTGCCAATCTAAGTCAAACCCTAGTGAAAATATAGCTAAAATATGCAATTTTTCACAAAATTTCAATGCAAAGGCCCAAAAGAAAGGGTGTTGTACCAAAATTGAGAAGGGGAAGCAGATAATAACCCTAATAAAATCCAATTAGTGCAGAAAAATCCCTTACAACATGCTTGGAGTGCAAATCTAACAAGACGATAAAGCCAAATCTAGTGAAAAATGCAAGTTTTCAAACCCTAGACATGGAATTTCGCAAAGAGGCCACTATGATGCAACACTAAAATTAGAAATAAGACCTAATGAGTGTTTTAACAAGGTAGTAAAATATGAAACAATATTTTGACTACAGCCCTAGCTCATGCAAAACTAGGTTTTCAAAAATATTGCACAATTTTCAAGCAACTTTTAACAAATCAAGCATGTAAACACAATGCTAATGAATTGTAACTAATGAATTTATAATTATTTAAATTAGATCTAATTAAAATAACAAATAATAAATTAAATTTAATGCCAATTACTTCAAATTTTACAAAAATGCAAGCCTAATATGCCAATTTTTCAAATATTTTCAATTTTTTTGTAATTTTTCAAATGCAATATTGAAAATAATGAATTGAATGATAATGAATTTCAGATCTAATGTAAAAATCAGAGAATTAATTGAATGAATGCAAACTATGTCAAAAAAAATCAAACCCTAGAATACCATTTTTTTGAATTTTTGCAAATATATCAATTTTTTTGTAAATTTTCAAATGCAATAAGATGAATGAATGTAAATCTATGAAACAACACTCAGCAAGGTCGCAAAAAGTTCAAAAACATAGGTTCACCAAAATTTTTAATGTGAAAAGGGGGATGGTGTGTGTTGGGCAATTTTAGTTTGAATCCTCCTTTCCACTAAACATTCCAAGGGCTTTTCAACCGAGTTGCCTCTCCACTCAAGAGGAGAGTCACCTATCAAGTTGGGTTGCCACAAGGGAAGCTGGGAAGTTTATAAATTATCATATAATATCTATAATTAATGCTTCTATGCTCTTGAAACCCTTTAAGCAAAATAATAAGTAAATCTGTAAATTACGACATATGCTATTGAAATAAGACAAAGGGCATAGAACCTTAACTCACTTTTTTTGTAGTTCAGAGAATGGAAATGTCAGGGACAATGGTGATGGTGCCCAAGTCCAAGGTACAAGTTTTTCTATGGAATCCTGATCTCCTTCTGACACTGATTTCTACTGTATCCTCAGTTTCCAGCAATTCAGATGTGAAGGACACTATTGATGGCACACTAGTCCACTGAGGGATATTCTTCAGGATGTTGCAAGCTCTGCAATAACTAATTATCACTGTCCAGTCTATTTCTGTAGATCCAAATATGGGGGACAAGGTTGATGGCACCCGTGTCTCAAAATGTCGCACAGTGTCTGCTTCTTTTCAGATCCTAAATCTTCAATGTCCTTCAATCTTCCCTGCAACTCCACTTTCTCCATATCTAATACCTGTAACCTGCAATCAAAAGGAGAATGGGATAGGGTTGTTGTGTTTAGAGGCTTCCCTTAATCAATCCCTAGAGATACATTCAAACCTTCCGAACACCATTGTGAGATGAGAGTCGTATCCCATGGGATAGAGGCAAAAATCCAAATGATAATGATGATAAAACACAATAGATGTCACCTTGATGATGAAGCTCTCATGGAAGGAAGATGCTCTTCAATGCCATGAGGAGAAGATGTAATCCAACCTGCAAAAACAAACACAATAACAATGCTATGCTCTACAACACAATGAAAATCACAAGTATGACAATAGCTCACAATCATAAACATCTTCTAGTTTCTAAATGATAACCTACACATGCTTATATATGTAACTACAAAGATTCCTACCAAGAATTTCATAATTAAAACTTATGATGTCAGCCTGAAATGTTTGGCCACTGCCACAAAACTTTAAGTTTGACGTAGAGTTTTCTATGTTTTCGCTTATCTTTTTCACTCTACTCTTTCTAAAAGCTTTCTCCTTGACTTCTTCTATTGCCTTCCTGTATGCTGGACTCTGAGCTATCTACCAAGACATGACCTCTAAGCAAAACAACCACCTTCGAAATGAAGGTTGACAAAAGTCTCCACTTCCCATACCGCCGTGGGAATATCTACTCCAATTTTCTATAAGCTCTCTCATCAAGAGCATGCATCATATGAAGTGCTACAATCATGACATGGTTACGCTAAACCATCAACACTTCTCCCACTCACTCCACCCTTCGTGGAATATGGGGTATGGTTTCACTACATGCACGTAGTGATAGAAGACCAAAAGATGCTTGACACAACATAAGGAGGATAAATGATAATATCACACATTACTTCTTATACATCATATATGCATAATATGCAAATAATAAAATAATCTATGCTGTCACCAAAATAGCATTACCATAAATAGGGTGTTAGTATCAATCATGCATCAAAATGTGAACATGGGGTCGAGGCTTACTCCCCCACTTCACAATCTTATATTATTGCTCGTATAATTAAATCGATATACACAAAATTTAATATATAAATATATATCAGGAAACTCCAACAAAAGGCAATGGTTAACTCTAACCATTAATAATGTTCCTTGAATATTTTTTAGTCAAATTGACGTAGATGATGTTGAAAAACCTTTACTCGGCAAAACAACAATAGTCGAATTAAAATCGACTAAACAAGGGAAGATAACTAATACATACCCTGTCTCGCGAAGGTTCACATAAAGAATAACTTTGGAACTCAGATGGAAACCTGAATTTTTCCACAACATCTATTTCCTTCTCCTGGATGATACTCTCCTTCCCTCCTTGGAATTGGAAATCTCTTTTCTTGGTTACACTCATAGTCATTCAAACTATTGTCAGTGTATCATCAACAAATTATTATGTATCATACTAAAATAATCTCAACAACATGTAATCTCGTGTCTAATTCTAAGCATTAATCATAATCCATATAATCAATGATTTATCCTTTCATTTTCCCCAAATGTCAAATCATTAACCTATGATTACTTATCCATTTAATCACATGAAAAGTAAAATTTAAACATAGTCAAAGTTTAGGATGTAACATATCTCCCCCCATATGAATCATCGTCCTCGATGATTTAATGTATCCAAATTTTATAACATAAAAAGAGTTTTGCTCATCAGTAAATAAAAACTTAAAAGAGATGAGGGAATCTATGATAAATATCATCATAACTTTCCTAGGTGGAATTCTCTTCTGCATATTGGTCCTACTGGACCTTGCATTGAGTAATCTCTTTATTACACAAGCATAGGTTACGTATTTTGAGCATCTTGATGTGCTCGATCATTACCACCCCTGGGTCCTTCACCTGTATGGCATTCCAATCAAGAATAGGAATATGATTATCTCCTACAACATACTTTTTCAAATAAGAAACATGGAAAACATTATGCATCATGGTAAGAGCTAGCAGTAGAGCAATCCTATATGCAACTGAGTTGACCTCCTCGAGAACTTCGAACGGACCCACTTACCTAGGAGCTAGTTTGGATGTCTTTCCAAACTTAATAGAACTCTTTTGTGGTTTAACTCTTAGGAGGACTTTCTCTCCTACTGATAAATGTCTTACAATGCATTTAGCATCCACATAGCTTTTATGCATATCATTCACTTTCACTAGCCTTTTGTTAATTAGATGGACCTGTTCTTTCATTTCTGATAGTATTTATGGACCAAGGCTAATCCTATCTTCTAGCTTATCCCAGCTTATAGGAGTTCGGCACTTTCTTCCATATAATGCTTCAAATGGAGTCATCTTAATAGCAAAATGATAGGAATTATTGTAAGAAAATTCCACAAGAGGAAGGTAATCTCCCACTTGTATTGCTAGTCCATGCAATACATTCTCAATAGGTCTTCCAACACTTAGTTTACTCTTTCAGTTTGGTCATCCGTCTCGAGATGATAATCTGAGCTTATATTTAACTGAGTTCCAAGTAAAGAATATAAGGTTTGCCAAAACCTTGATGTCATACAGGCATCCCTATCTAAGATAATCTTCTCAAGAATGCCATGCAATATAAATATTTCTTGTACAAATTTACGGGCTATGATTGGTACCCCATTTGTCAAATTCTTGGGTATGAAGTGTGCTACCTTGGTGAGTCTATCCACCACTACCAGAATAGCATTGTGTTTATTCCTAGACATAGGAAGTCCTTGTACAAAATCCATGCTAATGATCTACCATTTCCATTTCAGAATCTCATGAGGGAATAGAATTCCTGTTGGGTGATGGTGTTCTGCCTTCACCCTTTGGCATTCTAGATATCCAGTTACAAACCTTGCAGTATCTCTCTTCATTCCTTTCTAGAAATATAATGGTTTTACATCAACTAGAAATTTTGTCACTCCAGGATGTCCTGAATAGGGTGTGGAATGAACCTCTTTCCACATGATATTCCTTAACTCCTCAGAGTTTGGAATGTACATCCTTCCTTTAAAACTTAATAGTCCATCTGGTTCAAAGTGGAACCCATCATACCTAGTATCATGAGGATTGTCCACAAGTGCTTGTTTTACTTGTTCATAGTATTCATCTCCTTTGGACCTTTGCAATACCTTATTCCTAAAATCAAAATGTATGGAGATCATCAAGGGGATATGTCTTCTCCTACTTAAGGCATCTGCCACTCAGTTTTCCTTGCCTTGTATGTATTTAATCTCAAAATCACAATCCGATATTAACTCTAACCATCTTCTCTGGTGATCATTCGGATGTGGTTGAGTAAACAAATATTTGAGCCCTTGATGGTTTGTTTTTAATTCAAAAGGTTTCCCAAACAAATAATGTCTCCACATTTGTAGTGCATGAACGACTGCTACTAACTCAAGATCATAAGGAGCATAATTATGCTCATATGCTTTCAACTTTCTAGACTCATGCAATAACTTGACCATCCTAGACAAGTACTCCACCTAATCCTTCTCCTGAGGCATCAATGATGACTACAAAATGACCATCCGGGTCAGGTACCTTTAAAATAGGTGTCGTAGTCAATCTTTCTTTTAGTTGGTCAAATGCCTCCTGACATTTTTTTGACCAATCAAATCTTTTGCCTTTCCTTTGTAGAGAAGTAATAGGATAGGTAATTTTTGAAAAATTAGCCACAAATTTTTAGTAATATCCTACTAGGCCCATGAAACTATGGACCTCATGTACATTTCTCGGTGCTGGTCATTCCAAAATGGCTCTAATCTTTGTTGGGTCCACAAGAATTCCCGTTGCTAAAATTATATGACCCAAATATTGTACTTCCTTTTGAAATAAAATACACTTTGAGAGTTTTCCATATAGGTTATTCTCTCTTAATCTCTAGAGAATAATCCTTAGATGCTAAAGGTGTTACTCCTCCTTTTTGGAGTAAATCAAAATATCATTGAGAAAAATAAGGACAAACTTGTCCAAACAATCTCTGAACACATTGTTCATTAAGTTCATAAATGTTGCAGGTGCATTCGTTAATCCAAAGGGTAGGACAGTGAACTCATAGTGCCCAAACCTCATTCGAAAGGTTGTCTTATGAATATCCCCATCTTTTAGCCTTAATTGATGGTATCCTGATTGAAAATCAATCTTTGAAAACACAGTTGCCCCTCGCATTTGATCAAAGAGATCATCAATACGGGGCAATGGATACTTGTTCTTTATCATTGCCTTGTTTAGCATATGATAATCTATGCATAGCCACAATGTACCATCTTTCTTTTTAACAAAAATTACTAGTGCTCCCCAGGGTGAAAACTGTGTCTTATTAATCCTTTTTCTAGCAATTCCTACAATTGAACTTTCAGCTCCATTAACTTTGTTGTGGTCATTCTATAAGGAGCTTTAGATATAGGTTTCGATCCCAGAATTATATCTATTGAAAAATCAAAAGCTCTCTTAGGAGGTAATCCTAGTAGTTCATCTGGGAATACACCCTCAAAATATCGAAGAATGGGGTATCTATCCATATATGATCTCTCTTGATCTATGGATTTTCTTTCTTCAACTCCTTGGAGTTTTTTAGATTCATAATACATCAAATCATCTTGGAAAATAGATTCCTTGTGACTATTTATTTTCTCCATTTTAATAGCAAAGAGTTGAGATCCTTTTCTCTAGGCTCTTTTCATCTGTAGGGTAGATATTTGCCTCAATTTAACTTCTCTAGTAGTGCCTTGCAGAAAAACTTTATTCCCAAGATCATCTAGACATTCTATTGTTTTAGTAAAACAATCCACCTTAGCCTTATGTCTCCATAACCAATTTATTCCAAGAATGACATCATATGAGCGTAATGGGGCTACATAAAGGTTCACTTCAGTGGAAAAACTTGGGAGTTCAACCTTGGACTCAAACAAACATTGCTCTACCTAAGCCCTTGTTTGATTAGCATATTCAACTGACCAGGTATTTGCCATGTAACTAGCTTTTCTAGAAATCTTACTTAAAACTTTTAGAGAAATAAAACATTCTATAGCACCAGTATCTATCAAAATTGAAATTGGAATACCTGTGGTTTCAATTAGAGTGATTTGATACTCCACTTGCCCATTGTCCAAGGTTACATGTATCCATTGTTAGAAGGCTATCTGTTGTGAGGGTAAAGGATTTCCTCATGGCTGAGTGCCTTGGGTCTTATTGGGACACTAATTGGCATAATGGTCTCTACCACATGAATAACACCCTCCCACGAGTCCTTACCTTTCATAAGGCTTTCCTGAATTCTCTCCATTTTTCTTAGAGTTATTATTGTTTTTCTTTTCACCCTTGGATTCATGTTGATTGTCCTTAAATCCTTTGTCACCTTTCTTATTGAATTTTTTCTTATTGCCCTTTTTTCTTAAATGATTGGAAGGATTGTGACCAACTAAACTTTTTATGGTTCCTTTCCCGGTATGTAGACATGGATTTCAACTTTTGTTCCTATTTAATAGCTTTCTCATAAACTTGGTCCATTGTAGAGGAACCATGCACATCTAATTCACCTCCACTTTGAGCATTCAAGCCCATGATGAACTTTTGGATGTGAAATCTCTCATCCTACTGATATTGGGGAACATATTTAAGGAGACAAGTGAATTTATCCCAGTACTCATTCACAGATGAGTCACCCTGTCTTAGGTTTTGGAAGTCTATAAGCTTTTGATCAAAATACAACTGTGGCAACCATCTTTGCCTAAAGAGTTCCACAAACCTTTCCCAGGTTAGACTCAAGGAGATCAGTTTTATCTCCATCTTCATCCACCAAGTGGATACTTCACCTACCAATTGGTATGCTCCCCATATCACTTTGGTTATTTTAGAGGAGTTTCTTATTTCAAAGTATTTCTCCATTTCTGTAAGCCATGCCTCCGTGGCATCTCCGCTTACAATCCCATAAAATTTGGGAGGTGTAAGATTTTTCATATCTCTAGATAACTCTAGAGCCAAGTGGCTCCTTTTATCCTCATCTTGTCTCATTTTAGAGTTATTCTCTCCACACCCACTTTGGGTGGTGTTTTCATGACGTTCCTCGTCTTCACCCTCGTGGAAGACTTCCTGCCTGGGTCCATTCTGAACCCTAACCTCCTGCTCTAAATTTCCAATTCTTACCCTCCTCTCATGGAGCATAGTATGGATCTGGTCAAGTTTTGAATTGGAGTAGCCAGAAGGTTGCCCTTCTTCTTGGCTACCTCTAGTGCTAGTTCCTATCCGAACCATGCTGCAATCTACTTCTCTTGAAGTTTACAGGTTAAGCATTCAATTAGTTTGTCATACTATTGACTCCATTCATAAACATAAATCCATTCTCATTTATGCAATCTTAAACAAGAAAAGAAAGTTTGCCAAATTTTCAAAATTGCATTATAGTATCCATGGATCATATAAAATCCATCATTTATTACAATTTTTCACATCTTGCAACTGCAAGTCATTTTCAAATAGGGAGATCTTCCCAGGTTTATCCTCATCCTTGAGGTTTACCAAATCAGACTTGGGAGGTGGATGTACTCGCAGGTACTCATCCATGACCTCCCTAGTGATAATTGGATCATTAGGATCACTTCCAAATGGTAAGTCCTTAGGTACATAGGGTTTAATCGATTCATTCATAGAGATAGGAACAATAGCTTTAACTTCTTTTTTCTTCTTTTCCTTCTCCTACTTGATGTGTTTAATAGCATCAACGAAGGTTTTAGTATCAGATAACCATGTACCTTCTAGGTAACCAGTTTGGCCTAGGCTTTTCATTCTTGAGGCTTGCTCTCTCATAGCCTTTAGCTAACGTCTATTTCCCATTACCTTCTTCCTTGGTGTCATTCTTGTTCTTGCCATTCTGGAAAAAGAGCATCGAAACATTAGCAACTATTAATGTCTGAGGAAGATTTCATGTAGTGAGCTCATATGTCCATGTATTGAACCTGGTAGCTCTGATACCATATGTAACATGTCATCTCATATTACTCAGATTAACATTCCCAATTTACTATAAAGTAAATAATCATGATCATCATATTTTTTTTCATTTATAATCATTGCATAATCATTATATAAAAAAGCGTATCTTTTTTGAATAATTTCAAAACTAAAAATTTACAACATATTCAAAGATAGCATGCTAGTGAGTTCCTTCACTTTATATTCATAATGTTTTTCTCATAGGAATAATGATAAATTTACATAGAATTTGACTGTCAACTCATATAATAGAATATACTGCATCTGGAGTTTTGATATCTGTCTTCATAAGTCTCAGTTTGTCATCTTCTTGGGAAGGAAAGCATCACCCGAGTGCTTTTCCTCCAACCACAGACCGGTGGTCCCCCACACAACTTCCTTCCTAGAAGTGACCCTACCCTTCACAAAGGGAATAGATATAAAGAACCAATAGATTGACATCTGAGTCTCTAGTGTTGTGTTCTTCATAACTCATCACGGTCATACAACTATAGATCCACTCTAACTATGTATGACACTACTGGATGGTTATGTCATCTAGAGCACAGTGAACTGATTAATGCATGCAGAGACATATGCATTACTTTGGCCAAAGATTTAATATAAATAAACTTTTTGCAATGAACGTAGTTGAATCTTCACTCACTTCTAACTCGACTTAGAAGTTATCACATCCTACAGTGTTTTTGGTTGACCAATTCTAGTCATAGGATGACTTAAATAAATTTCCCATTTAGTCCATCCATCTTGGAATTCTAACTCTAATTTTTTGAGTACATTTCAAAGGTTTCTTGGTAAATTTGCAACATGGAATCTGTGACTCCCGCCACTCTATTCCTTATTTCAAAAGTGTCTAAGTTCTTGATTTCCAATATCAAGATCAATTTTGGTCTACAACTTCATGAGATTGGTTAAGATATTTAGTTTTCTTTAATGATTTCCATCTAATCCTTGTCAACCAAAACATATCCCATTTGAGTTGACAGTATAATTGTATGAAAAGTTTCACATTTGCCAAACATGTTTGGGACACACTTAGAGATCTATCTTCTCTAGTCCCATCATCAATATATAATCTTTAGTTATCACAAGATAAAAAGAATATCATCTTCTATCATAGTAAAACTCTTAGTCTACTAGAGACTTGAAAGGTTCTAATACCTTCTTATCATTAAAAGATTAAGAGATAGTACCATCTTTAGAAGAAAATAACCAAAAATGATAACATAGTTATCAAGCTACCAAGCTCTTTTGTTTTCTATTCATGAATAATGTAATATTATATATATCTGTGCATCTTACCTCATGCTTAAGGTTTAAACATGCACTTGTAGTGTAGTAATGACAGCAATACCATCCCAGTTTTACTTTAATAAATAAAAAGGAGCCTACTGCTCATTCTTTAGTAATGAATAACCCGAAGGCACATAAGGTTAACAACTTCTAAATAAAAATCTTTGTATCACAAATCCCATTTCATGTGACTCGAAGCCACAGTTGACTAGCACTAAAGGTTGGCTGGACAGTTGCAATACATAGTAACTTGTGAGTTGAAAATATAAATGATACCCACCTATATAATTGTGCTTGTCAATATAAAAGTTCTGCCTACAACAGATTCCATCTAGAATGACTTAGTATTCAAAATAACATGGCTCTTGGACAATTATCAAACCACATAAACAATCTTTCCTTTCCTAGGAAAGGCATGGATAACCTTTATCCATCGATATTATTCATGAAAGAAGACTGTACAGTCAATAGATAAAGAAAACAAAGGTGTCAGCCGAAACTATGGCCTCGAATTCATTAACATACTGCTACAACAGTATTCAAAGACCTCAGCCTTGATGGCTTCAATAGAGTTAACAAGCTTGTTGTTACAACATAAAGAAAAGGTGTCTGTTTTTGACAGAGCTTACCAAGACATCTCAATTCTATCATTTTAAAATAATCACTAGATAGTCACATCAAAGTGTGCACATATCCACAACAAGATAAAGAAATCATTATTACGTAATCTTACATGACATGATGGTATCATAATAGATGTACTTGAAATGTATGGCCACTACCACAAAACTTTAAGTTTGACGTAGAGTTTTCTATGTTTTCCCTTATCATTTTCACTCTGTTCTTTCTCAAAGATTTCTCCTCGACTTCTTTTATTGCCTTCCTGTATGCTCAACTTCAAGATCTCTACCAAGACATGACCTCTAAGAAAAACAACCACCTTTGAAATGAAGGTTGACAATAGTCTCCACTTCTTGTACCCCTGCGGGAATATCTACTCCACTTCACTATAAACTCTCTCATCGAGAGCATGCATCATACGAAGTGCTACAATCATGATATGGTTACACTGAACCATCAGCAATTCTCCCACTCACTCCACCCTTCATGGAATATGGGGTATGGTTTCACTACATGCACGTAGTGATAGAAGACCAAAAGATGCTCAACACAACATAGGGAGGATAAATGATTATATCACACATTACTTCTTATACATCATATATGTATAATATGAAAATAATAAAATAATCTATGCTGTCACCATAATAACATTACCATAAATAGGGTGTTAGCATTAATCATCCATCAAAATGCGAACATGGGGTCTAGGCTTACTCCCCCGCTTCACAATCTTATATTATTGCTAGTATAATTTGATGAAAGTAGACTGTCATTGATGTCAAAAAGGTGTTCTCAGTTTGTTTGATGTCATCAAGACCAGTGTTGTTAGATATGCAAATATGGTTAGAGATGAGATGCTTCTGTTTGATCAGGATATCTTCATATTGGTCCTTGGAGTTATCAGTTTTGGTTTATGATGTTAATCATTGATCATCATCTTCTTTCATGATCACAGGACTTGTTTGATCAGGTTGATCACATCAATTGTTGATCACATAAGATATTGATGCTAACTTGTTTGTGTTGGACTTATATTCTTGATCTTCATAGGTTTGGCCTTCATGGTGTTTTTGGAGTTGATAGTATGTTCATGTTTAGGTTCATGCTCAGCATGATCAAGATGTTTGGGGTTACATAAATATGTTCAAGACTTCATATACTTTAAGGTTGTATTATATTCATGTTGATAAGGATTGCAGAAAGTGGTTCTTGCAGAGAATGTTACAGGGATGCAAAGTGTTTGATACTTGATAAAGTTGTGGTTGGTTTTCTTTGATGGTCATACTTATGCTTAAGGATGATTTACATAGTGGTGTAATTGATCTTTATTCAGATGATGATCTTGATCTGATTATGTCTTAGTGCCTCAGGAGTATGGAGCTTTTGTATGTCTTTACTTCATGGCAAAAAGATGCCTTTATTCATTAATGTTGATTGGTGCTAAGTTTCAGTGGGAGAGGTATGAAGTTGATATCTACATATGATATGCCTCATTTTTTTTTCATACTAATTTGATGGTTTGAAAATGGTGTTGAGTTTTGCAATCACAATGCTTCAGGTGATAAATGTTCTGGTGGTCATTCATGGTTAGTGATCAAGGTTATGAAACAGGATCTCAGATTATGTGTGTCTTGATGTTCATATCTTCATGGTTGCATTCTTAGAGTTGTGCTCAAAGAGCTTCCACATTTTTGATAATTAAGTTTGTCAAAAAAAATGTATCATATGGTGTATTGTGTAAACAGGGGATACTCAGTTGCAAAGAGTTTCTTGAGGGTTAATATACAATCAGGCAACCTGCCCCTTCTCCTAACTCGACCAATAGCATTGGTTATCAAATGCAATGTGGGAGCCAAAATTGCATAGAATATCCTTATTTAATTTTTGAAAAGCATTGATAAAAAAAAAAAGATCTTATGATTTATGAAAGGCATTTCATAAATTGGGCTCATGGTTTATATTCAAGGGTCTTATTTAAAGATAGAATTAACTATTTCAAAAAACATCAAATTACTTTATTTAAATAGAGATCTCCATTTACATTGGACAACATGATTTATAAAATCAATAAATAAAAAAGGTCGATTGAAAAGTTTTAAAAGGCCATTTATGACATTAAAAATTGACCTTTCCTTATAAGCATCAGTCCTTATTTAATGGGGAGCATTTTCTTATAAAAATCATTCGAAGATGTAAAAAGTTTTTTTTAAATATTTGGGGAAGCACATGTAAGAAAAGCATTAAATGCTTTAATTAAAATGGAGACTATGTTTTTTATGAAAAGGCATCGGAATATTTTTTTTTAAGAGTGAGGGAAGTTTGAATAAGCCTTTAATGGCTTTAATTTGAAATTAGAAAAAAAATTTAACTCCTATTTCATTGGCTTGTTAAAGTCATCTTCCCATGAGATTTTTTGAAGAGTTTTTTTTATGAGATTTTAAAGAGATTTTTTTTGGGAGATTTTTTAGGAGATTTTTTGGGGCAAACTTTTATGGATATTAAAGAGCAAGTTTCTATTTTTTTTAAAAGGATTAGAATAAGAGAAAGTTTTTATTTTCTCTTAAACAAGTAAAAGCATGGAAGATTTTGTTGAGAGCAAAATTGATGTTATTTGCAGATGATTTAATTTTGTAGATTGAAGTTTTTAAAGGGGTTTTTGAAATGCTCAAAGGAATATGAAAAGTTATTATAGGATATTGAAGAGAAACTTTTGACAGGGACAAAAATTGATTGGAATTTGTTGAAGATTTTTCAATCAAAGGAGATGAATGTTTTTGTAGAAGAAAATGAAAAGTCTTTTGCAAGTTCTTCATTGAGAGAAGATGAAAATGATTATATAGAATGTGGAAGGTCATCAAGTCATCTTGTATATAATGTTTTTACAGAAACATTGTTTGTATGTTTTTTTTGTGATTCAATATGTAGGGTTGAAGATATTATTGTAAAAATCCTCTTGAATAGAAAAGAAAGATAAGAATATGATACTGGGTATGTGATAAAGAAAGAGTGTTGAGTTATGTAGAGATAAAATTTTTAAAGAGATGATTGAGGGTTTGAAATGGTGCAAATCCGATTGTGTGGCAATCAAGTCTTGCACACTAAGTTTGATGATTTGATAAATGTGACTGTTCATTTTTGTCAGTGAGACACTCACATCATCCAATGAGGCTTGTAAAGATATTTTCAAGGTTAAGCCAGTGAGGCAGTTTTGGAGTGGTTTTTCTACCCTAGGAGAGTTTTCCACTCGTGCAAATTTGTGTTATGTCTCATATTGTTTTCATCTGTATGTGTGTATGTTAATACTTTGATCATGAGGTTTTGTTCTCTTTCTTCATTCTCAGTCATGTGCATATGTGTTTGATAAATCGATGATATCTTTCTCTCTTTGCGTCTTGAAAGTTAAAGTTTGCAAAAAGATTTGAAAACTAATACAACACTGATTCACCCCCCCTCTCAGTGTTGTCCTGGACTCCAACATAATTAAATCGATATACATAAAATTTAATATATAAATATATATCAGGAAACTCTGACAAAAGGCAATGGTTAACTCTAACCATTAATAATGTTCCCTGAACATTATTTAGTCAAATCGACGTAGATGACGTCAAAAAACCCTTACTTGGCAAAATGACAATAATCAAATTGAAATCGACTAAACAAGGAAAGATAACTAATACATACCTTGTCTCATGAAAGTTCATGTAAAGAACAACTTTGGAACTCAGATGGCAATCTAAATTTTTCCACATCTATTTCCTTTTCCTGGATGATACTCTCATTCCCTTCTTGGAATTGGAAATCTCTTTTCCCAGTTACACTCACAGTCATTCAAACTATGATCAGTGTATCATCAACAAATTATTATGCATCATACTAAAATAATCTCAACATGTAATCTCATGTCTAATTCTAAGCATTAATCATAATCCATATAATCAATGATTTATCTTGACATTTTCCCCAAACGTCAAATAATTAACCTATGATTACTTATACATTCAATCACATGAAAAGTAAAAGTTAAACATAGTCAATGTTGGGCAAGTAACAAATTTACATCTTAGCCAGTATAGAGGTTATATGGCCTAGTCTGAGGACTCAAGAGTCCCTTACACCGGATACACCTATCTATAGTTATTTTTTGCAATTGCAAAAGGAAATTGGAATGAAAGATTACCGCCGCATGAATGACACCTTTCTTATATTTTTTATGAAAATAATTGAAGGTTTTCCAAAGAAGAGAATTTTTCCTGAGCAATGACATTGATAATGAGATTTGGAAGTTTTTATATTCAATTTGATAGATTTGTCTATCTACAGATTGGGGGTTACGAAAATGCCCCATTGAAATTGCCTAGATATACCTCGGATTATCTTGTTCTTTTGGAGGTTTGTCACCAAATGGCAATTGTGAATAATAAGTATCACATCATGAAGAAGAAAGGATATTCTTTCCCTATGTCTCTATCTTTCTTTGTTTGCAACAGTAATGACAATGCCAAAAACATTGAGAAGATTTTCACTAAATACAATTTCCATCCCTTATCTATATGACCATCTTTTGATAGTAAGAATTTTATCAAGAAGACTTTCCATGGGGGAAGTCTTTATGAACATCAGCCTCAGTTGGAGGATTATTAGGAGGACTGTGCTGATGAAAGGGAAGTACAGTAGAGAAACTAGATGAGGTTGACCATAGACCAAGTCTAGGCTTTCAATCTATCCTTGCAAGTCCCAGATGATGTTGATGATAATTTTGAAATTGTTGATGAAGGTTATCAAAATGTTGTCTCTGAACCTCTACCATAGATACATTGGTTTGAAAGAGAGATCACAGATATCATGACTCGATCCTCTTTTGTGTTGAGTAAAACTTAGAGATGACTGGAAAGGAGAATAAGAGAACATGTTGGTTCCTCTATGCAAAAAGAGTTTGCAACTAAAGTACATGGTACATCTTAGATTTCTATACTCCAGGATCTACAATTAATGTGGATACAACTCTTCATAGAGTTAGCTCACAATCTGGAGATGGAGAGCAACCTTGAGACAATAGAAAGCTAAAGGGCACATGTGAGCAAGATAGACAACTTGTGTCTACAAGAATAGGGATAGAAAAGAAAATGGATGCCCTACAACAGCTACAGGCTAAACATGTGGCTTCTCCTAACTCTCCTATGCATGATAGTGACTCTTTGATTTTTTAGCAAATTGGTGAGGATAATGTTTTTCATTCTTTGTTCAATAATACAAATTCTTTGATGTTGGCTGAAAATTCTACTCCTAATCCCCCTATCCAACTAGATAATATTGTTTTGGGTGCTAATGCTAGTACTTTTGCATCACCATCACCTTCATGGTTAAATAAAGTGGTTGAAAAGAAAAAGAGATATACTCCAATGATCGACACAAACATAAACATTGTAGCCAAGTTGCTACAAGATACGCCTAAGTCTAAGAGGGCTAAGAGTATGTCAAGAATGATTGCAGACCCTTCTACTAAGCATCATATCTTGGAGATTGCAGACCCAATTGGTGAAAAGAATGAGGATGAGATTACTGAGGCATATTTCAATATGAGCAGAATTGATATGGGTCCCTCCACTGTTGAAGGTGACATTTATCATGCCAAATTCTCTGTAAGTGCACTGTCAAAAAGGGTCAAAGTGGAGAAACAAGAGAAATCCAAATTGCAAGCTCAGGTGAATACTCTAACCTCATTTATTCAATCCATTTTAAAAATTACTGCTCAGTCTTCAGATGCAACACCTAGCATAACTATGTATGGTATAGATCCCAATATATTGCAATAAATTAAGAGGTATCAATCCATAGCTAAAGCCACTAAGCAATGGGTGGATAAAATCACTTTTGATGGATTGTTATATATTGAGGAGGCCACGAAATTGTACACCCTTATTTTTGATAAGAGAAAAGCATTGATCACGGAGTTACAGAATATCAAAAAGGATAATAACAATTTGATGATGGTGTTTAGAGAAGTACAGTAAATGGCAAAGATTTATCCAAATGTCCTCTTAGCTAAAAAGGTTTTAAATGATCCTACAAAATATGATTTTGTGCCTTGGATGGATACACTTGAATGGAAAATGTATGTGCTAGGAGAACTATATGGTGAAATAAGAAGAACACTAAGCCAATATCATTCTAACCTAAATGATCTCAAAAGAAATGGCACGATCTTGGAGTTAGAGATGTTAGATGAGAGTGGAAAGAAATTGCTCGATATCAAACAGGTAAAGCAAAGCTTCAAGAAGATGCTTATTGGAGAATTTGTTGGTACCCATACAGTGACTGGCGTATCAGTGAGAAAACTAGGAATTACAACACTATATCTCAAGACTTTCAAAAATGAAATCAATGAAATTCATAAAAGGATGGTTGATATGGATAGAATGATGAGTAAATGAAGACTCTGAGCTCAGATTACTGGTAGCCCAAGTGGCAAAGTGTTAACTCCTATTATAACCAGGTACAAGGCATACAAGGTGAATTTATGTGCACAAGCAACGCAGGCAAACCCAACAACAACTGGAGGACAAAACAAAGAGAATGAAGTGGTGAGAAATGATGACTTGACAATTGTCACATAGTGACTTTTCATATGTTTTTATGTTGTTTCTTTCAAAAATGATTAGCTCTGGAGAGCTGTTATATTTTATAAATTATTAGTTATCTTTTAATCGACTATCTTCAAGAAGTCATTATTTTTAAAGACAATTATGGTTGGCAAGGATATATTCTAATCTTGTCGATGCATTTAGAATCTTTTGGCAAACTCAGTGTTGTGAAAGGTCAATTTTGGATGTTATGTTATTTTTCAATTGCTCTCAATATATGAATGAAAGTTGGTGGAATTGAATTCGGAGATTGTAAAATTAGTGTTATGGTGGAATTGAATTTGGAGATCGTAAAATTTGTGTTATGGTGGATGAATGTTTATTCTTCTTATGTTGAATATGATATCAAATTATTAGCTTGCAGTTCTGTATTGAAGTGATTGGAAGTTTATTTAAGCTCATTGATGTGGATGATTTTTCTTTTGATGAATGGTTTACATTGGTGATTATATGATCAATGTTATAAGTTTATGGTTGTGATAGTTTAAGTCTTTGTGCTTCTTAATATCTTTAATTGCATAGTGATTCTTTACCTTTACTGCTTTCTGGTTAAAAGCACCACCTTTTCTACTTTTTGGTAAAAATCATACAATGTTTTCAATGATTGTATATCATTAGAAGGTAGTTGCGCCTTGAAAAATAAGTAGAGAGACTTTGTGCAAAATATCATTGCAATTGACTCAATTGTTGGTTCAATTGTCATTTGTATGGGTGAGAGAAGATAGAGTTAAGTGACAAATTTGTATACCAACACCTGCAAAATTCATGTTTGCATTTCAGGGAATGCTTGACGAAGTCAAGAGTCCACCTTCTCCAGCAAATTTTGTCCAATGAAGCTCATTTCATCAATAAAAATGTATTTTATGTTTTGAAACTCCTCTTGGAAACTTGTGAGTCTTGTTCTTTCTAATTGACCAAAATTTACGAATGGGATTCAAAGTACTAAATGGATTGTTGAGTCTCCAATATTGAATATCCTATTGGTACAAGTAATAAAAGTGAACTACACCTTGGGAATGTTGCATTTTGAAGAGCTTGACTGATTGCACCAATTAGATATGATTTTCTAGTTCCTACTGTTCCTTGAATTATCATCAATAATGGCAATGCATTTGAGATCCTTGATAATGTCTCATAATTATGTGAAGTGATTTTTTCTGTTTGGCACCCAATGTTGCATAATTGATATTTTGTGGTATATCATTAGATATGAGAAATCAATTATCATTCATGGTGCTTATGAATTTTATTGCTTGATTTGGGTAGTGTTCACATTGATATTCATTAGACCATGGTATTTTTCTATCAATATCTCTTCTTCCCAACATATCTATTTCAAAAACTTCCATAATTTGATTACGATGTAACCTTGATATGATTTCCCATTCGTGCTCTATTGTGTTTTTCTGAAGAGGTTGATTATCTTCAATTTTAAAATCACTATTGTTTTCAACATCTTTTGGAGTACTTCTTCATTCCACATGCCAAGGTTTATAATTGAATGAATCCCAATTTGATATTGTTGCATCATTGTGAAGACCAATATCTATTTCTATATGACGAAATGGCTTATAAAGTAATAACTCAGACCAACAAAATTCAACCCATTTATATGATTCATGTTGAGGGATGGATACAAACCTTGGAAACACTCTCACAATAGTTGTCATTCCCCTTGCCTCCCATTTGTTATCTCTTCTTCACTTTGGATTATATGTCCATGATCTAGCTGCATCAATAAGTGAAACACCTTCGATACAAAAGGGCCTATTCTTATATCCATCAATGAAGGATTGTGTATGTTCTTCATACTCATCTTCATCATTTTTAGCTACAGGTTTGAATACCTCACATGAGACATTTAAATTGAAAAATTCTCTACTGCTCTCTACTAATGGAAGTTCCAATAGCATGTGACATATTTCTTGTACCCCAATGTCTCTTTCTATAATTGTTTCACTAAGAAGCTTTATGTATGCTCTTGATGCTAAATCATCAACGTTTTCAATGTTTGCAAGTCGCATCAACATTTGATGATAAGTTTTTGAATTTTTTTTGCTTTATCTTCATACTTGGCAATGAACTTGATTACATGTTTGGAAAGAACAAGTCGCCAATCTATATTTTCTCTCCATAATTGTAGTATGTAGCAATTATGTAACTTTACTCTGTCATCATTTCTTATAGGTTCAAATTTTTTTCACCTGTCTCCAAGTCTTCATATAATTTTTATCCCTCAAGACTTAATGGCCATGGAGTATTATACCTATAATTAATAATAACATTTTTTAATTTCTTTATAGTGATATTATATTGAATTTGTAAATAATAATTTGAAAGACTTTAAATCTTACATGCAAATCATTTGTCCTCTTTTCTTATGTAGGCATGCACCCTGTCTACATATTGGATGGCATTATATAGAATTTAAAATCTCTTCATATTCATGTTCCATATGTACTTGTGTAAGTTGCCTTGTGTTTCGAAGACATGGGTGCTGGACAAAATTTTGTAATACCTATCATTCAAAAAATGTATAAATTTATTAGCTACATTAAAACATAAATTTCATATATAATATATAAAATATCATTTTATAAACCTAATTCATAACATACCTATATGTTTTGTAGAAGTGGATCTTCTGTAGGATTTTATGCATGAATAATAGAATGAAAATATTTCTCTACTCTTTTTAATTGCTGCTCATTTTTCCAATAAAGATTATCCATATTTGGTGCTCCATCTATCCATATGAATCCATGCACATGCGTTGAACCTTTATGTTTCCATTCATATCTAGATCAGTAATTTTTTACATTCATTCTTTTTTCTAAAATTTGTGTTCTAAAAATTGTATGTCACAGGTGCATGTAGTGTGCCACTATATGAGGATAATCAATAACATTCTATTTTCTCCATTTTTGGGCTTCTCGTGAATCTGTTGGTGGTGTTCCAGGAATCAGTGCATACAAATTAGGCCAGGACATATTTGTTGCATTCAAAGTGAAAAATATTATCAGTGAACTAATTTGGTGAAACATGTCAGTTAACTCTGCATGACATTTTTCCCAATATGACCTTGTACCCCTTAAGATTGTTCCAAACTTCATCAAACGATCACCTAGACAAGAGTGGGGCACATTTTCCATATGTTCACATAGCTCCTTGATGGTGATTGACCTTTCTTGAAGACTTCTTTTGACAAATATTGTAGATGAATTTTGTGCATGTTGTCTCATGATCTTGTTCATCACATAATATCTAAATCATGGGTATTGAGCAAAATGATGATCCATAACCAAAATAGATGTTTGAAAAATTCATGCAGATGTACTTGTCTCATGCATGGCTCAAGACAATCACACCTACCATCAAGAAATAATGTTAGAATTGCCATATCAAGCAAGCATAATGTCACATACTCATTGATAGGAGATGGACAAATTGTTGGCCAATTGATCAATGTTCCTCGATATGCATCAATGTTATTCACCCATGCATGGATTAATTCCATCTCTCTTTGGGCATTAGGTGGTCTGGAAGCCATTGATGTTGTGTGATCAATGATATTTCCTTCATCCATTTCCATTAAAGGGCTCACAAATAGAATTTCATTTGTATCATAATCAAACTCCATATACATTGAATTCAGTTGGTCAAAGATATTTTCATTTGAGTTTGGTGAGATACCATTGAGAGCATTTTCATCAATTTGAACATCAGAATAGAATTTGTCATGTTCAATTTTGTATTTTAATGCCTCTCTGTTTCTCTCTCAACTATGAAGTTGTAATTTGTGTCATGTTGATCCCTCCTTCAGATAATAATGATTGGAAAATATTTTATTTGATGTGGCAAAACCTTTGAAATATCTTTTACATCCTATGGAAAACTTATTATGTGTCCTTTGCATTTATATTGACCACCAGTGGATTGGATTGACACATGCTATTGACATTTCTTCTACTTGTGTCAAATTTGCAAGCTCTTGTGGTTGTGGGAGAGGATCCATATTATTTGATTGTGAAAATTGATTATTGCCTTTTTCTTATTAACATCTATTGCATATAATACATTGAGGTGTGTGAGAAACCTTTATTCCAAGGTAACATTCTTGACAAATATAACACATGTTTGGTGAAACAAAGCTATTTATTGTTAGACTCAAGGTAAACAACTAAGAGGGGGGTGAATCAGTTGTTTCAAAACTTTCTCTACTTATTGGTTACTTAAATCCTTCTTGTTAATTTAGAAGCATAATCATAAATTAATCATGGAAATATAATGCAATCATTTAAGAGTAGAAACATATTAACACATATGACACCAAGATTTTGACGTGGAAAACCCGGTTAAGGGAAAAACCACGGGATGACTAACCCAAGATTGTATTCTTTGTTAGAAGAATAAGAAGAACAAAATGGCACATGCCAATTAGGGCTCACTACCCGAGCACACTTTTCACAAGAGGCTCACTGCCTATGGGAGACACATTGTCTACAGAATAATAAGTATTACATACTTGAACTAAAGAATAGCATCTTCACCATGTTTGAGTCAGTTCCATTTAGGCCCAATACTTCTACTCTACTTTTCGCACTTCTCTACCATGCTCTCATCTCCGCATCTCACTTTTGAAATGACTTTACAACTGCTTATTTATACAAGACATCAACTTTAGGGATAATCATCCAAGTCGACATACATTACAGAGAAAATACAAAAATACAACATGACTAAAATACTTCACGTGGATTAACACACTGTCGGCCACACAGATCGAAGACTTCAATCTTCCTTTAGGAACACGCCATTCTTCACAGAACATCTTCAAGATCCTTCGCAGGATGTGTAACTCATCCGGTCGGCCTTACTTTGGAAGAACATCATCATCCAGAAGTAATTATTTAATTACGAGCTCAATCTTCAATGCGGACCACCAACACGAACTGGACACAATCCAAAGACCTCCACAAACTTGTCTAAATCACTAGGAACATCCAAAATACTTCTGCTCACTGAAATCATTCTCTCCTTCATCTGGAACCTTAAGAACACAGCCTATCATCACTGTCATATTGAAATAGATGCTTGCGGACCTTTAGACCATGAACCAATTGGATTGTCAGTTCAAATTGACTTCCTAAACACTCCATCAAATCCGTAGAACAAGATATTTCATTTCCGGATGTCACCGGACCTATCTGTGTTACTTTGTCACCTTTGAACACCTGCTAGGACCAATTTTACTTAAGTGGCCATAACTTCTTTAGATCTTCATGCGGACCTCTAAAATCTTTACTGGATCATCTTAAAACACATATCTATAAACCCTTTGAAGCACATCCTCTGATCTTCATCTTAGCTGGGATCTTTACCTCACTATCTTCACTGTTCTTCTCTGTTCCTGATTAGGACTAATTTTCTCAATATCCTCAACACACATCTCATCCAATCCTTATCATTAATGCAATAGGAGTATGTTGACATCAATGACAACACTGGTTAGGCCCATACTTGCAACAATCTCCCCCTTTGTCATTGATGGCAACATATGATGTGAAAAACTGTTTTAACCATCAGGACAAAAACTTTTCCTCACTGACACAACTCCCCCTATCAATAATAACCATTCACATGTCTTCTCTTCCTTTCCTGCTCCCCCTTTGATCATCAACCACTAATTTTTCACAAGTCTTCTCTCCCCCTTTGACATCAATGGCAAAGGGCACATACTTGCATCACTTTAGAATCATAATAGCTTTTTCCCCTGAGTAGCAAGTTCTTATCATCAATCCAGATCACAAGATATGACTGTGAGATCCACCAGATTGATGCACATTAGTGCACCTTAATTCAAAATCGGAGGGGTAATAACCCCTAACTTCTCCCTGAGATACTCAAAAGAGTCCTTAGGTAGAGGTTTAGTAAAAATATCTACAATCTGATCCTTGGAAGGCACAAACTCCAATCTGACTTCATTCTTGTTCACTTGCTCTCTCAAAAAGTGAAACTTGATGGATATATGTTTGGTCTTTGAATGCAACATCGGGTTTTTTGATATGTTTATTGCACTTGAATTATCACAGAAGATTGTGATAGGTTCCTCATACTCCACTCTGATATCTCTTAGCATTTGCTTCATCCACAATACTTAAGTGCAACTACCTGCTGCCGCAATATATTCTGCTTCTGCAGTGGACAGAGATATTGTCTCTTGTTTCTTGCTCAGCCAAGAAACCAATCTCTTGCCCAAAAAGAATTCTCCACCACTGGTACTCTTTCAGTCATCCACATCTCCTTCCCAATCCGCATCTGTATATGCATGAAGAGAGAAATCGTGATCTCTAGGATACCACAAACCATACGCAATTGTCCCTTTTAGATATCTAAAAATCCTCTTGATTGCCATGACATGAGATTCTCTAGGATCAGCTTGGAATCTAGCAACAAGACCAACAACATTCATAATGTTAGGTCTAGTTTGAGTGAGATACAATAATCCTCCAATCATTGACCTGTACTTTTTCTGATCAGCCTTAGGAGAGTCATCATCTTTGCTCAATTTACATCTGGTTGCCATGGGAGTACTTATTGGTTTTGAGTCTTCCATCTCAAATTTCTTCAACAATTCTTTCACATATTTATTCTAAGAAATGAAGATTCCTTTCTTTGTTTGAGTGATTTGCAAACCCAAAAAGAAATTCATTTCCCCAAACATGGACATCTCAAATTCACTTTTCATTTGATTTGCAAAAGTTTTACACATACTATCTCTTCCTCCAAAATGATATCATCAACAAACACTTCAACAATCAAGATATTTTCATGATCAATTTTGAAGTACAAATTACTGTCAGCAGTACCTTTGTTGAAACCAATCTTCAAAAGATGCTTATCCAATCTTTCATACCAGGCTCTTGGGGCTTGCTTGAGTCCATAAAGTACTTTCTTCAACTTGCAGACCATATCACCATGATCAGACAACTGAAATTCATTCGGTTGTTCAATGTAAACTACTTCTTCCAGGTCACCATTCAGGAAGGCAGACTTGACATCCATCTGATATACTTTGAAGTCCTTGAAGGCAAAAAAAGCAAGAAATAATCTGAGCAACCAGAGCAAAGTTTCTTCAAAATCAACTCCTTCTACTTGGGAGTAACCCTTACAGACCAATCTGGCTTTGTTTCTGAGTACTTCACCATCTTCATTCAGTTTATTCTAGAAGACCCATTTGGTTCCAATCACATTCTTGTTTTTAGGTCTGGGAACAAGATCCCAAGTGTGATTTTTCTCAATTTGCATTAGCTCTTCCTCCATTGCTTTAGTCTAGTTTTCATCATTGCATGCTTCATTCACTATCTTAGGTTCAATCTTTGAAAAAATACTCTTCTGAATCTTGAGCAATCCTTCTTCTTGTTTGAACACCTTTGCTTTTATCACCTATGATCTAGTCTTTAGAGTGATTTAGTTTTACATACCTGGGAATTTTGGGACTTACTTGCACTTCTATTTCTTGCATAGGTTCATTCAAACCTATCTCTTCTTCCTGATTCACCGGATCAGTTTGAATTTGAATCTCAGAAGGAGCTTGGACTCCTTGGATCTAAACATCACTCTGATCTTCTTCATCATATTCATAAAACCTTGAGGGTTTTTCAACACCTTCATCAACCTTCACATTTGTACTTTCTATAATCTTTCTCAATCTCTTGTTATAATATCGATATGCTTTGCTTTGAGTAGAATAACCCAAGAATATTCCTTCATCACTTCTAGCATCAAATTTGCCTAGATCTTCATCTCTTTTAATGTAACATTTGCTACCAAAGACTCTGAAATACTTCACAGTGGGAGTGATGCCAAACTAGAGTTCATAAGGAGTCTTACCAGTATTGCTTCTGATTTGAACTCGATTAAGAGTGTATACTGCAGTGCTTATAGCTTCTCTCCAGTAGATCTGAGGAACATTTACTTCCATCATCATGGTTCTAGATGCCTCTGAATGGTCCAGTTCTTTCTCTCCACTAGTCCATTCTACTATGGTGTCCTTGGAGCAGACAACTATCTTTTTATCCCATGTTTCTCATAGAATTCTATGAACTCACCGGATCTGAATTCTCCACCTCTGTCAGACCTTAGACATTTTATGTTCAATCTGGTTTCATTTTCTACCATAGCCTTGAATATTTTGAATTTCTCAAGGGCCTCAGATTTCTCTTTTAGAAAAGTTACCCACATCATCCGTGAGTGATCATCAATTAATAATATGAAGTATCTATCACCTTGCACACTCCTGCTTCTTACTGGACCACATAGATCAGTATGAACTAAGTCCAATAATCTGGTAGAAGATTGTTCTTTACTTTTGAATGAGACTCTGCTCTGCTTACCTAACTAACATTCTTTGCACAAACTAATAGTAGGTTTCACCAGCCTTGGAAGATCTCTTACAGCCTGAGTGTTGCTTATCTTGATGATATTATCAAAATTCACATGACACATTCTCCTATGCCACAACCAACTTTGATCAATTTGAACAAATAAGCAACTTTTACGAGTACCAACCAAGTGGAAGATATTACCTTTAGTTTGAGTACCAGATGCAATCTTTGTTGCGAAACTTTCAAAGATCTTGCATTTTCCATTTTTGAATTAGAGATCATAGCCTTTGTCCACCAACTATCCAACACTGAGAAGATTGTGCTTCAGGCCTTCAACATACATTACATTACTGGTTTTATTGTTTCCATCAAAAGAAATAGTTCCTCTACCTCTAATTCTGCCAGCAGAATTATCACCGAATTTTACCACTCCTCCTTCATGCCTTTCCAAATCTATGAACTTATTTTTGTCCCCTGTCATATGATGTGAGCATCCACTATCAATGAACCAATCATCCTTTTCTTCAACTTGGGCAGCCAGAGATCTTTCTACAATTTTATGATTGACAGATTTAGAGGGCATTGGATCTTCTTCCTTGATGGAAATAAACACCCAGTCACTTCTAGATTTGTTTCCTATGTCTGATTCATCATTTGTTACTCCTTCATCATCATCATCTTCATGAACATAGTAACATTTCTTTTGGAACCTTGATCTGTTAGGATTTGGCCTTGAAAATCTTTCCGAACACCTTGAGATAAAATGAACAATCTTATTGCAGTTAAAACATTTAAAAGACAATTTCCCTTCATACTTATCGGATCCTCTTGGCAGTCTTTTTGCAATAAGGGATTCAAGTTGAGCAGCTTCTGCTTCATCTTCTTCTAGGTCTTTTCTTACTTTTTCATACCATGATAGTTTCTTTGAAGAGTTCTCTCTTGGATCAAACTTTTGTTTTCCTTTTACAGAGGCACTAGCTTTGAATGCATATGCAGTCTTGGGGGGGCATCTCCAAACTCGGTCAATTCAAATGTAGCTAGTTTGCCAACCAATTGATCTCTTGTGATACCTGAAAAGGATCTGAATTCTTCAATAGCAGCAACCTTATATTTGTAAGAATCAGGAAGGGATCTGAGAACTTTGCTGACAATCTCATCTTCATCCAAGATTCCACCAGCACATCTAATGCCACAAACAAGCTCATTTACTCTTAGCATAAATGTAGTGATATTTTCATCTTCTCTCATCTTCAGGTTTTCAAATTTTCCTTTCAGACTCTGTAGCTTGGCACATTTAACATACTTGTCTCCTTCATGTAGAAGTTCTAGTTTTTTCCAAATCTCATATGCAATTTTTAGATCAATAACATTTGTCAGATCTAAATCAGAT
Source organism: Cunninghamia lanceolata (assembly GCA_027924645.1). Lineage (NCBI taxonomy): Eukaryota > Viridiplantae > Streptophyta > Pinopsida > Cupressales > Cupressaceae > Cunninghamia > Cunninghamia lanceolata. Next base: position 5,463,357 of record BSBN01000848.1, on the reverse strand, counting down.
AAGGCACTTAGAAGGGCTTCTTTAGTCTGCAGGTTGTTTTCAGCATCTCTGATTTCATCTATGGTGCTCGAACCATTCTGTGGAGGAACATACTTCCTTGAATCCATGATCCAATACTGCATTCCCATACATTGCAAGTGGCATTCCATGCAACTTTTCCAAAGAGTGAAATTGGTTCCATCAAACCTCGGGCTATCCCTCTTATAGGAAGACATCCTGGATCTCCTCAAGTAGTTAAGCTCCTTTTAGAAGAACTTAGCTCTGATACTAATTGTTAGATTCAAGGTAAACAATTGAGAGAGGGGGTGAATCAGTTGTTTCAAAACTTTCTCTACTTATTGGTTACTTAAATCCTTCTTGTTAATTCAGCAGCATAATCATAAATTAATCATGGAAACATAATGCAATCATTCAAGAGTAGAAACATATTAACACATATGACACCAAGATTTTGACGTGGAAAACCTAGTTAAGGGAAAAACCACGAGGTGACTAACCCAAGATTGTATTCTCTGTTAGAAGAATAAGAAGAACAAAATGGCACATGCCAATTAGGGCTCACTGCCCGAGCACACTGCTCACAAGAGGCCCACTGCCTATGAGAGACACACTGTCTACAGAATAATAAGTATTACATACTTGAACTGAAGAATAACATCTTCACCATGCTTGAGTCAGTTCCATTTAGGCCCAATACTTCTGCTCTACTTTTTGCACTTCTCTGCCACGCTCTCATCTCTACATCTCACTTTTGAAATGACTTTACAACTCCTTATTTATACAAGACATTGACTTTAGGGATAATCATTCAAGTCGGCATACATTACAGAGCAAATACAAAAATACAACATGACTAAAAGAATTCATGTAGATTAACACACTGTCGGCCACACATATCGGAGACTTCAATCTTCCTTTAGGAACACGCTATTCTTCACAGAACATCTTCAAGATCCTCTGCAGGATGTGTAACTCATCCAATCAGCCTTACTTGGGAAGAACATCATCATCCGGAAGTAATTATTTAATTACGAGCTCAATCTTCAATGCGGACCACCAACATGAACTGGACACAATCCAAAGACCTCCACAAGCTTGTCTGAATCACCAGGAACATCCAAAATACTTCTGCTCACTAAAATCATTCTCTCCTTCATCTGAAACCTTAAGAACATGGTCTGTCATCACTGTCATATTGAAATAGATGCTCGCGAACCTTCAGACCACGAACCAATTGGATTGTCAGTTCAAATTGACTTCCTAAACACTCCATCAAATCTGCAGAACAAGATATTTCATTTCCGGATGTCACCGGACCTATCTGTGTTACTCTGTCACCTCTGAACACTTGCTAGGACTGGTTTTACTTAAGTGGCCATACCTTCTTCAGATCTTCATGCAGACCTTTGAAATCTCTACTGGATCATCTTAAGACACATATTTGTAGACCCTTTGAAGCACATCCTCTGATCTTCATCTTAACTAGGATCTTTACCTCACTGTCTTCATTGTTTTTCTCTGTTCCTAATTAGGACTAATTTTCTCAATATCCTCAGCACACATCTCATCCAATCCTTATCATTAATGCAACAGGAGTATGTTGACATCAATGACAACACTGGTTAGGCCCATACTTGCAACATTTATGTCATGTCAAAAATGCATTTTGAAAGTATTGAAATCTGTGTGAAGCATTCCATTGGGATTTGGTTGTTGCTGATTTTGTACTAATTCTTCAACTATTATTTGAAAACAAATATTTATAAGTCTAAAGTTACAACATTGACATTAATTTGTAAAAATTCCATGCCATTTGTTGTGTTTAATTTTTTGTTTAATGTGAACCAAAGGTACCACAAATACCAAACAATGTAATTGTTTTAGTTTTTCAAGAAAAAATATTTTAACTTTTGTTTGCAAAAAAAGAAAGGAAGTTGAAATATCTCCTAAAAATAAAATTTTCAAAATGAATTAATTCTAAAATAACTCTTAATTTAATATAATTCTATGATAAAATAAATTAAACTCTTATTCAAAATAACTCTATAATGAAATTAATTAACACAAAAACAAAAAAGATAAATATACATGTATATTTAATGACTACTATGCATTCTATTTTTACTAAATCTATGGATTTTTTTTAAAGAATTATAGTTTCCATAAAAAAAGGTTTCTCTTTCTTGTCTAGTACTAGGTGTTTCAAGTGCACAATTTATGGATGTTAAATTTTCATCTTGAACATTAAAATCAATAATAACATTTGACCAGTTAGGTTCTTGTCTTTCTTCTCTTTGAGGGACATTGAGTTGTTGAGATACTTCTGCATGACTTATTCTCATCGTATATATTTTTTGCCAATTTTGTAATTCTAATTCTTCAACTGTTATTTGAGCTCTACATCTACAATATCTTTCTCTGTCAACCCCATTTTGTTGTATCCTTTGTTCTTCTCTTTCTGCATCTGTCATTAGTTGTCATTGTCCTCTTCGATATTCCCTCTGATACTCTCTTTGATATTCCCTTCAGTATTGTCTTTGTTGCTCCTCAGATTCAAAATTCAACCTACTACATAATAGTTGAAAACAAATATTTATAAGTCTACAATTATAACATTGACATTAATTTGCAAAAATTCCATGCCATTTGTGTTTAATATTGACATTATGGCTTTTGTTGTGTTTAATTTTGTGTTTAATGTGGAGGAGAGGTACCGTCAATATCAAACGATGTAATTTTTTTAGTTTTCGAAGGAAAAATATTTTAAATTTTGTTTGCAAAAAAAGATAGGACAACTTATAGTTGAAATATCTCCTAAAAATTAAATTTTCAAAACAAATTAATTCTAAAATAACTCTTAATTTAATATAATTCTATGGTAAAATAAATTAAACTCTTATTTAAAATAACTCTATAATGAAATTAATTAACACTAAAATAAAATTGATAAATATACATGTATATTTAATGACTACTATGCATTCTATTTTTACTAAATCTGTGAGATTTTTTTGTAAAGAATTATATTTCCATAAAAAAAAAAGTCTCTTTCTTGTCTAGTACCAAGTGTTTCAAGTGCACAATTTTATCGATGTTGAATTTTCATTTTAAACATTAAAATCAATATTAACATTCGACTAGTTAGGTTCTTGTCCTTCTCATTGAGGGACATTGAGTTGTTGAGATGCTTGTGCATGACGTATTCTCATCGTATTTGGTTGTTGCAGATTTTATAATTCCAATTATTCAACTATTATTTGAGCTCTACGTCTACAATATCTTTCTCTGTCAACCACATTTCATTGTATCCTTTGTTCTTCTCTTTTTGCATCTGTCATTAGTTGGCATTGTTGTCTTCAATATTCCCTCTGATATTCTCTTTGATATTCCCTTTTGTATTGTCTTTGTTGCTCGTCAAATTCAAAATTCAACCTAGGTTGAGCCCTCCCTACATAATAGTTGAAAACAAATATTTATAAGTCTAAAGTTATAACATTGACATTAATTTACAAAAAATTCATGTCATTTGTGTTAAATGTTGATATGATTACAAAGATTACACACTTTCAAGTTAAGTTCCAATAATAATGCTAAGAGATAAAATAATTTTCAACACATTATGGCTTTTGTTGTCAAGTTTTGATGGATTGGTTCCTTATCACTCCAAAAGGTTGCCTTTTCTATATATCGCTAGACCAATATACCAAACCTCTCTATATTCTCGCTCTTCCATAATATCCATTGGTACGTGGAAGAAGCATGTCCTTTCTTTATACCCATTGGTACGTGAAAGAAACATTAAAGCACATGAGAGGAGAGTGTTACATGGTATGGGAGTAGCAATGAAATGAATCGAATAACCAAACTTCCACAAGATGAATGTGTACAAAGCAAAAGGTTGAAAACTATCATAAAATGTATGAGACTGTACAAAGAACTCCTTGTATATGTAGGACAAGGAGGAAGTGAGAAGGTGAAAGTCAAACACTAACTAACCCTTCATGATGTGTGACACATGTAGTGTCACGTCTCATTTTTATGGACAATATGGGTGAGTGCAGGATCATGATGGGCTAAACATTACCCCTAAGTGGCAATGTAAATGTGAAAAACGGACTTAAGTAACTTCATGTCAAAAATTGAATGAGTTATCTACACAATCTAGAAATAAGGTAGTAATAATAGTTGTAATAAATTGAATGTAGTTTATGGGATACTAGCTTTTTTTTTTTTTTTTTTTTAAATAGTTTGGTGAAAATTGGATATTTCAATGAAGCAATACTAAATTTTTTTGAAAAACATAAAAAGTAGGTGTCATTCCAACCAACCTAAGTATGAGAAAAAATAATATTTTTCCTCCATGATTTGTATTTAAGTAAAAGACACATGAGCAGATGTGACACATTTTTTCAAAAAAATTAAGTAAATAAATAATTATTTATGAATTTTTTACTATGACTTTTTTAAAATATTAAAAATTAATTTTCCAGCCAACCTAACTTGGTCAAAAATATATGAAAATAAAAAAATCTAAATTTTAATGTATACCCAATAAATCCTAGAATGTGACGCATCTTTTGGATTTAAAAAAGGATTAATATGTTGAAAGTTATGGATGTTTTTCAATATGTATATCTATCAAAAAATCAGACAGACCGTATGTAGAAAATCAATAATAAATACATATTAAAATTATTATGAGGTGTATATTATATTTTTAGAATCTTAATAGCTTCCTCTATAAACACTTTTCATTTGATTAAATTTAGTTACAAAAATGTCTGTCAGCTTCAAGGATGAAATTGTGGAAAATTTCAGGATAACACTAAATTGGTGGTTTTGCAAGTTTCTTTGGCAATTTTTGAGACTCCCACTTGCCTAAATATGAGGTAATCCCAAGGCTTTTTTGGAGGGAATCCATATTTGAGCTAGAAATATTAACACCCTTTCCATCCAAATCTGAATATTAGTCTAACTGTTAGCACTTTTTCATCCAACAAGTTTTTTCTCCATTGCCACTATTTGGCCCATCATGATCTTGCACTCACCTATATGATTATTCTAGTTTATTGAACAATTATTGTGATTGACTTTATTTTAAGTAATTTTGCATATGTGGAGGTAATTATTATGAGTTATATTGATGAAAATTGAAAAAAAAAATTAGATGTTAAGTAATATTGATGTAAATGCAATGATTTGCTTCGGCTATGTTTTGGAGACACTAACCTATTGAAGTCAAGTTGAGTGCAAATGGATGCAAGAACTCGTCAAAGACAAGAGCATGGATGAGGTAGAAATGATCTAGCCACTTGGCAAGAACTGATGGATGGATTACCCTGATGCAATCACACACATCATGTAGTTGCATATGCATTATTGATTGACTTTGATTGCTTTAATGCATAATTTTTAATCGTTTTCAAATGCATGATGTGATTACTTTAACTTAATATCTTTTTGAAATATATTCAAATGATGTATTGTGTGTTATTTAAATAAATAATAAAATATTGTTTATAAGATGTTTGGAAGACAATATGTTCCTTATATATATATATATATATATATATATATATATATATATATATATATTGCATTTCTCTTTTGATTATTTATATGGATTTGTTTTAATAACAATACTTAAATTAGATTAAAAATAGTGTTATTATATTTAGATGAGTAAACAAAAGAATTAAAATAGGTTTCATGTCATCCATGCGATAGTAAGCTGAAAAGATATTATTTTATTGTTTTAAATAGCACTTTATTTTCTCTAATTTTATTGGTCGATTACTCATGCAAACGGAGAATTTAAACTTTAGTTCAAAACCTAAATTCTAATTGCTAAAATAAGAGCGGTAGAATTTTATTAAGAAGGGGATTGTTTAGCAGAAAAGATATACTACGAACTCTTGATAGAAAGGAGGAACTTTGCAGTGACAAGAACTATTTTGGTAGCTGCGACAAGAGAGAAAAAGAAGGCAGCCGCTTCTTCTGCAAATTCTTCATCAAGTCGACCACTCTTTCTAGGTTTTTAAATTCATGTTTCTGTCTCCTGGAAATTTTGTTGTTTTGGTTGTTTTTATATGGTCTTTATTTGCTGTGTGGTGGACAACTGCATGTGTTGGATCGTTCCTTGTTTATATTGGCCATCTCTATTTCTTTTGCCTGGTCATTTCCCTTATCTTCCTGGCCGCTTATTTCTTTTTGGCCATTTTTGCAAGGAAATTGCTTTCCATGCTGGTTGTCGACCTGCCTTAAGGCCGTTGACTTGTTTTGGCCACCTGGATTTTAGGCTGGGCGTGGGCATGCTGGTCACCTTCTTTAGGCCGCTTGGCTTCCTTTCTTGGCCCATTTCATGACTGGATCGACCAGTCATTCTTACTACACCTTAACTTGGCTAATCATGGGATTTTAGGATTATGATATTTGTTTTTCCTTATTTTAATTGTGGCCGTTAGAAACCAAGTCGAATATCTTGTTGATTCCAAATCTAGTTCTTAAACCGATTGAAACTAATACAAACATGCAGATCATTGTTAGGTTCTCACTGTCAAACATTAGTATGACTGATTTTTCTTTTCATGTTGGCTAAAAATAATGACAGATTAGGAAATCAACCTTTCTTTGATAAAAATCAAAATCTTAAAAGATTTAGATGAAAATACCAAATCTGGTAAACATTTTTCAAGATTGAATTTGTTGTCCAAAACACGATTTTACGCCATTAAGTTAGAATGACAGAAATTAGATCACAAAACAGTCTTTATTTATTATTTCTTTATTCTGTCACAGTTCATATCACTAAAATGACAGGAGGGTTATTGATTAGTATACAAACTTATTGATTAAAATCGAGTAGATCCTGCCTAAGCAAATGACAGTAAGATTAAATAGAGACTGTAGACTTCTATATTATTTTTCCTATGAATGTTGATGATGATAGCCTACTACATATATATTCATCACTAGAAATTGATTAAACTATGATTTATGTTCATCTTTTTATTTCTGCAACAGCTCCTGTCGTAGTGGTGACAAGAGGTCTATTTTTATTGTTTTTATTATTTTAAAACTTCCTGTCACAGAAATAACAACAAGATGGATTAATATCTTAGAATGGCTAGTATTGAAGACATTGTGATTGAAATACAAGATTAGAAAATATATCACGTTGATAAACTTATGATTTTGATTGTATGACCAAAATATGGTTTATTGCTTGAAAGTGTATTTTCTTTATTTGATGTTTTGGGAAAGGGATTGGATTCATTTATTGGAAATCTTGAATTTGTGATTCTTTACTTTATTTTCTTGCTTCTTGGGGAAAGAAGTAGTTTTTATATAGGAATATATTGGGTTACTTTTGGGACTAGGATGTCGAATGTGGATATTCAGAGATGGTTTTTCCTCTTTTCAGGAATTGACCAAGATACTTAAATGATTATATCTAATCAGAATGACATTGAAATAGATGTTTATTGTCTAGAAAACTTATTTATTGATATCTTTGCCACATCTTGTTGTGAGACAATTTGCTTTTCATTACTTAGAATTGCACTTTCAAACATCAGGGTTGCATCGGGTGTTCCCTCCTGCAGTTGTTACCAGGTAGCTAGACATTTCGTGCAGGGTTGGGTTTCCTTCATTTCAGGAAGGGATCCAAGGAAGTGTAAATACTTCATGGTTGGGTGGAAAAAGTACCTGAGCCATGTTCCCATCTCTTGGCTTGCAGGTGGTGGACCACTTGGTTCATGCAACTGGAGAGTGTATTGATTTGTTTATTATTGATGTACTTGTTTATTGTACCTATTTGGATGTATAATGGCATGATTGCCAAAGGATTTATATATATTATTTAATAGTGCTTGTTACCTAGACTAAGCATGTGAATATGTAATATTTAATGACATTGAGATTCATATTTATAAGATTATCTTTTATTTGAGATATTGTGATTAAGTGGATTAATTACATCTATTATCTTTGAAAGTCATATCTAAGTGGATTATTTACTTCTTTTTTATTTTGGTTATTGTGATGTTGTATTTAAGTGGATTATTTACTTCATTTAATTTTGAGTTGGTTTAAATGTTTTTACATGATTTATGAGGCTTTACATTTGGTATCAGAGCTCTAGGTTTAACACTAGGGCCTTTGTTTTTGGGACTATTGTGCTAAAGTTGCAAACTTTATACAGATTCTCCATCATGAATACAAGAAACACTGATCATGGTGATGAATCAAGAAGTAGTCAAGGTAGAGGATCACGTGGAGGTTCTCATGGTGGTCAAACTGTTGGGGATCATGGAGATGCCAGTAATGACCAAGATGGAAGATTTGACCATATTCTTGATCTTTTGACCCGACAAGACACAAGGATGAATACTCTTGAGCAAGAGATCAGAGGAATTCCTAGAGGTTAGAATGCTAATGAAAACACAAGGGTTGAGACACAAAATGAGAACCCAAGGAAAAAAGTTCCAGTTCCTAAAGTTGGAGCTATTGCTAATAATCAATTAAAGATAACTGAATAATTAGGGAAAGACCTCAAGAAAGTGTCACTGCCAAAATTTGATGGAAAGACCATTGGAGATGGAGCTGAGTCCTAGATAATAGAAATGGAGAAATACTTTGGAATCTGGAACCTTTCAAATCACACTAAGGCAATGTGGGGATCTTATCAGTTGACTGGCAAAGCAGCAACCTGGTGGGATAATGAGAAGGCGGATAAAAATTTGTTACCTGGTGAGATAGCATGGGAGATTTTCTTGCAACTGTTTAGAAAAAGATGGTTACCATAGTTATTCTTTGAAAAGAAGATGACAAAGTTTCAGAACTTGATCCAAGGAGGTATGTCTGTGATTTGTTATTGGGAAAGGTTTTCTCATTTACTGAAGTATGTTCCATAGTATCAAACAGATGAGAGATTTTAGATTAGAAAGTTTATTTTGGGATTGAGGCCACAGATTGGAGTTGAGGTGGACATTCATAACCCACTCACTATGGATGCCACTTTTGAGAAAGCAATAAAGCAAGAGCAGAGGTTGTAGTAGACAGCAAATTACCATAAGCAAAGAGATGCTAAGTTTTTGAACAAGAAACCACAAAAAAATCAGCAGAACTATCAAAAGAATAACAACCAAGGCAATAATAGATAGATTAGGAATCTGAAGAGAGGCAATAATTGTCAAGATGGGAATGGTGGAAACAAAAGAGGTGGCAATAATAACAGAAACAACAATCAGAGAGAAAGAGCTAAAGGACCGAGAGCACCTAAGGGTGGATGTTACAACTATGGAGGAGAGCATTATGCAAATGCATGTCCACATAAAAGAGGAAACAAGAATCAGCAAGGAGCACGGCAACATCAGATTCATGCCACAGTGGATAATCGGCAAGCAAAGTTTCAAGAAGCACCTATTCAATTCCAAGGTAAGCTCTATGGACTACTTGTTTCTATTTTAATTGATACTGGTGCAACAGAATGTTTTGTTGATCCTAGAGTAGTATCTAAGTTATCTATTAGACCTGGACATATGGAAATCTCTTGGATGGTACAATATGGCAATACTGTAGAAAAGAGGGTAGACTTATGTCTAGCTTGCAGTGAGTTAGAGCTTCCTAGTTTTCAAACACAAGTGAATCTGTATGTAGCACCTTTAGGCTCTTATGATGTAATTATGGGAATCAACTGGTTAACTGAACATAAGTCTCTAGTAAACTGTGAAGACAAGGTTGTTAGATGTTTGGATTGTTGCAAGTATGAGGTTAACTAGTGTTGTCATTGATGTCAACATACTCATATTGCATTGATAAGAAGGATTGGATGAGCTGTGTGCTGAGGATATTGAGAAAATTAGTCTCAATCAGGAACAGTGATGAGAAGAAGGCAAAAGTACTCAATAGGTTGAGGATCAGAGGATGCGGATTAAAGGGTTTTTAGGTATGAGTCTTGAGATGTTCCAGTTAAGATTTCAGAGATCCGCATGAAGATCTGAAGAAGTTATGGCTATTTGTGTAGAACCGGTTCCGGCAGGTGTTCAGTGGTGACAAAGTGTCACAGATTGATCTGGTGAGTTCCGGACTTACATTCTCTCATTCTGCGGATTGGAGGGAGTGTTGAAGAAGTCAGTGTGAAGTGACAACTTGATTTGTGCATTGTTTAGAGGTCCAGAAGAACCTTTTGCATTATGACAGTGGCGACAGACTGTGTTCTTGAAGTTCCGGATGAAGAAGAGAAGAATTCCAGTAAGCTGATAAAGTGCGGATGTTCTTGATGACTCAGGAAAGGTTTCGGTGATCCTTGGATCATGTACAATTCTTATTGGCGGTCCACATTGAAGTTAGAGTTTGGATTTGATGAAAAGACCACCGGTTGTTGGTGTTCTTCCTAAGACAGGCCGACCGGATGTATTACACGTCTTGCGAATGATCTTGTAGGTGTTTGCCGACTTAGATGATTGTTCCTAAGTCGATGCCTTGTATAAATAAGGGTTTGTGAATTCATTTTGTAGTGTGTCTTGTGGTGATGAGAGCGATATAGCAAAGAGAAGTGCGAAAGGCAGAGCAGGAGTTTTTGGGCTTAAATGAAACTGATCCAGACATGGTAAAGATGTCAATCTCCAGTTCAAGTTTGCAATACTTGTTATCTTGTAGACAGTGTGTCTCTTGTAGGCAGTGTGCCTCCTTGTGAGCAATGTGCTTAGGCAGTGAGCCCTAATTGGCATGTGCCATCCATTTTTCTTGTTCTTCTAACAGAGAATAATCCTTGGGTTAATCACCCCGTGGTTTTTCCCTTAACTGGGTTTTCCACGTCAAAATCTTGGTGTTTCATGTGTTGATGTGTATCTGCTCTGGTGTTTATATCTTATGCTTTCATGAATGATTAATTGCTATGCTATTGATTAACAAAGTGGATTTAAGTGTTTGAATTGGAAGTGAATTAAGGATAACTGATTCACCCCCACTCTTAGTTATCAACAATTGGTATCAGAGCCAGGTTCCTCTAAAAAGAGCTTAACCACTTGAGGAGATCCAAGATGTCATCATACAAGAAGGACAGTCCGAAGTTTGATGGAACCAACTTCACTCTTTGGAAAGGCCACATGAAATGTCACTTGGAGTGTATGGGAAAGGCGTACTTGTCCATGGTCACAAAAGCATATACACCTCCATAGGGTGGTTCGACAACTCTAAATGAAATCACAGATGCTAAAAACAATTTGCAAACTAAAGAGGTTCTTCTAAGTGCATTAACCAACTTAGAGCTCTCAAATGTTATTGACCTACCAACTACCTATGAGATCTGGATTAAACTGGAACTTCTGCATGAAGGAGATGAGTTTGTTAAGTGTGCAAGGTTGTAGAGTCTCAAAGGGAAATTTGAAAGATTGAAGATGAGAGATGATGAAAATATCACTACCTTTATGCCAAGAGTAAATGAGCTGGTGTGTGGAATTAGGAAGGCTGGTGGAGTTTTGGATGAAAATGAGATTGTTTGCAAAATTCTCAGATCCCTTCCTGCTGCCTACAAAATCAAGGTTGTTGCCATTGATGAATTCAGAGCTCATACAACTGTCACAAGAGACCAATTGGCTGGCAAACTGGCTACATTTGAAATGACCGAGTTTGGAGATGATCCCCCCAAGACTGAATCTACATTCAAAGCCAGTGCCTATGTCAAAGGTAAACAAAGATTTGATCCAGGAGAAAACTCTTCAAGGAAGCTGTCATGGTATGATCAAGCAAGAAAAGACATGGAAGAGGAAGAAGCAGAAACAGCTCAACTTGAAGCCCTCATTGCAAAAATACTACCAAGGGGATCCAGTAAGTATGAAGGAAAATTACCCTTTAAGTGCTTCAACTGTAATAAGATTGGTCACTTTGCCTCAAGATGTTCGGAAAGATCCACAAGATCAAATTCTAACAGACAAAGGTTCCAAAAGAATTGTTATTATGTTCATGAAGAAGCTGATAATGAAGGAGTAACAGATGATGAATCAGAGATAGGAGACAAATCTGGAAATGAATGGGTGTTTATTGCCATCAAGGAAGAAGATCCAATATCTACCAATCATAAGGTTGTAGAAAGAGCTTTGGCTGCCCAAGTTGAAGAAAAGAATGATTGGGTTATTGACAGTGGATGCTCTCACCATATGACTGGTAACAAGAACAAGTTCTTAGATTTGGAAAGGTATGAAGGAGGAATGGTAAAGTTTGGTGACAATTCTATTGGTAGAATCAGAGGTAGGGAAACTATCTCTTTTGATGGGAAGAACAAAACTGGTAATGTACTATATGTTGAAGGATTGAAGCACAATCTTCTCAGTGTTGGTCAGTTGGTGGACAAAGGCTATGATCTCCGATTCAAGAATGGAAGATGTAGGATCTTTGAAAGCTCTGAAACTGAGATTGCATCCGGTACTCAAACAAAAGGTAATACCTTCCATCTAGTTGGTACTAATAAAAGTTGTCTGTTTGTTCAAGCTGATCAAAGTTGGTTATGGCATAGAAGGATGTGTCATGTAAATTTTGATAACATCATCAAGATAAGCAATACTCAACCTGTAAGAGATCTTCCAAAGTTGGTAAAACCTACAAACAGTATGTGCAAAGAATGTCAGTTAGGTAAACAGAGTAGAGTTTCATTCAAAAGCAAGGATCAATCCTCTACCGGATTATTGGAGTTAGTTCATACTGATCTATGTGGTCTGACAAGAATCAAGAGTATGTAAGGTGATAGATATTTCATGTTACTGATTGATGACCATTCCTGGATGATGTGGGTTACCTTTCTGAAAGAGAAATTAGAAGCTTTTGAGAAGTTCAAAATCTTCAAGGCTATGGTAGAGAATCAAACCGGATTGAAACTGAAATGTCTAAGGTCTGATAGAGGTGGTGAATTCACATCTGGTGAATTCATAGACTTTTGTGAGAAGCATGGTATAAAGAGACAGTTGTCTGCTCCTAGGACTCCACAGCAGAATGGAGTAGTTGAAAGAAAGAACCGGACCATCCAAGAAGCATCCAGGACAATGATGATGGAAGCAAATGTTCCCTAGATGTTTTGGAAAGAAGCTGTCAGCACTACAGTCTACACTCTCAATCGAGTTCAAATCAGAAACAATACTGGTAAGACTCCCTATGAACTTTGGTTTGGCATCACTCCTACTGTGAGATATTTTAGAGTATTTGGTAGCAAGTGTTACATTAAAAGAGATGAAGATCTAGGAAAGTTTGATGCTAGAAGTGATGAAGGAATTTTCTTGGGTTACTCCACTCAAAGCAAAGCATACCGGTGTTACAATAAGAGACTGAGAAAGATGATAGAAAGGACAAATGTGAAGGTTGATGAAGGCATTGAGAAACCCTCAAGATTTTATGAGTATGATGAAGATGATCAGAATGATGTTTTGGTTCAAGGTGCTCCATCCTCTTCTGAAAGTCAGATACAGACTGATCTGGTAAATCAGGAAGAAGAGACAAGTCTGAATGAGCATGATCAAGAAGCAGAAGTGCAAGAAACCCCCAAAGTTCCAAGGTATGTAAGACTGAACCACTCTGAAGATCAGATCATAGGTGACAAAAGCAAAGGTGTGCAAACTAGAAGGAATGTTGCTCAAAATTTAGATGAATGTTGTCTGATTTCAAAGATTGAACCTAAGACAATAAATGAAGCATGCAATGATGAAAATTGGACAAAAGCAATGGAAGAAGAATTAATGCAAATTGAGAAAAATAACACTTGGGATCTTGTTTCTAGACCTAGAAACAAGAATGTGATTGGAACCAAATGGGTCTTCCGGAACAAACTAAATGAAGTTGGTGAAGTAATCAGAAATAAGGCCAGATTAGTCTGTAAAGGCTACTCTCAAATAGAAGGGATTGATTTTGAGGAAACCTTTGCTCCGGTGGCAAGAATTGAAGCAGTCAGACTATTTCTTGCATTTGCTGCATTCAAAGATTTCAAAGTGTATCAGATGGATGTCAAATCTGCTTTCCTGAATGGTGACCTAGAAGAAGAGGTGTACATTGAACAACCGGATGGATTTTAGTTATCTGAGCATGGTGATATGGTCTGCAAATTAAAGAAGGCACTGTATGGTCTAAAGCAAGCCCCAAGAGCATGGTATGAGAGGCTAGACAAACATCTTTTGAAGATTGGTTTCAACAAAGGTACTGCTGATAGTAACCTATATTTCCAAATTGATCATGAAAACATCTTGATTGTTGAAGTATTTGTTGATGATATCATCTTTGGAGGAAGAGACAGTATGTGTAAAACCTTTGCAAACCAAATGAAAAGTGAGTTTGAAATGTCAATGCTCGGTGAAATGAATTTCTTCTTGGGTCTGCAAATTACTCAGACAGAGAAAGGAATCTTTATCTCTCAGACCAAATATGTGAAAGAACTATTGAAGAAATTTGGAATGGAATAATCAAAGCCAATGAACACTCCCATGGCTACCGGATGTAAGTTGAGCAAAGATGATGACTCTCCTAAGACATATCAGACAAAGTACAGATCAATGATTGGTGGATTACTGTATCTCACTCAGACTAAACCAGATATAATGTAGGTTGTTGGTCTTGTGGCGAGATTCCAGGCTGATCCCAGAGAATCTCATGTAATGGCAATCAAAAGAATTTTTAGGTACTTGAAAGGAACAGTTGAGTATGGCCTATGGTATCCCAAAGATCATGACTTTTCTCTTCATGCATATACAGATGCAGATTGGGCAGGAGATGTGGATGATAGGAAGAGTACAAGTGGAGGAGCATTCTTTTTGGTAAAAAGGTTGGTTTCTTGGCTAAGCAAGAAATAAGAAGCAATATCCCTATCTACAACAGAAGCAGAATACATTGCAGCAGCAGGTAGTTGCACTCAACTTTTGTGGATGAAGCAAATGCTAAGAGATATTCAAGTAGAATATGAGGACCCTATCACAATTTTCTGTGATAATTCAAGTGCAATAAATATTTCTAAGAATCTGGTATTGCATTCTAAGACCAAGCATATATCTATCAAATTTCACAATTTGAGAGAACATGTGAACAAGGGTGAAGTCAAATTAGAGTATGTGCCCTCCAAGGATCAACTTGCAGATATTTTTACTAAACCTCTTCCCAAGGACTCTTTTGAGTATCTCAAGGAGAAGTTAGGGGTCATGGCCCCTCTGGTGATGAATTAGGATGCACTGATGTGCATCAGTCCGGTGGATATCATAGTCACATCTTGTGATCCGGATTGATGATGGGGAGCTACTACTAAGGGGGAGTAGCTAGTATGATTCTAATGTGTTAGAATTGCAAGTATGAGCCCTTTGCCATTGATGTCAAAGGGGGAGAGAAGACATGTGAAAAACAAGTGGTTGATAATCAAAGGGGGAGCAGTAAAGGAAGAGAAGACATGTGAAGAGTTGTTGTTGATAGGGGGAGCTGTGACAGAAAGGAGAAGTTCTTGTCTTGATGGTTTTTCACATCATATGTTGCCTTCAATGACAAAGGGGGAGATTTTTGCAAGTATGAGGTTAACCAGTGTTGTCATTGCTGTCAACATACTCATATTGCATTGATAAGAAGGATTGGGTGAGCTGTGTGCTGAGGATATTGAGAAAATTAGTCTCAATCAGGAACAGTGAAGAATAGTGATGAGAAGAAGGCAAAAGTACTCAATAGGTTGAGGATCAAAGGATGCAGATTAAAGGGTTTTTAGATATGAGTCTTGAGATGTTCTAGTTAAGATTTCAGAGATCCATATGAAGATCTAAAGAAGTTATGGTTGTTTGTGTAGAATCAGTTCTGGCAGGTGTTCAGTGGTGACAGAGTGTCACAGATTGGTCCGGTGAGTTCCGGAATTACATTCTCTCATTCTACAGATTGGAGGGAGTGTTGAAGAAGTCAGTGTGAAGTGACAACTTGATTTGTGCATTGTTTGGAGGTCTGGAAGAACCTTTTGCATTATGACAGTGGTGACAAACTATGTTCTTGAAGTTCCGGATGAAGAAGAGAAGAATACTGGTAAGCTGATAAAGTGCGGATGTTCTTGATGACTCAGGAAAGGTTTCAGTGATCCTTGGATCATGTACAATTCTTATTGGTGGTCTGCATTGAAGTTAGAGTTTGGATTTGATGAAAAGACCACCGGTTGTTGGTGTTCTTCCTAAGACAGGCCGACCGGATGTATTACACGTCTTGCGAATGATCTTGTAGGTGTTTGCTGACTTAGATGATTGTTCCTAAGTTGATGCCTTGTATAAATAAGGGTTTGTGAATTCATTTTGTAGTGTGTCTTTTGGTGATGAGAGTGATATAGCGAAGAGAAGTGCGAAAGGCAGAGTAGGAGTTTTGGGGCTTAAATGGAACTGATCTAGACATGGTAAAGATGTCAGTCTCCAGTTCAAGTTTGTAA
Organism: Cunninghamia lanceolata; assembly: GCA_027924645.1. Lineage (NCBI taxonomy): Eukaryota > Viridiplantae > Streptophyta > Pinopsida > Cupressales > Cupressaceae > Cunninghamia > Cunninghamia lanceolata. The sequence goes on along the minus strand of BSBN01000848.1, from coordinate 5,446,940 downwards.
TACTTATTATCTTGTAGACAGTGTGTCTCTTGTAGGCAGTGTGCCTCCTTGTGAGCAGTGTGCTTGGACAGTGAGCCCTAATTGGCATGTGCCATCCATTTTTCTTATTCTTTTAACAAAGAATAATCCTTGGGTTAATCACCCCATGGTTTTTCCCTTAACCGGGTTTTCCATGTCAAAATCTTGATGTTTCATGTGTTGATGTGTATCTTCTCTAGTGTTTATATCTTATGCTTTCATGAATGATTAATTGCTATGCTATTGATTAACAAAGTGGATTTAAGTGTTTGAATTGGAAGTGAATTAAGGATAACTGATTCACCCCCCCCTCTCAGTTATCAACATGGATGACCTAGGGAACCAAGTGGAAATTAATGGAACTAAGAGACCTTTTGAGCTTAGACAAATCTCATCTATGCAATTGAAGAAAGCCAAGAGGAAAGGATGTGCCATTTATGTTGTCCAAGTAAAGGACCTTCATAAAGAAGAACCAGTGTTCAATGACTATCCAATCCTTAGAGATTTCAAAGATGTATTTCCTGTAGAGTTGACAGAGTTGCCACCAAAGAGAGAATTTGACATCTCAATGGACTTACTACAAGGGACTAAGCCGCAATCCAAGGCACCCTACAGAATGACTACTATAGAGTTGTATGAGCTTAAGGTACAATTGCAAGAGTTGCTCAATCAAGGGTTCCTAAGACCTAGTGTGTCACCATGGGGCACACCGGTCATCTTTGTAAAGAAGGATGGTACTTTGAGATAATGTATTGATTATAGGATGCTTAACAAAGCTACTATAAAGAACAAGTATCCACTTCCAAGGATAGATGAGCTCTTTGATCAGATGAAAGGAGCAACAATGTTCTCGAAGATAGACCTTAGATCCGGTTATCACCAATTACAGATTAAGGATGAGGACATCTCTAAAACAATTTTTAGGACTTGATATGGTCACTACGAGTTCATAGTAGTACCATTTAGGTTGACTAATGCTCCAGCAGCTTTCATGAATTTGATGAATAGTATTTTCAAAGATTGTTTAGATGATTTTGTGTTGATCTTCCTTGATGACATATTGATATATTCTAAATCAGTGGAAAAGCATGAAAGGCATTTGAGAATTGTTTTGCAATAGTTGAGAGAAAGAAATCTTTATGGTAAATTATCTAAGTGTACATTCTTTCAAAATAAAGTGCACTACCTTGGTCATGTGATCTCAGCTGAAGGGATTGCAGTTGATCCTAAGAAGATAAAAGCAATAATGGAATGGCCTGCACCATAGAGTGTGATAGAAGTCAGAAGTTTTATGGGACTTGCAGGTTACTATAGAAAGTTTGTGGACTGCACTTCAAAAGAAGGGTAAGAAATTTGAATGGATAGAAAGGTGTGAGTAAGCTTTCCAAGTGTTAAAGGAAAAGCTCATGACTGCTCCTATTCTGACCATACCAGATCCTTATGGGCACTTTACAGTTATAACAGATGCTTCAGGGGAAGGATTAGGAGGGGTATTGATGCAAAATGAGCAAGTGGTTGCTTATGAGTCAAGAAAGTTAAAGCAACATGAGTTCAACTATGCACCACATGATCTTGAGTTTGCAGCCATAGTCCATGCACTTCAGATGTGGAGGCATTATCTTCTAGGTAAGCCCTTTGAGTTAAAGACAGATCATCGAGGGCTCAAGTATATATTTACTCAACCTAACCTTAATGCACGACAGAGAAGATGGTTAGAATTCCTTAGCGAGTATGACTTTGGAATTGAGTATATAAAAGGAAAGGAGAATAGAGTAGCAGATGCTCTTAGTAGGAGAAGACATTTGGCTGCCATTGTTACTATGAGATCCAATTTAAAATAAAAAGTGATCCAGAATCTTCAATGGGATGAGCATTATGAAAGAGTAAAACAAGCTTTGGAAGTAGACCCTTTAGATCACAGGTTTGATGGTTATGTGATTGAATCAGATGGACTTTTGAGATTTTAAGGAAGAATGTATATTCCTAACTCTGGAGAGTTGAGGAAGTTAGTGCTTGAAGAGATTCACAATGCACCTTATTCAGGTCACCTTGGAGTGAAAAAGATGGTCGAAGGATTGAAACCTTTATACTTCTGGCCTAGAATTAAGAGGGATGTGACAGAATTTGTAGCTTAATGTTTGGAATGCCAGCAGGCTAACATGTGCATCCAACAGGATTGTTGTATCCATACAGTATCCCTAAGCACAAGTGGCAAGTGATAAGCATGGATTTTATTCAAGGGTTACCTATGTCTAAGAATAGGCATGATGTCATCTTAGTGGTTATGGACAAGTTGAAAAAGGTAGCACATTTTATTCCGAGGAATCTTTCATATGGTTCTATGGTCTTACCTAAGAAGTTTGCACAGGAGATTTTTAGATTGCATGGAGTGCCTGAGACGATCATTTCAAATCGAGACACTCACATGACATCTAGATTTTGGACAACTCTTAATATAGCTTTGGGTACAAAGTTGAATTTCAGTTCAACTTATCATCCTCAAACGGATGGTCAGACAAAAAGACTTAATCATGTGGTAGAAGACCTTCTCAGAATGTATTGTATGGATCAATAGTATAAATGGGAGAAGTACCTTCCATTGGTTGAGTTTTCATTTAACAATTCATACCATGCATCTTTGGGAATGGCACCTTTCGAAGCTCTTTATGGGCATAGGTGTCGAACACCTATTAGTTGGGATATGGTGGAGGAAAGAATTGTGATTGGTCCTAAAATGTTAAGAGAAATGGATGATCAGATGAAGTTGATCAAGGAGAAGTTGAAGCAAGCTTCATATCGTCAAAAGAGTTATGTAGATAAGAATAGAACTCCTAGACAGTTTTCAGTTGGTGACAAAGTCTTTTTGAGGGTCAAACCTCATAAGAGTTTAGTATCGTTTGGCAAAGCATCCAAACTTGCTCCTCATTTTGTAGGACCGTTCGAAGTTCTGGAAGTGATTAATCTTGTAGCTTGTAGACTTGCTCTCTCGCCTGCACTTGTCAGAATCCATAATTTTTTTCAGGTGTCTTTACTTAAGCTTTATCATCCTGACACTTCACATATTCTTGATTGGCATGCTTTACAGATTCAGGATCCAAGAGTAGTGCTAGTGGAGCCACTCAAATTTTGGGGAAGCACAACATTAAGTTACGTAGCAGAGATGTGGTGCAATATAAGGTCTAATGGGATCAGTATTCTAAGGACAACGCCACATGGGAGGATGTAAAGGAGATTGCTAGATCTTTTCCTCATTTGAGGATATAGCTTAGATTTCTTATTCATGCATGGATTATGATACTTGAGTTTGATTATTATTTCAGATACTTTGAGTTCAATTATGATCTTTTGATACTTTGAGTTGTTGATTATGATCTTCTGATACTTTGAGTTGATGTTATTGTTTTATGACACCTTGATACTTTATTGGTGGTTGGTGGACACTTTATTGTTTTGATGTTTAATAAGACATCGGGATGATGTCTCTTCCAAGTGGGGAAGGATGTCACGTCTCATTTTTATGGATAGTATGATTATTCTAGTTTATTGAACAATTATTGTGATTGACTTTAAGTAATTTTTCATACGTGGAGGTAATTATTATGAGTTATCTTGATGAAAATTGGAAAACAGTTTAGATGTTAAGTAATATTGATGTAAATGCAATGATTTGCTTCAGCTATGTTTTGGAGACACTAACCTATTGATGTTGAGTTGAGTGCAAATGGATGCAGGAACTTATTGAAGACGAGAGCATGGTTGAGGTAGAGATGATCTAGCCACTTGGCAAGAACTGATGGATGGATTACCCTGATGCAATCACACACATCACGTAGTTACATATGCATTATTGATTGGCTTTGATTGCTTTAATGCATAATTTTTAATCATTTTCAAATGCATAATGTGATTACTTTAGCTTAATATCTTTTCAAAATATATTCAAATGATGTATTGTGTGTTATTTAAATAAATAATAAAATATTGTTTATAAGATGTTTGGAAGACAATATGTTCCTTATATATATATAATATGCAATATTATATTGCATTTCTCTTTTGATTATTTATATGGATTTGTTTTAATAACAATAGTTAAATTAGATTAAAAATAGTTTTATTATATTTAGATGAGTAAACAAAAGAATTAAAATAGTCTCATGTCATCCATGCGATAGTAAGCTGAAAAGATGTTATTTTATTGTTTTAAATAGCATTTTGTTTTCTCTAATTTTATTGGTCGATTACTCATGCAAACGGAGAATTCAAACTTTAGTTTAAAACCTAAATTTTGATTGCTAAAATAAGAGGGGCAAAATTTTATTAACAAGGGGATTGCTCAGCATAAAAGATATACTATGAACTCTTGACAGAAAGGAGGAACTTTGCAGCAACAGGAACTATTTTGGTAGCTGCGACAGGAAAGTAAGGGTTGCGATAGGAGAGAAAGAGAAGGCAGCCGCTTCTGCAAATTCTTCATCAAGTCGACCACTCTTTCCAAGTTTTTAAATTCATGTTTCTATCTCCTGGAAATTTCATTGTTTTGGCTATTTTTATATGGTCTTTATTTGTTGTGTGGTGGATGACTGCATGTGTTGGGTCATTCCTTGTTTATAATGGCCATCTCTATTTATTTTGCCTGGTCGTTTCCCTTATCTTCCTGGTTGCTTATTTCTTTTTGGCTATTTTTGCAAGGAAATTGCTTTCCATGTTGGCTGTCGACCTGCCTTAAGGCTGTTGACTTGTTTTGGCCGCCTGGCTTTCAGGCTAGGCATGGGCATGCTAGCCGCCTTGTTTAGGCCGTTTGGCTGCCTTTCTTGGCCCATTTCATGACTGGATCGACCAATCATTCTTACTACACCTTAACTTGGTTGATCGTGGGATTTTATGATTATGATATTTGTCTTTCCTTATTTTAATTGTGGCTATCAGAAACCAAGTCAAATATCTTGTTGATTCTAGATCTAGTTCTTAAACTGATTGAAACTAATACAAACCTGCAGATCGCTATTAGGTTCTCACTATCAAACATTAGTATGACTGATTTTTCTTTTCATGTTGGCTGAAAACAATGACAGATTAACAAATCAACCTTTCTTTGATAAAACTCAAACTCTTAAAATATTTAGATGAAAATGCCAATTTCGGTAAACATTTTTTAGGATTGAATTTGTTGTCCAAAACAGGATTTTACGCCATTAAGTTAGAATGACAAAAATTAGATCACAACACAGTCTTTATTTATTATTTATTTATTCTGTCATAGCTCCTATAACTAAAATGACAGGAGAGTTATTGATTAGTATACAAACTTATTGATTAAAATTGAGTAGATCCTACCGCAAGCAAATGACAGTAAGATTAAATAGAGACTGTATACTTCTATATTATTTTTCCTATGAATGTTGATGATGAAAGCTTATTACCTATATATGCATGACCAGAAATTGATTAAACTATGATTTATGTTCATCTTTTTATTTCTGCAATAGCTCCTATCGCAGTGGTGACAGGAGGTTTGTTTTTATTATTTTTATTATTTTTAAAACTTCTTGTCATAGAAATAATAGCAAGATGGATTAATATCTTAGAATAGCTATTATTGACGCCATTGTGACTAAAATACAAGATTAGAAACTATATCACATTGATAAACTTATGATTTCGATTGTATGACGAAAAGATGATTTATTGCTTGAAAGTGTATTTTCCTTATTTGATGTTTTGGGAAAGGGATTGGATTGATTTATTGGAAATCTTGAATTTGTGATTCTTTACTTTATTTTCTTACTTCTTGGGGAAAGAAGTAGTTTTTATATAGGAATGTATTGGGTTACTTTTGGGACTAGGATGCCGAATGTGGATATTCAGAGATGGATTTTCCTCTTTTCAGGAATTGACCAATTTACTTAAATGATTAGATCTAATCGGAATGACATTGAAACAGATATTTATTGTCTAGAAAACTTATTTATTGATATCTCTGCCACATCCTATTGTGAGACAATTTTCTTTTCATTACTTAGAATTGCACTTTCAGACACCAAGGTTGCATCAGGTGTTCCCTCCTACAGTTGTTACCAGGTAGCTAGACATTTCGTGCAGGGCTGGGTTTCCTTCATTTTAGGAAGGGATCCAGGGAAGTGTAAATACTTCATGGTTGGGTGGAAAAAGCACCTGAGCCATGTTCCTGTCTCTCGGCTTGCAGGTGGTGGACCACTTGGTTCATGCAGCTAGAGAGTGTATTGATTTATTTATTATTGATGTACTTTTTTATTGTACCTATTTGGATGTATAATGGCATGATTGCCAAAGGATTTATGTATATTATTTTATAGTGCTTGTTACCTGGACTAAGCATGTGAATATATAAGATTTAATGGCATTGAGATTCATATTTATAAGATTATCTTTTATTTGAGATATTGTGATTAAGTGGATTAATTACATCTATTATCTTTGAAAGTCGTATCTAAGTGGATTATTTATTTATTTTTTATTTTGGTTATTGCGATGTTGTATTTAAGCGGATTATTTACTTCATTTACTTTTGAGTTGATTTAAATGCTTTTACATGATTTGTGAGGCTTTACATGTAGAACACTTGGGACAAGTGTGAGAGCATGTGTCAAATGTCTATGAGGTGAGACAACTAAACCACTAATGAACTTAAGGTAGTGTGAAACTAGATGGAAGTAAACTAGATGAATAAAGACACCTTTCACACTAACACCCTCTTTAAGTGATACTTAGATCACTAAGAAAATGAGTCCCGACAACATGGCCTGATGAGGTACTCATGTACAAAATGAAAGTCTCTCACAAATGGAGTAAAGAAGAAAACCTTGTGGGAAAAACCTCTCTCCCAAAAAGAGATCTAAATACAAAGGACAACTTCCTTCATCCCAAGAATACGTCACAACTCAAGATAGTGAGGCGATGCTAAAGGTTTAGTGAAGATGTTAGCAACCTGATCCTGAGTAGACAAATACTCTAAGGAAAGAACACCATCCTGAATAAGCTATCGAATGAAGTACATGTGAATCTCGATATGCTTCATCCTTTGATGCTCAACTAGGTTGCATGAAATATGAATGACACTTTGGTTATCACACCAAAGAATAGTAGGAAGATATGATGCTGAACCAAACTCTGTCAAAAGTTGTCAAAACCATAGTACCTCATGGCTAGCAAGAACTGCACCTCGATACTTAGCCTTAGTGGATAATAATGCAATAGCGGTTTGCTTCTTGCAAGACTAAGCAATTGGAGCTGAACCAAGGTAGAAAGCAAACTCAGAGGTTGACTTCAATGAGTCAACATGTGCTACAACAAATCCCTATGATTAGCTCCCTTTTTTGCTCCATTTTTTGCTTCCACCCACTGTTTTAATGTATTTTTCTCCAATTTTTTGAAAAAGTCGGCACTATTTATCAGGATGGCACTATTTTTGGCATTTTTTGCACTGATCAGAACAAGTAGGCATTAATTTAGGTACTAATTAGTGCCTACTTTAGCACCTAATTTAGCGCCTAAATTAGCACCTACTTTAATGCCTCATTTAGTGCCTCATTTAGCGCCTGACTTAATGCCTGAAATAGCACCTAATTTGGCACCTGATTTAATGCCTGATTTAGTGCCTAATGTAGCACCTGATTGAGCACCTAATTTAGTGCCTAATTTATCCCCTAATGTAGCACCTATTTTATGGTTACTTGGGTTTAGGAGTATTATTTAGGGTTTAGGGTTTATGGTTTTTGGGTTAGGGGTTAAGGTTTAGAGGTTTAGGGTTTAGGGTTTAGAGAGAGATAGAGGACCAATAGGGAGGTATAGAGGAGACCGAGGGGAGAGATAGGGAGATAAAGAGTGAGGGATATGGCTAGAGACATAGGGAGAGAGATTGAGAGGTAGAGGGACAAAGGCGATAGAGAGAGAGAGGGGAGAGATAGGGAGATCGAGATTTAGGGTTACTTGGGTTTAGGGGTTTGGGGTTTAGGGTTTAGGGTTTTAGGGTTTCTTAGGTTTAGGGGTTAGGGGTTAGGGTTTAGGGGCATTATTTAGGGTTTAGGGCTTATTGTTTAGGGGTTAGGGGTTCAGGTTTAAAGGTTTGGGATTTAGGGTTTATCGAGAGAGAGGAATGAGAGGGAGATATAGAGGAGATTGTGGAGAGAGATAGGGAGATAGAGAGTGAGGCACATGGCCAAGGACATAGGGAGAGAGATTGAGAGGTAGAGGGATGATAGAGATAGGGAGATAGAGGTTTAGAGTTGCTTGGATTTAGGAGTTTGGGGTTTAGGGTTGCTTGGGTTTGGAGATAGCTAGAGAGAGAGAGAGAGAGATAGGGAGATAGAGTCGAGTGAGCGAGATATCCAGAGAGATAGGGAGAAGGATTGAGAGGTAGAGGGATGATAGAGATAGGGAGATAGGGGTTTAGGGTTTCTCAAGTTTAGGGTTTAGGGGTTAGGGGTTAAGGTTTAGGAGCATTATTTAGGGTTTACAAGTTTATGGTTTAGTGTTTAGAGAGAGAGGACCAATAGAGAGATATAGAGAGTGAGGTACATGGCTAGAGTTGACATAGCCGGAAGAGATAGGGATATGGAGAATGAGGGACATGGCCAAAGACATAGGGAGACAGATTGAGAGGTAGAGGAACGATAGAGATAGGGAGATAGAGATAGAGGTTTAGGGTTGCTTAGGTTTAGTGTTTAGGGTATAGGGGATTGGGGTTTAGGGTTTCTTAGGTTTAGGGTTTAGGGGTTAGGGCTTAGGGCTTAAGGGCATTATTTAGGGTTTATATATGTTTTAGGGGTTAGGGGTTAGGGTTTAGGGGCATTATTTAAGGTTTAGAGGTTTAGGGTTGCTCAGGATTAGGGTTTAGGGGCATTATTTAGGGTTTATAGTTGCATGTCAAAAGAACTCTCTCTCTCTCTCTCTCTCTCTCTCTCTCTCTCTCTCTCTCTCTCTCTCTCTCTCTCTCTCTCTCTCTCTCTCTCTCTCTCTCTCTCTCTCTAAATCCCTCAAGCCTAAATAATGCCCCTAACCCCTAAACCCTAAACCTCTATCTCCCTTATCTCCCTCGACTCTCTATAATCCCTCTACCTCTCAATCTCTCTCCCTATCTCTCTAGACATCTCACTCACTCTCTAGCTCCCTATCTCTCCCTCTGTCTCCTCTATCTCTCCCAATCTATCTCCTCTCTTTCTCTCTACCTATCTATCTCTCCCTATCTCTTGCCTCTCTCTCCCATATCATTCCTCTATCTCCCTATCTCTCCCCTTTGTCTCCTCTATCTCTCCCTATGATCGGTCTCCTCTCTATCTCTCTCTACCTAGCTATCTCTCTATCTCTTGCCTCTCTCCTATCATTCGACCTATATCTTCCTATCTCTCCCTTCTATTAATTCTCCCTCTCCCTTATCGATGAAGGAAATGAACAAGAAAACTAGGACTCTCTCTCTCTCTCATCGATGAAGAAAATGGAAACAAGAAAACTAGGACATGAAAAGAGGGATGAGGATATAAATTGGTAGGATGAAATGGAAACAAGATAAAACTAAAGTTCATTGGATGGGAAGAATGATGAGAAGAGAGGTGGAAAATAGTAAAATAGGGAAAATTTGTGGGATCTAAAGGGAAATTGGAAAGGAAAAGGAAAACTATCTAGGAAATCTAGGAAAAGGATTTAACTAGGAGGTAGATAGGTCAGAGAGAGAGAGAGAGTTGCTTGGGGTTAGGGGTCAGGGTTTAGGGGCATTAATTATTTAACTTTTATGAGTTTAGCACATGGCTAGGGACATAGGGAGAGAGATTGAGAGGTAGAGGGATAATAGAGATAGGGAGATAGGGGAGAGATATGGAGTTAGAGGTTTAGAGTTGATTGGATTTAGATTTTAGGGGTTTGGGGTTTAGGGGTTTAGGGTTGCTCAGGTTTGGAGATAGCTAGATAGAGAGAGAGAGAGAGAGAGAGAGAGAGAGAGAGAGAGAGAGAGAGAGAGAGAGAGAGAGAGAGAGAGAGAGAGAGAGAGAGAGAGAGAGAGAGGGGAGAGATAGGGAGATAGATAGTGAGCAAGATGTCTAGAGAAATAGGGAGAAGGATTGAGAGGTAGAGGGATGATAGAGATAGGGAGATAAGGGAGATAGGAGTTTATGGTTGCTTGGGTTTAAGGTTTATGGGTTAAGGTTTACAGGCATTATTTAGGGTTTAGGTTTTATGGTTTAGGGGTTAAGGTTTAGAGGTTTAGGGTTTAGTGTTTAGAATGTGTTTTGGTTTACATATCTATTTTCCTTTATGTATTCTATGATCTTATAACATTAATAGATAATATAGGATTGTCCCTCAGTTCACCTTGGGAATTAATTAGATTAAATAACATCTAAAGTTGATTGTAAATTAACAACATGGTGAGCATTTTGTTGATTTTCTTTCTTATTTCATCCTTTTGAAAACTAAATTTTCCTATTGAAATTTTGAAGGATGAGATCCATATTTAAGTGCATTAGACTTAAGAAGTTTCAATTCAATGTTTCTTACATTTGGACACAAATCTATGGAAGAATAATAGTTGTTTACGTACATTGTCTCAACTCGGATAGTATGTAATAAGCCCTTAACAAATATTCTTTGCAATTCATCATTAGGAATTTGATATTGCATCTTTGTTGACAAAGTTTGAAATCCAATAACATAATCATGATTGCACTCATTTGATCCTTGTTTACATCCTACTAAATCTAAAATTGTAACCTTTAAACCTGTTATGACCTCCCTAAATTTGCTTGACCCTATTTGGTTTGATGATCTCTTTTTCCTTCAATCTATCTTGGAACCTATACTTTTGCCAAAATGCTCTAACATCCAGCCTCTGGAATATATATCATGGCCATTGTGAAACAATCTTGACTATTTTTGACTGTATGAGTTTTTTTTGTTTATTACCGTTGTCCTATAGGTTAATTGAATATCTTTTGCGGTTATGCGGGAACAAGAGGAATGAAATATGGCACATACCTCATTCCCGCAGAGCATAAAAGAATAGGTTGTGGTTTGGTGGTAAGAAGTGGTTGATATAAAGAAGCTACCACTACCCCGTGGATGGTTCATCTCACACTTGTGGCTTGGCGGTGTTCGGTGCAGATAGTCTCTTCCTGTAGTCTCGTGAAGGTTTGAAAAGTAACCGGCGGCATTACGGTAATAACATCATGAGGTTTCACTTACCACGTCCCTGCAAGGGTTTCAACCGAGTCCCACGGTAGAGCGGCAAGAGGAGAGTGTAATGGGTTTTCGCCCTGCCATCCCATGACGGTCATTCATAACATTTGTGGGTGGGCGGTAAATGGAAGGACATCAGATAATAATTTCCCACGGTCCTGCAGGGGTCAATCTAAGCATTTATGGTCTGGCGGTAAAGGATGAAATAGAAGTGTAGTGGCTATAAGCCCACGCTATCCTGCAGCTGGTCTGGGCGAGCCTTGCGGCGACGAAGTAAAAGAAATAAATGGCAAGCACATTCAATGCAGGGTCACAGTTATCGAGAATTGCTATCAAATCTTGATATGCATATCTAGTTATCAAATCAAATCAAATCAATGGCCAATATTTGAAAGGAATTGAATGCTGAGATTTCATGATTTCGTGGCACGAACCAGAGTAATGGTGATATGATGAACTCCTTGGCTGAATAAGATTCAAATATCTCTTGGCATTTACTCATTTTAGAGAATTCAAACGTAACTTGGAGAAGGCACAACTTAGCGTAGTGTGTTTCCTACAAATTGCAATTCATTGGGTAAGTTCATTCCTGCACTCTCTGATTAGAACTTGGCATATATTTCGCTCTATTTTTTAGTTGCTGGTATTGGGGGTTCTTGTAATTACATCTTTTGTTAATATAAAATTTCTCTTTTAAAAAAAGGTTGGGGCTAAGTGTAGACACCCTAAAATGACCATGTCGTCAAATCACTTGCATTCCGTTATCTGTCTAATCACTTGCATTGCAAACGTTAATTAAATAATCTAATTATTTAATTAATTATCATCAAATTCTTCTAAATCTCCTAAATTCAACATTAATTAAATAAATCCTCTTTATTTAATTAATTAAATTAAATTCCTCTATATTCTTCCACAATTAAATAATTTTAATTATTTAATTTGATCATTATCCTCCTTCTAAAATTCACATCCACATTAATTAAATATATCCCATTATTTAATTAATTCATCACAATTCTATCTTATCTACAATTAAATAATTTACATTATTTAATTAAATCAATTGTTCTTCTAAATTTAAATAAATCAAATCAAATTTATTTAAATTATCTCAAATCCTCTAAAAATAAATAAAATCAAATATTTTATTTATAATCTTTTTGTTCTTCCAAAATCATGCACAACAATTAAATAAATTTATTTATTTAATTTGCTTTCAAATCTTCTAAATTAAATAATTCTAATTATTTAATTATTTCTTCAAAATATCTTCTCTAAATTTAAATAAATCAATTATTTATTTAAATTACTTTTTCTTCTAAATTTGAGTTATCTCTAATATAACTCAAGCTTTCTATATTTAATAAAGCAAAATATCTTCTAATTCTCATGCAAATCCCTTCTTCTTGTTTTAAGTCACTTAACTGATCATTACATTCTGTTAATTGCTTTAACTCATTCTTCTATTCCTGATAACTCCTCTCATGCAAAAGAAAGTAAGACACATGTCTTCTTCTCATTCGTTGCACATTCCTCAACTTATCTCCTCCATTGATTCTTCTGAATTATCTGGACCGTTGATTGATCATGTTTGAAATCTATATAAACCCCCCTCATCTCCTTCATTAGCTCTCTCTTCGATCGTATTCTCAGGCATACTTAACAGAGCTTCGAGCATACAAAACGCGTCGATTGAGCACTCTCACGATCTCTTGACATTGATCTTTGAGCATATTGAGCACACTACTTGCTTGTTGCAGCTATGGCTTTGCAACTCCATTGAGCAATCCACATTCAATCCAAAGGAAACAACACAGATTTCGGTAAAAGTCTTTATTTCATTGATTATTTGTCATGGCTTTTATTTAAATTCGTTTTCTTTATGTTATTGGGTTCTTTAATTTTATTTAGTTTAGATTTAATCAATTTTCCTCATACACATTCTGGCACGCCCGGTGGGACCCATTGGTCCTGATTTAATATCAAATTTGTGGAATTTTTAGTTTGATTTCACAGGTTTTTAACACTTTTTTTGGAGAGATCCGAAAAAAAAATTTAAAAGGAAGTTTGCTGGGCAAAAACGGACATCACGATTGTGTTCGGAACAATTGAGAGGTAAAGAAAAACATATAATTTGGCCTATTTCGGTGAAGGTAAATTTTTTTCACCTCTGGCACGCAACCCGAGGCCGTACAATCACTGTGAGGTACAGTAAAAAAAAATCATTTATTTTTATTTTTTTTATTTTTAAAAAAAAAAGTTCTTTTTCAAAAAGCAAAAAAAAAAGGAATCCAAAAATTAAAAAACAAATCCAAAACCCAAAAAGCAAATCAAACAAACAAAGCCAAAAAAAAAAGTTTTTAAAAAAGCCATACATGCGCAAGGTACAATAGGCCTGCGCAGGCCGTACTTGGCAAGTTGGCAGCATTGAAAAACTTAGCAAATTTTTTTCATGCAGTTTTAAACTTTATTTTAAACTTTTACAAGTTTAAACTCTAGTTTTAAACTTTTTAGATTTATAAATTTAAAGCACAAAAAAATGAAATTTTTAAAAAAACTAATTTTAGTTTTTCAAAAATAAAAGATCTTTTTAGCCCCCCTTCAGCTTAGAAGCAGGTCACATCAGTGACCAGGTGCCAATAATAAGGGGTTAAGTGAGAGCCTTTCTCAATGAGCTTTTTTAACCAATAGGCGATTTTCAAACCTCATTATCTGGGTCATACGGACATGTATTTCAGTGCTTTTTTTTTTAAATAGGCTAGATTTTCGTGATCTACATCGTGGTGAAATTGGTTTTTTTTTTCAAGATTCTCTAATTTTTTAGAAAGTTGATTTTCTCACTGCTGTCTCTGTCTCGTCACAGTTTTTAGACCTTCCAAGCTGCATAACTTTCACAAACGGACTCGGGTTCAGGTGATGTTTTTTTCGAAAGTTGGTATTTTTCTATCCTCTACACAGTGGTAATATTTTTTCAAAGATTTTCTGATATTTATTTTTTAAGACCACTCATTGGCCTATTCTCAATCTCTGACTTCAAGCACTTGCTAACTTTTGAGTTTGTGTGGAACTAACTCACTTGTTGCAGCTTCTTATTACTCACACAGAGCCAATAGGTATTTTCTTAACATGTTCATGCAGGACAAGCATTGAAGACCTCTTTGATTTATCTCACTAAGTCTTAGAAACACATTGCATGCTTAAAAGGATAATTGAACAAATCTTTTCTTGCAATCTAAGTCTTAGGAACATACTGCTTTTCTTAAGGGACAATGGACATGTATGAACAAACACCTCAATTTTCTAAGGGACAATGGACATGAATGCCAAACACCTCAATTTCATAAGGGACAATTTACAACTACAATCGTGTGTGTGCCTAGCTTAGTTGCACCTTATTTTTCTTATAACGGGACAATTGAACCTTTGTTTGACATGCTTGCTCTTACTTTTTTTGTACTTCCTTCAGAAGGGCCTGCTTTTGGATTGCACTTCATCCAAAAGGGATGACCCTAAGTGGAGTTTTCCTTTGAACCGCTATATAAGAGGGATAAGGCGAAAGCCAAGTCCTAACTGACGTCAGCCTTACCTTGTGGTGTCAAACTGAAAAGAGGAGTACTAGCTCTTTGTGGAAATGATTTTCACATTGAGCGAAGTGTTTGAAACTCTTAGCAGGATTGGTTAAAGCTTTTAGTAGCTTGTCGCATTGCTCGTAAGGTGTTGGTCCCTCAAAGTCACTAAGAACCATTTTAGATAGAGACTACCTGACCTACCTCCGAACATTGCGGTAATCATCAGTGCAAGGGAAATCGATTTAAACCCTTAAGATACTCACCATTGGCTCCCTTGAGAAGAGATAGTATTCCCTTCGACATAAAGCTCTTGTGACCTACTTGAGCTTTCCAAGGGGAGGGTGAGATATCCCTACCTATCGTCTCTCGCAAAGATACTAAATATCCGACACCTTTATGGAATGATATTTTTATCGACGGAGTATTAAGCTATGAGCTGATCTACTGTGATGAAACCTTGTCTCTAGGGATAAAAAGTGCTTGTTATTGATTGCAAATTGTCTTAGACCTGTGGAAACATTGGGCTTGTTTGGAGCCTTGAACATACACTATCTGTTGTGTCAGTCCTTGTGCTTTTGTTTGACCACTTGTTTGCTGTGTTTTCTCTTGCCAAACCAATCCAATCAGAAACAGAAACAATCTACCAAAATTTTGCCTTTGAAAAGCATCAGACACTACTTCAGCGCCCCTGGTATTACAGCAGCTCGCCTTTTGGTAGTACAGTAGATCGCCTTTGGTCAGCAGTAACCCGCCTCTGGCAAAACTCTACTTCAGCGCCCTTGGTATAACAGTAGCTCGCTTTTGGTCACTGTAGCTCGCCTTTGGCATAGTAGTAACTCGCTATTGGTAGCTCAGTCTGTCGCCTCTGGTCCACAGTAGCACGCTTTTTGTAGCATAGTCCTGCACCTCTGGTCAAACAGTATAGTGCCTTTGGTCCAGTACTTTGTGCATCAGAAGTTTTGTCCATTTCTTAAAGCATTTCACAGATTCCCAGCATTACATTTTGTCCTAGTGTATCCCATGGTCACCACTAGGCTACAGCAAACTATGAAATCCAAGCAGGTTGTCCCTAAGAAGCACAAATCACCTCCTCGCACACCACAATCAGGTCGTCTCAACATTACTCCCAAGGTGACTCCTAGTACACCCGCGGCAAAACCAATCAGCTCTCTAAACATGTCGCACATAGATGAACCAAGCAATCCTCATGAGGATAGAACCCCTTTGATAAATGCGCCTCAGTATACCACAGGCTTGCCTCCAGATTTTGTCCCACAAGGTTATATCGTAGATCAAACCCCATCTCAAGAAGAGCGACACTTTGAAATAGGTCAATCCTCTCAAGAAGATGGGCAAGATCTTGATGAATTCATACAAGATCCTAGAGCTATAGCTGCCTTTGATAAAATCCTTAGTGAGAACCAGGATCATTTCTTTCGCTTGCTTGCAAAGCAAGGCACCAAGTTACCTTAAGATTTTGATTTATCTACTCTCAAGGAGAGCAACAACGCCCAAGAAGCCATACAAGCGGTGCAAACCATGTCCACGGTAACTACGCCCTTACCTACTCAAGGCTCACAGTATAGGAATCCCCTTTTTCAAAACCCAACAGGGGAGAGGCCCATATCACCGCTTTTGACTCCTATGGAGATCTATCAAAACCAACAAGAAACTCTCCAACGTCAAGCAGAGTTAGCTAAGCAAGCCACCTTAGCTCGATCAAATGTGCAACCACCTCCTAAAGTGTCCACCCCAATCGCAAGTGGAATCTTGGTTACCCCATCACGCATAGGTTTCCCACCCAATTACAATCCGGGGAACACTTATGTAGCCATGCAACAAGGGTCTCAACAAATGCCACCTCCTATATCATCACACCTTCATGTCTCTCAACCAATTAGAGTCATGCAACCCCAACCACAACATTCTTCTACTCTTGTCCTTAAGCAACCACAACCACAACATTCTTCTACTCGCATCCTCAATCAACCCCAACCGTCGCAAATCACGTCTACCTATGTCCCTCCTCCACAACGTTCATCCTCGCTCAACTTCTTTCACACATTGCCTAGCCACTCTCAACATTCCCAACATCAGGTTTCCCAAAGCTATGTGCCGCCACTGCAACCTAATCAAACGCACTTTAGCTTTCCTCCACCCAATTCTTTTCTTCAACCATCACAAAGCCAACACTCTTACCTAGCACCACCTCCACCTCTGCCTAATCAAAACCTCCAATTCCAATCCAATCTGAACCAAACATACAACCCGTATGTTCCCAATCAATCTTACGACCCTTATAATACCAGTGCGCATGGCTTACATTATAATCTTCCATACAGGCAACACCAACTGCTTTTTGGACAACAGGAGATGTTACCAACCCCTCCCACGACTATGGAGCTAAAGATTGCAGAAGTTCAACAGTAGCTCTCTGATCTTACGTTTGGCCACACCAAAAAGACCTTCTCTTTAGAGGAAGTGTGTCCTTATCCTTTTGATCGGTCATTACCAATGATCCCTTTTCCTCAAAATTTCACTATTCCCAAGTTCGATAAGTACAAAAGAAAAGGTGACCCAAAAGACCATCTTAGGGAATTCTATCTTACTTACTTCAAGGTCTCTCATAACGACACATATCTTATGCGTCTCTTTCCTTGCAGCCTTGGAGGTCAAGCAATAGAATGGTTCTCACACTTACCTACGGGTATCAAGTCTTTCAACGAGCTAGTAGAGAAGTTTGCCACCCATTTTTCTTACAACGCAGAGCGTGAGATTTCCATGACAGACCTATGCAACAATAAACAGAAAAATGGTGAAACTTTCATTTCTTTCCTTCAACGATGGAGACAAATGGCTAGTAAATTCCCTTTCAAGATTCCAGAGAAACAACTTGTTAGCATATTTGTGCAGAACCTCAACCAAGAGTTAGGTTTTCATTTGCAAATTCTTAGTGCTACAACCTTCGATGAAATCACATACAAGGGTATCAACATTGAGAAGGCCCTCATTGCTAAGGGTGTGGTCAAAATCTTTAAGGAGACGAAAGATAGTACTTCTCATCAACAATCGAACGATAAACCCAAGTATTGGAACAAGAACAAAAACGTGGTCAACGATGGGGTGGTCGATACTAAGCATGTCCAAACATTGCAAACACCGCTGCAGCTCTCCAAACCAAGTCAAGCTCCACCTCAACAATAGCAACAACAAAGGCAGCCTTATCCAAACCAACAGCAACGACAACAAGAGCGGCCCGAACAAGATTACCCTCCGCGACGTCAATTTACTCCTTTGGGAGTGCCCATCGAATTGGTCTTATAGCAAGCTTTGCAGAAGGGGCTCATCACCTTACCTGATGCTCCTCCCTATGGAGAACCTGTCTACAAAACGGCACGTTATAGAGACAATGAGTATTGTGAGTTCCATAGGAGCAAAGGGCATAGAACTGCGTCTTGCATGAAGCTTAAGCACCTCATCCAAAACCTCATCGACGGTAATCAAATCACTTTTGAGGATGAATCACCAGTGCAACACACGAACAAGGATCTAGATATGTACAAGGAACCATTCCCTCATCATGGCCCACCTCCTCCTCAGGATAGAGGTAAAGGTATCAATCATGCTTCCACGTCCTTCGATTCCATTGTCGGTCGTTTTGAAGAGAGTCGAGTGTTTACCCTCACAATCAAAGGCAAATCTACGGATTATGCTGTTACTACTTGTCGAGGTCATGTCACCATCCGTGCACCTACACCTAGGCTTCCGGTTCAGTCTGATTATAATCTTGTCGAACATCTAGGGAGAACACCAGCACAGATCTCTATTTTGGACCTTCTATGGCCATCACCTGCACATAGAGTGGTGCTAGAAAAAGCCCTCCAAGAGTCTTCCGTTCCTAACAACATAGCGGTCGCAGATTTCCAAGCTATAGTAGGTAACATTGCTTTGCCCTACAATGTGGTCTTCTCTGAGAAAGACCTCCCCTCCCATGATCCTTGTCACAACGATGCCCTGCATATTGAAGTCCTCATCCATAAGCGCAAAATCAAACGCATCCTCATAGATGGTGGTGCTGGTCTCAACATCTATTCTTTAAAGTTACTAAAGAAATTGGGATACTCTGAGGATCACGTCAACACTGATCATAGTATTACAATCAAGGGGTATGATGATGCAGAACGCCGTTCAGAAGGTGTTATTCACTTGCCTATACAACTGGGCCCTGTCATGCTTGAAACTAGGTGCCAAGTCCTTGATATTGAGGTGCCTTACAACATTATCCTAGGCCGCCCATGGATCCATGCAATGAAAGCTGTTCCCTCCACGTACCATCAGTCTCTAAAGTTCCCCTACAATGGTACGGAGATCACCATCCCAGGAGATCCTAATCCTTTTGAATTTTGCCGTGTCTTGCAAGGAAGCTATAAGAATTGCAACCAAGTGCCTAAAAATGACAAAGCCCTTGAATCCCCTCTCTATGTTGACCCTGAAACTCTCACGCAAGCCTCTACAAGTGAACCTACACCCTTCCCCAAAATCACAACTCGCGTCTGAGATATAGGCTTTGGCACTTATGATATCTCAGAATCTTGTTGTGTAGGGCGGATGCCTCTCTCTCCAAAATCTTACGGCAAACCACCCATTGCCAAAGTAACCAAAAAAGTAGCTATTCCTCCCCCAACATTCCTAACCCAATTCCAACATGGACGGTTATTGGAAGAGGAAACTATTGAGGACATCTCTTCTTGGCTGTACAAGGAGAAAGAACCAGTTATGATACCAGTCAAGCAATATGGCAATGGCTTAAGGATAGTGAAAAATATGGGCTATAAAGGCAAAGGTGGCCTTGGGAAACAGAATCAAGGAACTATGGAGCCCATTGTGGTATCAAAGAAGCTAGACAAGAAGGGATTAGGATTTGGTAAGAAGGTACCACGCGCCTTGGACATCGAGTATATCCTCGACGAGGTAGCTGACACTTTTCCTGCTGATACGACATCTACAAAGAATATCATTGATGACTCTTCCCTCCACATGACCAATCTATTCACAGAATCCTCCATTTTTACACTGTCCTCCATATCCTTAACTTCCACCACCAGCACCCAGAATGTCACGCTTGTCTACCCTGAGCTTATCGATTGGGACCAACAAGGGGCCCCCGTTATAGATGTCTTTCAGAATGACGAAGCTTTAGCTGAGTTCATGGGACTTCGGGAAGGTATCCCTCTTGGCGATCACAAGGCAGGTTTTGTAATGGAACTAGAGCCCACGGCTTATTTTGGTGAGAATGCCAAATCCTCCAGTCGCAAAAGTGCAAATAAAGAAAGATCTCTAGGTGAAAACCACACTGTGGCACCTCCTGATCATAAAATAGTAAAAATAAAGGACGTATCCAAAGGTGAAAACCCAACTGTGGCACCTGAGGATGGAGGATTTAACCTTCCCCTACCATCTAAGTATCAAGAGAAATCAGCTCTCCTAGTGGAAGATTCCACAGAGATCAACCTGGGCACATAACAGAATCCAAAGACAACATTCCTAGCAGCATCATTATCTGACACAGAGCATAGAAATCTTAACAGCTTCTTCTTGCAACGAACCATCAACTTTGCATGGACCCATGCAGATATGCCAGGGCTCGACCCTAAGCTGGTAGTTCATTATCTCACAGTTGATCCCAAGGTGAAACCAGTCAAGCAGAAGTTGAGAAAAATGCATCCACATATAGCTCTCTTGGTGAAGGTGGAAATACAAAAGCTGTTAGACGCAAAGTTTATACGACCAATTGACTATTCAGATTGGGTCTCAAACATTGTACCTATGTCTAAACCGAATGGGCACATCCGCATGTGTAATGATTTCAGAGATCTCAATAAAGCATGTCCTAAAGACGACTTTCCACTACCCAACATTGACATTATAGTGGACTTGACAGCAGGTCACGAGATGCTTTCTCTCATGGACGGATTCTCGGGTTACAATCAGATAAGGATAGCTGAAGAAGACCAACATAAAACAACCTTTACTTGTCCTTGGGGCAATTATTGTTGGTGTGTCATGCCGTTTGGTCTGAAGAATGTAGGAGCAACTTATCAGAGAGCAATGACAGTGATACTTCATGACCTCTTTCATCACATCATGGAAGACTATGTTGATGATATACTGGCTAAATCTTCTAGGGCGGATCACATACAGGTCCTAGGACAGATCTTTGACAGGCTTGAAAAATACCAAGTAAGACTCAATCCAAAGAAGTGTGTATTCGGTGTAACATCAGGAAAGCTGTTGGGATACATTGTATCTCGTAGAGGCATCGAAGTAGACCCAGCGAAAGTAAAGGCTATAGTGGAGATGCCTCCACCTAAGAACCTTAAAGCACTAAGGAGCCTTCAGGGAAGGTTGCAGTCCATTCGGCGTTTCATATCACAGCTAGCAGATAAATGTCAACCCTTTCAGCACTTACTCCGAAAGGATGTCTCATTTTGATGGGACAACAAGTTTCAGGCAGTGTTTGATCAACTTAAAGAGTATCTAGCTACACCGCCCGTATTGGTTCCACCAGTTGCAGACAAACCTTTGATCTTATACATCTCCACTACAAATTCAGCCCTAGGGGCCTGCTAGCATAGAATGATGACACAGGAAAGGAGCATGCAATTTATTACATTAGTAGAACCTTGGTGGGATATGAGCTCAATTATTCACCAATGGAAAGGGCTTGTTTAGCAGTAGTGTTCGCCTCCCAAAAGTTGCGGCATTACATGTTGAACCAACACACAAATCTGATAGCCAAGATTAATCCCTTGAAGTATCTACTAGCAAAAGTAGCTCTCACAGGCAGACTAGCTAAATGGGTTATGATTCTTAGTGAGTTCGATATTGAGTACATGGATCGTAAGGCAATCAAAGGACAAGCCCTCACGGATCAACTAGCAGAAGCACCTATGAAAGATACACATCCTATGGTAGCAGACTTTCCTAACGAGAATCTCTTCACTCTTACTACCTCCATAATGTGGAAGTTGTACTTTGACGGTTCTTACACACAGCATGGATCAGGAGCTGGCATCTTATTTGTTACACCTCAGAATGACTACATTCCAAAGTCATATCGGCTAGCATTCCCTTGCACCAACAACATAGCCGAGTATGAAGCACTCCTTATAGGTCTCAATACAGCAGTTCAATGGGACATTACAGAATTACAAGTATATGGAGACTCACAGCTAGTCATTCGCCAAGTCATGGATGAATACCAAACAAAGGATGAAAAGTTGGTCCCCTACAAGCAACTAGTGGATGCCTACAAACCACACTTTTCTAGCATCACATTTGAGCAAATTCCTAGAGAGCATAACAAAGCTGCGGATTCTATGGCTTCTGTAGGGTCACTGATTGACATGCCTGCAAATACACAGAAATGTGAATTCTTGATCGAGCAATTGTTGATACTAGCCGTCAATGTTCCTGTTACTGAAATCATCTGTGAACTTGTTGGTCCCAATTCCCCATGGTACGACGATATCTATGAATACCTCAAGAACAATACCTTTCCCCCTAACCTATCATCCACCCAACGCAAAACCTTTATCCGTCAATCCTCTCGTTACATCATTCTGGGTGATACACTATATCGCCGGAGTCTCGATGGTATCCTCTTACGATGTCTTAAAGCGGAAGAAGCTGAAGCTACCTTACGAGACATACATGAAGGTGTCTGTGGCGCACATTCTACCGGTCCTAATCTTGCTAAGAAGATACTCAGAACAGGTTATTACTGGCCTACAATAGAGCAAGATGCTGCACAGTTTGCTAAGAAGTGTCTACAATGTCAGCAGCATGGAGATCTGATTCATGCACCAGCTCATGAGTTGCAACCTGTGACAACTCCATGGCCTTTTTCTCAATGGGGTCTTGACCTCGTAGAACAAATCCACCCTTCCTCCAATGGCCACAAGTTTATCATTACCGCCACTGAGTATTTCACGAAGTGGGTGTAAGCCATTCCTATGACCTATATCACCGGTAAACAAATAGCCAAGTTTATCCTAAACTACCTCATATGCCAGTATGGTATTCCCCAAGCCATTGTCACTGATAATGGGAGACCATTCAAGAACCAAGATGTTCGTGCCTTATGCATACAATACAATATCCAACATCGCTTTTCAACTCCCTACTATCCGCAAAGTAACGACCAAGCTGAGGCTTCCAATAAAACCATTCTCAAGATCCTAAAGAAAATGGTCAATGAAGCTGGTCGTGATTGGCACTTGCAACTCAATCCCGCCCTATGGGCCTACCGCACTAGTATCAGAAAACGAACTGGTGCCACACCATATGCCTTGGTCTTTGGCTCTGAAGCCATCCTACCTATAGAGGTCGAGATCCCATCCCTCAGAGTATCCATCCAAGACCTGATCGGCGGAGATGAGTATCGCACTTCCAGATTAGCTGAGCTTGAACTACTAGATGAGAGGTGCCTTGCCACACTTAATCATCTCCATGTCTATCAAAACCGCCTCCAGCATAATTACAACAAAAAGATCAAAGAAAGACGGTTTCAAGTTGGTGATCTTGTACTTAAGGAGAATCAGAGAAATCAAGCAGATCGAGAGAAGAAGGGCAAGTTTGAGCCTAACTGGTTAGGTCCCTTTATTGTGACAGCAGCATATGGATCAGGAGCTTATACTTTAGCTACGCCTGACGGCATTCCTCTAGATGAGCCACTTAACAGTGTCCATCTCAAGAAGTTTTATGCCTGATCCTCAGAGTATTCTAAAAAAAAAACAAAAAAATCCAAAAAAATCCGTCCTCTGGTGAAAACCTGGCAAACAGGTGCCTTGGATAAGTACCATAGTGAAAACCTGGCAAACAGGCGCTATGCGTAGAGTCAGCATCCATCGTCTATCGAGTCCTGTCCACTCCTTGTCCAGTTCGCAACGCGCCTCATCCATCCACCCATAATAAAACCATTGACTTTGTTTGCATTTCCATCTCCCTATCTAGTATAGCTTGGAAATTTGTCAATGTCCCTCGTCGTCTTCCCATGTCTTGGTCTGTGTCTACAGTTAACACTGTCTTGTCCTAGGTCATGTCTTTCTGTGTCTTCTTCGGAGGTCACCCCTACAGTTTCCTCTACCAGAATGGGGGCAACTCTTTCCTTAGCTTCAGTCTAGGATTGGTTCCTTGTTCGTGGTTCGCAGCGCATACTTCAATCTTGTCTCATTTCCACAGGTAACACCCTTTAACGGACACAGAGTTCCTACAATAAGGCTGTTATCTTCTCAACACTTTTCCCCCATCATCACACTGACCAGAACTACATATTATCATCTTCTCAATCTTAAGGTACCTTGATCCCATGGATATGGGTATGTAGGCAGTCTGGAATACGAAGGAAGTATCCAGTACTAAGGTACATAAGATCCCCTCCTTTCACCTTGACCCATTCATCACTCTATCCAGAACTACATATTTATCACGTTCATCTTCCATCGTAAGTGTGCCTTGATCCCGTGGATACAGGGTATGTAGGCAGTCTGGAATACGAAGGATGTATCCAGTACTCAGGCACACACGATCCATCATTCTCCACCCGTCCCAATCCATTAGCATTCCATCCTTCTAGTCTTCCGTTTGTCAAAATCCATTCGCCTCGACTTGACTAACTCAAGCAGCAAGCTAGCACATCCTTTCAAAGCAAAAGTCCTTAACAAACTTGAAGCAAAGAGGCCTATTGTCAAAGTCATCTACTGTCCTGCATACCGATTGCCAACATCAGCTAAGTACCGCTTAACCAAGCCCTAGATCAACAAGCTTGTCTTCTACGAAGTGTTCCATTGTTGAGACCAACACACGCGTCTCCTGCAACATGTGGCATTTCCTGCAAGTGAGACATTGTCTTTTTAGGTAGATAGCCCCCTTTAACGGACACAGAGTTCCTACGATAAGGTTGTTATCTTTCCTATCCAATCTATCCTGAGCAACCTCTTTGGCAAGAGAATATGTTGGCTGTATGTTTACTTTGTAAGTCAGTCAATTTGTGTTATGGTTTATCTTTTGTTCCCTTTCCAATACCTATTCAAGACTACCTTGATTTATCTATAATCTTTGCATGTTGCGATGCAGTACGGATTTGGGGCATAGTCATTGCTTTTCGTGTGCTGTGTTTGAGGAATGATCTTTAGTATCTTTCTTAACATTCTATTTATCTTGTGTGTGTTACGACCTAGCATCTTACATATTAATAATTCTTCTTGCATTCGCATGTATGGAAGTTTATTTTATGTTCAAGACTATGGCTTCTTCACATGTTCCAACAAGGTCATAGTATGTCTAAGGGGATCTAAGTTCAAACCGCTTGCTTGCAGAGTCAACGTACATGCACTCGGATATTACAGCACCTTGGTCTTTTATACCTTGGTGGCAAACTATCCACGTGCTATATCAAAAATAAGGATTGCTCTTTATAAACAAATGTGAAACCATTGCAACAAGCTCATCCATTTACACCATCCATTTTTCCATGGCCTTATATAGTTTTCCAGCAAAGATCAATCAACAGTCTTTCTCTTATGTTCTCTCCTATCTCCTTTCTTCTATCTATCATCAACCCAACCTCGCCTATCTCCAACAAATCTTCTAGTCGAGCGTCAACACAGTTCTTCTATCGCTTCCCTATCTTTCGTCTCGAGGGGCACCCTACGCCAGCTACGCTGGGGCAACTACCTACACTAGGGCATCAAAAAATTGTATTACATCTTCAACAATCGTTTTCTTTGACGCAACGCTACATGCTGCATTGCATCAAAGAGGGGCAAAATGTAGACACCCTAAAATGACCATGTCGTCAAATCACTTGCATTCCGTTATCTGTCTAATCACTTGCATTGCAAACATTAATTAAATAATCTAATTATTTAATTAATTATCATCAAATTCTTCTAAATCTCCTAAATTCAACATTAATTAAATAAATCCTCTTTATTTAATTAATTAAATTAAATTCCTCTATATTCTTCCACAATTAAATAATTTTAATTATTTAATTTGATCATTATCCTCCTTCTAAAATTCACATCCACATTAATTAAATATATCCCATTATTTAATTAATTCATCACAATTCTATCTTATCTACAATTAAATAATTTACATTATTTAATTAAATCAATTATTCTTCTAAATTTAAATAAATCAAATCAAATTTATTTAAATTATCTCAATCCTCTAAAAATAAATAAAATCAAATATTTTATTTATAATCTTCTGTTCTTCCAAAATCATGCACAACAATTAAATAAATTTATTTATTTAATTTGCTTTCAAATCTTCTAAATTAAATAATTCTAATTATTTAATTATTTCTTCCAAAATATCTTCTCTAAATTTAAATAAATCAATTATTTATTTAAATTACTTTTTCTTCTAAATTTGAGTTATCTCTAATATAACTCAAGCTTTCTATATTTAATAAAGCAAAATATCTTCTAATTCTCATGCAAATCCCTTCTTCTTGTTTTAAGTCACTTAACTGATCATTACATTCTGTTAATTGCTTTAACTCATTCTTCTATTCCTGATAACTCCTCTCATGCAAAAGAAAGCAAGACACATGTCTTCTTCTCATTCGTTGCACATTCCTCAACTTATCTCCTCCATTGATTCTTCTGAATTATCTGGACCGTTGATTGATCATGTTTGAAATCTATATAAACCCCCCTCATCTCCTTCATTAGCTCTCTCTTCGATCGTATTCTCAGGCATACTTAACAGAGCTTTGAGCATACAAAACGCGTCGATTGAGCACTCTCACGATCTCTTGACATTGATCTTTGAGCATATTGAGCACACTACTTGCTTGTTGCAGCTATGGCTTTGCAACTCCATTAAGCAATCCACATTCAATCCAAAGGAAACAACACATATTTCGGTAAAAGTCTTTATTTCATTGATTATTTGTCATGGCTTTTATTTAAATTCATTTTCTTTATGTTATTGGGTTCTTTGATTTTATTTAGTTTAGATTTAATCAATTTTTCCTCATACACACTAAGCTTTTGTGTTATACAGTAGGGGGGTTGCAGTTTGTTCTATCTCTGCTACTTGCAAAGTTCCCCAATTTGACTGTGATGCTGACTGAAGATACAAATCTTGTTCTTATCCATGCTTGAATGGGTTTATTTTTAATTTTAAATATTGTTCTTTTATTCATATGTCTACCTACATTAATTAGCCATGTCAAGTTCATTTGCTCTTTCACTTTATTTTTTAGTTTTTGGTATAGTAAGTTAAATTTTAAAAAACCCTAGCCTGTTCAAGTCATTAAACATGGCACCCAAGAGGTATGAGTCTGCCAGTAAAGGTAATGTGCCTGTAGTTCCCAAGAAAAGACAACTTCAACAATCTCTACTAGAAGTATTGCCTCAATCCATAGACAAGGGTCCAAAGAAGATGTTCAGAGACGCAGTAGAAGGGTGTCGGGATGCTACACCCCTATCTCTGGGTGGGATTTCTTTTGGTATTTTTATGCAAAAAAGGATGGTGAGGGACTAGTGGGAAATCCATGGAAATTAGATTTGGCAAATTTGGTGGTACCCACTGTATTTGTGGATGTGGAATTGATTAGGGCACTAGCACAATTTTACCATCCTGCCACTAAAACAGTCACAATGCCAAATGGATTGCCATTGGTGACAGTAGATAGGAATGCAATTGTTGACTATTTTATGTTGAACAAGCAAGCTCTCACTCAAGTGGATTTGGAGAGATTTGAACGAGATTACACAAGCCTGAGGAAAACACTTAGGAGAGATGAATTACCAATATATATGAGAAGGGGGGCCAACAACAGAAAAATTGAGATTCCATCAAATGTTATTGAGCCTTTCCCTGTGGTAGAATTTGTTGTATATTTCAAGAGAACTTATTTTGCATTGTGTCAGGTCTTGGGAATTGATGCATAAGGAAGAATGCCAACTAGCTTAATGATGATGGCTATGAAAATACAACATCCAGAGGTGAACAGTGAATACGACTTTGCATCTCATATTGAGAAAAAAACTGCATGAAGGATTCTTGTGTGTGAAGGAGAACAAGAAACCCTTAGATTTCAAATTCTATTCTTTATTGTGTCACTTGATTTTGTATCAGAATAGAGGGAGATGGTCAAGTAAAATGGATCTGAGTATGGTTGATGAGAAAGGACAAAGATTGTCGACTCAGTATTGGTGTTATAAGTGGGATTCATGTTGCCGGAATAGTGACTACATTGTATTTCATGATTTGTTTGTTGTCAAGATATTGAATTCTCTTGGTATCTAGTTTCCTAGGTTGACTAAGGAAGTTAGGGTATGTTGAGGCCACTTGCACACAAACCAGAGCAGGGCCACAACCGTAATTTTGCTGATTGGTTTTTTATGTCAGATCATACTATAATTAGAGTGTATGGTTACCCCCAGCCACCTCACATATTGCCAAAATTTGTATCAGACAGAATTGTATTCATGGAGTTTATGTGGCAAATGATGTGGATGGAAAATGAGGTAATGAAAAAACAAAAGAAATGTACATTTCTACCTGATGCTACATTTTTTGGTGATTGGTCTATTGGCTCTGATACTCTTGAAAATTTGCAAGCCTTTTTAAAGGTGAAATCTTCTTTGAAATTGGGCATTGAGAGGAATTGTGACCCTAAGGGTCATATGAATCTTATGAGACAATCAATTCTGACTAAAATGGTTGTATCCCATCAGGTCCTATTTGATGAGGATGTGATAAGAAATCTTGTCACTTTTGATGAGGTATACAGTAGGAAAAGAAAATGGGATATCTTGAAAAATATTGAAGATGAAAAGAAAAAGCAGAATCCCCTATTTCTTGGATTCTTTGTTGAAGAAAAGGACCCTCTGAAGAGAATTGATGCAATAATTAATAATTTTGAAAGTATTTATGGTAAATCTAAGAAGCAGCCTCCTAAGGCTACTAAACTTCCAGTGAAAAGGTCTGCAGGGATTGAGATTCATGAGTGTGCTCTTGATGTTTTGTCAGTGCAAGATCCACAGGTCCCAAAATCATCACCAGCAAAGAAGTAGAGGATAGAAGAGGTATCTCCACTTGTCCACTATGAAATGACTAAAGAGGTGGGGGATACTGATGAGATGGCTAACATCTTGAGGCATATGGGAGATGAGCAAGAGGTTGATCAGCGATTGGTTGGTCAACCCACTGATGCACATAATCCTGAGGCTAGGAAGGGTGAGCAAACCCAAGCTGAATGAGAGTTGGAGGAGGATGAAAGGATTATAGCATCCATGATGCTCATAGAAGATGACAACTTCATTAAAACTCCAGAGTTTAAGGATTATTGGCTGAAAATGAAAATGAAAGAATATAACGAAAAAGTGGCAATAAATAAAATGGGTGCTAATGAAGCACAACATGATCAAATCATTACACAAACTTTCAAAGATTTGAAAGTAGATGAAATTGATGTGAGTCCAAAGGAGGCAAGACAAATGGTCTTGAAAAGTAATATGATTATCATCCCTAGCCTTGAATTGAAAAAGGTATTTTTGCTTGACCAAGTTAGAAGTCAGGATGATCCACAACTTGTTTCAGAATTTGATTATGAAGATGGCATAAGTGGATGTGGTTTTAATCCAAAGATAGAGACCCTTGCAATCTAGACTACTTAGAAGAATACAAGAAAACCAAGATTGCTTGATATTGTTTAAGAAATGAGGGGTACAGCTGTGGTAAAGACTTTACAAGATACATCAGCAATAGAAGCAATTGCTCTCAATGTTCATACTCCTATGTTTACTCATGTTGTTGTGAAGAGGTTAGAACAAAGGCTAACAGATTATGAGCAAACTCAAAAAGTAATGAATGATGAAGTAAACAAATTGTATTTTGAAAATGTGAAATTAAAGAAACAATTGCAAGCTGTGAATTCTTCTCAAGGTCAAGCTAGTGTACCCTATCATCCCCCTATGCCACAAACAACTAGTGATTTCACAATGTCTACTAAAGAATTTAATGCAACAAGATTAAAATTTGAAAAGGAAATTGAAAGTTTGAATAAACAAAATGAAATGACAAAGATGAAAGATTTTGAAATTTTTGAGAAAATTTTGGAGCATAGAGTAAAATTGGTTGTGGATAAGCTTGGGAGTGTGCATGATTGCTACTCTTCTTTATCTCAGGCCATTGAGAAATTGAAGATAAACTTTTCTGTTTTGGATTTATTGTTTTAAAAATGGCAACCCTATCATCACACTTTGGTTACAATGTGCTTAGTAGTGCAAAGGAATCCTGATGCCCCTACAGCTTTGAAGCCCACTGAGCAAATGGTCAAAATGATCATTGATGAATATTAGTATGTGAATGGGGAAATCCAAACGATGCAAGCAAAGGTTGAATATTTTACTACGTTCAAGCATAAATTTATTCCTTTCATACTGATAGAAGAAGAGAAAATCAAAAGTCTTGACACATGGAAGATGGAATTCGGCCAAACAGTATTCCAAGTTATGGATTTTTTGAAGGATGGAGATGTCAGCATTCTCAATTTTAACATGATATTGGACCGAGTAATTGCCTTGGATGTTGGGTATGAAAAATTTGTGATGGATGTCAGAGCTTTGCTTGATAAAAGATGGAAAGATCACCAGGAGAACTTGCTTCAGATTCAGGCTTACCAATGGTCTGGTGATTTTATAATATATAAATGGGAGGAGAAATATCTTAGAGATGAATCATCAGTAGCATAGGTTCAAGTGCAAAGGAGAAATGAGCCATATGCTATCGTTAAATAGCACCACCACATCTTTGTAATGTCCCCTTCTAGTAAGCTTAAATTTTTCATTTTTTAACACAACTCCAACTTAGTAAAAGAGAACATTAGTAATCTTTAATCATTTCTTTCAACATATAATCATTAAGACTGAAACATATTAGATTATATTCACATTAAGTTTCATATAATTCATTTCATCATTATGCATTAACACACATTCACATATATGTTATTCATTTTCATCATTGGTTCATGATCTATCTTATATCCTTAATCACACATGAGTCATGGACATACCTCGGGGAGGACGTTCGTAATCCTATCCATTAATCAGACCACTCACCTAATATGAGAGGGTGGGTTAAGGATTCCAAGACCCACGGCTGTAGGCCCAAGGCTTCACCTCACACCCGGAGGTACTTCACTCTTGGCTCGGAGGGGCTTATAGCCAGCTCGAGGTTCACCTACCGTTAGGCTATTAATATTATCTAGGTCCTACGCAACCATAAGGTCAAGAACTTCATGCTACACCCGGCAATACTTCGTTCTTACCCTAGGTCTAAGAGCTTCATGCTACACCCGGCAATACTTCACTCTTAGCTCGGAGGGGCAATGACTTGCCAGCTCGAGTGCTAGATACTAGATTCCTTCTAACCACCAGTCTCGTACTAATAAGGTGTGTAGGTGGATTAAGGGGAAGGCTACTAGTCCTAGCCCGGTACTCCAGGGTCATGTTGATTGCTTCTTAAAGGTGATCTCATAATCAATCCCTTTGTAGAGATATACTTATTATTCTATCATTTATATACATATCTAACATTATATATATTTTTTTATCTTAGGTTAGATGACGTACTGGATTCTATTATTTTTGCCTAATCTTTAATACTTATATATTATAATATTTGTTATAATATTCATAATATCTCTATATTGTATTATTACATATGTTATTAATATTATTGTATATATATATATAATTATTTATATAAATACATATATTTACACACATATATATAAATATATTACATCTTAATAATTAAATATATTAAAATACTTATCTGTTTAGACGATCTGCAGGTACCTTTTTTGTCTGCGGTAAATATTTATTCCCTTCCTTCCTTTTTCTATTCCTTTTTTTTTCCTTCTTTTGTTAGATGGGCCCATAATATTTATAAGTTTGAAGGGGTGCAATTCACCACCCGTCACCACCCTTAATAAATAAATATTATTAAACTTTGATACTCGATATTTGTTTGTATTAGTTAAGAGCTCCTTATTATGAGATCAGCATCTTCTCAACAGCCCGATTCCATATATGAATGCCCTTTTATTATGCAATGAATAAATATATATTTACTATTATATATTATTGTTATTATTATTATTATATTTATTTTTACTTGAATAATTCCTCCCTATATATATTTATGATATCTTTTCTAGTTATGACTCAGAAATATAAATATAATGCGGATCTAAATATATTTATTTACGGGATATTATTTATTTATTGCCCATCTTCTTTTCTTTATTTATTTCCCTTTCAAGGGATATTTATTATGCCTGGTGGTAAAAGACATACTTACCCTTTTATAATTTTTATTACTTTATGTTATTCCCTTCTATAACCTGTGGTAACCATACGTAACTCCCTTAACATATAGTTTATTTATATTATTTGTATTTATGTTATATCATTATAATAAATGATATATTATTTATTTTGTATTATTTATATTATATCATTTATATCATAATAAATGATATATGATTTATATTATATTATTTATATTTATATTATAATATAAGATAAATATAAGAATATTTATATTTATATTATTAGATATATTTATAATATATTATTATTGTTTATGTGTTATTTATAAATATAATAATAATATATCTGTTAATTGTTTTAAATAAATATTATTTAAATATATTCAATTTATAATATCATTCATATCTTTGATTTGAATGAATAATACATAATGTAGGGACATGACAACCCTCCCCACTCAAGATTGCTTGTCCTCAAGCAATCACAATTATTATGGTTAAAAGATTAGACCAAAGTATAAGTAATTTAATATTAAAGTATACATTAAAAATGTTAATAATAAATTTAATATTAAAGTATATAATACTTTTTTATTATTTATTTATTTATTTATTTTAAAAGTTATAGTTATGTTTAGTAGGATTGTGGGTCTAATCACAGGGTTATTATGATCACAAATTTTATATTTATATTCATCCTTAATTAATTTATATGTGTTTCTTGAAAATACATCTATATATAAACTATATATGATGTATTTATACAACAAATAATATTTATAATATTATATATTATGATATAATCTTATAGTTATAAAATAACATCAAGATGAAAATAATTTTGTCAAATATTACTTTATAAGAATTCAATAGAGTTACTTTATTTTACTATTTCATTTAGAGTATTTACTTAATGTAATTTTATTGTTATTAAAGAGTTATTTTATTTTTATTTATTTTTTACCTCATTTACTCATTATTTATTACATATTGGTAAGTAAATTTTAATTTTCTAATGTTACATCATAAATATATATTTTTTCAAAAATATATATTTTAGCAATGTATTAAACAACATTATTCCTACAATTCCCGAAATTCATACCTACGATTTTCATTGATTTTTTATTTTATTTTATTTTATTTTATTATTTTTTATTTTTTTAATTTTTTCACAGGATGGTAGGAGCCTGGCTCTAATACCACTGTAATGTCCCCTTCTAGTAAGCTTAAATTTTTCACTTTTTAACACAACTCCAACTTAGTAAAAGAGAACATTAGTAATCTTTAATCATTTCTTTCAACATATAATCATTAAGACTGAAACATATTAGATTATATTCACATTAAGTTTCATATAATTCATTTCATCATTATGCATTAACACACATTCACATATATGTTATTCATTTTCATCATTGGTTCATGATCTATCTTATATCCTTAATCACACATGAGTCATGGACATACCTCGGGGAGGACGTTCGTAATCCTATCCATTAATCAGACCACTCACCTAATATGAGAGGGTGGGTTAAGGATTCCAAGACCCACGGCTGTAGGCCCAAGGCTTCACCTCACACCCGGAGGTACTTCACTCTTGGCTCGGAGGGGCTTATAGCCAGCTCGAGGTTCACCTACCGTTAGGCTATTAATATTATCTAGGTCCTATGCAACCATAAGGTCAAGAACTTCATGCTACACCCGGCAATACTTCGTTCTTACCCTAGGTCTAAGAGCTTCATGCTACACCCGGCAATACTTCACTCTTAGCTCGGAGGGGCAATGACTTGCCAGCTCGAGTGCTAGATACTAGATTCCTTCTAACCACCAGTCTCGTACTAATAAGGTGTGTAGGTGGATTAAGGGGAAGGCTACTAGTCCTAGCCCGGTACTCCAGGGTCATGTTGATTGCTTCTTAAAGGTGATCTCATAATCAATCCCTTTGTAGAGATATACTTATTATTCTATCATTTATATACATATCTAACATTATATATATTTTTTTATCTTAGGTTAGATGACGTACTGGATTCTATTATTTTTGCCTAATCTTTAATACTTATATATTATAATATTTGTTATAATATTCATAATATCTCTATATTGTATTATTATATATGTTATTAATATTATTGTATATATATATATAATTATTTATATAAATACATATATTTACACACATATATATAAATATATTACATCTTAATAATTAAATATATTAAAATACTTATCTGTTTAGACGATCTGCAGGTACCTTTTTTGTCTGCGGTAAATATTTATTCCCTTCCTTCCTTTTTCTATTCCTTTTTTTTTCCTTCTTTTGTTAGATGGGCCCGTAATATTTATAAGTTTGAAGGGGTGCAATTCACCACCCGTCACCACCCTTAATAAATAAATATTATTAAACTTTGATACTCGATATTTGTTTGTATTAGTTAAGAGCTCCTTATTATGAGATCAGCATCTTCTCAACAGCCCGATTCCATATATGAATGCCCTTTTATTATGCAATGAATAAATATATATTTACTATTATATATTATTGTTATTATTATTATTATATTTATTTTTACTTGAATAATTCCTCCCTATATATATTTATGATATCTTTTCTAGTTATGACTCAGAAATATAAATATAATGCGGATCTAAATATATTTATTTATTGCCCATCTTCTTTTCTTTATTTATTTCCCTTTCAAGGGATATTTATTATGCCTGGTGGTAAAAGACATACTTACCCTTTTATAATTTTTATTACTTTATGTTATTCCCTTCTATAACCTGTGGTAACCATACGTAACTCCCTTAACATATAGTTTATTTATATTATTTGTATTTATGTTATATCATTATAATAAATGATATATTATTTATTTTGTATTATTTATATTATATCATTTATATCATAATAAATGATATATGATTTATATTATATTATTTATATTTATATTATAATATAAGATAAATATAAGAATATTTATATTTATATTATTAGATATATTTATAATATATTATTATTGTTTATGTGTTATTTATAAATATAATAATAATATATCTGTTAATTGTTTTAAATAAATATTATTTAAATATATTCAATTTATAATATCATTCATATCTTTGATTTGAATGAATAATACATAATGCAGGGACATGACAATCTTGAACGCTCTCCTTTTGTCTCTTTATGTTTTCTTCATGTTTTTAAAATGTATTCAAATATATTTGAAAATCTAAATTGGACTTCTAAAAGGAAAATATTGTAATATCAAGGGTTAGGAATACAAAGAGCCATTTTGAATGTGAAAGGTTTGAAGTTTGTTGCTTCCTTTATAAAAAGAAACCAAGACCTTATGGCTCGGAATCTATCTGGGATTTTGATTTTTTGAAAGAGACATTGCACTGCCTGTACTTTGAAGCAAAACAATATAAAAACTTATATTCTCTGGTGGTCAACTTTGGGTTCTCATTTGTTTGTTGAATTGGATTGCTAATAATTTATCTGGTTGTCTCCAATTTACTTTTTCTTTGTTATTTAAATCAAAAGAGACCCCTGCATTCACATTACAAAAGAGGATAGGTGATATTTATCAAACTAAAATTATAAAGTAATAAGTTATATCTCAAAAGATGTTTATATTATTTAAAAATGAAGGAAGGTGATTCTACTATAGAACATTTTGACACCTTTAATATGATTTTGAGTCAAATAGGTTCAATAAATGTTAAAATTGATGAGGAAGACAAATGTATCTTCTCACTTTTTTCTTTACCCAAAAATTAGGAGAACATAATGCTTGTTATAAATGGTAGTGTTGCAAAGGTGACTATGGAATCCTTTATTGTTACAATGCTCAATGGAGATATGAGGAGAAAGTTCAATGATGAAGGTTCTAAGGATGCCTTGCATGTTCCACAAAAGCCCAAGGACAAAAGTGGATCTAAAGGGGAATGGTATAAATATCAATCCAAGTCAAGAGGAAAATCTAGAATCCCTAGGAAGATAAGAGTAAAGTTTTGGAAATATGGAAAAAGAGGACAAGTGAAGAAGGAATGCAAAAAATCAGTTAATCACTACCACAATCTCATGATCATTATTCTAGTAGAAAATCCTAGTTTTCATTCTTTTTTCATAATGCATTAGTTAGTCACACACTTCACATTTGACATCATGCTAAAAAGATCAAATAAATTTTGTATTTCTTCTCAACTATTTAATTTCTCTATCTTAATTACTTAATATCTCAATATTTTATTCTACTCTCAACTCCTTGTTCTTTAAAGTTTAATTAAATCTAGGATTGGACTTAAATCTTCTATTATAGGGTATGATTTATTTCCCTACATTTTTTTGAACTCGCAATTTCCATGCCTATGTTTAGGATAAAAAAAGATTGATTTTATATTTTGAGATTTTTGTGGTTTGCATTTGTTGGAAACAACCCAATGCTTTTAATTTTGCATTCCTAAGAAACATCCAGGATCCTTATGTCCCCTTCAACAAAGTACTAGGTCAAACCCTCACCTTGCAAACATGACTACCTCTTTCTCTTACTTCCTATGACGATCACATGTTGTATTCTAATGATGAAGAAGAATATTATGATCATGATGCCTTTATTAAAAGTGTTGAAAATGAATAGAAACATGAGATCGTTGATAAATTGAAATATTTGTTCAATCAATTAGCTAATATAGATGATAATATGTCCACTTCATTTTTCATTGATGGTCTTACTCAAGTACTTATCACAAGATAACATGGCATAGATACAATTAAGGATATATATGAAAAATAATTAAAGATAAACAAACAAAATTAAAAAAAAAATCAATGAAAATGGTAGGTATGAATTTCGTGAATTGTAGGAATAATGTTGTTTAATACATTGCTAAAATATATATTTTTAAAAAATATATATTTATGATGTAACATTTAAAAATTAAAATTTACTTACAAATATGTAATAAATAATGAGTAAATGAGGTGAAAAAATAAATAAAAATAAAATAACTCTTTAATAACAATAAAATTACATTAAGTAAATACTCTAAATGAAATAGTAAAATAAAGTAACTCTATTGAATTCTTATAAAGTAATATATTTGACAAAATTATTTTTATCTTGACTTAATGTTATTTTATAACTATAAGATTATATCATAATATATAATATTATAAATATTATGTGTTGTATAAATACATCATATATAGTTTATATATAGATGTATTTTCAAGAAACACATAAATTAATTAAGGATGAATATAAATATAAAATTTGTGATCATAATAACCATGTGATTAGACCCACAATCCTACTAAACATAACTATAACTTTTAAAATAAATAAATAAATAAATAATAAAAAAGTATTATATACTTTAATATTAAATTTATTATTACCATTTTTAATGTATACTTTAATATTAAATTACTTATACTTTGGCCTAATATTTTAACCATAATAATTGTGATTGCTTGAGGACAAGCAATCTTGAGTGGGGAGGGTTGTCATGTCCCTGCATTATGTATTATTCATTCAAATCAAAGATATGAATGATATTATAAATTGAATATATTTAAATAATATTTATTTAAAACAATTAAAAGATATATTATTATTATATTTATAAATAACACATAAACAATAATAATATATTATAAATATATCTAATAATATAAATATAAATATTCTTATATTTATCTTATATTATAATATAAATATAAATAATATAATATAAATCATATATCATTTACTATGATATAAATGATATAATATAAATAATACAAAATAAATAATATATCATTTATTATAATGATATAACATAAATACAAATAATATAAATAAACTATAACATAAAGTAATAAAAATTATGAAAGGGTAAGTATGTCTTTTACCACCAGGCATAATAAATATCCCTTGAAAGAGAAATAAATAAAGAAAAGAAGATGGGCAATAAATAAATAATATCCCATAAATAAATATATTTAGATCCGCATTATATTTATATATATTTCTGAGTCATAACTAGAAAAGATATCATAAATATATATAGGGAGGAATTATTCAAGTAAAAATAAATATAATAATAATAATAATAATAATAATAATAATAATAATATATAATAGTAAATATATATTTATTCATTACATAATATAAGGGCGTTCATATATGGAATCGGGCTGTTGAGAAGATGCCGATCTCATAATAAGGAGCTCTTAACTAATACAAACAAATATCGAGTATCAAAGTTTAATAATATTTATTTATTAAGGGTGGTGATGGGTGGTGAATTGCACCCCTTCAAACTTATAAATATTAATGGGCCCATCTAACAAAAGGGGGGAAATGAATAGAAAAAGGAACGAGGAGAATAAATATCTACCGCATCCAAAAGGTACCTGTAGATCGTCTGAACAGCAGGTAAGTATTTTAATATATTTAATTATTAAGATGTAATATATCTATATATGTGTGTAAATATTTATACATAAATATATATATATATATATATATATATATATATATACAATAATATTAATAACATATATAAGAATGCAATATAGAGATATTATTAATATTATAACAAATATTATAATATATAAATATTAAAGAATAGGCAAAAGAGAATAGAATCCAGTGAGCAGATTCAACAAGACAAGTAGCATAAAGAGGTACGTGCACTTTTCTTATTAATAGGTTAGGCAATATAAATGTTGTAGAAGAATAATATGAATATAAATGGACTGTCAAGTTAATTGGTATAATTATGATGTTAACTATAAATAAATGCACTTAACTTAGACAAAACTATGAATGCACAGAAACTAATATAATGAATAAATGTAATGATATATGATCAATATTAACATAAGGCATCTTGTGTTAAATGCCAATAAGAACAATTATGATATTTATGAAATCAATTAAAGATACAGTAATGGTATGTTCATCTCATCACTTCTATTTCCCATAACCATAGGAGAGGCGGTCTTGTTAGGTAAAGGCGGGGTAATTCCATCACGATAGATTGGAGAGGGTTTAACGCGCCCTAGACAAGGATGCTAGGGAGAGGCGGAGTAATTCCATTCCGAATCGCATTGGAGAGGGTTCAACGCGCCCTAGACATATAATTTCCCCATCCATGGTTAAGGAATAGAAGGAAGATGATATGGGAAGATGAACTTAGATTATTACTTCTATATTTCTCTATTACTTCATCCTTAAAGGAATGTTAGGTCTTGTGGGGAGAGGCGGAGTAATCCCATCCGTAAGAAGGCCCGTAGGCTAGGACAAAGTCTCTCGTAGGCTGGGTCAAGAAATAAGCCCGTAGGCTGGGACATAGTTCCCGTAGGCTGGGTCAAGAGATGGTTTTAGTGCCCCGATACATATAAAGCCTAGTTCCATGGGGAAAAGTAATAAGGAAAATATGCATGATTGAATTATGGAATGTATTATAGAATAGTTATCAATAATAAGTAACAATTGTGAAATGAATAATCCGTCAACAAGGAATGATATAATTATATTATCATTGATCTTATTTGATCTTATCATCGAAAATTATTAATCTATAATGTTTCTAATGTCTCCCTAGAATCACTTTGAATGCATATTCAGGTTTAAGTGTTTCCACTAGAAAGGGGACATTACAGAAAATCATTCCCTTGTATATATTTTCAAAATCTAATTTTTTTTTTCTATTTTAGGAGTAGGGTTTAAAGATTTATAGAAAACATTAATCCAAATCATGTGCTAGATTGGGTTAAGTGAAGTGGATGATTTAATTGACAAAATTACATAAGCTCCTTAATCTATTCTGAAGTCACCAGCAAACTTGAAAGTAAATTGTCATTGGTGCAACAAGGTACACCTAGGCTTGAACAGAGTCTAAAGTGCAGAGAATTTTGATTAATCTGATCAATTCTATTAGTTGGCCAAATTCACATATAAAACCTAATCATAAGATTTGGCATATCTTTAGGGTTTTATAATTTGCAAATTTGAGTACCAACAAAACCAATATTGACATTAAAGTGATGTACAAAAGCATTGGCCAAATCATTGAAGGAATGAATAGAACTATGAGGAAAAGAATAAAGCCATTCAATTGCGTAATCCTTTTAGTTTCTGGGGAAGAGCTTCGTAAAAAGTTTATCATCATAAACATAATCAAAACAAACTCCCAATTGTGTCATAAGGCCCCCTTTACCACTATACATTACAAAACTAGGGGCCACCAGACAAACTAGAAATGGATAAGAAATAACTCAAATGAAAGTGGATTATGCTTGATTTCTCCTATGATATCCTTTGATTACTAGGGGTTGTTAGAATCAAGGTAGAAAACTGAGAGAGAGGGGGGGTGAATCAGTTGTCTCAAAAACTTCCTCTTATTAATCACTTAAATCCTTCTTGTAATTCAGCAGTATAATCATAAATTAATCATGGAAACATAATGCAATCATTCAAGAGTAGAAACACATTAACACATATGACACCAAGATTTTGACGTGGAAAACCTGATTAAGGGAAAAACCACGGGGTGAGTAACCCAAGATTGTATTCTCTGTTAAAAGAATAAAAGGAACAAAATGGTACATGCCAATTAGGGCTCACTACCTGAGCACACTGCTCATAAGAGGCCCACTACCTATAGGAGACACACTGTCTACAGAATAATAAATATTACATACTTGAACTAAAGAATAGCATCTTCACCATGCTTGAGTCAATTCCATTTAAGCCCAATAGTTCTACTCTGCTTGTCGCACTTCTCCTCTCTACCACACTCTCATCTCTACCAAGATGCATTTGAAATGACTTCACAACTCTTATTTATATAAGACATTGACTTTGGGATAATCATCCAAGTCGGCATACTTTACAGAGCAAATACACAAATACAACTAGACTAATTACAAAAGACTTCATGCAGATCATCACACTGTCGGCCACACAGATCTGGGACTTCAATCTTCCTTGAGGAACACGCCATGCATCGCAGAACATCTTCAAGATCATCCGCAAGATGTGTAACTCATCCGGTCAGCCAAACTTAGGAAGAACATCATCATCCAGAAGTAATTCTTCAATTATGAACTCAATCTTCAATGCGAACCACCAACACAAACTGGACACAATCCAAAGACCTCCACAAGCTTTCCTAAATCACCAAGAACATCCACACTACTTCTGATTACTAAAATCATTCTCTCCTTCATCCAGAACCTCAAGAACACAGTCTGTCATCACTATCATATTGGAATAGATGCTTACGGACCTCCAGACCATGAACCAATTGAGTTGTAAATTCACATTGACTTCCTAAACACTACACCAAATCTACAGAACAAGATATTGCATTTTCGGATCTCACTGGACCTATTTGTGTCACTGTCATCTCTGAACAACTGCCAGAACTAGTTTTACTCAAGTGGCCATAACTTCTTCAGATCTTCATGCTGACCTCTCAAAACTTTACTGGATCATCTTAAGACACATATCTACAAACCCTTTGATGCGCATCCTCTGACCTTCATCTTAGCTGGGATCTTTACCTCACTGTTTTCACTGTTCTTCTCTATTCCTGATAGGACTAATTTTCTCAATATCCTCAACATACAACTCATCCAATCCTTGACACCAATGCAACAGGAGTATGTTGACATCAATGACAAAACCGGTTAGGCCCATACTTGCAACAGGGGTAATGCATCAACCTTACTTTGCATCTCATCAATTCTTTTAAGGATGACATCTATGTTGGAACGATGAACATTAGGAGTTATGATTAAAATGGGAGTGGAAGTGGCAACATGAGACAATACGTGGAGTGTAGGTTGATTGGGGGACAAACAATGAAGTTGGAATGACAGCACTAGAAGTGGGAACATGAGTAGTGGGTGAGAAGTAAACACAATCAGGGGATGAGTGGAAGTTACAATATGAGAAGTAGGTACAATGAGAGGATTAATGATAGGAACTATGAAAAATTGATAAGCAATACAGAGAAGAGAAGAAATATGTGGCATGGCTAATGCAGGAGAAGATGTGGAAGGAGGCACACTAGACGAAGAGGCTTGTGTAGGAAGGGGAGGAGACACGCTATTTAAGGAACTTGATGAGCTTATCCTTTGACCTATATCACTTAATACTTCCATCACATAAGGATTATCCATTAACAAGTTATGAAGAACATCAATCAATCCATTGATGAGCTTATCCTTTGACCTATATCACTTAATAATTCCATCACATAAGGATTATCCATTAACAAGTTATGAAGAACATCAATCAATCCATTTAATTAACATTATTGCCAATAATTCATACTAAAGATTGAACAATTTAAGGATATTGCAATAGGTAATTTGTATCAACACAAATAATATTATTGAAGCATTTCAAAGTTTAGGCCATAAGAATCATCCTTTTTTAAACATGGATTGCAAATAATTATAAAAATTTAGAAGTCTTGGTCATTAACATTATTGTCTGCTACAATGTCATCCAGTGTATCATTGTCAATGTTCATATGTTCTTTCAAGTATTTAATATTACCATCTTCCTCATCTTGACCTACATCATCTTCATCATCATTGAAATTTGACTATAGACCATCTATATTATTACCAGATGTATTTGGATCATCATTTTCTATACCATCCATATTGTTGTCTTCCATAACATCATCTAACTCTGGATTGTTATCTTCTTGTGCTTGAACATAACCATCTTCAACATCATCATGGATGTCAATTTCTTTGATGTTCTCTAATCCCTCTCTCTCATTTTATTGGCCATCATTGTTTTGCTCAGTATCCACTAATGCATCGTCAAATACATGCCTTAATCTTGGATCATAATGTACGACAAATATACATTTTAGGTCCAAAATATCTTCATAGAAAAAGACCTACACATGAACAACATACATATATTAGACGTATGGTATAACAATTTTATTGATTAATAAACACATGTATATATTCGCAATAAACTATGAATTAATAGATTAATGATCACTACCGCTTATTGTTTGAGTTAAAGAAATACCTGCTCACAATGAATTGGTAGAACATAAGGCTCCTTATCCTCCGGTAGGAAACATGAGGAATCTATAGAAAACAATCCACTATGGGTATCATGTCTTCGTGTCCTCTCAAATGCTTCATACCATCTACACTTAAAAATACAACATTTAAAAGAGCGGTAATCCAACTCAATAATTTCTTGTATTTTCCCAACATATTGTAGATTCCCTTCAATTATATTTTTATCTTTTGAACCTGATCGACTGGATTGCTTGAAGTCAACCATGATGCCACAATCGAAGGATCATCTCTTTACATCTACACTTTCTACACGATAATGTCGATCATATGCCCACATTGCTAGATATTTCTTCGCCTATGAAAGACCATTTATTTCAGTGAAAACAAATATAATGATGAATATTAAAATAGTTAATAGTGTCAAAACTTTAAGGAAACAACATTTTGTAAAATTCCAACTATACCTTTTTGTAGTGCCCCTCCATTCTCATCTTGGATGTGCAGATAGTCTAGCTAAGGAGCATGAAGATGAAGGTAAAATAATAGGAATATTTAGGGTATGTTAGATAGTTGATGTTGTACATTATATGATGTTGGTAGATGCTACATTCATGTTGGTGACATTCTTGATTATCCTCATGTGTGGTTTCATATGACAGTTAGCATATTTTATTGATAATCCTTGTTGCGACACTGATAATTCATATGCTCTGACATTGTTTTACATTCAGGTGATTATGATGTTGATCTTACTATGATTGTCATAAGTTAGAATTGATTTTTATGCGACTGATTTTGTATTATAGGATGATCTGATTATTGTGTGGTGTGAAAAGAGACAATGTCATACCACTCATTCATGAGTGTCTGGCGATGTTGCAATTTTCTTTCACTCCGTGACCGTTTGATATTTATTATACTTGTGCATAGATTGTGTTGTATGCTGCAGGTTGCAGGTATCAGGCATTGATTCCACCTGAATTGACAGGTCTGAGCGTGCCTTAAAACCAATGGAACTGTTGAATAGAAATAACATATGGTCCCCTAATTAGCCATCATCCTTAAAAAGGATGAGTATCTAGTTTTGCACCCAGTCAGTGTTGTCTGTATGGGCATGATAGTCAGCCATTGTCGTTGTGGTCATGCTTTTTGATCGTGCATAGTGTCAGGTATTGTTTGGCATTTGAGTTATTTTGTTTGGAATTGTTTGATTAATGCTTTGGTTAATTGTTGCATTAAAATAAAATTAGTAAGTTAAGAAGGCACTTTTGATAAAT
Source organism: Cunninghamia lanceolata (assembly GCA_027924645.1). Classification (NCBI taxonomy): domain Eukaryota; kingdom Viridiplantae; phylum Streptophyta; class Pinopsida; order Cupressales; family Cupressaceae; genus Cunninghamia; species Cunninghamia lanceolata. The sequence continues at coordinate 5,402,437 of BSBN01000848.1, read as the reverse complement.
AAATAAATATAGATTCTTTTATGTAAATTTAAGTTTATGGGAAATTATATTATATTCTATTTTATGGTCAATAAATAATAATAATTATAATGAGGAAAAATAAAGTGTTATTAAAATAGGAATATAATTGATAAAATTAAAATGGAAATATTTTATAAACAAGTAAATGTTTTGTTAGTGGCAATAAAAATAAATTTATAATATTTATGAGTTGTCATAAAAACTTATATATATATATATAGCAAATTCTAAAATAAATAAAATCAGAGAGAGATTATTGTCTGGTTAAAATAGCATGTTGTAAGAAAGTATTAAAGGCAGAATTTATTGCCATTATACAGGGAATCTTAGAAATAATTGCTTCTTTTGAGTGAGAGACTAATTTTAGTAAGTAGAAAGAAATTGTTTTTTGACAGGAAGTAATAAAGGCAAAATTTATTGCCTTTAATAAGAAGAATCTTCTAGAAGAAATTATGGGGGTGGTTATGCATGCTCAACTTTATTTTGAAATCTAAAGATATAATTTGGGGAAGGAGTGTGCATTTAAAAGAGGAGAATATGTTTTATGTTTTCATGATCTCTCTCTCTCTCAAGAAGTTTTCATTTTTCTTTTGGCACCATAAATCATAGCTTCCAGAAGAAAAGACTTGGGGGAAAATGGATGCGAGCTAGGAAATTTTGTAAAGATGTGATAGAAGTAATATTCCAGGTATGGACTAAGATATGAAACTAGTTTATTGTTGCATTAGATTTAGTGAAATGAATTTGTAATATGCAAACTTTATATTATTCTATGAATTATCTTCTATATATTTTGAACTCAATCTATTACATTAGCCATAACTTTATTTTTACAAACTGGGTTCCTCTAGAATTTTTATATATGGTGCATGACCTAGTTATCTAAATCATATCTAAAAATCAACCTTACCCAGTTTGTTGTTTTGGAAATATGAATATTTTGTGACTGTTTATCTCTCACCCATTCCATCTTTGTTTTAATAGTCTGTTGCATTAGCCATAACTTTATTTTCACAAACTGGGTTCCTCTGGAATTTTTATATATGGTGGACGACCTAGTTATCTAAATCTTATCCAAAACTAAGTCTTACCCAGTTTGTCATTTTGTAGGTATGAAGATTTTGTGACTGTCTACCTCTCACCTGTTTCGTCTCTATTAAAATAGTTAGTTACGTCAGCAATAACTCTATATTTTCGAATTGGGTTTCTCTAAAAATTTTATATAAGATTCAGCTCTTACCTGTGAAAATCATATCCAAAAATTAGCATTACCCAGTTTGCAAATTCAGAGATATGTATCAATTAGTGACAGACATTCCTATGTCATTTTGGTTGTTGTTATTAAATCTACAAATCCATTCTGTGTGTATCCTGCAATCATTTCAATCCAAGGGATGACATTTCTTTGAGACGACTATCAAACAGTTCACAAACCTTGTCTATGTCTTAGTCTTTTGCATAACCATGTACCAAAGTATTTTCAACTATATAAGTTATCACTTGCATATTAGTGGCATCGACTTATAAAAATTTGTCAATGGTTGTTAAGTTGAAATTTGATTTTTATGTATTGCATCGGATTAAACATTGAATGTAATGGGGGTCTATGTGCAAGTTGTTAAGAATAAATTCCAAAGGCCTAGGATGTTATGGTTTGATTTCATGTATTATGTTGAGTAGATGTCTTGAGTTAATGATGTTATAAGAGCATGAGGTCTCTTGTTTATGTTAGTGGGTCTTGGTAAACGATAATGTGAAATGATGTACATTCTATGTTGTAAATGCATCATGATGAGGTAATAATCTCCTTCTAGGATGTATTGTTTGTTTGTTTAATTGTATCAAACTTGTGTTTAGTATTGTGTTTGATAATGAGGGAGATCTTGGTATTCGTAAAAGAGGAAGTATTTTGTTTATGATTGTTGTTTTTGCATCACTGGGAAGTTTTGGGACAATGATTTTAGAGTTGACCCTTGTGATTATGTTTAGTATGCAAGAAGGTAAATGCCTTGCATTGTATATGAATACTTGTCATTTTACGTCTTGCTTGATGGATAGGGTCTTCTAGATGCAGGTAGGGGAGTGGCTTTCAATGTGGGGTCGGGGGCCAAAGTGGCTAGCCAGGATAACCCATTGAAAGTTGGTAACCAAGTGATAACCTAATTAATGAATTAAGGGGTTGGATAGTTTATCATATTAAATAAGATAACGTTATGCCTCACTCATGGCTCAAGTACTTGTTTAGGCTTGAGATGAGATGAGAAGGCCTGGAATGGCAAGATCAACTACCTTGTCCTCATGAAGGGTATGTTGATTCTGCATGAGTTTGTATGGGGGCTGGGGATCAGGAGAGGCTATTAGGACAACCTAGGATGGGGGCTGGGGCCTAGGAAGGTCCACCAAGACAACCCATATCAAGCCATGTGATGACACTCTTCCCTATTGTAGTCTAGCACTCCCTAGTTGTATTTCCTCCTTCGGTTGTGTGAGTGCCTCTGGAAGTCCAGTTAAGTGTGTAAGTGATAATTATTGTCAGTTTGGTGATTGGTGTCATGTTTCACCCTATTGTTTATGTTGGTATGTTATTTTCCTGACTATTTCATGTTCTGGGACCTTATTGTTATCTCCTAGCATAGGGGGTGGACCTTAGGGTACCACATGGTTGGGTGGTTGTGCTTTTATCTCATTGGTTCCCCTTGCTGTTGTTCATGTGTGAGAAGGATGTACCTTATGTGGCAAATTTCAGATCTTGTTCTAGCTTGAGGAGACAGAAACTTATGCTCATGTTCCAGTTTTGTATATCAGTAGAATCATGTAATGTTATCTTGATGTATGTACTCCAATGTAATCAGGAAAGTGATATTGTAAGCAATGTAATGGTGTAGCCTCATGTAAAGGGAATTGTATATGTACTTGTAATCCTTTATACAGGACCTTAATGATTACTTATCTGATGTTATAATATGGAAATGTATGTGTCTATTCAATTGATTCAATTAGATTTAGAATGAACTATGGTTGTTAGTTAATTCATAATGTTGGTTAGATCTTGTTAATAGTTTGTTAGTAATATAGCCATGGAACCCTAGAGGATAAGCTTAACTTGATGTTATGAATAAATATGATTTACATTTCTTGTTATTTCTTTCCTTAAAAAAAAAAATTGTCCTTTTTGTATAGCATAGTTGAGCTGTTCTCTGGGGTTTCCTGGCGGGGCGTTACGCTTTCTTTCACATCCTCTAGACATGTTGATTTCATCTTCTATTATGTTTGAATCTATACCTGCATCTTCTATTTGATTTTGAAGTTGTTCAATACCCCATTCTAGTGTGCAATATTTGCCCCATTCCCAAGCAGATCAGTGGGAAGTGAAGTATTCCTTGGGTTTGATCTCTTAAACTGTCTCCTTGCTTCTAACACTTCTCTCTTTTTATCATACAGATCAATCCATTTTTTCATGAAGTCCATGTGGTACAGAATGAACTTGTCAAGTATAGCACTTTCATCTACACCTATTACATGTCAACATGTTTATTTCAAACTCCAAATGTCATGCTGTTAATTTAACAAATAAATTACAGAGTAAATTAATGATTGCAAGAAAAATAACCACACTAATCATGAATTTACGTACTAATTTCTACTTGAACACCATTAGATTGTGGTTTTTCTCCATCAATAATATCTGATGCTCGTTCTTCATCCCAGAAGCGTGTCCCATCTTCAAAATCCTTACCAAGGAATTCACACAGGAAGAAAATGCTTCATTCAATGCATACCCTTCAGCCATGCAACCCTCTGGATGTGCCTTTTGTCAAACATATCTTTTTAGAGTTTTCATATACCTCTCAAAGAAAAACATCCACCTTGTTGATACGACACCTACCAATTCAATGTCATTGACTAGGTGTATAAGTAAATGGACTTGTAGGTCCATGAAACTTGTAGGGAGCTCCTTCTCAAATACACATACAATTTCTGTAATTTCCTTCTTCCATTTTGGCACTTCGCATTCGTGGATCTCCTTGGAGGTCACCCACCTAATATAAGAATAGTAAATTAGTATGAACCTTTAGTCAAAAATTAAAATGCAATAGAATATTTCTATGTCCCTCACACATGAACATTTGATATAACCACATACCTTGTAAATGCTAACAATCAACTTATGGCATTCCTTAAGTCAACTGTAAGACAAGAATCCCCCCTAATTGCCAATGGCATGATATGCTATCAAACACATTTATGAAAAGGTCATTAGTAATTTTTTCTCACACAACCAAATATCAAAATATATTTAGTACTTAATCAATGTTACCAGTAAAAGTTAAATGATGATATATAATACCTCCATAAAATTATGAAAATCATGTGTTTTAAATCCTGTGATATGTCCATCAACTGTAAAAGCTTTAGCCAATGATGACCCATAGCCAATAGGTGTCCTTATTGAACAAATGACATTTTTTAGTTGGTCTAGCTCTTTTTTTTTCAAAATCCATGGATCTTCTGCATATGTTTCATTTTCCATGTTTGGCCACAAATGTTTTCTATCAATTTTGGTACATGAAAGAGCAATATCTTTGCTCCAAGACAAGGTGTCCTTATCTTTTCCTGATATATGTCGAAATATAGAATTTGGGACATTTTTGAAGACGTGCATAGGATCTAATAGGTGAGATATTAATAGATCCTTCCAGTAAGGGAGCTCATAAAATATGGATTTCTTTTTTATTCCTTCTGGCATATTAACTACAACTTGTTCCGGTTCTTCAATTGAATCACCCCGATCAAAAAAATCCTCCCAAGTTTTCAATTCAGCATCTTCATACTTTTAAGCCAATCACTTGAACCCATAATCATGGGAGGGCCTCTATTTTCAACTTTTCCATCAAATTGATTCTTCAGGCGATTTCTAAACTTATGATCTAGTGGTAGAAAAACCCTATTGTTTGCATAAATAAATTTATGTAGATCTTTAGAATACCGCCCTTGAAATTGTTCTGCACATCTTGGACATGCAAATATCCCCTTTGTTTGAAGCCCTACAATTCAATAAGTAATGTTAATAACATCAAAAAAATAGTATAAAACTAAGTATGAAAGTTGGGATGAAAATAAATTATGAGTGTAAATACGTAAATATTTTATCTTACCAGAACAAACACCAATTCCTGGGAAATTATGAATAGTCCAACATAGCACACCATACAACATGAAGGACCTATTTGATGGGGGACATGATATGTCATACATTCTTATGCCTTTCAATAGCAGTTGCATCACATCAATAAAAGGCGCAAGATAAACATCCATATTTTTAACTTGATGTTTTCCTAGAACAATGAGAGTCAGTACAAGGTGCTCCTTTCTAACACTCGTCCATGGGGGAATATTGTATACTATCAATCCGACTGGCCAAACATTATAATTTGAGCTCAAGAAAGAGAATGGGCACACTCCATCAATTGCAAGACCAAACCTGATACTATGAGGTTCATCTTTGAATTTTCTTGGCCATTTTTCCTCTATGTGTTTCATTGCTTTGGAGTCAGCCGAAATTCACATGAATCCATCTTTACTCTTGTTCTTTGCATGTCAGTCCATCAATTGTACAAGTGACTTGCAACAAAACATTCGTTGAAGTCTAGGAATAATTGGCATGTGACGTAAAACCTTCTTTGGAACTCTAGGACCTTGTACATCTATACGATATCTCCTCTTTGCATACAGGACATTCTACCTTGTTTTGATATTCATCTCTGTATAAAATGCAATCATTTTTACATGAATGAATTTCTTACATTCAATCCCCAACTCAACCAACAATAGACGCGTGCCTCTCTGCAAGTTGATGGCAACACATTCTCTTCAGGGAATATTTTAGTTTTTAGTGCCTTGTAAGATTGCCAGAGATTAAATCAATTGAATGTTTAACTTATGATGAACATGTTTGATATGTCAATCTATACTAGGATTGTTTATATACAATATCTCATTTTAAAATCCCCTTAAAGAAATATAAACGAAGTTGATGAATGTTTACGAATTATGTACACCAATTGACAATGCAAAGTAAGAAATAGATTTCAACTCACTTTAGTAGGGTAGTGAATCCTTTGTCTGACCAACCAAATAGTGACTTGATTTCTAATCATATTAATGTGCATGCCATTTTTGAGGTTCTACTTGCACCCGATTTGAACACTGGTATCTTCGCTGCTTGCTTGATGGAGTCTTTCAGGTTGTTATCATCAACATTACGTTGGTGGTAATTACCCCTACTATCATCGTTACTGTCAACCATATGATCATTATTGTCATCATTATTTCCATCCCCAAAGAAACCTATAAGCATTTCATTCAATCCTTATTCATGCACTGCATTTTCACTATCATCATCATCATCATCATCATTAAGGCTAGGTGGCATGTCATCAGTGTATGCGGATCTCATCAACTCTTCAAATTTCTCAATTGACCTAGTATTCTCCTCAATAATGCTCTTTTCGCCCTGGTATTGTTTAAAGGATGGTTTGGATCATCTCGTCCAAATCTTAATAACCAAGTTGGATCTTGGGTAATACTATGTGTTTCATCAACATTTTCTACCTATCAACAAACGCAAGCATTATTTAATGTTTGGCAACAATTGGATAAATCATAAATGTATCAATTTCAAAGAAATATAATCAAATATGGTTTAAAAAATAAAAAATATAAATTATATGAACATATATACATCAATTGAATAATGGAACATTATTTTATAGACTACCTTTTTTATACAATAATTTAAATAAAACATAATTTTAACAACATAGTTTATAAAACATCAGTCCACACTCATTTATTATTCTTTGGTTTTCTACCCTTAAGAACATCCTTAGGGAGACCTTGTTCTTCCCTCTTCTTTCACACAGGAGTGCATTTAAGAAGGGGTAATCAATCAATAACTCATCCCCAATGGTAAGGTCCATAATAGCCTCAACCATTATCAATCTATCAACCTCTCTTTCCATTTCTCCATCTTTATCATTTATAACCTCAACAAATTGATAATTTAGTCTTACAATAGGGTCCCTTCCCTTACTACTATTTATAAATCCTGCAATATTTTTGTGTGTGTATGCACGTCCATCTATATACATAATATGACCTCTATTCATTTCTTTTCCACTTTCCAATTAGAGACTATGTGTATACATATTCAAATTTAGACCATATGCTGACATGTTAGGCTTATATTTTGCTAGCCTTCTCCATTCACCACTGTAATATGATGGACCATAATATAGGATTAATCTCCTAGTGGTTTGTTCTGAATTGTTTCTATGTTTAGATCCCACATGTACATTTTAGACAATAAAGAGGCCTAGATTCACTCCATGAATATTGGAGGGTCGTATCAGGCAGCTGTATCCCCAAAATTGAAACACCTCGTACACTCTTGGTAGTTGTTGATCACTAGGCCAAGCACAATATAGTCGATGGTCAAATGTCTCTTTGTAAATTGATCTCAAACTCAGGGGTAAGTCATCATCTCCATCACATTCATTCTCATAGGGTATGTAGTCCACCTTCCCCTTGTCTTTAAGAAAATTATGCATCTTTAAACCGGTTCTTGTTCTGTTACTTGTTTTCATCAATTCCTCATCTTCCGAGCTGGTATATTGGCACATATTTTTGTTAGATGTATCATTTGATAAATCATCATTGCCCTCTAGGTTGGAAGTCGGTGATCTAGGAAAATTTAAACCAAGAACTTTATCCTGCAAGTATCCATTAAGAAAAAAATTAGTTATTTAAATAATATAAAACAATGTTGAAACGAAGTATACATGTTATTTATATCAAATTGAAAAATTCCTTACCACAATTCGTATTGGATTTGAATCGATTGTAGGAGGCATACTACCAATTGGAAGCTCATCATATATGTAATGTCTTTGTACAATCACTCGTTTGAATTGTTTCTTTCCATGACATACAGAACATCCAGAAACAATAATTTTCTCAAAGTATTCATCCCATGTACTATAGTCCTGACGAACCTTTTGTTCAGTGCAGTCATTTGTTGTGTTTGCAGGATCCATTGTCATATCCTCTTCCATCCATTGTCCTCTACGTGATTTAACAGTTTTAGGTCCACGTCCATGTACATATCTTTTTCTTTTGCTAGTTGAATTCTCAGGCTCTCCATTTGCTCCAATCTCCATCTAAAATAATCAACAACATGTATTAATTTATGTCAAGATTGGATAATACATTATAAATTTCAATAATACTGTGAAAAAAGATGGACGTATCACAAAATGCCATTAGATCATTTTTTCCTGAGTTAAGTCAAAATATGAGTACCTAATGTCCTGCTTCATCCGTTGTGTCCTCATTTGATATGACACGATATGTTTCCATGGCCTTGTCTGGCCCCTATAATACACAACATAGTAAATAATGTTTAGTACACCAATTATATCATTTCAACAAATATGCTATCCAACACAAAACCTCACTTTAATCATATATTTGACATATTGATATCATGTTTTGGCCATCCTAATTTTCAAACTTTTCCCTTGATCATAGAATCATATTTAATCACCATTCCTGTGCTTTTTCAACCAATAAGTTTAACCTCAAAGGCCTCGTGGACAGAAAAATGACTTTATGTCCTCTATGTTGTAGCATTTGTGAATTCATAAACACCTTCCTCCTTTGGCTGAGTTTGCTTTCTCTTCTTACCTCTATTGTATCTGTAGATTCCATTGTCATATCTATTTCCACCCACTTTCCTCTCTACAATTTAGTAGTTCTACGCTATCCACGTCCTCTCTCCATGGCCTCCACCTCTAGATCCTGTAATACACAACAATGACAATAGTCACATAACAGCTGTGCACCAAGAGATTATTGTTGAATTTATCTTGTTAATACACTCGCTTAATTCATTAAGACGCACTATGAAAAATAAAATAGGACATTGCAACATTTTTCTCTTCACAAAAAGTTTACACGCGGAATCTTGACAACTAGAGCTCAAATCTTATGATTACAAGATGACTACAAATTCACATCAAAAAGACATTTTTTTCATATTTGACTCTCCTTTTTCTTTTATGGGTCATTTTAAGGCTATCTATATCTCTCCAAGTGGCCATAAAACCCTCAAAACTATCATAGAACCCTCAAAACAATCTCAAAGAGTCTTTGGCACCAAAATTTTAAATTCTTGATGGAGGGAAGGATGATTTCAATGTTAATTTTGAAATCACATCATTAGATTTTTGTTAGGTTAATCCTAGCCATTGGATATTCTTTATTTATAGGGACTTTATGTTATATTTCACGATTACATTTCACTCCAAAATTAATGGTTTCCTTTGAAAAGAAAACCCTCCATTAGCTATCATAACCCCAACCATCTGTTGAAGTGAACTTAAACATTATGTGCAATTGTCATTGCTCATATTAAGCACCTACCTCCCTTCTTAGTGGTCCCACATGTGTGATGTGTACGAATGAGTCATATGGTACCTGTGCTACATGTTTAAAGTTTGAATTTTACTCATATTGTTGGAAAAAGACCCAAAAAGACCTTTGATTTTTGAGTATTATACTCTATAACATGCATCTCCTTGATCTTTTCATCTAATCTATGTCTGGTTTCTATTCTTTCAAACCATATATGCAATAAGTCATTAGTTTGAGAGAGGGAAGTTTTGAGTTACCATGAAATCCAACATTTATTTTAGTTTTTTTCCCTCAAATGTGAGAGTTTTGTCACCTAGGGTTTGATTTTTTGGAGTTTTAGTAGAGGGTTTGATGTTATAATTTATGTATAGATATATTGAAAGACTTAATGATCCTTTTTTTTTTCTTGTAGGTTTTGTAACAATTAAGAAGATAAAGGGCATGGTGTAAGAGAGAGGCAAAGATCCTTTGAGTACCAAGATTTGATTGCCTATGTATAGATATATTGAAAGACTTAATGATCCTTTTTTTTTTCTTGTAGGTTTTGTAACAATTAAGAAGATAAAGGGCATGGTGTAAGAGAGAGGCAAAGATCCTTTGAGTACCAAGATTTGATTGCCTAGTGGGCAATCCATCAAATCTTGGTAACATGCTTTCCTAAGTGATGAAATTCTGAGCCCTTGACATTGATGTAACAAGCCTGTGATCTATGTCACAAAGGATGAAGGAGGAGTATGCAATCATGGTAGGAAAGTGAAATTACAATGAAATTTTGATATGATTGAGATGTAGTTGGGGTATTTAGGGATGTTGTCATCATGCCTTAAGGATTGACAATATCTAAGGAATAACTAGATGTATAAATAGGACTATCACAAGTATGTGAGGAAGTGGAAGGTTGTCAAATAGTGAAGGAGATAATTCATAGCCTCTTAAACCAGGCCTCAAGATTATAGTGAAGTCACATAATAGAAACAAAGATTGTCATGACTTAGCTAAAATGTTGTCAATCTCCTATCACATATCTTAAGGTTGTCCTTAATCCCAAATCCAACTTTGAAATGTTAGATGGAAGGTCATGGCTCCAACTAAAATAATTGGTGTCAAAATGATAAGTCAGGGGACCATCATAGTGTTGATCTACTATTGTAGTGGGATCATGAGGATTCAAAGGTTGTCATATCATTTCTATCATCCAAATACTACCTAATGTTGTACTAACAATGATTTAGAATCTTTATTAGCAAATCAATGGACTGATATAGGAATAAAGGGCAGCCACCATATGATATAGGACTGTGACTGACAAAAATAAGCAAAGGCATTGCTAACATTATAAGTTAGGTAATCATTTATTATTAAAAAATGCTATTATAGAAACTACCTTAAAATTTTGCCTTGACTATTAATAGGGGTATCAAAGATCATCTTTCAACCATTAGGATTGTTATAACTTATATAATTATTGGTATATGGTAGATTACTATCATTATAGGGGGATGATAACAAGGACCATCATTATGCCTTGTTATAGCTTATGGACAATCATCCTAAGTATTGTTACAACCCAAAATGTCTATCACAACCCCAAAGGACTATCACAAATGTTATTAGGTCATCCAAACCATAGCTCCAATAGTCACCATCATATGAATATCATAATTAACATTGTAGAGGTTGGCATACCATGAGGCATAGGTAACAACCATAGGAGGTTTAAAAGCAACACTAGCAACATTAAATTATTGTCATAGTACACCTAGGATAGCTAGGTATGCATCCATAGAGTTATTACTATAAAATTGTCTCATTAATCTTGTGACCAGGTTAAGTCACTATCATAGTAACAATGTATTTAGTCATCAACCAACATGTTGTCTTTGCATTTCAATGAGATCAATTCTTGAAAAATGGCAATCTAGATGTTAAAGAGACAAGTTGATACCTTACCCAAGTTGTCATGTTCTTGAAACCTTGTCACTATAAAGAGGATATATCTAGAGAGTAATGTCACAAGGACATAACCAAGGCATGCACTACCATGAGCCATAGGGACAGCTTACTACACCATCCAAAACTCCATTTGAACTAGCTACTATCAATAATTCACATTATTGGGGACTATCATGAAAAAAACACCATGCATAGGACTGTCATAGTCAAAGTGGAGAGGATTGTCTAGTCATTTTATGACTGTCATAATAGCTAGTGGGTTAGTTATCATGCTTCAACCTAAAATAGGTTAATGAGAACATAGAAATGAAAATCACAATACCATAAGATGCCAATATAGTCCCAATATCATGTCATGATAGTAAGAGAAGAGTTGTTTGGTTTTTCCAAAGCCATATCACTTGCATAAGGATTGTCACCAACCACGTGTAAGGTCGTGAAAGAGTGAGTCATTATTGAGCTAATCATAAGAGAAGCATGAAGTCAAAATGCTATCATGGAAACAAGATATAGTTACTTATTATAAGGACAATCCAAATTTGGTGAGGTTGCTACAAGCAACCAAATTTGGCATTCCATTAGATAGTGATATCAACTTCTAAGAAAAATACATCATTTTGCACTAATAGGCACTAAATTAGGTGCACTTTGCACTGTCTTTTGTGCCCCAAACATATTACATTTAAGCCTAAAAGTCAGCGCTAAATTCGGTGATAACTGCACCGACTATAGCGTCAACTAATGAATTAAAAAAAATTAAAAAATTCCTGCCTACACATACCCCAAAACAAAAAAAACACAAAACAAAACTTTATTGATTTTTGGTGTTCAATTTGGGTTTGGAGATCGAGCGTTTGGCATGTAGAGATTGAGCGTTTGGATTTTTTGTGTTCACCCTTATTTTGGGCAGATCCTTGGCAATAGCGGGACCTATATTCCAACCCCAATTTCCTTTCCATTCCTAAAGAGCATACTCACTTTCTTACATCTCAAAAGTCCTGGGTTCGAGCCATGATAACCTTTGCTTCTAGATATCTCAGCCTTTCAATTCATGCCGCTCTTCTTCTATTCATGTCAGGTAAGGGCATCGCCTCTCTTTCATCTACTCTTTTTTTCCTGTCAGATGTCGGATTCGTTTGGACAAATGCGGGTCTTGTAATATTCATAGGGAATATATTGAAGATAATTCCAAGCAAGGCTTTTCATAATAGATGACAAATTTCCACATTCCATAATATTATAAATGTGTGCTTCAGGATTAAATTGTGTGAATTAGATATCTCAGCCTTTGCTTAAAGGAAATTGTTGTCTATCTTGATATGGATGAAATCACATTTTGCCACTAGTGGATAAAATTTCTCTCTGGCTTTATTTCAATTGATGTATAAGCTTACTTTCTTGCAACAAACTTAAACAAGAAAATAGATTGATGATTTTCTCTACAAAGTAAAGGTCAAAAACCTTGAGGAATACAGAAAAACTGGACGAAAACTTTCATACCTGGCAGTGTGTACTTCACTTGCCTCCATAGACTAGATGAAAATAATTTCCCTAGGTCACCTCAAAATGTCAAGCAATAGAGGGAAGAGAGCAAAGGGAGCAGACTCTAGCCACAATGACGTAATTCATTGTCAATTTATAGATTTGTAAATGTTTCCATTGTTTCTTTGATTTTTAGTTTTTAGTTTTTTATTTCTAAATTTAAAAGAAAAAATTTATTTTATATATATAGGGACATGACACTGACAAAGATAAAGGGGCATTGGCTTCCATATTGGGGCTAGAGGCAGTGAACAAATTGGATGGTGTGGACTTGACAATGCTTTCCAGATACATAGAAAAAAGATCTGGTAAAACCCCTGAAACATTGCAACCAAATCAATAGTGTCAAAGGGAATCAATTGATTCCCCAACTAGTCCTGGATCGGGCAAAAGATCTAGGAGGAAATCAATAACAGTAACCTCTAAGAATGTGGAACATGGAGCAGAGGCTTCCAATGTCCCAGCCACTCCTGGGACACAGACTTCTTCGACCACCATGTCATGTTTTGCATCTTGCATTTGTACCTATGATACCAAGATAGAATACAAGGTGGTTTCAAAGGAAGTCCGAATGATAGATGTTGGAAAAACGTTTGTGAATAGGTTGAAGGAATCATGCCTTCAATGGTTCAAAGACTATCTACATTTTCCATTCTCAGAGATACCCATGCACCAGCAAAAAGCAGTTATCCATGACATGGAGACTGAATTTGGCATAGGTTGGTCTGTAAAGAAGATAAAGCTACAAATGTCTCAAAACTACAAGAGATTTCGGTGCAACCAAAAAAAGAAGATAAAAAAACTCCCTCCCGAGCTAAGGCTCAAAAAAAGGCCAATTGATGTAATTGTGAAAGTATGGAAAGAGCTTGTAAAAGCATATGAGAAGTCCGATGCACAGAGGAAGTCCGATGAGGAGAGTACGCAGATATTTGAATTTGCTCATAAGATTATATCAAATTTATTAAACAATTTTTAAATTTTATTTGTGCATAGTTAAATTGAATTAGTATATGTTTTAGGACAAGGCCTCCAAGGCTAGGCTTGACAAACTTCGTGCCACGCATCACAGTGGCCAGAAAAGTTTACAGGCCTTGATCTGTACATTTGTAAGTATATTTAATATGTTAAATGATATATTTTTTTATTTCCTAGGAAAAAGTAAATGATTGCATATCAATTAGTTTAACTAGTCCATGTGCCATGTTTTGACAGGAGGAGAAATATGGCCGGCATCCAACGCAATTTGAAAAGGATATGTTACAAAGCAAAAAGTGGATTGATTTTGTAATCTGGATGGAGAACAAGGTATCAATAGTTGACTTTTAATAACTTAGTTGGATATTGTTTTTTTTTGGTAAGCACTACCAGATATGGAGGTAGCTCCCTATATTAAAATATTAGAAAAAAAGTTACATAGAAAGCTAAGGCATTACATCTAGTGATATATATAACCTATGCCTTTAGCAATAGCCACCATCCTAATATTACATTTTCATCAATCAGACCCGAGTTGGCTTCCAAGAATTTCAAGAACTCTCCTATGTTATTTTCTTTCTCCATGCCCTTTTTGTAGAGGGCCTAGGCTTTGTGCAGCTTCACCTTCTTCTTCTCCTCATTCAGGTTGTGGGTGGCAAGAGCAAATCCCTATTCAAGCTCCACTGCCACACCATCCATGGTAGTCCTGACGATGTCCATCAGATCTTCCCTCACCAATCTCATTGTAGTTCTTAGCCCCCAAAGCCTTCCTCCCACAACCTATACATAGTTCTGGAAAAAATGTTCCAGCACTTGTTCGTCATGTGTGTGCCCTCCTGACCAGAAACTAGCCTCGATCACTTTCAAGATGGCCACTTTTTCTTCATCAGAGGCTTTGTTGAACATGTAAGTAATCTGTTGCCCTTCGGTTTCATCTTCCTTGTAGCGGCACTCCACTCTGAAATGTTGAGGCATCACTTTGTTTGGACCTACTTTCCTGAGAACAAACAACATAATCTACTTTAATATCATCTTAGCTTAAAAAGAAGCCTGTGGGCAAGTTCTCCCCTGACCTCCAATCCCGAGGATGACCATTCCATGCACGAGATTTTGCCACCTATGGGAAGGTGGTGCATTCGCATCTCACCGGACCACCTCCATTTGCAGGTTCATTCTTAGAGTTTGCCATCGTATCCTGCTTGAGGATTCTCCTACTCCTACGGTGGCCTTGTGTTTTATAGAAGCCTTGAGAGGCTTCATCAAAGCCTACAAATCCCAAGGCTAGCAAATGAGTGGACGAACTATGTCGAGCCTGTAATTGATTTACACTTTAGCAGTACTTCTGCGCTCATTCCGCTCGCCTCCATTTGGACTCACTTCCATCCTTGCCTCCTTACACTAAATCCCAGGTAAAGATTTTTTGATTTCCTCTTGCCTTCAAGAGATTGATGTGTGACAAACCTTGCACTAGTAATTGATAGGAACATCCTTTCACTTTTGTAGTAGTGGACAATTTCATGAGTCTCATGACATATGGTGCAATTAGGTATGTGTTGAGCAAGAGGGAATTATGTGGCATTAGTAGCTTGAGCTCCCACCACTAGATTGTTTGTAGTTGTATGCCCCTTATTGTGGCACTTTGTTCATCATAAACATAAAGGATAGAGGAATTTTGTCAGATGTTGTAGTTGTAACTTCCCTGTTAGAATGTATGCAAAATGTGGAAGCATAGACAAGGCACGTGAACTATTTGACAAAATGCCTCAAAGAAATGTGGTCTCATGGACTGCAATGATTGCAGGATATGCACAAAATATGGAATCATAGACAAAAAGTGTGAACTATTTGACAGAATTCCTCAAAGAGATGTCATCTCATGGAATGCAATGATTACAGGATATGCACAAAATAGATTTTGCAAGGACGCTCTCAAAATCTTTGAATTAATTAAGCACTCTAGAACATATCCTAACATTGTAAGCTTTGCTTGTATTCTAGGTGCATGCAGCCATGCAGGTTTAGTGGATGAGAGTTGTACATACTTCAATCACATTTGTAACCCTTATTGCATTACACCTACAGTTGATCATTATGTGTGCATGGTTTACCTCCTTTCCCATGCTGGCTATCTTGAAGACACCCTAAACTTTATCTTTCTTTCTAAATCCCCAAATTTGCCCTATTCCTGCTCACATTGAAGACCTGTGAATGAGAATAGGGCTAACATTTTTTTCTTTCTAAAATCAGCCAGATAAAGCCATATTGCTAACTTCATTTTTTTTTCAAACAAAATAGACCTTTATCTTAAGTTACTCATGAACCTTAAGATAAATAATTATTGAAAAAAAATTGTGCATTCCTTAATGACATGTAAGAGAATTTAATCAACTGCTACTTAAAAACTATTTAATGTTTCTGTCTAATGTAGGTTATTAGATTAATAGTGAAAAAGAACATACATGGACCAAGCAATTTGTGGCAATTAAGGTTATGTAATAGAATTTATAGTTGATAGTTAAATTGTATAACAAAATTTTTTATGATCTTTACTAATGTTTATTAGAATTGTTGCATGTTTTACATCATTGGAATGACATATTAGCTGTAACTTTTTTGAAATCTTATTATGGTATGTGCACTTTGATATGATGTAATATGCTTATGGTTTCATTTCATATGTTGTAATATTAGATATATAACAGCAAAATAAATTATTGCATGAAATAAATAATAACTTTTCATTTTAAATGTTTTTTTTTGTAGAACACGGGTCTTCCAAAAGATCAAGATGATCCTCATGATAGAGATCCAGATTATGTTGGTTCTGGTATAGATCACATGGCAGAGGATGATGATGACATAGATACAGAAGACACTGAGGCTGATGACGATGATGATCATGATCATGATGATCATGATCATGATGATCATGATCATGATGATCATCACAATGGTGATGATGATGATGAGGCAGTTGATGGTAGTAGCCAGTGACATTCATGATCATATAGACTGCATCATGGATCATTGTTGATATATCGTTATGATGCCTCTTTTCATGGTTACTATCATACGTATCATTTTCACAGCCTGCAGTACCATATTAATGAGTTCTATCATAAATTTATGTATCATTTTGACTTATATCATTTGGACATGTATCATCTTGGCTTGTCTCATTTTGAGTTACATAATTTATCATTTTTACTTATATCATTTGTACATGTATCATTTTGACTTATGTCGACTGTTGGATATTTATCATTTTGACATGTTATTGATCTACTGGCATATTTGACTTTCATTTGTTTTAGTTATATATGATGATGATCTTATCAGGTTTGACTTGTCAATTTATATATATTGAAAGTGGTCGATGATTTTTGGATGGATATTTATTATGTATGATGATTTTAATTTACTGCTCAGGATGGATGTTGTCAAATTCAATTAAATTATAGATATTTGACTCACTTGTTTTAATTATAGATGATGATCATGTTATAATAATTATCTTGTTATTTAATCATATGAGTTAAATAATTAAATTACTTACTCTATAATCATATGAGTTATTTAGGAGGCATGATATATTTAACTAATTAAATTGAAATAAAACATATTAAATTAATAAATGTAAGCCAAACAAGAAGCATTTTTAGAAGCAAAAAAGGAAGCAACAATGGAAGCCAAACTAGAAGCAAACCAGAAGCAATCTTGGAAGCAAAACTTGGCGTTATCTAGGAAGCAAAAATAAAAGCAATTCAGATAGCAAACAAAGAAGTAATAATGGAAGCAATTTTAGAAGCAACAAAAGATGCAATAATAGAAGCCATATTAGAAGCAACAAATGACACAAAAATGGAAGCAAAATTGGAAGCAACAAGTGATGTTATATTGGAAGCAAAACCGGAAGTAAAATTGGAAGCAAAACTAGAAGCAAAACTAGAAGCAAAACTGGAAGCAAAATTGGAAGCAAAACTGGAAGTAAAAATGGAAGCAAAATCAAAAGCAAAATTGGAAGCAAAACTAGAAGCAAAATTGGAAGAAAAATCAGAAGCAAAATTGGAAGAAAAATCGGAAGCAAACCTGGAAGTAAAACTGGAAGAAAAATTGGAAGCAAAAGTGGAAGCAAAACCGGAAGCAAAATTGGAAGCAAAACTGGAAGCAAAACCGGAAGCAAGCCTGGAAGCAAAATTGAAAGCAAAATTGGAAGCAAATCTAGAAGTAAAACTGGAAGCAAAATCGAAAGCAAAAGTGGAAGCAATATTGGAAGCAAAACCAGAAGCAAACTTGGAAGCAAAACTGGAAGCAAACTTGGAAACAAACCTGAAAGCAATACAAGAAGCAAAACCAGAAGCAAAATCGGAAGCCAAACTAGAAGCAACAAAATCTGGTGCTAAATCTGGCGCTAAACCTGGCACTAAAATATGGTGCTAAACCAAGCGCTAAATCCAATGCTAAATCTGGCACCAAAGTAAAATGCAGTTTGGCGCCGAGTTTTGCACCGGCAAAAGTGTCCAATTCATGAACTCAAATGCACTAAATTCTGGCGCTATTTTAGGTGCTAATTGTCTCTTTTGTTGTAGTGATCACCTGCCCAATCTGAGTCGGTGAAGCCTACTATCTGTGAATCTCTTAGTGTGTACTAAATGCCAAAATGTGTCAATGCGCTTGGTTTCCTTCCAATGACTCTCATGAGGGTCATGTGAAAAATCTGATACAAGCCCAACAACAAAGGTTATATCAGGGCGAATATGTGTCAAATAGGAAAGACTACCAACTAACTATCTGTACAAAGATGCTTCAACACAAGGTGTTGTGCAAGTGGTAGTCAAAACAACACCCTGGACTGAAATGGTGTAGGAGTTGGCTTGCAATCAGCCATGCTAAAATAATGAAGCATATCAATGGTATACTTCTTCTAGCATATGGAGATTGATGCAGGAGCATCCAGGGTGTAAGAGCAATCTTGCATCAACCAAAAAAAAATGTTGTTTCTTTTCAATAAGGACTAAATTTGGCAGGGTTACTATTTTTAGTAAGTTTGCATTTGTGCACGGTTAAAAAAAAAATCTTACACGGACCTCCAAAATGGTGAATTGAAGCTAATGGTGAATAAATCACTTCAATATCATTTGTCATTTGTGAGATATTAAAATTTCAAATTCCAAAAATCCTATTGAAATATTTAAAGTCAAATTTGAGGCACTTAGAGGCTCCTGATGGGCCCAAAATTTGGTGGGAAACCCAAGCAGTCTACCTTTAGGTACTACTTGTGCACAACCATCTTTTCGAGAGCTTTTTGAAAAGGTATTATAATTGAGAATCCAATGGTCGGATCAAAAGTTATGGCCCCGCGAAGTTGACCTGTTTTGGGGGAGATGTAAATTTCAAAATTAAGCTGATGGCCACCAAAAGGGCTATATATGACCATTTTTAGGAACCCTTGGGGTAGTAGAGTTAAGGGGGAAGGTGTAGAGTCAAGAAAAGGTAGAAAAATAGAAACCCTAGTTGATTTGGGGTTACAAAAGGCTGAAGATTTTGTTAGTGTAGGTTTTTTATTTTCCTTAGGGATATTTCTTTTTCCTACACATTATTAAGCTTGCTTAGGTTTATTTTATGTGGTTAATATGAGGACACATGGTGAAATACATCAGCTACATGTGTAACTCTCTCCCACACATGGGTAGTTGAGTTACACATCCTTTTTTGGCTTTTTGTGCCACCTCTCATAACCACTATTATGTCCTTACCTAAGTAAGTTATGGGCTAGTTAGAGTTCTCACACTCTTTTGGCTTTATATGCCACCTCTTATAACTCCTTTTTTGTTTTCATGTAAGGAGGTTATGCCACATGTTTTGGCATTTACCAAGTAGGTAAAACCTCCCACCTTTTATAGGATATGGGAGTTAATGCACCTCTTGGATGTATATGCCCCATTTTTGCTATATATACAACACTCTCCTCTCACCTTCACTAGCTCGAATATCAGTTCAGTGATAGCTCGGTGAGAGTATTGAGAGTCTTCTCAAAATTCTCTTTCTTTGTCTCTATTTTTCTCTCATTTCAGATATCTCTTCATTCTACTATTTTGATCTTCGATCATCTGTCGAGTGGAGGTGCATATGATCTACAACTGACATTAGATGTTGGCTCGGTTCTCGCTTCTCAAAGAATCTAATAGATTCCAAAGTCTTGAGAGAGGGAGCTGTAATGTGTTGCATGCTGTAGGGGATTCATCCTCTAATTGTATTTGAGCTTCTATAATGTAATGTTTTGCCCATATTAATAAAATATCATTCTACTTTCTATGTACAATTTTTGTTATTGTGTGTTTTATGATTTACCCCTTCATCAGAGATCCCCTCAGTAGACTGAAGAACCTGAAGACCAAGAAAACAGTGCAGAAGCCCAAGATTTGTCACCATCAAAGACTATCAAATATCTTGAAGCATGGGCAAGGAACTACTAGTTAGAAGCATATCATCTACATACAAGAATAGAATCAAAAGGTCATCGCCATGTCTTTGAATATAGACAATGTGATCCAAGTGGCAATATGTGAAACTAGATGCAAGAAAGAAGCTATCAATCTTATCATACCAAGCCCAAGGGGCTTGTTTGAGACCATATAAATAATGTCAAAGCCTACATACAAGTGAAGAGTCCACAATTCTTGGAGGCTTCTCTATGTAGATCTCCTCATGAAGATCATCGTGTAGGAAGGTACTCTTCACATCCATCTGAAATACCTACCAACTTTGAGATGCAACAATAGAAAGAACAAGGTGAACATAATCCATCTTGGCTACAGGGGCATAGGTCTCGGAGTAATCAATACCCTTAACCTGTGAAAAACCCTTAGCAACAAGATGTGCCTTGTATCTTTCAATAGAACCATCAGTTGCATACTTGGTGTGGTACACCCACTTGCACCAAACCATCTTTCTTCCCATAGGAAGAGGTACTAAATCCCATGTATTATTCTTCATCAAAGAAGAATACTCCTCTGTCATAGCTGAATCCCACTTTGAAACACCTGAAGCCTTTGAAAAACTCTGCAGATCTAGAGATATGGCATGACTTAGAAGACTAGAGCCAGAAGCCTATGACCGAGTGTGGTGAGAAGTCATAGGATCACCGGCTAAAGATCCAATCTCTTGAATAGTACTGTGTGTCCATTAAGGCAAAACACAAGTGGGCAAATGTGGAAGTGGTGGTGGAGGTGGTGGAGATGGTGGATTAGGACCAACACCTAAAGGATCCTCAAGTGCTAAGGTATCCTCATGAGATGAAGAGGGAAGAGTAGGTAGTGAGGAAGAAGAAGTGGATGGAGGATCCATGTGTGTGAAAGAATCATGAAACTGGACATCTCTTTGAAAAAAGACATCTTGAGTAATAGGATCAAACAATCTATAGGCTTTCACATCCTCACAATAGCCAGCAAAGATGAATGGTTGACTCTTCTTCTCCATTTCCTTACGCCGACCATCCGGTATGAATACCCAAGCTTCACTACCAAATACCCTAAAAAACAAAACATTAGGATTGATATTTGACCAAGCCTCCTCTGGAGTGATATTCTAAATTGCCTTGTGGGGAGTGCAGTTCTGAATATAGTTGGCACAATTGATTGCTTCAACCTAAAAAGTTGGGGCTATAGACCGAGACTGAAGCATGCAATTTTCCATTTCCTTGCATTTTTTGTTCTTTCATTCAGCAACACCATTCTACTGAGGAGTGCAGGGAATTGAATACTGATGATGAATACCATGGTCAGTACAATAGTCCTGAAAAGTGTAAGGACCCAACTCATTATTAACAAAATAATACTAACTTTGAATTTGAAAAATGTCGAGGGAAGAAAAATTTTGATCGATAGATGCAGGAATGCAGATTCATAAAAATTTATTATTAACTCTAAGAAGTGCTCAATACAAATGTTATGGAGCTTGGACAACTAGAACTTAGTTTCTAAAGTCATCAAGACCTGAAAAAATCACCAATCTTAATTTGGTGAAGAGAGAAGGGACATTACACAAGATAACATATAAGAACAACTGATCAACACATACCTTAAGTCTTTCATCGCACCCTATATTCATCTCTAGCAACTTGCTTTTTCTCCAGCGACTTGTATTCTTATCATCTACACAAAACTTAGCTAGACAATCTTAGGTTAATTAGGTTCAGTATCATTATACAAAAAGTTAAGGTCGCAATATTTATAGAAGCTAAGAATTGAATACCTCACCACTCCTTTGCACCTGAGTACTGGAGACTTCATGTTATCTGATTTAATCTTTTCTGTTTTAGAGATTATGATGTTGATTATAAAAGAACACCCTATATCCTGGGTACCTGAGTACTGGGGGCATCCTTTGCCTTCCAAACTGCCTACATACCCTGTATCCACAGGATCAAGGTACACATAGGATGCGACTGACGCGGGGATTTGTGAATATGTAGTTTTGTCTTGCACTATGTTTGATACAATTGTGAGCGGGTATGCAACCCTTTCTAGGGTTTATCCTTCACCAGACAGTTCTTCATCGACTGCCACACACTCAGGTGAAATAGAGATGGAAACCTAAGGAATCAACTATATGCAAACATCTAGAAGGCATGTTTGATGTGAGGTTTAGCCTATCAACCATGATCAAGATATAAGATCAACATCAATCGACACTATCTGACTAACTATATACAATCCATCACTATGGTACTAGGACTAACTAATTAGAGCCCTTAGATAAGGGATCGATAACCTAAACCAACTATTGGTGTCAAAACTAATACTTGCATTGTTTGACTATAATTATAAATCAAGAATGCTCTTTCTTACGAGAGCCTAGTCTTCCATAAGTCTTAAATTTCTATAAATTTACAAGTATGGGTTCAAAGTGAGGATTAGACTCACTTCTTAGAAAGTAAATTATTGATTAATATCAATTTAAGACTCACAACAACACTTATGATATAAACAAAACTAAACCAAGATATTACACTAGATTATATGCTAACTCAACAAGTGATAAGCTATGTAGCTCAACTCATATTCTCTTAGGTAATTCCTTAATATATATAAAGTTTACAATTAAGCAAATCTTTCTCTCTTCACTCTCTCAATGCTTTTCTTATAGAGACTAGTAAATATTTTCACAATGCTTCTAACATTGATCTGAATAGATTAAGGAGATTAAAATTCCCACTACCATATTCCTCAACACAACACACTTACACGACCAAAGTACTACAACCTCGTCATAGAGAGAACTTAGAAGATACAGTCATGCATTCATACATGATCCAAGGAATAATTACATGTTATCACTTTGAGTTCTACAATACACTATCTTTGAAAACCTTAATCAAAATAAAAAAATCCCAAGTTTCACTATAATTTATAATTAACAAAAGATTTATAAAACAAGGGTGACTTTCCCAATGATGTCACCACTCAATAATAAATGATACGTTCAAACTAGGCAACATCGAGCCAAGCTAGGCGTGTTACTAAAATAACAAATTCTTATAATAATATCAACTTCCTATATCCTATTCAAAAGTAATTACGACATCGAATAATATAATAAATTAAGCTTTTTCTCTTACTATCTGCTATCTAAATCCTACTCTATTAAGAATGATACTTAAATTAAATAAACCGAATCCATATAAAAGAATGATACTCTATAAGGAATGATACTTAAACTAAGATACTGGTCATATGTAAGCAACCAAGAATAGAACACCGTTCAATCATAAGATGAGTAACATAAGAGCACAGATATGAAGGGTTCGATGCCTCAGTCAAAACTTCTAAACATAATACAACTAAATTTACTTACTGTTTGTTTACTTAAGATGCCACAGATACAATGCAATTCATGTTTTAGATAAACCTTTTTGGTGAAGCCAATGTTTGTGTTATTTTAGGTAAGTTCAGAGATGCAATGGAGACCATACATCAATGTTCTTGAAAGTAAGTAGCATTTAAATGTAGGTAGAAAAAGCCTCCTTTGCGGAGTACTCAAATTCCAAGAACTACCTTCTTTGATCTTCTTCATATAGCTGGGCATATACTAAAAAAATCATTTGGAGATTCTTTATTGTGGCATTTCAATTAGCACAGACTTCATCAATAAGGGATGATAGACTCAACTTCTTTGGTAAAGTCTAATGCCACTATTACGATCCAATTCTAGTTGGTTGCAACATTAAAAACCCTAGGTAGACACCCAAGGAAATCGACAAAGTTTATGGTCCCATTCCCTCCCTTTCGGTTTGGGGTAGCCCTGGGATAGCTTCGGGAGGTGGTTCTGTCCCTGGCATACTGGATAGACTGCTAGACCTCTCTAATCACGTGACTTTTGATAAGGCCCTAGATTCCTCTAGCCACGTGCAATAGGACAAGGCATCGGGATCCAAGGCCTAGAAAAATGCCCTCTTGGGGGAAGATCTTGAGTGCCCGTGGGCTTTCCCTAAACTTTGTGAATCCATGGATGGTTCGGCGATTAAGCTCCCAGACATTACCATGGAAAGAATTGTCTCTGCTATGGAGAATGCTTTGGTGAGAAAGTTTTTTTCTTTCAAACCCAATATTGATCTAGTTAGGAAATGGGTGGCTGCCAAATGGAAAGTGAAAGGAACCATGACCATTAGTGTTATGGTTGGAGGGACGTTTCTCTTCAAATTCATAGCTAGAGATGACATTTTCTCTATCTTAGCAGGGGGTTTGGATGTATGGAAAACATAGTCTTTCTCTTTGCAAATGGAAACCGGGCTTTGATGTTGCTGCTGATCTCAATAGAACTACTCCTGTTTGGGTCAGATTGGGACGAGGAGATTTTCATATGGATAGCCAACTCATTTGGCCACTTCATCATGCTTGACAGTACTACCAAGAAAAAATCTAGGTTAGTATTTCTAGATTCTGTGTTAGTTTGATATTAACAAAGTTCTTCCTACAAACATTACTCTAGAATCCAAGTTTGGTCAATGGGTCCAACCCATTATTTATGAAAACTCTATCACCTTCTATCAAAACTGCAACAAGAAAGGTCATTTGGTTTCTTAGTGCAAAGCCAAAAAAGTTCCTTTGGACCCAGAGAATCAAGCCATTGGGTTGAGGACAAGTACCCCTTTAAAGAAGATCTATTGAACATCATCAGTTCCCCTCAAAAAGGAAAAGATGAGGCTGGTTTGGTTGGAAAAATGAGTACCCTCTCCCAGGAGACACCAAATGACATGGGCCCCCCTAGTCTTGAAGTTTTAGTGACTGGCCTCTCCCATACGCTCTTTGATCTCCCCAAGGAGGGGGATTCAACTCTCTCATAGGATTGTGGTTTGGAAGAGGGTGAATTTCACCAAGGGGATATCTATTAGGGTTCAGGCAGATCTAAGCAATAAATACTAACAATTATATGCAGATTAAATAAACCAAATATAACAATGGAGATTAACACAAAAGAGATCAACACATAAATTTAACTTGGTTCACCCAATATGGGCTACATCCACAAAAACTCAGCCATCTAATGATTTTATTATCCAGTGAAAAACATATTACAATCTCATGAATTCCACACATGCAACATCCATCCCAACCGCTTATAACAAGCTTTTTGGAAGCTTCTTGAATTAGGGTTTTACAATGTCATTTTTTCTTTTGTTGGTTAACAAAAATTAACAACCGACTCTGAACCCTGGCAAGGATACGTTACGTGTGTATAGTACTTGCATGATCAGTCACCACATACCAACAATCTCCCACTTGGAGACTGACTAGGTTCCACACCAAACAATCTCCCACTTGGAGACTGATCCTGGACGACACCACTACACTTACAGCTCCCACTAGATTACAGGCCTGGCTGGTTTCTTATATCCACCATTATCAATCATGAAGGTCAACGAAAACTGATGATGAAATCAGTTTCTCCCATGTAACCGCCTTTGTTAACATATCTACAGGACTCTCACTTGTGTGAATTTTCTCTAGCTTCAACTATCCATCCTCCAAAACTAACTGGATGAAGTGGTATCTGAGCTGTATGTGCTTAGTTTTTGAATGCAAAGTTGAATTCTTAGTAATATGAATGGTACTCTGGCTATCAGTGTACAAAGGGCTATCTTCTTTTTGTTGCCCCAATTCCTCCAGAAAATATTGTAACCAAATCATCTCCTTGCTAGCTTCCGTAGCAGCAACATACTCAACTTCAGTGGTTGAAAGTGCAACAACCTTTTGCAGCCTTGAAATCCAACTGACTGCAATACCTCCTACAATAAAAACATACCCTATAGTACTCCTCCTACTATCAATATCACCCACCAGATCAGAGTCAACATTTTAGATCAGGATTTGTTCCTCCAAAACATAGTTTCTTTGAAGTAGTACCTCTCAAATATCAGAGATTCCATTTTACTGCATTCCAATGTTCCATTCCCAGATTGTTCATATACCTGCTCACAACTCCCATTGCATGTACAATATCTGGCCTTGTGCATACCATTGCATACATCAAGCTGCCAACTATTGATGCATATGGTATCTTAGACATTTTTTCTTCCTCCTCTTGTGTCTTTGGACACATCTCCTTAGTCAACTTAAAATGACTAGGCAAAGGTGTACTAACTGTTTTTGCATTCTACATGTTAAACATTTTCAACACCTTCTCTACATACTCACTTTGAGACAAAAATAATTTTATGTTTGTCTTGTCCTGTGTAATCCTCATACCAAGGATTTGTTTTGCTACACCCAAATCCTTCATAGCAAATGAATTTACTAATTTCTACTTAAGTTCATTAATATGTTGCATGTTAGACCCGGTAACAAGCATGTCATCAACATAAAGCAACAGGATAATATAGCTGCCATTACCCAATTTATTAAAATAAACACAATACTCAGAATGACATCTTTTGTAACCTTGTTCAGCCATAAAACTATCAAATTTTAAATACCATTGCTGAGGTGCTTGCTTCAAGCCATACAAACTCTTCTTTAACCTGCACACAAATTCCTCCTTACCCTTGACCTCATATCCCTGTGGTTGCTGCATGTATATTTCCTCTTCCAAATTCCCATGGAGAAATTTTTTTTCACATCTAGCTGTTCAAGATGCAAGTCTTCCGTAGCCACAAGACTTAGAATAGTTCTAATAGAGGTCATGTTTACAACCGGAGAAAATATTTCATCAAAATCTATACCTTTTTCTGTACAAAACCTTTTACCACGAGTCTGGCCTTATATCTTTTCTTGCCTCCATCTTCTTCCTTAACCTGTAAAACCATTTATTTGGCAATGTTCTTTTACCTACAGGCAAATGGACTAAGTCCCAAGTTTGATTCTATAGCAAGGAATTCATTTCCTCTTTCATGCCTAGCTCCCACTATTTTTTGGTATCTACCTACATTGCTTCTTCATAACATTTAGGTTTACCAAAATCAGTTAATAATATAGAATATAATGATGGAGAAAATCTTTTTGGAGGTCTAGTTATCCTTGTAGAACGTCTAACACTTGCAGGAGTCTGTGGGATAACTTGTTGTTGCTAAACATCAGGTACCACTGGCATTTTATTTTTTGGAATCTCATCCAGCACCAGATATTCCTTTTTGGCCTGTTCATGCTTCTTTTCCTGCAGTTGATCCTTATACATGACCTTCTCATTGAATATAACATCTCTACTTCTAATGATTTTATGATTTTCATAATCCTATAACCGATAACCAAACTCATCTACTCCATATCCAATGAAGGTACATTTTTTAGACTTGGCCTCAAGCTTGGTTCTATTTTCAATATCAACATGGAAAAAAGCTTTACAACCAAAGGTTTTCAGAAATGAATAGTTTACCTTTTTGTCTGTCCATGCCTCCTCTGGAATGCCACCATCCAAAGGATTTGAAGGTCCCCTATTTATTACATAAACAGCGGTATGTACAGCATCTACCCAAAAGTGTAAGGGTAGTCCAACATGCAATCTCATGCTCCTTGTACGCTCCATAATGGTCATGTTCATCCTTTTAGACATACCATTTTTTGCCTACGGATTCCATTATATGAATAGTAATTTTTAATTTCTCTGCTGCAATGCTCGCCTCCATTATTAGATCTGAGACACTTCAACTTTTTCCTTGTCTCATTCTCAACCAAAGCTTTCCACTTTTTAAAAGTTTCAAATACTTCTGATTTTTGTTGTAGGAAATACACCCATGTTTTCCTAGTTGCATCATCAATAAAAGTAACATAATAGAAAGAGCCACCAAGAGAAGATACCTGGGCTGGTTCCCATACATTTGAATGCACAAGCTTTAATTTCTCACTCTTCTTCTCTTTCCCAACTTTGAGAAATCAGACTCTTTTCTATTTTCCATAAACACAATTTTCATAGAACTCCAAGTCAATCTTCTTTAGACCTAGTAGCAACTTTCTGGAGTGAAGGATCTTCACCCTTTCTCACTCATGTGCCCAAGTCTATGGTGCCACAATTTTGTTTCTGTCCCTATAGCAAGTGCTATAACTATCTTAGTAGCAACTGTTTCTGTAGAAGCTAAGGTAGAATAAGTATTACCAGTACACAAATATAACGTGCCTACCTTTTCACCTTTAGCAACTACTAATGCACCTTTAGTGACCTTCCAGACTTTGTTTGAAAAGGTAACTATGCAGCCCTCACTACCCAGTTGTCCTATAGAGATTAAAATCCTTCTCAAATTTGGAACATGCCTTACCTCCTATAGAAAGCATTCATTTCCATTCCGCAACTTGATTTTTTATCTTTCCTTTTCCAACAATCTGACAGGGTTCATCATCACCCAAATATACCTATCCAAAATCACATTAAACATAATCTACAAAATATTTCCTATGGGGTGGCATGAAATGAAGCCCCTAAATCTATTACCCAAGAATCATTAGCATTATCTAAACACAGAATTAAAGTATCTGGTAATTTATTACTTACAACATTAGCTTCCTTACTGTCATCATGGTGTCTGTCTCCTTGTTTTCCCTTTCAAGACCAACAATCCTTCTTCAAGTGTCCTAGCTTTCCACAGTGCCAGCAATCCATTCTTCCTCTGGATTTAGATCTACCTTTCTTTGACTTGCCTTGTGACTTCCCATGATTTGTAGGGATTTTTCTGCTCTCCTTTGTTCTTCTCCTGTTCTGTATAGTCAAAGCATTACCTGATGTTGAACTCTCACCTGTGTTTTTTTGTCGCATTTCCTCACTAAGAATAACACCAACAACATCATCAAATTTCAAAGTATTTGAACCAGAGACAGAGTTACTTACAGCTATTACCAAGCTATTCTAGATTTCTGGCAAAGAACATAAAACCAAGAGAGTCCTCACCTCTTCATCAAATTTCACTTTTACAGGAGTTAACTGACTGGTAATCATATTAAACTCATTTAAATGATCTTACACAGATCCACCTTCAATCATTTTTAGATTAAACAAACACTTCATGAGAACTACCTTATTAGAGGCTGAGGGTTTTTCATACAATTTAGCCAAAGCTTTCATTAGTTCATTTGTTGTCTTTGCTTCTATTATATTGAATGCCACAGATGGTGCCAAGCACAACCGAATGGTTCCCAGTGCCTTTCTGTCCAAAAGTCCCCAATCCTCATCAGTCACTGCTATCAATTTCTTGGCTTTTTCTTCCAACGGCCTCCATATATCCTTCTAATAAAGATAATCCTCCATCTACATTTTCCATAATTGATAGTTCTTCCCATTGAATTTATCTACCTTCAATTTACTCTCGTCCGCCATTGCTCCCACTTAACCATGAAACTCCCACTCAACCGTGAGACCTTCTTGCAAATGATAATCAAACACAACCCACTCTGATACCAGTTGTTAGGGTTCAATTAGATCTAAGCAATAAACACTAACAATTATACGCAGATTAAATAAACCAAATATAACAATGGAGATTAACACAAAAGAGATCAACACAAAAATTTAACATGGTTCATCCAATATGGGCTACATCCACAGAAACTCAACCATCCAATGATTTTATTATCCAGTAAAAAATAGATTACAATCTCACGAATTCCACACATGCAACATACATCCTAGCCACTTATAACAAGCGTTTTGGAAGCTTCTTGAATTAGGGTTTTACAATGTTATTTTTTCTTTTATCGATTAACAAAAATTAACAACCGATTTCGAACCCTGGCAAGGATACGTTACGTATGTACAATACTTGCATGATCAGTCGCTACATACCAACAATATCCTTAGCAAGGAAGTCCTTGAAGTGAATGAGGTGATGACTATGAACGTCATGGATGACAATTTAGTTTTCAAAAGAATTGGAAGCCCAAATAAAATGGAAGGCAACAATGGTGCGGTCCAGGGGGTTCCTTCCCCAAGTAGCAAAACTCTCAATCTAACCCCTAGGGCAAGCTCCAGTGTCACTGACTCTGAAGGTTGGACCATTGCTAGGAGAAAAGGCAAAGGTCATATTAAGAAGATCATTGATGTGGGGGTGGATACTAAAATGGGTAGGCCCTCACAGCGGGAGACTAGACAGAAAGCAATCAACAAGGATATTGCTATGGGAAGACAAAGGACCTTGGAGATCGGCTCCAAGAAGGCCCCAAACAAATGAGAATCCTCTCTTGGAACATTAGGGGGATTAACAACCCTCACAAATAGTTCTTAGTCAAGAGTTGTATCTATGATAATAAGGTTGACATTTTGCTGCTCCAGGAAGTCAAGATGAAGAGTGAAGGGTTCCAATCCATTACTATCAATATTTGGCCTAATGCTGATTACTTTATTTGTGATGCCTTTGGAGCCTCGGGGGGTATAGTCACTATGTGGAATAATAAGACTGTTAAAGGGAGCCTAATTGAAAAGAGTAAAAATTGTCTTGCTGTTAGAATTAAGTCTAACAGTAATTTGTGGAACCTTGTTAATATCTATGCTGCTAACTAAAGGATCCCCAGAAGAGAATTATGGGATCATCTATCCTCCCTTATTGTTAAAGACTGTACTAGCTACTGGATGTTGGTCGGGGACTTTAACACCCCCCTCTTCCCCTCAAAAAAATGCAGTTGTATTCTTGACTACACTGAAAACATGGTGGAACTGGATGAATTCCTAAACAAAGGTCTCATGGATCTTGACATTCAAGGACACTGATTTACATGATCTAACTAGAGAAAGGGAAGAAATTTGATTCAAGTTAGATTGGATAGGGTCTTGATCTCCTCGGGTTGGGATTTCATCAGCACTTCCACTTTGGAAGCCCTTCCAAGGGCTACTTCAAACCATAACCCCCTCTTGCTTTCTTGGAGAGATAAGGATATTAAAAGACCATACCCATTTAGGTTCGAAATCATGTGGACCCAGTATCCTGAATTTAGGGACAAGCTGGCCAGTTGGTGGAATGTTGTTGTTTAGGGTACCCCCATGTACAGGCTAGCTCAAAAACTATTCATGGTTAAGAATAAAGTTAAGGGGTGGAATAGGTACACCTTTGGCAATATTTTTGATAGTAAAAGGAGGATCTTTGCTAAACTAGATGCAATTCAAAAGTAGATGGAAGAAGGTGACACTTCGGAGGACACCGCTAAGGAAGAAGAATTATTGAGAAAGGAATTAAAAGGAATGCTCAAGAAAGAGGAAATCTACTGGAAGCAAAAATCGAGGGTGCAGTGACTTAGAGAGGGGGATAGGAATACATCCTTCTTTCACCAATCTACTATGAGACACACGAAAAGAAATAGCATTGCTAAACTCATGGATGATAAGGGTATATTGGTGGAGTAGGACCTTCAAGTGGGGCAAGTTGCTACTTACTTCCAAAACTTCTTGGCTGCCCAAGAGTCTAGGTTCAAACAGGAGCTTATTGACATCATTCCTACTTATTGCAATGAGGAAGATAATGCTTATCTTGGTAAACTGGTTTCTATGGAGGAGGTGTGCTTTTGTCTTTTCTCTATGGGTGCTTTTAAGGCCCTGGGGTTGGATGGCTTCCCTCCTACCTTTTTTCAAGAATATTGGGATATTGTGGGTAAAGGTGTCACTAAGGCAGCTTGGGACTTCTTTCAGATAGGTAAGCTACTAAAGCAAATCAATCACACCTTTACTGCCCTTGTTCTGAAAAAATCAAACCCTTTGTGCATGGGAGACTTCAGGCCCATCAATCTCTGTATAAACACTATCTACAAGATTTTCTCTAAGATCTTAGTTTCCAGACTTCAACCTATCCTTGACAGACTTATCAATAGTAGTCAAAAGGGGTTTGTGCCAATAGATAGATTATTGATGTGGCCATATCTACACATGAATTTATTCACTCCATGGAAAGAAACAAATTGCCTGGAATGGCTTTCAAGCTTGACATCTCAAAAGTGTATGATAGAGTGGCCTGGGCATTTCTTTTCAGAATATTAGAGCAGATGGGCTTCCAAGGAAAAATTTTGCAACTTACAAAAATGTGTGTCACCTCTGTTAGGTTCTCTATCCATTTTAATGGAGTCCCTAGGGGCTTCTTTAATACTAGAAGGGGCTTAAGTCAAGGGGACCCTTTGTCCCCCTACCTCTTCATTCTTATGGCTGAAGTCCTAAGTAGAAGTTTCCTCAATTTATTAAACTCTAAGGAGATAAAGGGCATTAAACCTGCTTCAATAGCTAACCCGACAGCAATTCAGTAATTTGTGGATGACACCATAATGTTCGGGTCTACCTCGGTGGTTGAGGCTAGGAAATGGAAACAAGTGTTACAGGATTATGCTACTTCAACTGGTTAGTGTATCAATTATGACAAAATCCAGGTGTACTTCTTCAATACTCCTATGGAGCTTCAACAAAAGATTATGGGGATCCTTGGTTGCTCAAGTGGTGTGCTTCCTGGTACTTACTTGGGCCTCCCATTAATGTTTAAAGATATTACTCCTGACTATTGGAACTCCATACTAGAAAGGATTTAGAAGAAATTGGTAAGGTGGAAAGGCAAACTATTAAGCCAAGCTGGAAAATATCAACTTCTTAAGGCCTCTCTATAGGGTATTCCTGTGTACTTTCTGTCCCTTTTCAAAATTCCCAAATATATTGCTGAGAAGTTTGAAAGAATCTAAAGGAATTTCCTTTGGACTGGGATGGAAAATAAAAAGAGACTAGCTTTGGTTGGCTGGGATAAGGTGTGTAGGTCGAAGCTTTAGGGGAGCCTGGGGATAAGAAAGATCAACCTGCTTAATAAATCCCTTATTGCTAAAATTGGATGGAATCTTTTAACTGGAGAAAAGGAATGGGATAGTATAATGAGGGCCAAGTACTTTGGAAATCTAATTCC
The DNA here is from genome assembly GCA_027924645.1 of Cunninghamia lanceolata. Taxonomy (NCBI): domain Eukaryota; kingdom Viridiplantae; phylum Streptophyta; class Pinopsida; order Cupressales; family Cupressaceae; genus Cunninghamia; species Cunninghamia lanceolata. The sequence goes on along the minus strand of BSBN01000848.1, from coordinate 5,369,133 downwards.
TAAGGACTTTTTACATTCCCCTAGCCTCCCCAAAGGTTCTGTCATCTGGAACAATGTGATAAAATGTAGATCTGTACTTTTGCAGGGCATCAAGTGGAAATTGGGAGATGGAAGAACTAGAAGATTCTAGGAGGATAACTGGTACAAAGGGGGTCCACTAAATAGGCTTCAGAATATCCAAGGTTTGGTCAACAAGGTTGTTTCTCTCTTTGGTAGATTGGCTTGTGATTATATCCTCCCTAGTAGAGGCAGGTGGAAACAACTATCAGACTGCTGTCAAGGCCAAATTGATCTTATTCAGAAGGCGGATGAGGTTCAACTTTCTTTTAGAGACTATAGAATTCCCATTTTCCCTCAAAAGGATAAAATGTTGTGGGCCAGGGATAGGACTGGGATTTTTACTGTCAAATCTGCCTAAAACCTCTTTATGCCTCATAATAAGGATAATCTAAGGAGGAAGGTTTGGAACCACAATCTTATACCCAAAATCAACCATTTTTGGTGGTTGGTGGTGCAAAATAAAATCTTAACCATAGACAACCTTTGGCTGAGAGGATTCCAAATAGCCAACAAGTGTGCCCTCTGCTTAAAGGATGAAGAAATTGTTTCACCTCCTTCTGCACTGTGATTTTTCCTAGGAGGTCTGGAGTCTGGCTATGCATAAGCTGGGAATCCCATGGTGTCTAGATGGTGACCTCCCTGCTTTCTTAAGGTCCTGGTTCTCTCCTTTCATCCACCTTATTAGTAAAGAAATATGGGCCCACATCCCTCCCATCCTGACATGGGACCTTTGGAAAGAAAGGAATAACAGGGTATTTAAGGAAAAATGTAAAGATCCTAAGGAGGATTTTTGTATGATAGCCAAACTCCTATAAGACAACCTCTCTAATAGCACTTTGAAAGTTGTTGAACTCCCTCCCACTAGTTTTGAAGCTAGTATCATTAATCAGTGGAGCATTTCAGCGAATATATGCAAGGTGGATGACACTAGGTGAAGAGCTTGTGCTAACACTAAATGGTCCCCCGCCCCAGTTGGTTGGTCCAAGCTCAACTTCGATGGTGCTGCTAAAGGTAATCCTGGGTTGGCTAGTGGGGGTGGTACTCTAAGGTCTTACAAGGGTGCTCTCCTGGTGGCCTTTGTTGGGGGGCTTGGCAAGAACACTAATAATGTTGCTGAGGCCATGGCCCTCCTCTAGGGCCTCAAAGTTGCTCTTGCCATTGGTATCAATCACCTTGTGGTTGAAGGCGATTCTAAGCTTATTATTGAAGTTGTTAAAGATAAATCCAAGGTCAGTTGGCAGATTGGAGACATTATTCAGGATATTAAAACCTTGATTTTAAGCTTTGAAGGTATTGAAGTTGCCCATATCTATAGGGAAGGCAATCAAATTGCAAACCTCATGGCTAACCTTGGGATCAATCTCTACCCTTTCAGATGTTGGAGGAATATTTCTAATCTTCCCCCGAATATAAGAAATAACATTCAAAAGGAGGCTTCTTCCAAATCTCTCATGGCTAAAATCATACACCCTTTTGCTCTAGTTTGTGCCTTTAAGTCATATCCTCATTACTTGGGGTGGCTTGTGAAGGATGACATCATGTTCAAGACAATTCACTTTCCCCGTTCCACGTGGACTATTGCCAACTCAATGACCCCCGTGTGTTGCTGCCTTGCTGGCTTCCCAGGTCTTTTCATACTTTGTTGGTTGTTCTAGATGTGGTGAGCTCGCACGAGCCGTATTATGATGGAAATTATGTCCCGAATGCGATTGGGATTTTGAAGGACATTTTTGGGAGTTCAAGTTGTGTGGTTTGCATTAACTATTATGAGTACCAATTCATTTCTAGATTATTCGAAGGCACCCTATATCTCACTAAGTTTTGTATCTGTATTTCTCATTGTTGTTTTGGTAAGATCAAAAAGATGGGAGGCGACAAGGTTCGAACTGATCCAATGTCTTGTGGGGAGTTTAAAGAAGACTCTCAGGTTTGGAGCATTGCCTATGAAGGGGGGTTACTTTGTTCCTTGAGTGCTTGAATGGTTTTGATGAGAGTTTGTCTGTCTAATTTGCTATGTTGTGGGACGTGGACAAGAGGGTGCGTGTTGGTGGAGTGCAGTTTGTGGTATCTGAAGAGTCCATAGCCAAAGCCACAGGCCTGCAATGCTAGGGTAAAAGGTTGAACAAGAAAATGAAGGTCCAAGACCTGGAGGGGCTGAAGCAATTCTTTCGAGAAGGTGAGAAACAAGTCAGACTGCAAGGCAGCTTTGAGCACGAGAACCTGGTAAACCCCTAGGACCGTGTTTGTTACCTTATTATGAATTTTTTTACTCTTGAAGGTTGCTATAGATGTTTCTACCATTACCATTTCGCCTTGTTAAATCATTTCAGACATAAATTATTGGTGAATTTTCCCTTCTATTTGCTTTCTAGAGTTGAGTCTTCTGTTAGGCTGACTGGGAAAACCCAAGAGGGTAATCCGGTGGTGGTGGTTGTTCCCCTACACCAGGGTTTGGTATTCCGTCTATACCACTTTCATTTGGCCCTTTGCCCTGTCAAACCCCTTAAGGCTAGTTTCATCGAAGAAAATGTTAATGAAGATTCAGATGACAATATCCTGCTTAGCATCAAATTTGGTAGCCCTACCAAAATTAAAGCCCTGTCTCTTGCTGTTGTTGACCCTAATAACCCTGTTGAGCCCCCCTCTCCTACTATTCCCAATTCTAGTCCCCTCAAGATGAAGGACACCCCTTCCCCTAGGGCCCATCAATCTGGTCAGGCCCCTGTGATCTTTGATTTTGGGGGTGTGGATGGGTCCCAAGGCCAAACCCGTAAAGAAGCTACTGAAGGTCTTTGTGGGCTAAGAAATTGCCCTTTATCCTTTGGAGGTAAGAAACATAAAGGATTGCAAATCCACCCCAATTCTGGTAAAGGAGGGAAGAAGAAAAATAAAAAAGGTGAAATGGGTATGAGGAATGTGAATCTGGAGGCTAAGAAAGGCTTGGACAATCCCCAGCAGCAAAAAAAGGAGGATATTGTTAATGTCAAGGAGAAGATTGTGGGTAAGGAGAATATAGTGAGAAGACCTAGCATTCACGGGTCAACTAGGCCGGCAGGAGGGAAGCCCTAGGTTTTAAAAATTGTTGATTATTCCTCTGCTTCTAATCACGATGACCCTAAGAATGAGATGGAAATTAAGGAAGTTAAGACTACCCCTGTGCAGGACCAAGAAGGAGCGAGCCACTTTGACTCTATGAACAATTCATTTCATGATACTGAATAGGATGATGTTGAGATCCTAGAGACTCCCGAAAAGGAGGTGGAGAGTGCCAGAGAGGATGATTCTAACAGGAAGCTTGTTCAGGAGCTTGATGAGGTTAAGTCCCGGCTCTCATCTATGGAAAGTAAAATCAAGGTGTTGGCAATTGTTTGCTTGAAGGTCATCCATAGGGCGGCCACTACTTTTTTTACGCTACAGGAAGATCACATTGTTGGCAATGATGCGAAGAACGAGAACAAGGAGGAGCTGATCAAGTTTCTTAAAGATGATTGGAAAGATTTGTTTAATTAGTTTTTACTTATGTTTTGTTCTCTAGACTTGGTTTCTTTTTTATATTGTTATGAACTTTTATTGCTAGTCAGTTGTTTTTGTGTTGTTTGTGGCCTTGGGCCTATTTTGATGCCCTTTGGGTTTTTGTTATTGGGATCTGCACCTGTGTTTGTAGCTTATTAATATCAAAAACAATTTGAAAAATTTTCTGCTATAAACCACAGGTTTGAAACATCAAATCTAAAATAATATTTTTTTGTTTTAATGTAGAATTTAAAACTAAAATGATATTATGAAACTGAATTCTAAAAACTGTTAAAATAAACTTTGAAACTATTGAAACATTGATAACTTTGTTAACCAAAAAGAACAAAACATTAATATTACTAAAATACAAAAAAAAATAACTTTCTTAAAAGGGGGTAAAAACATTCATTTGGCTACTACTTTGATTTGCCTATAATCCAATCCCTCTATTTTATATGCTGATGAGGTGCACATCCAACAATATTTTCCATAGGCAAATGTAATTTTTAGCTGCCATAGATATACCAAGAATAAATGATGAAAACCAACTGTAATTTAATCTGGTTATTCATTACTGGGGAAAAAACGTTCATTTGGCTACTACTTTGATTTGCCTATAGCCCAAGCCTCTATATTTTATATGCTGGCGAGGGGCACCCCCAACAGTATGTTCTATAGGCAAATATAATTTTCAGTTGTAATTGAGACGGCAAGAATAAGTGGCAAAATCTACTGCAATTTAATTTAGCATTATTAGTTTCTTATAGAATTAGATCATTCATAATTATCCAAGCCAAAAAGCAAGATAGTCAGGCCAAAATAAATAAATAAAACTCAATGAATTACCTATCTAGTTAAAAAGGATGCATGTCCAGTCCCTTTGTGTGCAGCTTGCTATCAATTTTCCCCAATGTTGTCACCCCTCGTTTTATGTGGAAAGTGAGATTCACCACAATTTAGCTGGTCAGGGCTCAAGAGGCCTCCATGGTATTTTGAGCACCATATAAGCAAACGAGGAAGCATAAGTAAGTTTCCTAATTTCAAGTTTGTGAATTCCTCTTCATCAATGACCATATTAACCAATTTATGTACCCAGTTTTATCTATTTTTCTGCTTCAGTTCTTTGTTTTTCTAGCACAAAAACTAAAAAAAATATGTTTTGCTGCAATTTCCTTAACTACGAAAAACTAAATAAAATTTGTTTGCTGCAATTTTCCTTAACTACAGAAAACTAAAAAATATGTTTTCTGGTATAAAAATAATGCGCACCATATCAGATCTCCAGTAATAATGAAGAGGCATTCATCAAAGCTGAACGAAATGGGAATTTTTGTCAGATGTGGGGATTACAAGTGCCCTGGTAGACATGCATGCAAAACATAATCCCTCAAAGAAATATGGTCTCATAGAATGCCATGATTGCAGGATATATTCAAAATGGATTTGTTGAGAAGCCCTTAGAAACTTTTAAGCAAATGCAACCTTGGTACCCTTAAGTAACACCATAAAACTAGCTTTGGACCAGCTTCCCTAACTTAAGTATGCACTAAATTCAAATTTGTTTTATTTAGTGAAACCCCACCAAAAGCATGCTATTGCAAACCATGGAGACCAACCAAAGATTGACATCCCATGTCATTATGGTATATACTGGCACTGGAGAGCTAAAATTTGTGTTGCTAGAAATCATACTTCAGACATTATTAATAAATATATGAGAATTTGCAGGCACATACTTTGGACAAATGACAAATACAAATGAAAATTTAAACATGACTTTAATCTAAAATTCTCTTGAGAGCCAATAAGGATTTGTTTTCTTGTTGATGCTCACAACAATGAAAAAAGCAGGCCAGTTTCATATAGTGGCATATAGTTATCAGCATCTAAGATTTGTATAAATTTAGAAAGATAATTCTGAAAAAGATCATTAACTGTGGCACTTCAACAATTTTATATAACAAATTTGGAATAAATGTAAACAACACATTTACAAATAAGATAAGCCTGGCATTATGCAATGTCCCTAAATGAATAAAAGTCAACCTTCATATATACATGGAGTCCAAAAATGTGCAAGGAAAGACATAACTTGCAATGCTTGCAAAAGATTTTCAAGATCAAGATACAGACACCGTCAAACTAATTTTGAAAATAAAGTGAACAAACATGAATCTAATAACTGAGCTTTTCTAGTAGAAAAGATGTAGCAAGAGATATTTATCATGGTAATAATAATTATAATCACATTAATATTATTTAAAATTTAACTAATAATAATTATATTATTGTTTTTAACTAGTGTTAATAGTTATAAATAACAATAACAATTATGATATTAAATTATAATTAAATAATAATAATTTCACTAACAAATAGTAACTAAAACAAGTCGTGATTAAATAACTAAATAAGAAGATTATAGATGACATTTCCCAGAAGTAATATCAATTCAGAATAATTATTTCTAATAATTAAATATTATTATTTATGAATATTAATATTTTGAAATTGCAACCAAACAGATCATGACAAAAGGTCTGATTCACATACCCCCCCATTATCTGTGCATATCTGTCGAATAGAAGAACCCGATTGCTTCTCCACAAACATCCTGAAAGTGCTGAATACATCACTTTTGTACTTGAGAAAGTACACCCATGTGCGGCAAGAGAAGTCATCAATGAAAGAAAGTACATACTTGGCTCCTGAAAATGATGGAGTTGGGAATGACATGAGTTCACTATGAACCAACTCAAGTAAGGAAGTAGCACGATGGGCTTTACCCTTAGGAAAGGGTTCCAGATGATGTTTTCCAAGCACACAACCTTGACAAATGCCCTTTGTATATGAAACCTTAGGGAGACTCAATTGTTGAAGATACATGTAATTGAGGTGTCCAAACCTCTCATGCCAAAGTCAGCTCAAAGAGTCTGCATAGGCAATGTGTGATGAACCACCGGATGTCTCAAACTATGAAACCTTTACAATCTAAACCCATGATTTTCTCTACCTGAAGCAATGATCTTCTCTGGATGTTGTAGGTTACAAACAACAACACCATATGAAGAAAACTCAACAGTCTTCCCATCCCTAGTATGACATATCTAATAGATGGAGAGAAGATTGGCAGAAAGTTCAAGAACAAGGAGGACACCCTCAATGCAACCATCTGCCAGCTAAACTGTACCTGACCCCATAACTCAAATATGTGAAGAGTTTTCCACTGAAATATGAGAAGTGGTGCTATCAGAGACTCGAGAAGATCAATTGAATGAGTCATGTGATGTGAGGTGTTAGATTCAGGACAGACAACTGAGAGGGGGGGTGAATCAGTTGTCCAAAACTTTCTTCCAATTAAACACTTAAATCCACTTTGTAATTCATCAGCACAATAATAAATTAATCATGAAAACACAATGCATCAAACCAAGAGCAGAAACATATTAACACATGAGACACCAAGATTTTGACATGGAAAACCTGGTTAAGGGAAAAACCATGGGGTGATTAACCCAAGATTGTATTCTCTGTTAGAAGAATAGAAAGAACAAAATGGCACATGCCAATTAGGGCTCACTGCCCGAGCACACTGCTCACAAGAGGCTCACTACCTACAAGAGACACACTGATCCAGGGCAAGGATCCTTGATCCATTTCCTTCTCCTAACCTCAAACTAGGCCTGTTTTCTAGAAGAAAAAATAGTCTGCTGTTAGAAAAATTAGTTTGCTATCCTTGCTCGTTGTGACAGAGTACGGACCTGCACATTTGTGGAAGGTTGGGAATCCATCATGGATGTTTGAATGTGTATTAAGTCTGCATGGTCATTTGAAGGTCTAAGGAGTTAATTTTGTGTGAGTCATCCTTAAGGACTACAAAGAAGTAGTCTTCCTCTTTAGCACTGTCATGAGACAGTCATATGGAGATTTGCTACTCACTATTTTGGAAGGTGTAGAATGAGGTTTTTTTGGTCAGTGACCTTGTCTCATGCATGTCCTAAACAAGTATATGCTAATTGGTGTTTGATGTCCATGTTGGTAGGGGTATTGGTAGTAGGTTGTGAGCTCCTGAAGGGGGGTTGTGCTTCTAGGTTGGGTTGAGCTGTGACTCCCCAAAGTGAGAGTTGAATAGCCTATGTGTTGGAGACCAAGGTGTGGTCCTAGGCTAGGTCAATCTCCAAAGTAGCCTTGTGTAGGCTTATAATCACAAACACCTTTGTAAACCTCTTGAAGGAAACATTGAGATCTAGGTTTATTGAGTGAACTTCATCAACCTCTACCTATACCTTTGCATCATATTGGTATCAGAGCCAATATCTGGTTGGAAACAGTGTATGTCAGACAAGGAGATTGAAACAGAGGCTAGTACAATGCCTCCCAAGACTATGAGTGAAGATGCCATCAAGAAGTTGGTGGAAGAGATGGTTGAAGCAAGATTGCAAGAAGCAAAATTACAAGAAGAAAAGAAGTCTAAGGGCAAGACCAAAGAAGAGGGAAGTTCTTCTGACACAAATGAAGAAGTAGAGACAGAAGAGAGTTCTCAAGAGTAGGACATATCTGTAGAACAGAAAGCTTTCTTGAATGCACTTAAGGGTGCTCATGGAGACAGTGGTGATCCCAAGATGGATGTGCCTACCTTTCATGGCAAGTTGGATGGAGATGCCCTCACCAATTGGATAGAAGCTATGTGCAACTTCTTTGATTACAAGGAGTTCAATGATAGCAAAAAGGTTAAGTTTGCCAAGACAAGGCTAAGAGGTTCTGCACTTGTGTGGTGGAACTATATGCAAAGTGAGAGGGAGAAGATTGGGAAGAGTCCCATCACTAAATGGAGTAGAATGGTGGCTATGCTCAGAAGCAAGTTCATGCCACCTGACTATGAGATTCAAATCATAAGGAGATTTTAGAATTTGAGACAAAAGACATGGATGTGGCTGCCTACACAGAAGAATTTCATAGACTCAGTATGAGGGCAAATCATAATGAAGATGAAAAAGGGAAGGTGGCTAGGTACCTAAATGGTCTGAAATACAATCTACAAGATGAGATCAGTTTAGTGATACCAAAAACAGTGGATGAATGCTTCTTATTGGCATCTAGAGTAGAAGAAAAGCTGAGAAGGAAGGGTGAACAAAGTGCCAGAGGAAGAGGTGGCAGAAACCAAAGAGGAAGAGGCAATTTTGGCCGTGGACAGTTTCATAAAACTAAAAAAAAATAGTCAGCAAGAAACACAATTAGAAACAGAGCATAGAGGAGGCTTCAGAGGTTGGAGAAGTCCTAATGGCAGGGGTAGAAATGGTGGAGGAGGTAGAGGACCAGGAGTCTTCACTAGAAGATGTTATGGCTGCAACCAAGTTGGCCATACAATGAACAAATGCCCAAGGAAAGCTAGCAACTCTCATGACAGTGGAAAGAGAAATCAATTAGTGAAAGATGATGACTATGAGAGTGTGAATTCACCAATGGGAAGTGCTTCACCTGTTCTAGATGGAGAGAGTATGATGATCAAAAGGTCTATGTTGAAGATGCCATTGAAACAAGAGCCCCCTCAAAGAAAGAACCTTTTTAGAACCCAAGGCCTAGCCTATGGGAAACTTTGCAAAATCATAGTGGATTCAGTGTCTACTAAGAATGTGGTATCCACTGAGATGGTTGAGAAGTGCAAGTTGAAGAGGCTGCCTCATATCAGTCCTCACAAGATTTCTTGGTTGAACAAGAACCAAAATTTCATGGTGGAAGAACAAACTTGGGTTGAATTTGCAATTGGTGACTACAAGGACAAAGTGCTATCTGAAATCATCCCTATGGATGCATGTCATCTACTTCTTGGCTGTCCATGGCAGTATGATGTTAAAGCTCAGCATGATGGTGAGAAGAACACTTATGTCATCACCAAGAATGGAAGACCATTCAAGATGGATCCTATGTTGGAGCAGCCCAGGAGGAAGAAAAATGACAGCAGTGTCATGTTGGTGAATGGCAAAGAGTTCCTAAACCTCTTGAAGGAGAATGATAACTAGGGGTATGCCTTGGTCATGAAGCCCAAGAGTGGATCAGATCAGCAAGATCAAAAATAGAAGGAGATTCCATTGGAAGTGCAGCAACTTCTAGATAAGTATCAAGACCTTGTGGTAGAGGAAGTTCCCAACTCCTTACCACCTATGAGGGATATTGGTCATCAAATTGACTTAATACCTAGTGTTGCATTGCCTAACAAGGATGCATACAAGCTGACTCCACAGCAAAATGAAGAGGTGGCAAGGCAAATTCAAGATCTCTTGGAGAAAGGGCTGATTAGGAAGAGTCTAAGTCCTTGTGTAGTTCCAAGTGTACTTGCTCCTAAGAAGGATGGAAAGTGGAGGCTATGCACGGATTCCAGGGCCATCAACAAGATCACCATAAGGTATAGGTTCCCAATGCCAAGGATTGAAGATCTTCTGGATTATCTTGGAGGATCATGCTATTACTCAAAGATTGACTTGAAATCTAGATATCATCAAATCCGGATCAAACAGGGAGATGAATGGAAGACTGCTTTCAAGACTAATGAAGGTCTTTTTGAATGGCTTGTTATGCCATTTGGTCTTAGCAATGCTCCAAGTACATTTATGCACTTGATGAATGAGGTATTAGTTGAATTCATTGGTAAATTTGTTATTGTTTATCTTGATGACATACTAATCTTCAGCAAGACAAGAGAAGAGCATGTGAAGCATGTTGGTCAGGTGTTGGAGAAGCTACATGAACACAAGTTGATGATCAACTTAGACAAATGTGAGTTCATGAAAACTGAACTTGTATACCTTGGATTTGTCATTTCTATTAGCTGTTTGAAGATGGATTCCTCTAAGGTTGAGGCTATTCTCAGTTGGCCTACCCCAAAAATAGTGGGAGATGTGAGAAGTTTCCATGGATTGGCGACTTTCTATAGGAATTTTATCAGAGGTTTTAGTCACATTAGTGCTCCCATCCTCAACACCATCAAGGGTGGAGTCAAATGTAGATTCCAGTGGACAAATGAAGCTGATGATAGTTTTGAGTTGTTGAAAACAAAGGTGGCTGAGTTGCCTACCTTAGTACTCCCTGATTTTGATAAGGTGTTTGTTGTCGAGTGTGATGCAAGTCAGCAAGCTATTGGTGATGTTCTCAGTCAAGAAGGACATCTGGTGGCATTCTTTTCAGAAAAGTTGAATGAAGCCAAGCAAAGGTATTCTACCTATGACTTAGAACTCTATGCAATGGTGCAAGCTCTTAAGAAATGGAGACATTATTTGCTGCCCAAAGAATTTATTGTGTTTACTGACAATCATGCTTTAAGCTTTCTAAATAGTCAAGAAAAAATTGAACCATAGACATGTCAAATGGGTGGACCAGTTACAAGTTTATACCTTCACAATTAAGCACAAAAAAGGTGTCTCTAACAAGGTGGTTGATGCATTGAGTAGGAGGTTGCTTCTTGTTCATGAAATTTAGTTAGAAAGCATGGGTATTGACTGTTTAAAGGTGTTGTATAAAGAGGATTCAGATTTCAAAGAGGCTTATGATGTTTGTGTGAACTTGGCTAACACATTCCATGGAGAGCATGCAGATTTTGTTTTGCAAGAAGGTCTCTTGTTTGTGTCCCTAAGTGCTCCATGAGGGACAACATCATTAAGGAGAAGCATAATGGTTCTTTAGGAGGACATTTTGGCTTAGACAAGACACTAGAACAAGTCACAAGATTCTATTTTTGGCCAAAGGTGCAATCAGATGTGAGGAAGTATGTAGCTAGTTGTGCAATCTGTCAAAGGGCCAAGGGTGTGTCTTCAAATGCAGGTCTATACCAGCCCCTTCCTATTCCCAACAGACCTTGGGAAAGTATCAGCATGGATTTTGTGCTTGGGTTACCCAGGACAACCAGAGGGGTGGATAGTGTGTTTGTTATTGTTGATAGGTTCAGCAAGATGGCTCATTTCGTGCCATGTAAATACACAAATGATTCATCTCATGTTGCAGGTCTATTTTTCAGAGAGGTAGTAAGAATTCATGGTTTGCCATTGTCCATCGTAACTGATAGGGATTCTAAGTTTGTAGGTCACTTCTAGAGGACCTTGTGGAAGAAGTTGGGCACACAGTTGTCCTTTTCATCCACCTACCATCCACAAATTGATGGTCAGACTGAGGTGGTTAATAGATCACTTGGAAACCTTCTAAGATGCCTTACAAAGCAGCATGGTTTGGCATGGGACTTGGTTATCAGTCAGGCTGAATATGCCTACAATGATTCAAGGAATAGGAGCACTGGTAAAAGTCCTTTTGAGGTAGTATATGGTTTTCATCCAAGGGGACCACTTGAACTGAAGGATCTCTAAGGATGGGATAGAAGGAGTGCACTTGGTGAAGAGTTTCCTGCCTCCATGAAAATAGTCCATGATCAAGTCAAGTTGCAACTAGAAAAATCAGTCACAAAGTACAAGGAAAAGGCAGATTTGAAGAAAAGAGAAGTGCAATTCAAAGTTGGTGACTTAGTTATGGCATATCTGAGGAAAGAAAGGCTGCCAAAAGGTCAGCCAACTAAACTCCTGATGAAGAAGATTGGGCCATGCAAAATAGTGCACAAATTCGGTCCAAATGCATATGAGATTGAGTTACCATCTGGCCTTGGTATCTCTCCAATTTTCAATGTTTGTGATCTTTTTCCTTTAAGACCTCCATTACCTGGTGAAAGTGGATTAGATGTGGTGGCTAAAGATGCTGATTGGATCAAGGATTTGCCTCCAAGCAAACCTTTACAGTTGGAGTGCATTCTGGATTCCAAAGTTGTCAAGAAGACTCAGAGAGGTGTCTATAAAGACTACTTGGTGAAATGGAAGGTGTGTATATGGAAAAATGGATTAAATCTAAACTAAATAAAACCAAAGAACCCAATAACATAAAGAAAACGAATTTAAATAAAAGCCATGACAAATAATCAGTGAAATAAAGACTTTTACCGAAATCTGTATTGTTTCCTTTGGATTGAATGTGGATTGCTCAATGAAGTTGCGAAACCATAGCTGCAACAAGCAAGTAGTGTGCTCAAGAGATCAATGTCAAAAGATCGTGAAGTTGTGCCAAGATCAATGTTAAAAGATCGTAAAGTGGCTCAAGAAGATCTATGTCAAAAGATCGTAAAGTGGCTCAAGAAGATCAATGTCAAAAGATCTTAAAGGTGCTCAATCGAATCGTTGTATGCTCAAAGCGCTGTCAAGTATGCCTGAGAATAAAATCGAAGAGAGAGATAATGAAGGAGATGAGGGGGGTTTATATAGATTTCAAGGAAAATCGATCAACGGTCTAGATAATTCAGAAGAATCAACGGAGGAGATAAGTTGAGGAATGTGCCACGAATGAGAAGAAGACATGTGTCTTGCTTTCTTTTGCATGAGAGGAGTTATCAAGAATAGAAGAATAAGTTAACTGAAGAAATAAATCAATTAAAAGAATAAAGCAATCAGTTAAGTGATTTAAAACAAGAAGAAGAGATTTGCATGAGAAAAGAAGATATTTTGCTTTATTAAATATAGAAATATTTAATTGATGAGTAAGAAAGCTTGAGTTATTTTAGAGATAACTCAAATTAGAAGAAAAAGCAATTTAAATAAATAATTGATTTATTTAAATTTAGAGAAGATATTTTGGAAGAAATAATTAAATAATTAGAATTATTTAATTTAGAAGATTTAAAAGCAAATTAAATAAATTAATTTATTTAATTGTTGTGCATGATTTTGGAAGAACATATTTTGATTTAATTAAATAATTTAAGAATTATTTAATTGTAGATAAGAGGGAATTTGTTGAATTAATTAAATAATTGGATATATTTAATTAATGTAGATGTGATTTTTGGAAAGAGGATAATGATCAAATTAAATAATTAAAATTATTTAATTGTAGAAGAATATAGAGGAATTTGATTTAATTAATTAAATAAAGAGGATTTATTTAATTAATGTTGAATTTAGGAGATTTAGAAGAATTTGATGATAATTAATTAAATAATTAGATTATTTAATTAACGTTTGCAATGCAGGTGATGAGACAGATTATGAAATGCAAGTGATTTGATGACACGGTCATTTTAGGGTGTCTACATTTTGCCCCTCTTTGATGCAATGCAGCATGTAGCGTTGCGTCAAAGAAAACGATTGTTGAAGATGTGATACAATGTGTTTTTTTTTTATGCCCCAGTGTAGGTAATTGCCCCAGCGTAGCTGGCGTAGGGTGCCCCCTCGAGCGGGAAGACGGGGAAGCGGTAGAAGAACTGTGTTGATGCTCGACTAGAAGATTTGTTGGAGATAGGTGAGGTTGGGTTGATGATAGATAGAAGAAAGGAGATAGGAGAGAACATAAGAGAAAGATTGTTGATTGATATTTGCTGGAAAACTATATAAGGCCATGGATGAATGGATGGTGTAAATGGATGAGCTTGTTGCAATGGTTTCACATTTGTTTATAAAGAGCAATCCTTATTTTTGATATAGCACATAGATAGTTCGCCACCAAGGTATAAAAGACCAAGGTGCAGTAATACCCGAGTGCGTGGACGTTGACTCTGCAAGCAAATGGTTTGAACCTAGATCCCTTAGACATAATATAACCTTGTTGGAATATGCGAATAAGCCATAGTCTTGAACATAAAATAAACTTCAATACATGTAAATGCAAGAAGAAATATTAATATGTAAGATGCTAGGTCGTAACACACACAAGATAGATATGATGCTAAGAAAGAAACTAAAGATCATTCCTCAAACACGGCACACAGAAAGCAATGACTATGCCCCCAGTCCGTACTGCATCGCAACATACCAAGATTACAGATAAACCAGGGTAGTTTTGAATAAGTATTGGAAAAGGAACAAAAGATAAACCATAACACAAATTGACTGACTTACAAAGTAAACATATAGCCAACATATTCTCTTGCCAAAGAGGTTGCTCAGGATAGATTGGATAGGAAAGATAACAACCTTATCGTAGGAACTCTGTGTCCGTTAAAGGGGGCTATCTACCTAAAAAGACAATGTCTCACTTGCAGGAAATGCCACATGTTGCAGGAGACGCGTGTGTTGGTCTCGACAATGGAACACTTCGTAGAAGACAAGCTTGTTGAACTAGGGCTTAGTTAAGCGGTACTTAGCTGATGTTGGCAATCGGTATGCAGGACAGTAGATGACTATGGAAGTAGGCCTCTTTGCTTCAAGTTTGTTAAGGACTTTTGCTTTGAAAGGATGCGCTAGCTTGCTGCTTGAGTTAGTCAAGTCGAGGCGAACTGGATTTTGACAAACGGAAGACTAGAAGGGTGACAATGCTAATGGATTGAAACGGGTGGAGAATGGTGGATCGTGTGTGCCTGAGTACTGGATACATCCTTCGTATTCCAGACTGCCTACATACCCTGTATCCACGGGATCAAGGCACACTGACGATGGAAGGTGAACGTGATAAATATGTAGTTCTGGATAGAGTGATGAATGGGTCAAGGTGAAAGGGGGAGATCTTATGTACCTGAGTACTGGAAACGTCCTTCGTATTCCAGACTGCCTACATACCCATATCCATGGGATCAAGGTACCTTAAGATTGAGAAAAGATGATATGTAGTTCTGGTTATTGTGATGATGTAGAAGAAGAGCGGAGAAGATAACCACCTTATCGTAGGAGCGAAGTGTCCGTTAAAGGGTGTTACCTGTGGAAATGAGACAAGATTGAAGTATGCGTTGCGAACCACGAACAAGGAACCAATCCTAGACCGACACTAAGGAAAGAGTTGCCCCCATTCTGGTAGAGGAAACTGTAGGGGTGACCGCCGAAGAAGACACAGAAAGACTTGACCTAGGATCAGACAGTGTTAACTGTAGACACAGATCAAGCCGTGGGATGACGATGATGGACATTGACAAATTTCCAAGCTATACTAGATAGGGAGTGGAAATGCAAATAAAGTCAATGGTTTTATTACGGATGGATGGATGAAGCAGGTTGCGAACTGGACAAGGAGTGGATAGGACTCGATAGACGATGGATGCTGACTCTACGCATAGCGCCTGTTTGCCAGGTTTTCACTATGGTACTTATCCAAGGGGCCTGTTTGCCAGGTTTTCACCAGAGGATGAATGTTTTTGTATTTTTGTATTTCTTTAATTTTTTGATTTTTTTATTTTTTTGATTTTTTGTGGGAGTACTCTGAGGATCAGGCATAGAACTTCTTGAGATGGACACTGTTAAGTGGCTCATCTAGAGGAATGCCGTCAGGTGTAGCTAAAGTATAAGCTCCCGAGCCATATGCTGCTGTGACAATGAAGGGACGTAACCAGTTAGGCTCAAACTTGCCCTTCTTCTCTCGATCTGCTTGATTTCTCTGATTCTCCTTAAGTACAAGATCACCAACTTGAAACTGTCTTTCTTTGATCTTTTTGTTGTAATTACGCCGGAGGCGATTTTGATAGACATGGAGATGATTAAGTGCGGCAAGACGCCTCTCATCTAGTAGTTCAAGCTCAGCTAATCTAGAAGTACGATACTCATCTCCACCGATCAGGTCCTGCATGGATACTCTGAGGGATGGGATCTCGACCTCTATAGGTAGGACGGCTTCAGAGCCAAAGACCAAGGCATAGGGTGTGGCACCAGTTGGTGTTCTGATACTAGTGCGGTAGGCCCATAGGGCGGGATTGAGTTGCAAGTGCCAATCACGACCAGCTTCATTGACCGTTTTCTTTAGGATCTTGAGAATGGTTTTATTGGAAGCCTCAGCTTGGCCGTTACTCTGCGGATAGTAGGGAGTTGAAAAGCGATGTTGGATATTGTATTGTATGCATAAGGCATGGACATCTTGGTTCTTGAATGGTCTCCCATTATCGGTGACAATGGCTTGGGGAATACCATACCGGCATATGAGGTAGTTTAGGATAAACTTGGCTATTTGCTTACCGGTGATATAGGTCATAGGAATGGCTTCCACCCACTTCGTGAAATACTCAGTGGTGGTAATGATAAACTTGTGGCCATTTGAGGAGGAAGGGTGAATTTGTCCTACGAGGTCGAGACCCCATTGAGAAAAAGGCCATGGAGTTGTCACAAGTTGTAACTCATGAGCGGGTGCGTGAATCAGATCTCCATGCTGCTGACATTGTAGACACTTCTTAGCAAACTGTGCGGCATCTTGCTCTATTGTAGGCCAGTAATAACCTGTTCTGAGTATCTTCTTAGCAAGATTAGGACCGGTAGAATGTGCGCTACAGACACCTTCGTGGATGTCTCGTAAGGTAGCCTCGGCTTCTTCCGCGTTAAGACATCGTAAGAGGATACCATCGAGACTCCGGCGATATAGTGTATCACCCAGAATGATGTAACGAGAGGATCGACGGATAAAGGTTTTACGTTGAGTGGATGATAGGTCAGGGGGAAAGGTTTTGTGTTTGAGGTATTCATAGATATCTTCATACCATGGGGAATTGGGACCAACAAGTTCGCAGATGATTTCAGTAACAGGAACATCGACGGCCGGTATCAACAATTGCTCGATCAAGAATTCACACTTGTGTGTATTTGCAGGCATATCAATTAATGACCCTACAGAAGCCATAGAGTCTGCGGCTTTGTTATGCTCTCTTGGAATTTGCTCAAATGTGATGCTAGAAAAGTGTGGTTTGTAGGCATCCACTAGTTGCTTGTAGGGGACCAACTTTTCATCCTTTGTTTGGTATTCATCTGTGACTTGGCGAATGACTAGCTGTGAGTCTCCATATACTTGTAATTCTGTGATATCCCATTGAACTGCTGTGTTGAGACCTATGAGGAGTGCTTCATACTCGGCTATGTTGTTGGTGCAAGGGAATGCAAGCCGATATGACTTTGGAATGTAATCATTCTGAGGTGTAACAAATAAGATGCCTGCTCCTGAGCCATGCTGTGTGTAAGAACCATCAAAGTACAACTTCCACATTATGGAGTTGGAAAGAGTGAAGAGATTCTCATCAGGAAAGTCTGCTACCATAGGATGTGTATCTTTCATAGGTGCTTCTGCTAGTTGATCCGTGAGGGCTTGTCCTTTAATTGCTTTACGATCGGTGTACTCAATGTCGAACTCACTAAGGATCATAACCCATTTAGCCAGTCTGCCTGTGAGAGCTGCTTTTGCTAGTAGATACTTCAAGGGATCAATCTTGGCTATCAGATTTGTGTGTTGGTTCAGCATGTAATGTCGCAACTTTTGGGAGGCAAACACTACTGCTAGACAAGCCCTTTCCATGGGTGAATAATTGAGCTCGTATCCCACCAAGGTTCTACTGATGTAATAAATTGCATGCTCCTTTCCTGTGTCATCATTCTGTGTTAGCAGGGCCCCTAGGGCTGACTTTGTAGTGGAGATGTATAAGATCAATGGTTTGTCCGCAACTGGTGGAACCAATACAGGAGGTGTAGCTAGATACTCTTTAAGTTGGTCAAATGCTGCCTGACACTTTTTGTCCCATCGAAACGAGACATCCTTTCGGAGCAAGTGTTGAAAGGGTTGACATTTATCTGCTAGCTGTGATATAAAACGCCTGATGGACTGTAACCTTCCTTGGAGGCTCCTTAATGCTTTAAGGTTCTTTGGTGGAGGCATCTCCACTATAGCCTTTACTTTTGCTGGATCTACTTCGATGCCCCTACGAGATACTATGTATCCCAACAGCTTCCCTGATGTGACACCGAAGACACACTTCTTAGGATTAAGTCTTACTTGGTATTTTTCAAGCCTGTCGAAGATCTGTCCTAGGACCTGTATATGTTCTGCTCTAGAAGATTTAGCCAATATATCATCCACATAGTCTTCCATGATGTGATGAAATAGATCGTGGAAGATCACTGTCATAGCTCGCTGATAGGTTGCTCCTGCATTCTTCAGACCAAACGGCATAACACACCAACAGTAATTGCCCCAAGGACATGTAAAGGTTGTTTTGTGTTGATCCTCCTCAGCTATTCTAATCTGGTTGTAGCCTGAGAATCCATCCATAAGAGAAAGCATCTCGTGACCTGCTGTCAAGTCCACTATAATGTCAATGTTTGGTAGTGGAAAATCATCTTTGGGACATGCCTTATTGAGATCTCTGAAATCATTACACATGCGGATGCGCCCATTAGGTTTAGACACAGGTACAATGTTTGAGACCCAATCTGAATAGTCGATAGGTTGTATGAACTTTGCGTCTAATAGCTTTTGTACCTCCACCTTCACTAAGAGAGCTATCTGTGGGTGCATTTTTCTCAATTTCTGCTTGACTGGTTTCACCTTGGGATCAACTGTGAGATAATGAACTACCAGCTTAGGGTCTAGCCCTGGCATATCTGCATAGGTCCATGCAAAGTTGATGGTTCGTTGCAAGAAGAAGTTGTTAAGATTTCTGTGCTCTGTATCAGATAATGATGCCGCTAGGAATGTTGTCTTTAGATTTTGTTCTGTACCTAGGTTGATCTCTGTAGAATCTTCCACTAGTAGAGCTGATTTCTCTTGGTACTTAGATGGTAAGGGAAGGTCAAATCCTCCATCCTCAGGTGCCACAGTTGGGTTTTCACCTTTGGATACGTCCTCTATTTTTACTATTTTATGATCAGGAGGTGCCACAGTGTGGTTTTCACCTAGAGATCTTTCTTTATTTGCACTTTTGCGACTAGAGGATTTGGCATTCTCACCAAAGTAAGCCATGGGCTCTAGTTCCATTACAAAACCTGCCTTGTGATCGCCAAGAGGGATACCTTCCCGAAGTCCCATGAACTCAGCTAAAGCTTCGTCATTCTGAAATACATCTATAACGGGGGCCCCTTGTTGGTCCCAATCGATAAGTTCAGGGTAGACAAGCGTGACATTCTGGGTGCTGGTGGTGGAAGTTAAGGATACGGAGGATAGTGTAAAAATGGAGGATTCTATGAATAGATTGGTCATGTGGAGGGAAGAGTCATCGGTGATATCCTCTGTAGATGTCGAATCGGCGGGAAACTTGTCAGCTACCTCGTCGAGGATATACTCGATGTCCGAGGCGCGTGGTACCTTCTTACCAAATCCTAATCCTTTCTTGTCTAGCTTCTTTGTTACCACAATGGGCTCCATAGTGCCTTGATTCTGTTTCCCAAGGCCACCTTTGCCTTTATAGCCCATATTTTTCACTATCCTTAAGCCATTGCCATATTACTTGACTGGTATCGTGACTGGTTCTTTCTCCTTGTAGAGCCAAGAAGAGATGTCCTCAATAGTTTCCTCTTCCAATAACCGTCCATGTTGGAATTGGGTTAGGAATGGTGGGGGAGGAATATTTGCTTTTTTGGTAACTTTGGCGATGGGTGGTTTTCCGTAAGATTTTGGAGATAAAGGCATCCTCCCTACACAACAAGATTCGGAGATATCATAAGTGCCAAAGACTATATCTCGGACACGAGCTGTGATTTTGGGGAGGGGTGTAGGTTCACTTGTAGAGGCTTGCGTGAGAGTTTCAGGGTCAACATAGAGAGGGGATTCAAGGGCTTTGTCATTTTTAGGCACTTGGTTGCAATTCTTATAGCTTCCTTGCAAGACACGGCAAAATTCAAAAGGATTAGGGTCTCCTGGGATGGTGATCTCCGTACCATTGTATGGGAACTTGAGGGACTGATGGTACGTGGAGGGGACAGCTTTCATTGCATGGATCCATGGGCGGCCTAGAATAATGTTGTAAGGCAGCTCAATATCAAGGACTTGACACCTAGTTTTCAGCATGACAGGGCCCAGTTGTATAGGCAAGTGAATAACACCTTCTGAACGGCGTTCTACATCATCATACCCCTTGATTGTAATACTATGCTCAGTGTTGACGTGATCCTCAGAGTATCCCAATTGCTTTAGTAACTTTAAAGAACAGATGTTGAGACCAGCACCACCATCTATGAGTATGCGTTTGATTTTGCGCTTATGGATGAGAACTTCAATATGCAGGGCATCGTTGTGACAAGGATCGTGAGAGGGGAGGTCCTTCTCAGAGAAGACCAAGTTGTAAGGTGAAGCAATATTACCCACTATAGCTTGGAAATCTGCGACTGCTATGTTGTTAGGAACAGACGACTCTTGGAGGGCTTTTTCTAGCACCACTCTATGTGCAGGTGATGACTGTAGCAGGTCCAAAATAGAGATCTGTGCTGGTGTTTTCCTTAGATGTTCGACAAGATTATAATCAGACTGAACCGGAAGTCTAGGTGTAGGTGTACGGATGGTGACATGACCTCGACGAGTAGTAACAGCACAACCCAGAGATTTGCCTTTGATGGTGAGGGTAGACACTCGACTCTCTTCAAGACGACCTACAATGGAATCGAAAGATGTGGACGCGTGATTGATACCTTTACCTCTATCCTGAGGAGGAGGTGGACCGTGATGAGGGAATGGTTCCTTGTACATATCGAGATCCTTGTTCGTGTGTTGCGGTGGTGATTCATTCTCAAAAGTGATTTGATTACCATCGATGAGGTTTTGGATGAGGTGCTTAAGCTTCATGCAAGACGCAGTTCTATGACCTTTGCTCCTATGGAACTCACAATACTCATTGTCTCTGTAACGTGCAGTTTTGTAGACAGGTTCTCCATATGGGGGAGCATCAGGTAAGGTTATGAGCCCTTTCAGCAAAGCTTGCTGTAAGACCGATTCGATGGGCACTCCCAAAGGAGTAAATTGACGTCGCGGAGGGTAATCTTGTTGAGGCCGCTCTTGTTGTCTTTGCTGTTGGTTGGGATAAGGCTGCCTTTGTTGTTGCTGTTGTTGAGGTGGAGCTTGACTTGGTTTGGAGAGTTGCAGCGGTGTTTGCAACGTTTGGACATGCTTAGTATCGACCACTCCATCATTGACCACGTTTTTGTTTTTATTCCAATATTTAGGTTTATCATTCGACTGTTGATGCGAATTGCTATCTTTCGTCTCCTTAAAGATTTTGACCACACCTTTAGCAATGAGGGCCTTCTCAATGTTGATGCCCTTGTATGTGATTTCATCGAAGGTTGTAGCACTAAGGATTTGCAAATGGAAACCTAACTCTTGGTTGAGGTTCTGCACAAAGATGCTAACAAGCTGTTTCTCTGGAATCTTGAAAGGGAATTTATTAGCCATTTGTCTCCATCGTTGGAGGAAAGAAATGAAAGTTTCACCATTTTTCTGTTTATTGTTGCATAGGTCCGTCATGGAAATCTCATGCTCTGCGTTGTAAGAAAAATGGGTGGCAAACTTCTCTGCTAGCTCGTTGAAAGACTTGATGCCCGTAGGTAAGTGTGAGAACCATTCTATTGCTTGACCTCCAAGACTGCAAGGAAAAAGACGCATAAGATATGTGTCGTTGTGAGAAACCTCAAAGCAAGCAAGATAGAATTCCCTAAGATGGTCTTTTGGGTCACCTTTTCCTTTGTACTTATCGAACTTGGGAATAGTGAAATTTTGAGGAAAAGGGATCATTGGTAACGACCGATCAAAAGGATAAGGGCACACTTCCTCCAAGGAGAAGGTCTTTTTGGTGTGGCCAAATGTAAGATCAGATAGCTGTTGTTGCACCTCCGCAATCTTTAGTTCCATAGTCGTGGGAGGGGTTGGTAACATCTCCTGTTGTCCAAAAAGCGGTTGGTGTTGCCCATATGGAAGATTATATGGAAACATCTTCCTTATTCAGAGGCCACCTGGATGACTGAAGCAGATATCTTGAAGCATGGCATGACACTTCAACAATTGGCAACTCAAGGGACTTGAGTTCTTCCTACAAGTGGAGTATGGTGCAGGAGCTCCCAGTTTAGTCATTTTTTTTTGCTATTTTCCTAGTTTGTCATCATATTTTTTCTTTTTTCCTAAGGCTTTGGAAGCCATTCTCATGTTTGTAATAAGGACTTAGTCCATTTTGATTGACTAGTCCATTAGAGTGTTAGTTAAGGCCTATTTTCTAGGTATTTTCCTTTAGAAACTGAGTATTTTTGAAGAAAAAGCAATTTCCAACGATTGACTGCCTTTCATGGGCAGTTGTATGGGTAGAAGGGAAGTGGAAAGGTTACCAAAACTTTCTATAAACAATATATTGTATGAACATGCCGACAGGAATGGAAGGAGGAGTTTTTTTGGTTGAAAAATAGTGATTTCTACATTTTTTCCTGTAGACAACCATTCTGTACAGCCTGGTACGGACTGTTCAAGAAGTAAGGTTTGGAAAATGTGTTAGGTTTTCAAAGTAGCTTCCATTTGCATGTAGTTTGAACTTTTGAAACATCTTGTATTGTTTGTTTGATTCCATTTTGTGTGAATTGGTTTTTAACCCTCCATAGGTAGGGTTTTGGACAAAATGAATCATTCTTCCTCTGTCCTCTAAAGGTGATCATCCATTTTTTGGTCGGATGGAGGAAGGTAGAGTAGAGTTTGTGTTTTTTTTTGTTTGGCAGGTTAAACTCCTCTCTCCAAGGTGTATGGCATGCTTCTAACTAGTCAAAAACAGTGACTAGTTAGCTATGCAATGGCAGAAGACAGTGAGAATACTAGAACAGTCAAATGTCTAATTAAATGGAGGTTGATTTCTGTGTTTTAGAGTGAAGGAAGACCTGTACAGGAGTCCAACTGATCTAGGGCAAGGATCCTTGATCCATTTCCTTCTCCTAACCTCAAACTAGGCCTGTTTTCTAGAAGAAAAAATAGTCTGCTGTCAGAAAAAATAGTCTGCTATCCTTGCTCGTTGTGATAGAGTACAGACCTGCACATTTGTGGAAGGTTGGGAATCCATCATGGATGTTGAATGTGTATTATGTCTGCATGGTCATTTGAAGGTCTGAGGAGTTAATTTTGTGTGAGTCATCCTTAAGGACTACAAAGAAGTAGTCTTCCTCTTTGGCACTGTCATGAGACAGTCATATGGAGATTTGCTGCTCATTATTTTGGAAGGTGTAGAATGAGGTTTTTTTGGTCAGTGACCTTGTCCCATGCATGTCCTAAACAAGTATATGCTAATTGATGTTTGATGTCCATGTTGGTAGGGGTATTGGTAGTAGGTTGTGAGCTCTTGAAGGGGGGTTGTGCTTCTAGGTTGGGTTGAGCTGTGACTCCCCAAAGTGAGAGTTGAATAGCCTATGTGGTGGACACCAGGGTGTGGTCCTAGGCTAGGTCAATCTCCAGAGTAGCCTTGTGTAGGCTTATAATCACAAACACCTTTGTAAACCTCTTGAAGGAAACATTGAGATCTAGGTTCATTAAGTGAACTTCATCAACCTCTACCTATACCTCTGCATCAAATATGACAGTGATGACAGATTGTGTTCTTGAGGTTTTAGATGAAGGGGAGAATGATTTCGGTAAGCAGAAGTAGTGTGGATGTTCTTGGTGATTCAGGAAAGCTTGTGGAGGTCTTTGGATTGCGTCTAGTTCGTGTTGGTGGTCCGCATTGAATATTGAGCTCGTAATTGAAGAATTACTTTCGGATGATGATGTTCTTCCCAAGTCAGGTTGACCAGATGAGTTACACATTCTGCGGATGATCTTGAAGGCATTCTGTGAAGAATGGCGTGTTCCTGAAGAAAGATTGAAGTCTCAGATCTGTGTGGCTGACAGTGTGTTGATCCGCATGAAGTCCTTTTGTAATTACTCATGTTGTATTTATGTGTTTTCTCTGTAATGTAATGCTGACTTGGATGATTATCCCTAAGTCGATGTCTTGTATAAATAAGGAATTATAAAGTCATTTCAAAGTATGGTGTTGTGATGAGATTGTGGTAGAGAGCAGACAAGCGAAAGGTAGAGCAAGAATATTGTGCTTAAATGGAACTGACTCAAGCATGGTGAAGATGTTATTCTTCAGTTCAAGTATGTAATACTTATTATTCTATAGACAGTGTGTCTCTTGTAGGCAGTGGGCCTCTTGTGAGCAGTGTGCTCAGGCAGTGAGCCCTAATTGGCATGTACCATTTTGTTCCTTTTATTCTTCTAAAAGAGAATACAATCTTGGGTTAGTCACCCCATGGTTTTTCCCTTAACTGGGTTTTCCACGTCAAAAATCTTGGTGTCATATGTGTTAATATGTTTTTGCTCTTGAATTGCTACATTATATTTTCATGTTTGATTTATTATTATGTTGCTAAATTAAGGAAGGATTTAAGTGATTAATTGGAAGAAAGTTTTGAACAACTGATTCACCCCCCCTCTCAGTTGTTTGTCCTATATCTAACAATTGGTATCAGAGCTAAGTTCCCCTAAAAGAGCTTAACCGCTTGAGGAGATCCAGGATGTCGACCTATAAGAAGGATAGTCTGAGGTTTAATGGAACCAATTTCACACTTTGGAAAAGTCGCATGGAATGTCACTTGCAATGTATGGGAATGCAATATTGGATCATGGCTTCAAAGAAGTATACTCCTCCATAAAATGGTCCGAGTACCATAGATGAAATCAGAGATGCTAAAAACAATTTGCAGACTAAAGAAGCTCTTCTAAGTGCCTTATCTAATTTAGAGCTGACAAATGTTGTTGACCTAAAAACTGCTCATGAGATTTCAGAAAAACTGGAACTTTTGCGTGAAGGAGATAAGTATGTTAAATGTGCCAAGCTACAGAGTCTAAAAGGAAAATTCAAAAATCTAAGGATGAGAGAAGATGAAAATATCACTACATTTATGCCAAGAGTAAATGAACTTGTTTGTGGCATTAGATGTGTTGGTGGAGTCTTGGATGAAGATGAAATTGTTGGAAAAGTTCTCAGATCCCTTCTTGATTCTTACAAATATAAGGTTGCTGCCATTGAAGAATTCAGATCCTATTCAAGTATCACAAGAGATCAATTGTTTGGTAAATTAGCTGCATTTGAATTGACCGAGTTTGGAGATGCCCCCCCAAGACTAAATCTACATTCAAAGCTAGTGCCTCTGTAAAAGGAAAACAAAGGTTTGATTCGGGAGAGAACTCTTCAAGGAAACCATCATGGTATGAAAAAGCAAGAAAAGATCTGGAAGAAGATGAAGCAAAAGCTGCTCAACTTGAAGCCCTTATTGCAAAAAGACTGCCAAGAGGATTTGGTAAGTATGAAGGGAAATTGCCTTTTAAATGTTTTAACTGTAATAAGATTGGTCATTTTGCCTCAAGGTGTCTGAAAAGATTTTCAAGGCCAAATCCTAATAGATCAAGGTTCTAAAAGAAATGTTACTATGTTCATGAAGATGATGATGATGAAGGAGTTACAAATGATGAATCAGAGATAGGAAACAGATCTGGAAGTGATTGGGTGTTCATTGCCATCAAAGAAGAAGATCCAATGTCCTCTAAATCTGTCAATCATAAAATTGTAGAAAGAGCTCTGGCTGCCCAAGTTGAAGAAAAGGATGATTGGGTCATTGACAGTGGATGTTCCCACCATATGACAAGTGACAAAAATAAGTTCATAGATTTGGAAAGGTATGAAGGAGGAGTGGTAAAATTTGGTGATAATTCTGTTGGTAGAATCAGAGGTAGAGGAACTATTTCTTTTGATGGAAAGAACAAAACCGGTAATGTACTGTATGTTGAAGGCCTAAAGCACAATCTTCTTAATGTTGGATAGTTGGTGGACAAAGGCTATGATCTCCGATTCAAAAATAGAAAATGCAAGATTTTTGAAAGTTTCATAACAGAGATTGCATTCGGTACTCAAACTAAAGGT
The DNA here is from genome assembly GCA_027924645.1 of Cunninghamia lanceolata. Taxonomy (NCBI): domain Eukaryota; kingdom Viridiplantae; phylum Streptophyta; class Pinopsida; order Cupressales; family Cupressaceae; genus Cunninghamia; species Cunninghamia lanceolata. Next base: position 5,342,882 of record BSBN01000848.1, on the reverse strand, counting down.
AATATCTTCCACTTGGTTGGTACTGGTAAAAGTTGCTTATTTGTTCAAATTGATCAGAGTTGGTTGTGGCATAGGAGAATGTGTCATGTGAATTTTGATAATATCATCAAGATAAACAACACTCAGGCTGTAAGAGATCTTCCAAGACTTGTGAAACCTACTAATAGCTTGTGCAAAGAATGTCAGTTGGTTAAGTAGAGCAGAGTCTCATTCAAAAGTAAGGAACAGTCTTCTACCGGATTATTGGACTTAGTTCATACTGATATATGTGGTCCGGCAAGAATTAGAAGTGTGCAAGGCGATAGATACTTCATGCTCTTAATTGATGACTACTCCCAGATGATGTGGGTGACTTTTCTGAAAGAGAAATCAGGAGCTCTTGAGAAATTCAAAATATTCAAGGCTATGGTAGAGAATGAAACCAGATTAAAACTAAAATGTCTGAGGTCTAACAGAGGTGGAGAATTCACATTTGGTGAGTTCATAGAATTCTGTGAGAAACATGGAATAAAAAGACAGTTGTTTGCTCCTAGGACTCCACAGCAAAATGGAGTAGTGGAGAGAAAGAACTGGACCATCCAGGAAGCATCTAGAACCATGATGATGGAAGTAAATGTTCCTCAGATCTATTGGAGAGAAGTTGTAAGCATTGCAGTCTATACTTTCACTCGAGTATAAATCAGAAGCAAGATCGGTAAGACTCCTTATGAACTTTGGTTTGGCATCACTCCCACTATGAGGTATTTTAGAGTCTTTGGTAGAAAATGTTACATTAAAAGAGATGAAGATCTAAGAAAATTTGATGCTAGAAGTGATGAAGGAATATTCTTGGGTTATTCTACTCAAAGCAAAGCATACCAGTGTTATAACAAGAGATTAAGGAAGATTGTGGAAAGTACAAATGTGAAGGTTGATGAAGGTATTGAAAAACCCTCAAGGTTTTATGAATATGATGAAGATGATCAAAATGATGTTTTTGTTCAAGAAGTCCAAGATCCCTCTGAAATTCAGATTCAAATTGATCCGGTAAATCAGGAAGAAGAGATAAGTTTGAATGAACCTGTTCAAGAATCAGAAGTGTAAGAAACTCCCAAAGTTCCTAGGTATGTAAGAATGAATCACTCCTAAGATCATATCATAGGTGACAAAAGCAAAGGTGTACAAATAAGAAGAAGGATTGCTCAAGATTCAGAAGAGTATTTTCTGATTTCAAAGATTGAACCTAAGATAGTAAATGAAGCTTGCAATGATGAAGACTGGACTAAAGCAATGGAGGAAAAGCTGATGCAAATTGAGAAAAATCACACTTGGGATCTTGTTCCTAGACCTAAAAAGAAGAATATGATTGGAACCAAATGGGTCTTCCAAAATAAATTGAATGAAGATGGTGAAGTAGTCAGAAACAAAGCCAGATTGGTCTGCAAGGGTTACTTCCAAGTAGAAGGAGTTGATTTTGAAGAAACTTTTGCTTTGGTGGCAAAAATTGAAGTAGTCAGATTATTTCTTGCTTTTGTTGCCTTCAAGGATTTCAAAGTATATCAGATGGATGTCAAATTTACCTTCCTGAATGGTGACTTGGAAGAAGAAGTATACATTGAGCAACCAGATGGATTTCAATTATCTGATCATGGTGATATGGCCTGCAAGTTGAAGAAAGCATTGTATGGACTGAAGCAAGCCTCAAGAACCTGGTATGAAAGATTGGATAAGCATCTTTTGAAGATTGGTTTCAACAAAGGTACTGCTGACAATAATTTGTACTTCAAAATAGATCATGAAAATATCTTGATTATTGAAGTGTTTGTTGATGATATCATTTTTGGAGGAAGTGATAGTATGTGCAAGACTTTTGCAAATCAAATGAGAAGTGAATTTGAGATGTCCATGTTTGGGGAAATGAATTTCTTCTTGGGTCTGCAAATTACTCAAACAAAGAAAGGAATCTTCATTTCTCAGACCAAATATGTGAAAGAATTGTTGAAGAAATTTGGGATGGAAGATTCAAAACCAATGAGCACTCCCATGGAAACCAGATGTAAATTGAGCAAAGATGATGACTCTCCTAAGGCTGATCAGAGAAAGTATAGGTCAATGATTGGAAGACTATTGTATCTCACTCAAACTAGACCTGACATTATGAATGTTATTGGTCTTGTTGCTAGATTCCAAGTTGATCCTAAAGAATCTCATGTCATGGCAATCAAGAGGATTTTTAGATATCTAAAAGGGACAGTTGAGTATGGTTTGTGGTATCCTAGAGATCATAATTTCTGTCTTCATGCATATACAGATGCAGATTGGGTAGGAGATGTGGATGACCGGAAGAGTACCAGTGGTGGAGCATTCTTTTTAGGAAAGAGATTAGTTTCTTGGCTAAGCAAGAAACAAGAGGTAATATCTCTATCCACAGCTAAAGCAGAATATATTACAGCAGCAGGTAGTTGCACTCAAGTTTTGTGGATGAATCAAATGCTAAGAGACATTAGAGTGGCGTATGAGGAACCTATCACAATCTTCTGTGATAATTCAAGTGCAATAAATATATCTAAGAATCTGGTGTTGCATTCAAAGACTAAACATATATCCATCAAGTTTCACTTTTTGAGAGAGCAAGTGAATAATAATGAAGTCAGATTGGAGTTTGTGTCTTCCAAAGATCAGATTGCAGATATCTTTACTAAACCTCTACCTAAGGACTCTTTTGAGTATATCAGGGAGAAGTTAGGGGTTATTACCCCTCCGGTTCTAAATTAAGGTACACTGATGTGCATCAGTCTGGTAGATCTCACAATCATATCTTGTGATCTAGATTGATGTTTGGGAAGCTGCCACTCAGGGGGAGCAATTGGTATGATTCTAAAGTGATGCAAGTATGTGCCCTTTTCCATTGATGTCAAAGGGGGAGAGAAGACATGTGAAAAACAAGTGGTTGCTGATCAAAGGGGGAGCAGTAAAAGAAGAGAAGACATGTGAATGGTTGTTGTTGATAGGTGGAGTTGTGTTAGTAAGAAGAAGTTCTTGTCTTGATGGTTAAAACAGTTTTTCACATCATCTGTTGCCACCAATGACAAAGGGGGAGATTGTTGCAAGTATGGGCCCAACCAGTGTTGTCATTGATGTCAACATACTCCTGTTGCATTGATGATAAGGATTGGATGAGCTGTATGTTGAGGATATTGAGAAAATTAGTCCTATCAGAAATAGAGAAGAATAGTGAAGATAGTGAGGTAAAGATCCCAGCTAAGATGAATATAAGAGGATGCGCTTCAAAGGGTTTGTAGATATATGTCTTAAGATGATCCAGTAAAGATTTTAGAGGTCCGCATGAAGATTTGAAGAAGTTATGGCCACTCAAGTAAAACTAGGTTTGACAGATGTTCAGAGGTAACAGAGTGACTCAGATAGGTCCGGTGAGCTCCGGAAATGCAATATCTTGTTCAGCAGATTTGGTGAAGTGTTTAGGAAGTTAATGTGAATTGACAACTCAATTGGTTCATGGTCTGGAGGCTCGCAAGCATCTATTCCAATATGACAGTGATGACAAACTGTGTTCTTGAGGTTCCGGATGAAGGAGAGAATGATTTTAGTAAGTAGTAGTGTGGATGTTCTTGGTGATTCAGGAAAGCTTGTGGAGGTCTTTGGATTGCGTCTAGTTCATGTTGGTGGTCCGCATTGAAGATTGAGCTCGTAATTGAAGAATTACTTCCGGATGATGATGTTCTTCCCAAGTCAGGCCAACCGGATGAGTTACACATTCTACGGATGATCTTGAAGGCGTTCTGTGAAGAATGGCATGTTCCTGAAGAAAGATTGAAGTCTCAGATCTATGTGGCCAATAATGTGTTAATCCCTGTGAAGTCCTTTTGTAATTAATCATGTTGTATTTATGTGTTTGCTCTGTAATGTAATGCCGACTTGGATGATTATCCCTAAGTCGATGTCTTGTATAAATAAGGAATTATAAAGTCATTTCAAAGCATGGTGTTGTGATGAGAGTGTGGTAGAGAGCAGAGGAGCAAAAGACAGAGTAGGAATATTGTGCTTAAATGGAACTAACTCAAGCATGGTGAAGATGCTATTCTTCAGTTCAAGTATGTAATACTTATTATTCTATAGACAGTGTGTCTCTTGTAGGCAGTGGGCCTCTTGTGAGCAGTGTGCTTAGGCAGTGAGCCCTAATTGGAATGTGCCATTTTGTTTCTTTTATTCTTCTAACAGAGAATACAATCTTGGGTTAGTCACCCCATGGTTTTTTCCTTAACCGGGTTTTCCATGTCAAAAATCTTGGTGTCATATGTGTTAATGTATTTTTTCTCTTGAATTGTTGCATTATATTTCCATGTTTGATTTATTATTATGCTGCTGAATTAAGGATTTAAGTGATTAATTGGAAGAAAGTTTTGAACAACTGATTCACCCCCCCTCTCAATTGTCTGTCCTATATCTAACACTTCAGACTTGCCTTTCAGAGCTTGATTTAAATGCTTCTCAATTTCTTATTTTTCTTCAACCAGTATTGATAAATCATTTAGAGTTTCATTTGTTGCTTTCAACTATTCACTTAGCTCTCTATTTCTATCCTTTGATCTCTTAACTTGTTCTCTTAGCTTTAGTATGCATTCATTAGCTTCTTTGACATTTTCCTTCAAATCCTAGATATCTGCTTCATGCTTATCAAGATCTTCAAGAACAATTTTAGTTATTGATTACTGACATATGTGCAATCATTAATTGTGACACTACCTGGAGTAGGATACCTTTTGGCTGCCATGTGTATATGTTGGGTGAATATTTTGTCGTCAACTCACTGACGGCAAAATGGTTATATCAACCGTAGTATGATGAGATAAATCTCTCCTCTCATCAAGGGGAGGTTCCCTTTTAACTATTACAAATTTATTTACACTAAATACTAGCTTTGGGGGTGTGTTACATTCATCCTTTTCTCTTCTTTCAGAAAAGATGTTTACAATGTTTCACGGTAATATTCAATAATGCTTGTACACTTAAACAATAATCAACAATATTCTTGTAAGTTGAAGCACAAAGTCTTTCAACTTACTTCACAAAAAGATTCACCAACCAAGTGAATAATCTCAAGTACAAAGTCTTCAAATTATCCCCAGAAAGAGTTTAAAAGTAACCGTATCACCAGTTGGAGCATAAAGTCTGTCAACTAACAACACCACTGATTCACGTGAATGTGATTGAAAATCATAGCACAAAGTCTACAAGCTCTCAACACAATTCATATACAAAGTGAACAACTACAAGCTCAAAGTCTTTATAATCCTTCACCAAGAAACACTTTCAACACACATAGATTCAAGGAAATAATATAACACAAAGTTTATATAACTTATCTTGAATGTCCTCCAATCATAATAACTAAGCACCACTTTATCCAATCAATCAACAAGAGAAATCAGCAAAAATGCCATATGTACATCCTCGCTCATACAAATTCGATTCAACACAAAGTCTGATATCAAAACTTGCCTTCTTTATTGATTGGAATTGATCATACAATTTGAACACAAAGTCTCAAAGTTGAGTCACAATTTGGGCAGCACTTTGTTGCATAAGATAAAAGATATCTATTACAATAGAGGCCCTCTTTATTTATAGGGAGGAGCCTGGAGCAAAAATAGGAAATTTACAACTACTTTGACTTATTCAACAAAAGAGTCCTATTTGACTTGGGACTTCCTTTGTCTCACATGTAATTACATTTTAGAAAAATACATGTGAAAATGTCCAAAACTGATTCAAAAGTACATATGAAAAATAGAAAATATACTAAGGCAAAGATCACATTTATCAACTCCCATCAACATCCTTCTTGAGAGAAACTTCCATCCATTGTTATCACCATTTGCATTTCTAGGCTATCTGGTCCAAAAGTGTCCTTGGAAATGACACAAGTTCTTGTTACTGAAACTTTCACGAAGGTAGCAACCTTCACATGTTTACCCAGAACTACCTTGAGAATGTCCAAGGTCAACTGTGTATCCGACAACTTATCCATAGGAGCCACTGAGAAAGCTTGATCTTCGAACTCCTTTAGATCATGTTATTGAATGCCTGTCTTTTTATTTGTGGAAAGAAACTTTTGGTCTCTTTGACTGGAAATTACAGTAGCGAGGGAGAATTGAGCATTTGCATGGGCTTTGAAGGGCTAAAGTGCGATTAGAGCGAAAAACTGAGTGAAAGTGGGCTAAAGTTAACAACTTGAAAATTTTTCTAGTGTTAGAAATTTTTTAGGGAGTGAGTGCACGGGCGGCAAAAATCGCCGCCCTTGCATGTGGAGGAAATTGCTTTTGTGCATGGGCAGCAAAAATCGCCGCCCTTGCATGTGACAAAAGGCTTAACATGCACGGGCGGCAAAAATCGCCGCCCTTGCATGTGACAAAAGGCTTAACATGCACAGGCAGTAAAAATCGCTGCCCTTGCATGTGACAAGAGGCTTAACATGCACGGGCGGCAAAAATCGCCGCCCTTGCATGTGACAAAAGGCTTAACATGCACGGGCGGCAAAAATCGCCACCCTTGCATGTGACAAAGGGCTTAATATGCACGGGCGGCAAAAATCGCCACCAATGCATATAAAGATGCAATGGAGGTAAAAATCGCCGCCATTGCATGTGAAGATGCAATGGAGGCAAAAATCGCTGCCATTGCATATAACAAAAATTTACTAACTCTAAGATGCAATGGAGGCAAAAATCGCCGCCAGTGCATATGAACATGCAATGGAGGCAAAAATCCCCGCCAGTGCATATGAACATGTAATGGAGGCAAAAATCCCCGCCAGTGCATATGAACATGCAATGGAGGCAAAAATCCCCGCCAATACATATGAACATGCAATGGAGGCAAAAATCCCCGCCAGTGCATATGAACATGCAATGGAGGCAAAAATCCTCGCCAGTGCATATGAACATGTAATGGAGGCAAAAATCCCTGCCATTACATATGAACATGCAATGGAGGCAAAAATCCCCGCCATTACATATAACAAAAATTTACTAACTTCTAAAAAGTGAAATTTTCAATTAGACTTGTTTTGCAAAATTCAAGAAATCGACACAAGTTGACGCTCGAAAGGATGTTCCAAGGCTAGGAGACCACGCTCAAGGGCAAATGCAATTCACCTCATTTTGCGTGTTTAGAGTTGTAGGCTGCAAAATGGACAAATTTTGTAGGGGTCATCCTACAAATTAAGCGCAACTAAATTTGAGGATAACAGCTATCTCTAACTGGGGAACTTCCTTTGATTATCCTTTGAAATGATCGAAGGGAGAAGAACTCCAATCTCTAAGTGCCTTCATCCATCCATTGGGCTATAGAGTCAGACGACACAAAAACACAAAAATGACTAAAATAGAAAAAAGACACAAAAACTATACAAAAATTCATGAACTTATCTGTCGCTTCACTTTGAGAATAGCTTCAAATGTTGTCTGCTGTGAGGCAGAAGAAAAGATGTTCCATTTCTTTTTCTTTTACTATTGAAAGAGTAACACTTCCCAGTGTTTGTCATTCTAGGATCTTCTTCTATAACCAGGTTGAATTGCCCAATTGACGCTGATGAATTTGGTCCCAACTGTCGTTGCCATTTGACAAAGCGATCGTGCTTATCAAAAGGTTTCTCCGGAGAAACCAATCCTTTGGAAATGCCTTTTCCTTTGAGTTGCAAAATCCCTTCGCTTGAAAAGAATGGTCCATTTGTGTCTAGACCTCCATTTGAAACATTATCCAATGACTTAGAATCTTCATTGGAGATCAAGAAGTAAGTACCCATATTTGAAAACTCCAAGAGAATTTGAATTTCTGGATCCTCGGATTTCATCACTATGTACTTGGCCTTCCTTTCAGGATGAACTTCCTGCATAATACACTTAAAAGGTATTCTTGCCTCTGACATTTGAATCTTTATCTCCTCAACATGATCAGTGATATCAACAGATTGATATGGATTTGCTACAGAAGATGAAAAACTCTCACCTTGAGGTTTTTCATTGGGGGTACTGGTCTTAGGAGCAAGGGATGAAGTAGGAAGATCTGATGTACTTACTTGGTTGTCACCAGCCACATATTGATGATTAAATTGATTCTGTGACCATGTAAGAACGGCATAAGATTCATCAAAAGCATCTTCTTCTTGTTTCATCTCACCTTCCAAGTTCAGGAACCCGGTGGTAGAGTCGCCAGCTAATTGCTCTTCAACTTCCGTGAAAAGATTAGCAACATATTCTCCTTGATCATATTCTGATTGAAGAAGATCATCTTGCTCTGATTCGTAATAGAAGATTGCTGCATCCATAGGTGGTGCTTCCAAAGCAAGTATTCCTTGTTGTGGAGGAAACATGTTTTGATTCTGGCCCCTTGAAGCATTGACTTGGTAATTCAAAGCATCATGAGAAGTTCCCCTTGATATGTCCTTATAGAAGGGAATGGACAAATTCTGTGACACCTGTTCTTTCAAAGCTAACAGCTCATCAGCCAACTTTTGCACTATAGGATCCATAGTGCTTGTAGAAGATAAAGCCAAAGAGGGCTGCCCACTAGGCCTAACATAATCCTTCTTCAACTTTCCCGCCAAGATCAAATCGTCCTCCACTTCAACTGCCAAACTTTGAGCAATTGCAAGATTAGCTGGTGCTGCTCTTCGTAAAAGAAAACTTACTTCTGGCAACTATGAATTGATGAAGAAACATTTTAGGTTCTCAGCTCTGGGTTGAGCAACAGTTGGGATCCTATTCTTTAGCTTATTGAACTTTGCAACAAACTCACGCATTGGCTCATAAGATTCCTTTTTCATTTGAGTAATTTGGGCCAACAATGCATAAGCATCTTCTACTGACTTGAATCTGGCTTCAAACTGAGTTCGAAGTGTATTCCATCCAGTGATAATTCCTGGTGCAAGGTGAAAGAACCAATCAACTGCAACACCTTGGAGTGTTTCTACAAACAGTCTCACAGAAACATCTTCATACTCAACTCCGAGAACACCACATGCAATGTAGAAAGCTGCAATGTGCTCATCCGGATGTTGTTTACCATCCCCGTAGAACTTAGGAAAGTTCTTACGTGAACCCCGAGGTAGTTCATGTAGAGGTTGGCTCAATTTCAAAGGACCAAATGCATTTCCCCATGGACCTGGGATAGCCATATTCCTTGATAAAACTATAGAGCAGATAAAACAAAAAGATATTACAATAGATGAGACCGGTATGCTTCAACCAAAGGCGAGAGGCTCTTGGTTGCGCGTTCGATCCCCAGTAGAGTCGCCAAAAACTGTTGGGTGAATATTTTGTCGTCAACTCACTGACGGCAAAATGGTTATATCAACCATAGTATGATGAGATAAATCTCTCCTCTCATCAAGGGGAGGTTCCCTTTTAACTATTACAAATTTATTTACACTAAATACTAGCTTTGGGGGTGTGTTACATTCATCCTTTTCTCTTCTTTCAGAAAAGGTGTTTACAATGTTTCACGGTAATATTCAATAATGCTTGTACACTTAAACAATAATCAACAATATTCTTGTAAGTTGAAGCACAAAGTCTTTCAACTTACTTCACAAAAAGATTCACCAACCAAGTGAATAATCTCAAGTACAAAGTCTTCAAATTATCCCCAGAAAGATTTTAAAAGTAACCTATCACCAATTGGAGCACAAAGTCTGTCAACTAACAACACCACTGATTCACGTGAATGTGATTGAAAATCATAGCACAAAGTCTACAAGCTCTCAACACAATTCATATACAAAGTGAACAACTACAAGCTCAAAGTCTTTATAATCCTTCACCAAGAAACACTTTCAACACACATAGATTCAAGGAAATAATATAACACAAAGTTTATATAACTTATCTTGAATGTCCTCCAATCATAATAACTAAGCACCACTTTATCCAATCAATCAACAAGAGAAATCAGCAAAAATGCCATATGTACATCCTCGCTCATACAAATTCGATTCAACACAAAGTCTGATATCAAAATTTGCCTTCTTTATTGATTGGAATTGATCATACAATTTGAACACAAAGTCTCAAAGTTGAGTCACAATTTGGGCAGCACTTTGTTGCATAAGATAAAAGATATCTATTACAATAGAGGCCCTCTTTATTTATAGGGAGGAGCCTGGAGCAAAAATAGGAAATTTACAACTACTTTGACTTATTCAACAAAAGAGTCCTATTTGACTTGGGACTTCCTTTGTCTCACATGTAATTACATTTTGGAAAAATACATGTGAAAATATCCAAAACTGATTCAAAAGTACATATGAAAAATAGAAAATATACTAAGGCAAAGATCACATTTATCAACTCCCATCAACATCCTTCTTGAGAGAAACTTCCATCCATTGTTATCACCATTTGCATTTCTAGGCTGTCTGGTCCAAAAGTGTCCTTGGAAATGACACAAGTTCTTGTTACTGAAACTTTCACGAAGGTAGCAACCTTCACATGTTTACCCAGAACTACCTTGAGAATGTCCAAGGTCAACTATGTATCCGACAACTTATCCATAGGAGCCATGAGAAAGCTTGATCTTCGAACTCCTTTGGATCATGTTATTGAATGCCTGTCTTTTTATTTGTGGAAAGGAACTTTTGGTCTCTTTGACTGGAAATTACAGTAGCGAGGGAGAATTGAGCATTTGCATGGGCTTTGAAGGGCTAAAGTGCGATTAGAGCAAAAAACTAAGTGAAAGTGGGCTAAAGTTAACAACTTACAAAATTTCCCAGTGTTAAAAATTTTTTAGGGAGTGAGTGCACGGGCGGCAAAAATCGCCGCCCTTGCATGTGGAGGAAATTGCTTTTGTGCATGGGCGGCAAAAATCGCCGCCCTTGCATGTGACAAAAGGCTTAACATGCATGGGCGGCAAAAATCGCCGCCCTTGCATGTGACAAAAGGCTTAACATGCACAGGCGGCAAAAATTGCCGCCCTTGCATGTGACAAAAGGCTTAACATGCACGGGCGGCAAAAATCACCGCCCTTGCATGTGACAAAGGGCTTAATATGCACGGGCGGCAAAAATCGCCGCCAATGCATATAAAGATGCAATGGAGGTAAAAATCGCCGCCATTGCATGTGAAGATGCAATGGAGGCAAAAATCGCCGCCATTGCATATAACAAAAATTTACTAACTCTAAGATGCAATGGAGGCAAAAATCGCCGCCAGTGGATATGAACATGCAATGGAGGCAAAAATCCCCACCTGTGCATATAAACATGTAATGGAGGCAAAAATCGCCGCCAGTGCATATGAACATGCAATGGAGGCAAAAATCCCCGCCTGTGCATATGAACATGTAATGGAGGCAAAAATCCCCGCCATTACATATGAACATGCAATGGAGGCAAAAATCCCCGCCAGTGCATATGAACATGCAATGGAGGCAAAAATCCCCGCCATTACATATAACAAAAATTTACTAACTTCTAAAAAGTGAAATTTTCAATTAGACTTGTTTTGCAAAATTCAAGAAATTGACACAAGTTGACGCTCGAAAGGATGTTACAAGGCTAGGAGACCACGCTCAAGGACAAATGTGATTCACCTCGTTTTGCGTGTTTAGAGTTGTAGGCTACAAAATGGACAAATTTTGTAGGGGTCATCCTACAAATTGAGCGCAACTAAATTTGAGGATAACAGTATACTTTCCCAGATCTTCCTTAAGTTGTTAGACTTCTTCCAAGGAACCTTACTCTGATACCAATTGTTGAACACAAAGAATACTGAGAGGGGGGGTGAATCAGTATTTTGTAAAACCTTTGTTTCACATATTCATTAATCCATTTACCGAATTCAATAACATGAAAGAAAAATAGACATAAGAAGAACATCCACAAAGTCATAACACATAGACACTAGGATTTTTACATGAAAACGCCAAAAAGGGAAAAACCATTGTGAGTGTTAATTCACAATATATTATGATATCAAAATTGAATTACATGAAGGCTCAGTACCTTAGGGCTCATTGCCCAAGGACTCACTGTCCAAAGAAGTGCTCATTCCAATAGGCTCACTGCCATAAAGAAGAGAAGAGAAGATAGAGAAAGGGTGGCTCACTACCAAGAGAAGACTGCTACAAATGCATCTACAGAATGCTAAAATGTAGTTCCATTAATAGCTCAATATAGAGATTCAAAAGTCTTTATCATATCTGCCCTACTTTTCTGCTCTGCTTCACATATACTCTGTTCTTCTGCCCTTATTGTTCCTTTCTGATCACAAAATAGCCTCAGATCACATACACATTGAATTCGTACCACATTCTCATACTCTCATACTTGCAATACCAAAATTTATCAAGTATATATATCTGTAACATGAATTATCCCAATACTAGGTCGATATGTAAAATATGAAACTTGTATACCAAAGTTGTACCTTGTCGGCTTGGTCCTTTGCACAAACAACAATGTGAACCCATACAATCATTTGGGAATATTGATATAGGTCTGGACTTATTATTGAACTACTTAAAGTAATGATTTGAATATTATCTCCTTACCGCACATTGATCCAACTGTGTGTCGGCCTTATCCCAAAGTGCACACTTAAACCTTATTGTCTGTCATATCATAACTTCTATTGCGAAACACATGAAAGTTCAAAATTCACATCAAACATTTATTAGACATCCCCAATCATCCCTTCAAGACCACAAGTCATAATACTCTTATGTGGCAAATTGCGGACCTCTGAACTACTAACTCTGTCATTGTAGAACACTGTCAATCTGAATGCCGATACTCAGTAACTTGTAGATGATCTTCTGGTAAACTTCAAAATCCAAAAATTTGGAATTAGATACTCCTCATATGTGTTTACAACATGTCCAAACCACAAACTGAGATACTCAATACTAGAGGAATGCAGACTAAATTACTCAGGTGTTCTGCTCTGTTCCTGACTGCACTCTGTTTGCCAGACTTAAGCAATTCACAACATAACTTCCAGAGATTGTCAAGATATGAAACTTAGGATATAACATTACATAACATCTAAGTACCGCATAGCAAGATTTTCATATGTGGAGGAGTACCAATTGGATTTCTGTCCCTAGCTCAATGTGCTGCCAATACTTAGTCAATTTGGCTAAGTCAATCTTACTGGACCAAAATATTGTACACATCTTTGTCTCAAAAATTGTCTTCAAACATGTCAAGTTGTTGCCATCAATGACAACATCAAATCTCCAACATATCAGCAGTATCTCTTGACTATATTTCTAACAGACAATGCCCTTGGTCAAGCTAAAAATCGGATGAGGATGATGATAATGATAGTGCTATCGATTTGGGAGCAATATATCTTGATGATGGCTTTGTTGCACCTACAAGCAACAATATATGTAAGGAAGGTAGATTTGGGAATGATATATCCTAATAAAGTTATAATGATTTGTTTAAAGATGAATAAGGATTTCCACAAGACTAAGGACAAAACCTAGGATTTTTTCGGATGTGTGTTGGACTTCTTAGTTGCATTTGTTTGGATTCCACTACCATGAAAGTTGGGATAGATTGAGCTAATAATGGATGGATTGCTTGTAACTTTTGCATTCTATTGAATGAGATTGCTACATGGAATTGCTTTCCTGTAATCTTTTATTTTTTATCCTAGATGAGATTGTTGTCTAATGTTGTAACCAATGACAAGGGAAAACCAAGTCTAATTACAAGATGAAGGGCAGATTAGATGGAAGGAATGATCAAGAAATTTTAGATAGGAGAATGGAATGGATGAAGAGATATAGAATAGATGGAAGCATTAAGGATGGGATGACCAAAGTATTTTAGGATGTGATCTCTAAGGAATGTGTTACATAAGGACAACATGGCCCCATTCTATATGTGCCATTCGTGACACTATGTTGATATTCTTGCTAATGAAAATTTGATACGTCACGATGTTGTTAAATTGCTTATTGCAAGACTTGTTTCATAAACTTTGGTAGTTTACTAGAATGTAAATTGTGGTAGAATTTTAAAGCATTCACTGAGATTTTGTTGAACACACAGAGATGCTAAGAGGGGAGGGTGAATCAACATATACTAAAACCTAACTACTTCATTTGCAGATCATATTCATTTACTTAGAGAACCAAAAGTAAAACATGCAACACATTCATCAACACAATGACACCAAGAGTTTTACGTGGAAAACCCAAAACTGGGAAAAACCACTGTGAGTGTTAACTCACAATATAATGTTTAGTGCTATATAAAAGTTTACAAAATTGTTTTAGGGCTACAACCCAAGTAAGATACAACTCCCTACTAACTTTGTTTTAGGGCTACAACCCAAAGAAGCTACTACTCCCTAAAGAAAGGTCACTTCTACAAAGAATTACAATGATGAACAAAACTATGAACTGCTATGAAAAAGCATTTAACTCATGCTAAAATTGCAGTCCTCTTTTCTGCACAATTACTCCATCATACTGATTCTGCACACTTCATACTTCTCATTCTACTCTATCACATTCACACTCACTTGTCTAAGTCACAAATGAACTTGTTCTTCTATTTATATCCTCTGCAACCACTTGAAACCACAATTAGGTCGCCACTAGAAAGAACTTAAGATGAAACATGTAATTTTGTATGGGTTGGCTTGGAAAAAAAAACATTTTGAGTTGTGAATCACTTCACACAACATAACAAGGTTAATTGCATTATAACACATCCTTCCAATATCAAAACAATTGATTAGGATCCACTGCACATAATAGAAACCAAACTGTTAGCTCAAACTACACAAGCACTGCTAACTGTTCATCTTCACACCACCGAGGGGAAGCCAAAAACATCATGCAGATCAGTGTTTCAACAATGTATCTCCTTGAAAACATCCATAAACCATTCTCCTAAAGTATCTGATCATTATATGCATTCGTACAACAAGAGACATACTGAATTGATGAAAATAGGGCATTCCAGGCATATTGTAACAGATCACGACTTAGAATATTGCATTGCGGACCACCAAACCATTTGAAACTTATTATGAAGGAAATAATATATCATTATGCATATATTATCAGATATGCACATCCTCATTTATTACTTCCAGAGAGAATCAAAACTTGACTCAAGTATACTGTAGTCTGGAGGACAGACATATGTAATTCTTCATTAACTAACTTAAATACCTTATGCAGTACTAGAGATAAGAAGGATTTGCATGCAATTCAAACCTGAGATGCCTTAAGGTATGTAGAATCTCCTCACAAGATCCTATAGCTGATTTTTATACTTCCCATCTTCCGCAAGTGCTCAATCATGTGTTCTATTAAGTATTTATGTATCCAGAACTATCAGTGTTACTTCTTTCACTTGAATTTTGACCTTGTGGACCATAATGACACCTGATACTATGAGGAAACATGCATTACACATCTCTAAACATATTCCCAAATTTTTATGGGCACCACTTCTCTTCCAGAGGAATGCAGAGCATTCCAACATGTCTCCACCATTGCTTTACATTGTCAAGTCACAGTCTAGAACTCTGTTGCTAATAACTTCCTTTGTTGAAAGAGTAAACACATGAAATCTTTGATATAGCATGTTAATATGAATATAAACTTAACTACTGAATCACAAGACTAAATATTGCATTGGGGAGGAATGGAGACCAAAATATCATAACTCTGCCTTAGGATATACACTGTGAGAGCCTTAATCAACCTTCTGCAACTTTTCTCTAAGTGTGCTACTTCAAACTGATAGGATATTATTGTAGATATATAGGAAACATGTTATAATAGGTTTACACACCTCCACAACACATTTAGACACCAGGAAGATTACCATTCTTATACTTGGACAGTCTTTCTCCATCTGCTAAAACTTTCAGACTGACCTCCCTTAAGCATGTTGATCCTAAGTATTTAACTTAGTCAAGCCATCTCTCTCAAATCTTCTACAATCCATAAACTTCAACAACTATGCCAAACCATCTCTCTCAAATCTCCCACTGTCTATCAGCTTCTCCAAATACTGAACTCTATATGAGTCTGACCTCATATTGACACATGTTATGTTGACATCAATGACAACACATATTGCCAACAATCTCCCCCTTTGTCATTTATGGCAACACCCAAAAAAAAATGTACAATCACTCCCCCTTATATGTATATTCCCCTCTCTCCCCCTTTGACATCAAGGACAAAGGGCCTAGCATCTTACATTATCCCAAAATTGTGTAAACTCCCCCTTACTATATAATTTTTACAAACAATGCTCCCTTGAGATGGAAATCCCTCAAAAATAGATACTATGTACTTAGTATGACACTACTGGCCTCCACAAGTCCATATACATCAAAATTTTATTCTCTACAATAATCTGCAACTCATTTAGAAGGTAGAATGGATTTGTATATTACCTTGAGTTATGTTAGAGTAGATTCCCACATGGCACTTTCTGAGGCAAGAATATGATTTTGACATTCTCATTGCATGTATAAGTCCTCAACTTCCTCTACTCTGCTTGGGGTCTTCATTTTCTGATCAACCTTCTCACCTTCCCCTAGCAACCCAGATAATGAATCAAGTCTTAAGTTCATTGCTTCCCTTAGCTGATCAAATTATTTCTTCAATTGTTCTCTTTGGTCCTAAAGCTGTGATAACTGTTCATGAAGGTTTTCTAGTTGAGCCCTTGTTTCTCCATCTTTGTCCTTAGACAAATCATATACTTCGGCCATTCTAATGATTTGTAACTTAATGGTGTCAATTTGAGATTTGATATTCTTTGTGGAACTTGGCCATTTTAGGTAGAATAGATACAATGTTGTGGCTTCATCAATGCAATCCTTAAGCTTCTTCAAGTTTTATTTTAGTTTATTATGTGCATTAGCACATTTGTCAGTCATCTCAGCCAACCTTTTATCATTTACCTTTCTTATTGCCTCTTGATCTACTTTCTGCTCAACATATGAAGAATGGTCTTTGAAAGAATCCACTAATAGCTTGAGTTTTTATTCTAGAGACAGAGAGGAACCAATGGTTACCTCTGGTAACCCTTCTTGGATCACCTTCACATCATCCTAAACTACACTGGTCTTCTTCAAGTTTTCTTGTAGAAATTCTTTTCTTGCTGAAGCATGCAATATATCACCAAGTTGTAGTTTGTGAAGGGGTGAAATGTTTGATAGATCAATTTGCCCTTCATGTGTAGGAATTTTTAGAAGTTGAGGAGTAATCACTGGATGAAATTGTATCTACAAATCTAATAGGTCTTTGAATGAATCAGTCTCTGAGGAACTCTGACCTATAGCTTCAACCTTCTCATCTTTTCTTTCACCTTTGTCTTTTTGATTTTCTTGTATCTTCTAATCCTTCTCAATTTCATCTTGAGTCTTCTCATCTTGTTTCTTTTCACTCTTTTCTTTCTCTTCCCGCTTCTTCTCAATATTATCTTCTTTCCTTTCCTCATCATTCCATGTATTCTTTGGAGGAGAATTGTCATGTTTTGTATTGGAGTTAGTGTTCTTCGGAGGAGATGTACTACCTTTATCCCAACCCTCTGTATTTTGTGTCTCATTAGTTTTCAGAGGGGGAGGATCATGTCTTGAACCAATATTAGTGTCCTTCGGAGGAGACACATTCTCTTTAGCTTAATCTCCTAAGTTTTGTGCATCTGTGTTATTCGGAGGAGGAGTATTCACTTTATCTTGATCATTTGTACCTGGAGTTTAAATGTTTTCTGGAGGATCAGTCTCCTTATTTTGTTTATCATCTTTATCACCTATATCACCACTTTCCACAACATTTTCAAATGCTAACAAATCTATATACTAAAGGGGTTCATTTGGTATTTCTAGAGGAACTTGTTCCCCTACTGTCACCTTAGCATTTTTTAATTCTTCAAGAATCTTTGTAGTTTTTTATAAGGTTTCTTTCTCCAATCTGTCTATTTCTTCCTTGTCTCTTCCCATCAAAATATTTATTCTCCTTTTTTTTTTTTTCCTGAACTCCTTTTCTTGTTCTTGAGATATTTTGATCTTTTCTTGATCTGTGATGGAAGATCCCACCTTTTCAATTGCTAGTTTCCTCATCTCAGCCTCATTTGTCATAGCTTTATTTCTCTTGTTGGTGAGTAGGTCTGCAAGGTTCACCAGAAGATAATCAATGAACTCAATTAAGGCCACATTGAAGGCCATCATATATATGATTATTGCTTCCTCAATAGTAGCCTTGTCATCAGTAGACATGTTGTCATAGAGATCTACAACTTGTTTCAGAGCACCATGTTCTATTATGGCATTTACAGTGGCCTCAAGCTATAGAGGTTCATGCTCCAATTCTTCTTGGGAAGTCTCTTTTGATTTCTTTGTTTTTCCCTTTCCTTTTCCTTTGGATGTTCCTTCTTCCTCCTTTTCATCTTCTTATCTTCTTCTCTTCTTTCTTCTCTCAAGCATGAAAGATTCTTCTTCTTCTTCTTCCTCTTCTACATTCACTGGATTCATTTTTCCTCTTTTTGCCTGCACTTTAGGTCTATGTTTCTTTTTCTCTGCAGTCCTAGTTTGTACTGGCACTTCAGTGGCAATTCTTTTCTTACTAGGAGGGGTAGGAGTAGGTCCAAAGGATTTTGAAGAGGCAGCAGTAGCAGGGACAAACCTATACTTGTCCTTCTAGGAGTTTGTGAGGTAGAGGTGGTTGGAGCTTATTCTGTTAAGCCCTCAGGAGTATTGAGCATCTCTTCCAATTTAGACTTCATATTTTCTACCTTTTCCCCTATATCCATCTTTTCTTTTTCTTCTGCCTCCTTTCTGATTGTTTTATTGGTGATTTCATCATAGGTTCCAAATCTTTCAGCAGAAGGATCCTTTGGTTTGCTGAGAAACATATTAGCATATCTAATCAAATCAAATTCAGACACTTCATATGGGAGAGTGGTTATCCAAAAATTTCTTGGCTCTACAACCTCCATGTAGCAATTATCTTTGTCCACCATGAATGTAATATCATTCTTATATTTCTCAACAACTTTTCTTGGTATCCTTTCTCCTGCTTGCATATTAGTTTGAAATGTTTTGAAAAATCCCCAAAAAAGTGTGTTAAAATGTTTGTGATTAGAAAAAATTCTCATATAATCCTTAATTTGATGGGCAACCAGAATATCTACCTTCCAGATCATACCATTCCTAGCAGGCAATTCCTTTAATAAATAAAACAAAAGATAGATGATTAGGGAGCCATATCAGAATTTGTATTTTGACTCTTTTGTCCTTTTTAGGTTATCCATTAATTGTTGCCATAGGAGCTCACATATGTCATAATCCTTCCCTTCTTTTACCATTTGATGAGTTGTGTATATTGCAATGGCAGAAGCAGAGTTTTCTTTGTTGGTATAATATATCTTGTATGTTATGCACATTGTTGCATACTGGACCCCCAAATCTTCAATGTCATTTACTGTTAGGGTACTTTTATTGAGTTTTTCTCTGGTAAGTCTCATTTCTTCTTCATTCTTCACCACTTTCAGTATAGG
Organism: Cunninghamia lanceolata; assembly: GCA_027924645.1. Taxonomy (NCBI): domain Eukaryota; kingdom Viridiplantae; phylum Streptophyta; class Pinopsida; order Cupressales; family Cupressaceae; genus Cunninghamia; species Cunninghamia lanceolata. The sequence goes on along the minus strand of BSBN01000848.1, from coordinate 5,323,342 downwards.
TACTGGTCCGGGGGAGCACAACCTAGTAACAACCCTGATGGCTTCCTTGGTGATCAAATTTATTACAAACATAGAAATTACCATTGAAATCTTGAGGATATCTGATAGGAGCAGTTTTTTTAGGTGCAGTATTTCTAAAATTCTTCTTCCTATTATTCCTTTGTCTCCGAATAGAAGTGAATTCATCTTCTTTTGCATCTTCAGAGGCATTCTTCTTAGGATCTTCAATGCAGACCTCTTCCTTCTTTATTTTATACTTTCCTTCTGATTGGAAGTTATCATATAAGTTCGTAGATGCAGTGATTATAGGGCTTTTCCCATTTTCAAAACCAAGGCCGGATTTTGTTTTTGCAAGCTTTTGAGAGTTAATTATCTCATCAAGAATTTCAGATCCTCCTTTCAGTTTTAGTTCTTTGTTAATTTGTTCTTTTTCCTTTTCTAGTTCTTTCCTCAGAGTGATAGCTTCTTCCTCAAATTTTGAACATTTAGATGCTTTCTCATTGAGCTTCATATTTAGGTAATCTTCAATCATTTTTCCTTCTTCAACCATAACTTTCAAATTAGAGATCATATCTTCTTCCTCCTTGAGCTTGATGTCACCTTCTTTATCTCCTTCTATTTGAGCTTTTAGTTTGCCAATTTCTTCTTTTGATTCTTTGGCCTTTGTCTTCAATTTCACAATTGTCTCCTTTGATTTTTTAAGCATGTCTTCAAATTCCTGATTTAGTTCTCTTGCTTCATCCAGATCCTCTAGCACTAACCAAAGTTCTCCTTCAAGGTCATCATCTAGGTTGAGGTCCCAACCTTCAGGTTCCATAGCTTCTAGATCTAGTTTTGGAACAAATACATCATTATCCATAGCTTTAGATTCCATGTGTTCAAGTGCAGGATCTACCTCAGCTGTTAGGCTTCCTAAAGGAACTTAGCTCTTATACCAATCGTTGAACACATAGAGATGCTGAGATGGGGAGTGAATAAATATATACTAAAACTTAACTACTTCATTTGTAGATCAGATTCATTTAGCTAGAGAGAAAAAAGTAAAACATGTAGCACATTCATCAATGCAATGACACCAAGATTTTTACATGGAAAACCCAAAATTGGGAAAAACCACGGTGAGTGTTAATTAACAATATAATTCTCATTGTTATATAAAAGTTTACAACATTGTTTTAGGGCTACAACCCAAGGAAGCTACTAATCCCTGTAGAAAGCTCACTACTACAAAGAATTACATGATGAGCAAAACTATGAATTGCTATGAAAAAGCATTTGACCCATGCTGAAATTACAGTCCTCTTTTCTGCACAATTACTCCATCATATTGATTTTGCACACTTCATACTTCTCATTCTGCTCTAGCACATTCACACTCACTTGTCTGAGTCACAAATGAACTTGTTCTTCTATTTATATCCTCTGCAACCACTTGAAACCACAATTAGGTCGGCATCAGAAAGACCTTAAGATGAAATGTATAATTTTGTATGGGTCGGCTTGGAACAAACACATTTTGAGTTGTGAATCACTTCACACGGCATAACAAGGTTAATTGCATCATAACACATCCTTCCAATATCAAATCAATTGATCAAGATCCACTACACATAACAGAAACCAGACTATCGGCTCAAACTACACAAACACTACTAACTGTTCATCTTCACACCACCAAGGAGAAGCCAAAAACATCATGCAGACCAATGTTTCAACAATGTATGTTCTTGACAACATCCATTCACCATTGTCTTGAAGTATATGATCATTCTATGCATTCACACAAAAAGAGACATACTAAACTGATGAAAATAGGGCATTTCGAGCATATTGTAACACATCACAACTTAGAATATTGCATTGCAGACCACCAAACCATTTGAAACTTGTTAGGAAGGAACTCATATATCATTATGCATATTTTCTCAAATCCACACATCCTCATTTATTACTTCCAAAGAGAATCAAAACTTGACTCAAGTATACTGTAGTCCGAAGGACAGACATATGCAATTCTTCATTAATTGACATAAATACCTTATTCGATACGAGAGATAAGAAGTACTTGAATGCAGTTCAAACCTGAGATGCCTTAAGGCATGTAGAATCTCTTCACAAGCTCCTATATCTGATTTGTATACTTTCTATCTTCCACAAGTGTTCAATCATGTGTTCTATAGATTATTTATGCATCCAGAACTGTCTGTGTTACTTCTATCACTTGAATTCTAACCTTGTGGACCATAATAACACCTAATATTTGTAAGGAAGCATGCATTACACATCTCTAAACATATTCCTAAAACCTTATGGGCACCACTTCTCTTCTGGAGGAATGTAGAGCATTCCAATAGGTCTCCACCATTGCTTTACATCATCAAGTCACAGTCCAGAACTCTGTTGCTAATAAATTTCTTTTCTGAAAGAGTAAAGACCTGAAATCTTGGGTATAGCATGTTAATATTAATATAAACTTAACTACTGAATTGCAAGACTAAATCTCACACTGTGGAGGAATGCGGACCAAAATACTGTAACTCTGCCTTAGGATATACACTGTGAGAGCCTTAATCAACCTTCTGCAACTTTTCTCTAAGTGTGGTACTTTGAATTGATAGGATATCATTGTAGATATATAGGAAACATTTTATAATAGGTTTACAAACCACTGCAACACATTTAGACATCAGGAAGATTACCATTCTTATACTTGGACAGTCTTTCTCCATTTGCTAAAACTTCCAGACTGACCTCCCTTAAGCATGATGTTCCTAAGTCTTTAACTTAGTCAAGCCATCTCTCTCAAATCTTCCACAATCCATCAACTTCAACAACTATGCCAAACCATCTCTCTCGAATCTCCCAATGTCTATCAGCTTCTCCAACTACTACACTCTATACAAGTTTGACCTCATATTGACACATGTTATGTTGACATCAATGACAACACATATTGCCAACAGATTTGATATATTAAGACATTTTGAAAGCATGTTTCAACACTTTTCCTCTGTCCTTATGAAGGTCAAAAGTGGGAAGGGAGAATGGATGGGTACAATGAAATGGGTATGATGGGAGGGATGATTGTCTGGTGAACATGAAGGATGGATGGGATGAGTGAATGAAGAAACTTGCCCCCAAGTGTATGGTTCACATAGACAATTTATGCATGACATGAACAAGTTTTCAACATGGTATTTGCCCAAGGTGCCGTAAATATGGTTTTCACCATTGGACAAAAAAAATTATTTTACTTTTATGAAAATTTTTTGGACTTTTTTTTATTCTTTATTTTAGTTTTTTGATTTGTTAGGTGGTATTAATAGCTTCAAGTATGAAATCACTTGTGATGCTTGCTATTAAAAAGCTCTTCAAGTTCTTGTCTATCTGATGTAGTCAACTTAGGTTCTCCTATCATGACATGCTAGTAGTAACCTATTTTAAGTAATTACTTTCCTAATATCATTCCACTAATGTACAATCCACATATGTTGTTGTTACCAGCTTTGATAATTGATTTGGATTTGTCTGAATGTGAATATTTTGATAAGATACCATCATATTCCCTATGGTAGAAGTGTTGCTACCAAGATATGATAGATTTGAGATTTTGGATTTTTGGATTTAAGTCTTGATTTGGGGTGTTGGTTGAGAAGCTTATATTTAGGGTCATAGAAATTTAGATTCAAGGATTTTAGATTGGGATTTGGATTTGGATATAAAATTCAAGTATTTGGATTGGGATGGGGGATTTTTGGAAATAAAAGTGAACTTAGATTTTGGAGATGTGGATTTGGATTTGGGATTGGGATTAGAATTAGGACCAATAATCTTATGTTATATTGGATAGTAGAACTTCACGTGTTGGGATCAATAATAGTTGGAAAGTTGGTGCACACCTTTTATATTCAAAGTGCTTCTTTTGATTTTTCTCTATATTTCAATTAATTGATTGATTTTGATATTTTCTCCACTTGGATTTGTTTCTTCTCTTTTCTTTTGGATCCATATTACTTTTTTCTTCCCTTTTGACTTTTGGATTCATGTTGCCTTTTGGATTCCTTTTGATCTTTTTCTCAATTTTGATTTTGTACATCATTTGGATTATTTTCTTTGTATGACTCATGATCTTGTTGGTGCCAATCAATAGGCTTAGGATGTTGGAGGTGAAGGTCAATAGTATAGATAGAGGCGGTGATGAAAGGATAGGTGTTAGCAATATTTTCATATGGAGTATGGATGGTCTCTATTTAAATGTTGCATTGGACAAAGTTACCCTAGCAATTGCTAAAGTATCACTAGCATCATTAAATTACCTATTAGAAAACTTGTATCCAATACCTTGATGACCATGATTTGCATAAACCAGTATAGGTTCTAGGATTCCCTAATCATGAAGGCTCAATCCTTTTCTTTTGTAACTCATGAGTTGACATATTTGATTTGTGATAGGATACTTGTTGCTTTTGAAGCATGATGCAAACCCATCATTGCATAACCAAGAATCTTTAGAACTTGCCAGTTTCTCATTTGCAAGAAAACTTGCTTTGATAAAGATGGTTGGACCAATATGATAGGATGTTTGTGCTTTCTCATCATTCATGATTGTTGTACCTTGATCAAATGTATGCTCAATGTGACCAATTGTAACTTGCTTGTATATATGCTCAACATGATCCATATCAATTATAACATGATTGTCAATATGCTCAATGTGATTGATTTGCTTGTGTATGTGCTTAATATGATCCATATCGGTTGCAACTTGATTATCAATATTCTTGATGTGATTGATTTTCTTGTGTGTCTAATATGATCCATATCAGTTACAACTTGATTATCAATATGCTTGATGTGACCAATTTTCTTGTCTATGTGCTCAATATGATCAATATTAGTTATAAACTTATTGTTAATATGCTTGATGTGATCAATTTCCTTGTCTATGTGCTCAATATGATCAATATTAGTTACAACTTGATTATCAATATGCTCGATGTGATTGACTTTCTTGTCTATGTGCTTAATGGGAACAAGAGTCTCATAATGGGAGGGGGAGTTGTTGGATGATGGGCACGATCGGTTTGGGTCTCGTGATCTCAAGAGTTGGTTTCATGATGGATGGAATTGGCTTGGATACTTTGGCCTTGACTTGGTCGTGAGCACAATTGATCATGCTTTGGAATGAGCTTTTGACAAGCATTAATAGCTTCTTTGACAAGATGGATGTACTTTGTTTCACTTTAAATCCTAGATATAGTTCTTTAATATCATGCACTGATTAGTGGAATGTCTTTGGCTCTCATGGTTCTTAGATCTTATGGATTTTATGGATCTCATGAAATATCTTCATTTAGCTTACAACATTGGTTGACTTGTAAAGATGATTTTAATAGCCACATTATTGATTAGATCTTGAATGTAATCCTTAAACTCTTAGTAGTGATTAATGGAGTGTCCTTTGATTCTATGCTAAACACAATAATTGTGCTTTCTATACTATTGGGATTTGGCTTGCTTTTATCAAAAGGCTTGGTAAGTGGAAAGATGATCTTGTTAGCCTTGACTAGCTTGTGAAACATTGCTTCCAAAGACCATCCCAAAGGAGTATATTGTTTTTTCTTGGATTGACTTGTGGAAGTGGTAGTGCTAGGAGAATCTTGGACATCCTAAACATGGTTCAAATTGGTAGCCCCATTGTCAACAACATGCTTGTACTTGATACAAGAATGATGGGCTAGCATTGGGGGTATTACAAAACTTTGAATTGGTAGCCCTATTGTCAACAACATGCTTGTACTTGCTACAGAATGATTCATACTTTTGGTTATGTTTCTCACTTGTAGTCCTTGGAGAACATCCTTTGTAGATAAGTCGGGTAGGATAGGATTAGATTGTTGATTGAATGATTGATAGGATTGTTGATTGGATTGGTGGGATTGATTAGATTGTGAAGGTTTTGATGATGGACTTGCATAAGAGTTTAAGGCTACTAATTGCTTGATAAGGTTTGGAATTTAAACATGAATTGGCTATGAGGTTCTTGAGCTAGAATGATGTTTCCCTTGTCAAAGTTACCATAAGGATGACTAATAGATATTCAATTTTGGCCTAGGGGATAGCTAATACTAGCATGTTCTTAGTCTAAAGTATCTTGGTCTATAAGGTTGTTTGTGGTTTGTCGATTAGAGCCTAAGGAAATCTTTCTCATGATGATGTCATCTAGGGTTTGGTATTTTTCATTTTGAAGTATCTATCAGTCTATTAGCCTATCATCATCATCATATTCACTTTGATCTACAAGGCTACGATCATCATAATTTTCAAAGGGATTTTTAGCTTGATTTGGATAAAGGAGCTCATCTAATGGATGCATGAATTTGTTTTAGCTTTGATTTTGGATTAGCATTGGTTTCACACAAAAGGAATGACAATGAAGACACAAAAACAACGTATGTTATTCAAGTGGGTGTGTTTGTCTTGTGAGCCCACCAATGTATCAAACTTGGTCATAAATAGTGTCAACCCAATATCTCAAAGCACCAACTATGAAGGATTATGAGCGTATTCATAGCCCACTATTCTATTTCCAACGATACACTATGAGTAACTTCCTAGGGCCAATCACTTACAAGTGCAGATGCACAAGTTATAAATGATCGATAGTCTCTTAATCTAAGTTTGAATAAGGCTCAACTAAGAGATTCCCTGATTACATTGTGGTACGTGAGGCTCAAGTTTGTGATACAAGGGTATTGTCTAATTGCTTGGCTTGAGAAGACAACCCTTCATCTTCTTCACTAGAAACCTATATGGGAAATCTGGCTTAGCCTAGAATGGAAGCTCCTCCAAGGAATTTATATATCCCAGTAGAACACTAGCTTTATAAATAAATAAATTAAAAGGAATAGTTACTTTTCATTCTTTGGATCACATGAAGTGCAAGAAAAGAGCATACACAAACTATCTTTGAGTAACACAAATGACCAAACTTCTATTTTTTATTCTCAAGATCGCACTAAGGCACAAGAGAATAATATACATGGTGAAATCACACAAGAATATGCACTTAAAGTAAACATGAAGATTCATTGCTTAAGATTTAGATTTGAATTATATTTGAAATCAAATCTTTGACCTAAAAGAAAAAAATGTTAGTAATTTGAGATTCCTTGGCCTTGGGCTTATGAAAGCTACACTCAAAGAGAATTAGCAATAAAGCACAATCTTTGTAGAAATAACATTGTTAAATAGAGAAATGGAGATTACCAATAGATTCCTTATGATTTTCTGATAAATTTTAAAATAAAGTTTGCCACAATTTGAGTTAGTATGCAAAAGTTGTCTATCGCAAAAATATGAAAAAAAATGGGCTTCAAACTAAAATATCTAGTACCTGAAGCATAATATAAAAAAACTACCTATATCACTACAAAGTGCTTGGAAACAACTTTCTAATGCGTATAAAAAACACAAAATCTAACACTGTTTGCAGAATTTATGACTCTTAGAAAAAATCTACCTCCTTGTGTAAGAGAAATGCCCCTAAGGCTTAACAGAGGTAGTGCTTCAATGGCTAGCCATTTGAACATCCACCACTGGTGGAGTGGAGGTGACGAGTGGAGGTGCCTAGGTGAGGTGGCGGAGATGAGAAGCATCACCAAAGGACTGGAAATTTGGGAGTAAAAAGTGTTTAGGCGTAGCACTTAGCATAGGTGCCAAGCATTGAAGTCAATAGAGTCATGCGGGCCAGTGGTTGACAGGCCCGTAAACTAGCAGATTCGATGGTATAGGAGTCTGTGGACCCCATACCTTAAAACCCAATATTTTATTAAAAATAAAAACTTAAAAACTATAAATTTCAAACATACAACCAGATGACACTTGCACCAAAAATATTTACATGATATTCTAGACTACCACACATGCCCCTGCATATGATCTATATGATGATATGGATTGTGTACAACTGTCCGAACTATAACAGTGACAAATTTGCCAAACCCTCCAAAAGTAATGAAATTTTTTCTAGTGCAAAACTCTAGAGAGTTATATGTCAATTTATAGGTTTTTAGGTCTTCTAGACTCAACCATGACGTATGTTTTTCTCTTTGACAATATATCTCAAATTTTAGAAAGGAAAAACCTACAAAATCAAGCTCAAAAATCCGTCAAATTAAAATTTGTCAAGGACTACGGTGTCACACTAGGTGTACCCAAATGTATGATGCTAGAAATAGAATAAAATGCAAAAGATTAAAGCCATATTAAACCCTTATTCTAAATCAAGAAAAATCCCTTTGAATTGGGCATAAAGAAGATCAAACCAAATAATTCTAACCTTCACTTACCAAACAAGATATGTCCTTTGTTGAGTGGATTTGCTCATAGATATGAGTGATGTAGTTGCTCTTGGATTCTTCAAGATCGAGGTAGCATGTACCTCGTCAAAATGTGTATTTATTGCATATGTATATGAAGGTATCTTGTAAAGGTGTGAGTTATAAATGTAGGATCATATAGGCATGAGTAATTATGTGTTGCATTTATAGGTGCTTGCATGAGGATGTCAATACCAGAGATTAAATGATGGATGGATGGTGGAGATGCAGTTGGGGCATTAGATCATGTGCAGATGAATGATGTGGACCTATTTATTTGAATTTGGGAGGGATAACTTTATTTATTTAATTTAAATAAGTGGATTGATTTGATTAAATTTAATAGTAGGATGGAAATGGATTACCCGATTTATTTTAATAATTAATGATGTGGACTAGTACGGTGAATGGATGAAATTAATTAATTATATTAGGTGTGGTGAATTTTAGGTATGTACAACTAGACTTGTAACCGCAACTTACTAAAACTCAATATACACCAAACAATCAAATGACAATCTACACCAAGCAAAAGCACATCACTTATAGATTATCTGTGTCAGGTAATCTCAAAATCAATCTTGACCCTTATCATTGCATCCTTCAAGCGGTCAACTCTGTTCACTTCGCCTACCTTGATTAATATATACAATGAATGCTTAAATGTTTTAGAATTTTGTCTTTAAATATGCAATCCTACATTTTAATTTGAAAGATTTGGCACATAAATTGATATACAACAGACAAATTTTTGAATTACATCAACTTAATTTTTGAATTACATTAGCTTGGAGAAATGGAAATGGAAATAGAAATGGATCCTTTTATAGTCTACGATTTGGGTCTACAGGTGGCTTATAACATATGAGACTACCTCATACTCCCAGTATGCAGGAGGCACCTAACTGTGGGCAAGTTTTGCACCTAACTGTGGGCAAGTTTTTCACCAACAGAGCAATTCAGACTGTATAATTCCAACTCAGGGAAAGTGAAGCCGAGTTTGAATGAGACGAAAATAATCATGCCAACAATTATGTCCAAGAGACATAATTCATGTAACCCAAAAAAAAATGAGTTAGGTCTCAACCACAAAAGTTGAGTTGGTAAGATTTTTTTTTTTTTTTTTAATGAAAAAAAAGACTAAATTAAGTCAACCTATGTGTTCGTTAGAATCCATCAAATTAATATTTGAACTACTTTCAATTAAATATAGAGAGACACACTTCTCCTCCACAAACTTCTGAAATCTGATCGTTGAGGATCCTTTTCAAATACTTCAACATAAGCTTAAAAAACAAGTTTCATCAAGACAGGCTTTTGATTTGATTCCTTTTCTTGGTAAACAATCCTCATAGCTGGTGGAACATCCAAGCCACTGAAAACCCTAACAATTCCTTGAAAGACATGTTAACAGCACACCAAAAAGAAAAAAATAATCAAATTGAAAACAACAGGAAGGTAATGGCAGGCTACAGATCTTAAGCATAAAGAATCATCATCAATGGCAGTTGCGCCAATGTACTGGATAATCAATCACATTGGCAGTGGGTCCCAACTCAGCTGGACTGTCACCATAAAATGGTTGGTACATTTGTCACGGCATAAATCTAGTAGCTTTTATATACGAGCTCCAATTTCAGGTGCAAATCCGCTCGGAAAGGGAAGAAAAAATGGGGTTTTTACAGTCAACAATGAGGTCGACCAGAGGAAGGCAATGGCAACAATGGCAGCCAATGAGTCTGCGCCTGCTCTTCATCGGCGCCGCCTTAATAATGCTGATGTTAGTCATACTTCTGCGAAGCAGCGCTCCTGCAGGTCGAGGGTTCGAATCCCAAACTGGCTGCCCTGTAAGCGCATCTGTAGACTGTGCAAAGATACCAGGTAGTGTAGCAGATGCGCTAATACACTACGCTACAGCCAACATTACGCCCCAGCAAACCCCAGGAGAAATCAACATTGCAGCAGGCGTGCTTGCAAAGAGAAGCCCCTGTAATATGCTGGTTTTCGGGTTAGGTTACGATAGCTTAATGTGGGCTACGCTTAATCATGGCGGACGGACGCTTTTTCTGGAGGAAGACAAGGATTGGATCGCACAAATTGCACAGAAACACCCTGAGCTTTCCGTCTACCATGTCTTCTATCCCACGGTTCTGACACAGGCGCCGGATCTTCTCTCCCATAGCAAATCTCCGCCCTGCAGACCTTCGCGGGGTTTCGAACTCGCGACCTCCGCTTGTAGACTGGCGCTCACAAATCTTCCGCCCGAAGTTCTCAATAATCAGTGGGACGCCATCATGATCGATGCGCCCAGGGGCTACTTTCCTGAAGCCCCTGGTCGTATGACGGCCATTTATACGGCGGCTGTCATGGCCAGGAATAGGAATGGGGTGGGGAATACTGATATCTTTGTGCATGATGTAGATCGGCCGGTGGAAGAGAATTTCTCCAATGCTTTTCTCTGCCAGGAGAATTTGGTGGCCTCTGAGGGCAAACTCTGGCATTTTAGTGTTCCTGCCCAGCGGGATTCTGAGGATTTCTGCTCGCCTGTGCAGACGCTCCAAACTGCCGGCTGAGAGGAGGCTCTTTTGTTTTTCCCCCTTTTTCGAAAATGTTTCTGCCAGATTTCTTCAAGGGTTTTCAGGTTTTCGCATAGGATTGTAGCGATTTTTATTTGCCATTTTTCATAGAATAAGAAATTTTATTGTGGTTCTTGCAGCTGACTGGTTTTGAACGATGGGGTGTTTTGAATATTTGGACCCTTCGTAAATTTCCCTTCCAAATTTCGACATGGCAATGGTTAAACAGGAAGAATTTTTTCAGTTCTTCAAGTTTATTGATTAAATAAATTAGTTAAATGTTTCAGATGGGCAATGCTTAAAACCAGAAGAAATTTATCAGTTCTTCAAGTTTATCATTTAAATAAATTATTTAAATGTTTTAGATGGTTAATGTTTAAAACCAGAAGAATTTTATCAGTTCTTCAAGTTCGTCATTTAAATAAATTATTTAAATATTTTGGATGGGCAATGTTTAAAACCAGAAAATTTTTATCAGTTCTTCAAGTTCTGTCATTTAAATAAATTATTTAAATGTTTTAGATGGGCAATGCTTAAAATCAGAAGAATTTTATTAGTTCTTCAAATTCATCGTTTAAATAAATTATTTAAATGTTTCAGATGGGCACTGCTTAAAACCAGAAGAATTTTACCAGTTCTTCAAGTTCATCATTTAAATAAATTATTTAAATGTTTCAAATGGGTAATCAGAAGAATTTTATCAGTTGTTCAAATTCATCATTTAAATAAATTATTTAAATGTTTCAGATGGGCAATGGTTAAAACCAGAAGAATTTTATCATTTCTTCAAGTTCTCATCCTATAAATAAATTATTAAGAATTATTTAAATGTTTCAGATGGGCAATGGTTAAAACCAGAAGAATTTTATCATTTCTTCAAATTCATCATTTAAATAAATTATTTAAATGTTTTAGATGGGCAGAATTTTATCATTTCTTCAAGTTCTCATCCTATAAATAAATTATTAAGAATTATTAAATGTTTCAGATGGGCAATGCTTAAACCCAGAGGAATTTTATCATTTCTTCAAGTTCTCATTGTATAAATAAATTATTAGGCCTAGTGGCCTCCTACAGTGGCAGGAAAATAAAATTAATTTTTTTTAAAGAAATTAAATTTCTATAAATTGTTTCATTTTTCATTTTTTATTTATTTTAAATTCTATTACATTATTTCTATTATACTAATTTTAATTTTTGTTTTAAAACAATATATTTTATTATAAAAGATAGAGTAAAAAGTGATGGGTAAATTTTATATTTGATATCCCTTGTAGATATATTTTTAAAAATATAAATATGCCAGTTTAAATGTTTCACATAGACTAAATAAAAAGTGTTAAAGAGATATCACCTTAGACTCATGCTTTTGGGGTTGCAAAAAACTTCTCGTTAAAAAGTAATATGTTTTTTTACTAATTTATTTAGACTAATTATTAATTATTAAGCAGAGGCTTCCTATGTTTTTTTACTAATTTATTTAGACTAATTATTAATTATTAAGCAGAGGCTTCCTACATTCACAGAATGGATGGGAGCTAAAAGATTCCGGAATTTCTATGTAAACTTATAAGATTCCAATCTAGAATCTTTATTAAAAAGCCAAATAATCACTCCACAAATAATAGGTGCAAGGATATCTCTCGGCCTACTTTGGATATATTTTTTAAATATAAATGTACTAGTTAGACATAGAGTGACAGGTAGCTTCAAGATTCCATGTAAACAATTAATGTGTAAATAAAAAAATTCATGTAAATAAGATTCATGTGCAAAATAACAGCTATTATAAATAACAATCATTATTATGGAAGCAGACATTATGAGTGAAATCTTTATCTGAAGTCATGTCGACATAGTCTTTAGCATATCAAATTGCAAGATTTGAGGTGAGACGAAGGGAAGTGCGAACAAAAGACAAAAGAATTGCCTTCCAGGATCTAGCATTGTGGAGGAAGTCTTTTTAGCTTGCTGCAATTTTAGTTTTTTTTTTTTTTTTTTTTTTTGTTTATTTAACTAAAAATTAAGGGTCGAAGCTCAATTAGGCGTTGCCCTCAAAGGGGCCAGCTTGCATACACAGGTCATGCCCCCCCTAAAGGGACAGGCTTGTATACACAGGCTGCGACCTATGTATGGAGGTCTTTTTTGCATACATATGTCAAGAACATGTGGTTTGAATCGTCTAGCTTGAAAATTTCTAATTGTATAGTTGGGACATTATGGATAGAAAAAACACTCAAAACCAAAAACAAGTTTGTTTTCATTTAGAATGTTTCAATCATTGCTTATTTTTCTTTTTAAAATTTCGAAAGTCATTTAGTATTTTTTACAATGAAAAGAGGCTCTTACAAAATAATTGTTTTATCCTTTAACCTTTAAATGTTCTTTAAAACTTTCATTAATTCATTTATTTTAGTAGATAAAAGTAATATGGAATTGTGTATTGACCAAGCATCATTAGATTACATAAAGTTAAGATTGTTTTTATTTAGTGTTATTTAGGTATTCATTAATGGTATACTTATATGTGCATTATGTTATGGTGGTTTCTTAACTATTGTGTACAACCACAGTTAAAAATAAAGTTACTTTTGATTATCAGGGACACTCCCATTTAAAAGAGTTTTCAGATTTGTGAGGAAAGTCAAATAATATAGGCTCGCAATTAACAGAGGACCTTACTTTATTTGTAATGCCCCAAGCTTTCACACAGGACATTAGCCGAACAAACACTGAACCAACAAACTTTTTGTGTTTGCAAGTGCAACATTTACATGTCGCATTGCACTCATGCACACACAAGGTGTCACAACACACAAAAAATATGTAAGATGGCATCACCATTGCACTAAGCAAGGTGGCACAAGCGGAAGACTTCACCCATCGTGTCGAGAGGTGGAGCTCACTCCACGACGAGGATCGGATACACGTCCACGACCTCGCTCCCTCATGAACACATGGAGTAGGATGAGGGTGACATCCACCTCAGTCCATTCCACGATGACATAAGACACCCAAAACACAAAGGTAACGTTCACCCACATGATAGTCCAACTAGGAGGTACGATTCCTCAACCAACTAGAATGGTCACTAGTCAAAATCGTGTTAAGGCACGCTTCCCAATGCAAGGGAGGGAATAATCCAAGAGTGCATATCACATCATGGAAATAACACCAAAACACCTATGAGGCCTAAAAACATTAATCAACGTCAAAGAGGATTCATTTCACCAAAAACATTAAGGTGTTGAACCAAAAATGTCAACATGCCAAAAAGGACAAAAGCGATACAAAAGTCTACACATGTTCAACACCAACGTCGACACATGCCAAAAGCAAAGATAGGATCCTCACCACCTATGTGGGATGAATATAATCCAACACAAACATATCCATAAACATCAAATACACCATCAAATAACTAAGCCTAAACATGCTAACATACCCAGATTCTAACATGTAAAATCTATCAAAACATGCCAACGTCCTCACAAACCAAGGCATGGAAAAATACAAGACAATATCTAATAATTACAATATTCGAAGGGCTTCATCCTAAACATAGATGAATCATAGCCAACATCATAAATCAACTCATAGCATTAATTACATCTTATTACAAGGGTCTCAAAAAACCTACATTACAAAGGTTACAATAATCAATAATGATAATATACAAGTGCATAAACCACCCAAAACCAACACGCTCTCCAAGGTGCAACAAGGCACAAAGCACAAGGTAAACCACCTACAAAAGGATCAAGGAATCCATCCAGCACCTGAAGATCATCATGAAGGACCAATGGGGAAATGTTGCTTGCCTCCCAACCATATTACCATCATCGAGTGCAATAGATGTCTACGCAATTCTAGGCAACCCCTGAGCTATGGAGAAGGTGATCATAGCAAACCCGCTAAGAGAATCTCACACATCCATGGTATACATAGCAACATATGGCATACACCCCAATCAATGCACACAACACACATGACACAACTGCCAACACAATGCATAAAAACAACACATGGTACAACTACCATCTAGTTGCATTCAAGTAACATATGGCACACTTGTCAAAGCATAATAGAATGACATCACAACATTCAAGCATAAGGGAAATAATCACACCTTCAATGCACACCAAACGAGGCATAAAGCATAGTCCATAATAGACACATACAAGCATGAATCAGACATCATAATGCACATGCAATCACGTGGTAAACATCACACATCGAGTCAAACTCCAACAGTGGAAGAAGAAGGAAGAGAGGCCTAGGTAGTTAGGACAAGGAGTGTCAAATGAGGGCAATACTCACCTCACGGTAGAACATCAGGGCATAACCTCCTCATAGCAACTAGACAATACACCAAAGATTGCTCTTGACACCCAAACCCAAGAAAGCCGGACACTTCACCATGACATGCAGTTTGGTGTAGATGATCTCATTATTAAATTTTATTACCTAATGTGTTTAAATGTTATTCTTGATTAAAAACTTCCATTTGCTAATTCCTACGACCTCTTTGGGCCATGGTGCACAATGGAAGCCACTCCTTTCCTACCCCTAGACCTCTTCCTAAACACCCAAAGCTCCAATTTTACTAATTGGGCTTGGCATGGTTTACAAGGTAACAAAATCCCAATTTGACAAAAATGCAACATTTTCTAAAAAGATGTAAAACATCATTTTAATTGGGAGACAACTCATCCCACAAACTAAAACATCAAGTAAATGCATACAAAGCAATTTTCAGGTTTTAAAAAATGGAGAAATAAGTGGCACGGATTTCAATGCACCAAAATGTCCTAAAACATGACATAGTCTCACAAGATGCAAAATCACATAATATGAAGGAGTTAACTCATCCCTCAAAGCAAATCATAAAGGAAATGCATAGAATTTAATTTTCATGTTTTCTAAAAGTGCAAAATAACCATAAGGCCCTAAAAACTCCATTGGAGCTCTCTTTGGCACCGTGACCAAAGTTTGACCAATTTTCTAACTTTTGTTTTTCAATAGCTATGGATGATCTGACAACTACCCATCATAGATAACATGCCCAACAACTAATATATGCAAAAAAATGAGTTGGGGGTTTCCACAGAAAATTTGCCAGGGTTTTGTTTGTATTTCTATGTTTCTAAAATGGAAAATACATGAAATAATTAAATAACCAGCTAAAATAAATTTTCTAAGTTTCCTACAACTAAGCAAAGCCATATTCAATCATTCTAGATGGTGTTGCATGAAGGAAACATAATAAAACAATTTAAATGAGAATATTGGAGAAACTTACCTTCTAATACAAGCAAAATCCAAGGAAAAGAATGAGGTTGAATGTCAGATTCGATCCACATACAACAAGCAAACACCAAGCTCTTGAATCCAATCCAAACTCCAAGAAAATCCAAGCAAATCTCCCTTCCAAGCAATTAGAAATCCATTTTGCAAGCAAAAGGGTTTCAAACAAATGAGAGAGCAAATTTTGGAGAGAAAAAGAACAATTCAAAATACATGTCTTTTTCCTTTTATGCCTCCAAAGACACTATTCAATTTTTTATAATAAAATATTCCTTTTAAGTGATTTAATAAATCAAATCAAAATTATAGCATTTGCACAATTAAATCATTTAATTCATTAATTCCAAACAATAAATAATTACAATATTTCATTTGAAATCACATAAGTATTTAATCAAAATGCATTAATATTTCAATTTTCCTTGAAAACACCTAAATAATTCACTAAGAATAACACAGAAATAGTTAGTCAAACAAACTCAACTATTCCAAATAGGTTATTGCCATTTAACTCAGTCTCATTCCAATAAGTACAAACACGCCATACTAGGCATTCAGTTTTATCATTTAAAGCAATTTCTACCTTTTTACGAAAAAATATTAAATTTCAGAATTAAACCGAAATCACTCAAATTTGTTCCACAAGTATATAATGATGAAACAAACATTTTTGCTAAAGTAGAAATAGTAATTTCCAAACTAAAATCATTAATTTAATCCGAAAACACAAAAAACATGTTTTTCGAACCATTTTAAAATAAAGTGCAAGAATGCAAAGGAAACACACACAAATGATTCCAAACACACATCACAGGTTTCCAAAACACAAGGATAAGGGTGAGATGGCTTAGTGTCCCATGTCAACCTTCTCCACATTTCCCACATTAGTTAACACCTGTAATTATCTGCACACTCAAGTCAACCATGAGGCGTACCTGCTCCACATATAATAGTGGAAGCAACATAATCCACTCCAATGTGGTATAATCACACATGATATAAAATAATCACATCCACTATAATCATCTATGAATAGCATGATTTAGGAACATGATGCATAAACGGAAATATTTCACAATGCGGGAATAATACGACAATCACAACTATAACAAGTATACTAAAAACAACGAAGCTGAAGCACTAAAATAATCTAACATGCACAATCACAACGTATGCATCCCATAATGCATAGTTGGAAACTAGATAGCAAAATACAACCCCATCGGAAACACCTTGATAGTCATGTAGAATACAGCGTCAGAACCTATTGATGGTACCATCGACCTCATCGATAAGTTCAGTGTAATGCATCAAAGCATAATAATCACATAATACAGTGATACACACTTAGAACAACATATAACAAATGAATCAAAAAAGCACACAAGGCACAAACTAGGGTGGGCATTACATCCTCTCCCACCAGCATTAGGTTTACTCCTAGAAGCCTATAAAAACACAAGGATGAAGTACCCTCAGTACACAATCCTTTACAACACAATGAATCTCAAAAGATTAGTCCTCCTAACCAACACTAGGTCGACGTATCAAAACAACAAAATAAATCTCAAAAGGTGCACCAACTAGGTCAAAACCAACCATTGTGCATACAACTCCTCTGAGACTACACCACTCCATCCTCTAACTGTCATTGCAATGAGAAGATGATCTAGTGAAAAGGTGCAACAGACCACAAGCAAGTCAAGTCCATAACACTCAGGACTACAACTATGTTGGGGTAACCTCTCAAGCTCTCAACTAAGTCTAAGGAAATTCACAAGGCTAGCATATCCATTCTCAAGGAGAATTACAAACAAAAGATTACTCTCTCAACAATCCTTCCTTAGGCACTACCCACAATGAAAGAACTCAAGGATCAGGGAAAGCTAACTCAAAAAGGTTATAGGCACCACTACCACACCTTCATCCTGACCAAAAGCATTCCTCAACTCTATACATGGTTTCCCTACATGAGGTACTTCATCACGTTCTGCTTCTAAAAGAGAGGGTTTCTATAACACTCTAGCTCTACACCAAAACTAGGATCAACCAAATAGGTTCTTAGAGGGAAAAATCTAAACCACATCCTCTAACAGTATAAGCACTTCCATCAAGCAAGGCTTAGCAACCTATTACTCACTAGGAGCACATCTAATGTAGCCACAACACACCAACAAGATGCAAGACTACTCGCAACACCACTTCAACTCTTAACTAAGCTAGACCAAAATGGTCAAACAACACAACATGATCACGAATAAATGATCGACTAGGCAACACAAGGCTTCCTCGTGGCCTAAACAACAAGTATTCATAAAATGGAATACATAGGATAGAAACCTCTTCATACAAGAGTTGCAACCCTTCCAACATTATGCTAGGAAACCTCCAAAACACTAAGGAGAAACTCCTGAAGCAACCAAATTCCCAAGGTTGGTAACTCAACAAGAGCAAGAAGACAACTATAATACCATAAATATATAATTAATACATGCTCATGCACTAACTAAGGCTCCATCATACCCTACACTATGTCTAAACATAAGTGTAGTTATGAAACTCACATCAAAAGGACACAACATCATACACTCCACTATGTCAGAAACACTAGGGAACATGGTATCATGTCCAAGACTAACAGGAACGAGACAAGCAATAATAACCATAGTTGGTGGACTAAGTCAACACCCAAACAAAAGCAATCTACTAAAAGCAAGATTCAGTCCAAAACAAGTTCTCTACATATCTCATTCACGTAGACACAGTCAAGAATCAACATTTAAGCTCATACAATAATTCAATTCACATCATGTGATCTATATAAACACAAAACCATTTCAGAACTTCCTCAACACTTCACACAATATTCAGTTGCGTCTAACAACAAACCAAGGAATTCAATCTACCATAGTTCTAGTAACATGCACTCCAAAAACTAGTATATTTTCCACATTCTACTCCCTTATACAATCCACCAGAGGCCCATCATGGACATGATAGAGAACATAACATGATACATGACCAACAGTTTAAAACATTCTAGCATAGCTATTAATAATAAATAAATAAATAAAATACCAAAGTGGAAGAAAAGTCAATTCCAACAATAAGGCATAAAATGAGCTCATTTCAACAGTAAATCAAACATGACCATAAAAGTCACAAGATAAATAAATATCAAACTTCAATGGCTGTACTTATTCATAAACAAGAATAAAAATTAAATGGTAGCCCTTACAACATTTAGTGAATTCACCAAAGTCAAATAAATAAAGTATCAAAATTCAAAAATTTCACATTACATGAACTACGTGACTAATTCTAGTCACAAGAGAGGGACTACAATGCTATACTACACCTGGATTCCAAATTCCAAGGCAAGTAAGAGAACACATTCGATCATGCTAAGAAAACAAGTCTTCTTTAAGACTACAATCACATCAAAACATGAGATCATTTCTACTTAACAAAAGAAACATCACTTAAGATGCCAAGCAACCAAAAGTTGCATCCCATTCAAGGGAATCACAATCACCATGCAATGACACACAAAGTCACACACTAGCAAACATCTAGTAACCAAGATTAAGCTAGGACAAAATTAGGTTCACAAACCAAGATATCTAAATGCATCAATCTCTCTAACAAGAAGCAGTTAACATTTCTCACCAAACAAGGATTCACCAAGCATATAGATAATGCATTAATGCAACATTCACATACAACACAAATCAAATACAATGGAGAATTAGGTTGGGGGTCAAACACTTACCCAACGTTCCATTCACATGAAGCTAAATTTCTCAACAATATGATGATAACCATACTAAATGCACACATTACAATAGGGGAAACACAACTCAAAAACACAAGATGTAGGGTTTACTACTTCACTCATGATTCTAACACCTCCAACATCACAAGGACTATGCAAATGACCCTTTTCACAACCCCTTTTCTCTTTAACTCTTCAAATAATGAAATGCAATAATTACACCTAGGTTCCCACATGAATCCTATGGAAGAATGCAATTTGGGGACATAAGTCATTACCCAAATGATCTATTCTAGAAATGAAATGCAAAACTATCTTTCTTACAACCACATAATTAATCCACACACAGGGACATGCTCTCAAGAAGATAATGCAATAGGCATTTTAGGCAATTATTTCAAATCAACATACAGAGGCAATTGATAAATAAATATGACAAGCATTATGAGGGTATGCTAGTCTTGCAACAATCATACACACAACAAGGTGCACAATGCAAGATTTATTTAAACTAGAATTACCACAACAATATTCTTCACATATCATGCATATGATCAAAACATCATCTCTTTCACATACAAATGCATAACTCTTAAAAGAGTAAACCAGGTTCAATCACACTCAAGAACATGGTATTTCCTTTCACAAAAAGTTTTCCATAACTACAATATCAAAAGTGGTCACACAAGCACGAACATGACCTTACAAAGGTTACTCAAACACACTCATACAAGTAAGACATATTGAAAGAAAGCACATGCTACTCACAGCACCTAAACGCACAATGACCCCACACATGCTCGAACAAGCTGAGAAGAACACACTCTAGAGATCCCAATGCTTCAACATGAGCTCTGATACCAAGTGTAATGCCCCAAGCTTTCACACAGGACATTAGTCGAACAAACATCGAACCAACAAATTTTTTGAGTTTGCAAGTGCGACATTTACATGTCACATTGCACTCATGCACAAACAAGGTATCACAATACAAAAAACATGTAAGATGACATCACCATTGCACTAAGCAAGATGGCACAAGAGGAATACTTCACCCATTGTGTGACAACTCACCACGATGACCAATCAAGAGGTGGAGCTCACTCCATGATGAGGATCGGATACACGTCCACGACCTCGCTCCCTCATGAACACATGGAGTAGGATGAGGGTGACATCCACCTCAGTCCATTCCATGATGACATCAAACACCCCCAAAACAAGGGTAATGCTCACCCACGTGATAGTCCAACTAGGAGGTATGATTCCTCAACCAACTAGAATGGTCACTAGTCAAACTCGTGTAATTAACGCATGCTTCCCAATGCAAGGGAGGGAATAATCCAAGAGTGCCTATCACATCATGGAAAGAACACCAAAACACCTATGGGGCCTAAAAACATTAATCAACATCAAAGAAGATTCATTTTACCAAAAACATTAAGGTGTTGAACCAAAAATGTCAACATGCCAAAAAGAACAAAAGCGATACAAAAGTCTACACATGTTCGACACCAACGTCGACACATGCCAAAAGAAAAGATAGGATCCTCACCACCTATGTGTGATGAATACAATCCAACACAAACATATCCATAAACATCAAATACAATATCAAATAACTGAGTCTAAACATGCTAACATAGCTAGATTCTAACATGTAAAATCTATCAAAACATGCCAACGTCCTCACAAACCGAGGCATGAAAAAATACAAGACAATATCTAATAATTACACTGTTTGAAGGGCTTCATCCTAAACATAGATGAATCATAGTCAACATCATAAATCAACTCATAGCATTAATTCCATCTTATTACAAGGGTCTCAAAAAACCTACATTACAAAGGTTACAATAATCAATAATGATAATATACAAGTGTATAAACCACCCAAAACCAACATGCTCTCCAAGGTGCAACAAGGCACAAAGCACAAGGTAAACCACTTGCAAAATGATCAAGGAATCTATCCAACACCTAAAGATCATCATGAAGGACCAATGGGGAAATGTTGCTCACCTCCCAACCATATTACCATCGTTGAGTGCAATAGATGTCTACGCAACTCTAGGCAACCCCTGAGCTATAGAGAAGGTGATCATGGCAAACATGCTAAGAGAATATCACACATCCAGGGTATACATAGTAACATATGGCATACACGCCAATCAATGCACACAACACACATGGCACAACTGCTAATACAATGCATAAAAATAACACATGGTACAACTACCATCCAATTGCATTCAAGTAACATATGACACACTTGCCAAAGCATAATAGAATGATATCACAACATTCAACCATAAGGGAAATAATCACACCTTTAATACACACCAAATGAGGCATACACCATAGTCCATCATAGACACATACAAGCATGAATCAGGCATCATAATACACATGCAATCACATGGTAAACATCCTACGCTGAGTCAAACTCTAACAGTGGAAGAGGAAGGAAGAGAGACCTAGGTAGTTAGGACAAGGAGTGTCAAACGCAGGAAATACTCACCTCGCGGTAGAACATGAGGGCATAACCTCCTCATAGCAACCAGACAATACATCAAAGATTGCTCTTTACACCCAAACCCAAGCAAACCAAACACGTCACTAGGACATGCAGTTTGGTGTAAATGATATCATTATTAAATTTTATTACCCAATGTGTTTAAATGTTATTCTTGATTAAAAACTTCCATTCACTAATTCCTATGGCCTATTTGGGCTATGGTGCACGATGGAAGCCACTCCTTTGCTACCCCTAGACCTCTTCCTAAACATCCAAAGCTCCAATTTTACTAATTGGGATTAGCATGGTTTACAAGGTAACAAAATCTCAATTTGACAAAAATACAACATTTTCTAAAAAGATGTAAAACATCATTTTAATTGGGAGACAACTCATCCCACAAACTAAAACATCAAGTAAATGCATATAAAGCAATTTTTAGGTTTTCAAAAATGGAGAAATAAGTGGCATGAATTTTAATGCACCAAAATGTCCCAAAACATGGCATAGTCTCACAAGATCCAAAATCACATAATATGAAGGAGTTAACTCATCCCTTAAATGGAAATGCTAGAATTTAATTTTCATGTTTTCTAAAAGTGCAAAATAACCATAAGGCCCTAAAAACTCCATTGGAGCTTTCTTTAACACCTTGACCAAAGTTTGACCAATTTTCTAACTTTTGTTTTTCAATAGTATGGATGATCTGACAACTACTCATCATAGATAACATACCCAACAACCACTATATGCAATAAAAATGAGTTGGGGATTTCCACAGAAAATTTGCCAAGGTTTTGTCTGTATTTTTATGTTTCCAAAATGGAAAATACATGAAATAAATAAATAACCAGCTGAAATAAATTTTCTATGTTTCCTACAACTAAGCAAAGCCATCTTCGACCATTCTAGATGGTGTGGCATGAAGGAAACATAATAAAACAATTTAAATGAGAAGATTGGAGAAACTTACCTTCCAATACAAGCAAAATTCAAGGAAAAGACTGAGGTTGAATGTCAGATTCGATCCACACACAACAAGCAAACGCCAAGCTCTTGAGTCCAATCCAAACTCTAAGAAAATCCAAGCAAATCTCCCTTCCAAGCAATCAGAAATCCATTTTGCAAGCAAGAGCGTTTCAAACAAAGGAGAGAGCAAATTTTGGAGAGAAAAAGAATAATTCAAAATACATGTCTTTTTCCTTTTATGCCTCCAAAGAAACTATTCATTTTTTTTATAATAAAATATTCCTCTTAAGTGATTTAATAAATCAAATCAAAATTATAGCATTTGCACAATTAAATCATTTAATTCATTAATTCGAAACAATAAATAATTACAATATTTCATTTGAAATCACATACGCATTTAATCAACATGCATAAATATTTTAATTTTCCTTGAAAACACCCAAATAATTCACTAAGAATAACAGGGAAATAGTTAGTCAAACAAATTCAACTATTCCAAATAGGTTATTATCATTTAACTCAGTCTCATTCCAAAAAGTACAAACATGCCATACTAGGCATTCAGTTTTATCATTTAATGCAATTTCTACCTTTTTACGAAAAAATACTAAATTTTAGAATTAAACCGAAATCACTCAAATTTGTTCCACAAGTATATAATGATGAAACAAATATTTTTGCTAAAGCAAAAATAGTAATTTTCAAACTAATATCATTAATTTAATCTGAAAACACGGAAAACACGCTTTTCAAACCATTTTAAAATAAAGTGCAAGAATGCTAAGGAAACACACACAAATGATTCCAAATACACATCACAGGTTTCCACAACACAAAGATAATGGTGAGATGGCTTAGCGTCCCATGTAAACCTTCTCCACATTTCCCACCTTAGTTAACACCTGTAATTACCTGCACACTCAAGTCAATCATCAGGCATACCTACTCCACATATAATAGCGGAAGCAACATAATCCACTCCAACATGGTATAATCACACATGATATAAAATAATCGCATCCACTATAATCATCTACGAATAGCATGATCCAAGAACATGATGCATAAACTGAAACATTTCACAATGCGGGAATAATATGACAATCACAACTATAACAAGTATAGTAAGAACAGTGAAGCTGAAGCACTGGAATAATCTAACATGCACAATCACAATGTATGCATCCCATAATGCATAGTTGGAAACTAGATAACAAAGTACATCCCCATCAGAAACATCTCGATGGTCATGTAGAAGACACCCTCAAAACCTATCAATGGCACCATAGACCTCATTGGCAAGTTCGGTGCAATGTATCAAAGCATAATAATCACATAATACACTGATAAATAATCAAAACAACATATAACAAATGAATCAAAAAAGCACACAAGGCACAAACTAAGGTGGGCATTACATTATATATATATATAGAAATATATTAATAGATTAGGAGTGATATATATTAATGGAAATATTGATCTTAAATATTAGGAATATATATATATAAAGAAAGGAGTCTATAATATATATTAATTGACTCCTCTATATATATATTTATTTCATTTTTTATATTATATGTATGTATTTTTATTGTTATTAAAAACAAAGGTTTAGCTTCAAAACAAGAATATAAAAAATTTAAAGGATTTTAATATTTGATTTAAAATTTATTTATATTTTAAAACATTATAATGAGTAGCTTATATATATAGATAACATAATTATATTATAACATATCTATATATATGTTTATATTATAATATTATATTATTATGATATATTAATATATATCATATAGGTAAAATTATAATATTATATTATATTATAATATAATAGATTATATTTTCAAAATTAATAATTATAATATATTTGACCAATATATCAAATATTTGATAATATACCATAAAATATTTGAAAATCTTGATAATATATATTATATTATCTTCATTGTTGTTAATCATTCTATTTTAAAAACTCTTAGATCTTACTAAAAGTTTTTCATTTTTTGTGTGATCTGTGTAATGCATGGAGAACTGGACCCATAGTTTATGCATAACTAAGATTTTCAAATATATATTATATTATCTTCATTGTTGTTAATCATTCTATTAAAAAAAAACTTCTCTTACTAAAAGTTTTTCATTTTTGTGTGATGTGTGTAATGCATGGAAGAACTGGACCCACAATTTATGCATAACTAACTTGATTTTTGATACAGGACAATGGGTAAATATTTCTTATAAAGGACTCCCAAGATAAGTAAAAAACAACAGAGCCACAAAAGGTGCTTGGGTTATGAATAGTCGGTTTGTGGCTATCTTAACTCCTAATTAAGTCATGTTATCATTTTTATATTATTATTTAGTTAGACAGGTCGAACTAGGTCTTGTATAGGGGTGTGTCTATTCATCCTAAGCATAATTAGGTATATATAGGAGGATGTGAGTCTTATTTCATCATCATATTGTGAAGTGTGTTCTCATTGGAGATATTTGGAGGTTGCCCCCTCAAAGTGGCTTGTTATTCCCAGTTATTATCAAGTATTTGTAGAATATTTCATATCATCTTCTTCCATTGTGCAAGTTATTTCATTACAAGTGGTATCAGAGCATGATCTTGGCACTGTAGAGGCAAGGTTTTTTCTCAATATTGGAGGCGATTTTGGGAAGTGCATAACTTTCAGATTTTAGCAATTTTTTTTTCTAATTTTTAAAGGGTTTTTGAAGACCATATTAAAGAAGCTACAGTCCAGATTTTAAAGGAATTAGAGCAAAATTGAGCAAATTATTGCAGAATTACAATTTCTACATAATTTATTTGGGATCTACATATCTCTCATATCTGACTGAATTAGAGCCTGATTTTTATTGGGTTTTTGAAGACATAACAGAGGAGACTACAATCCAAAATTTAGATAGATTGGAGTAGAAATAAGCAAGTTATTGCAAAATTAGTGTTTCCACAAAATTCACTCTCAAGGCTGCAATCTGCTTATTTTCTTGGAGATTTTTCTGGGTGAGGTATTTTGACCCTAGTAAGTTACAGTAAAAAATTTAGATAATTTAGGTTTCATTTGTGTGATTTATTTCAAAATTATTGGTTTTGATCATGACGGGGCCTGTAACAAGGGGCAAAAAAAATGTTGTCACACCAGGGAAGACTCCTGATAAGGATGGGGTAACAATAGAGGATACTAATCCTAATGAGGAGATCATTAAAGTCAAGGAAGACATTTCCTCAATTAAGGTGGATATGTGTGACCTAAGAGGAGATATATTGGATATACGAAGCATGTTAAGCGCCTATATGAATGAACCTAGAAAGGAGTTCTCAAGCAACCAAGGTGAAACCTCCAACTTGGCTAACACTGACACAAATTTAAATACTTCTATGGGATCTAGGAATTTGTTTCCAAAGGTGGATATGCGCAAGTTTAATGGCAAGGATCCTCTAACATGGATAAACCAAATGGAGAATTTTTTTGAAGTACATCAAATCCCATATGGACAAAATGTCACGAGGGCTTCCCTATAGCTAGAACCAGATCAATTCATTTGGTATCATTGGCTTTGTACTCATCAGAGGAAAAATGGTCTCACCGTCTCATGGTCAATTTTTACAGAAGAACTCCAAGCACAATATAGCAATAGTGTGACATACAACTTCTTCAGCCAGTTGCTAACTTCAACAAATAGGATCAGTTAAGGATTGTATTCAGAAATTCTAAAATCTATCCTTAAGAGTAGATACAATTACAGAGGAAAACTTGAATAATTTATTCTTGGATGGTCTCAAGGATCACATTCAACATGAGGTACGCATGTTAAGTCCTAACTTGGTAAATGAGTCTTTTATTTTGGCATGCAAAGTAGAGGAGAAGTATTTGATTCCTAAGAAGTAAGGGGCTAATATGACGAGAGAAAGGATATTCAACACCTTCTCTTCCTCAACCTACTAGGTTGACTCCACAACAAATTGAGGAGAAAAGAGCAAAAGGGTTGTGTTTCAATTGTGATAGCAAATACAGTCAAGGACATAAATGTAGTGAAAAGAAATTGTTCTATATTGAAGGTCCCAGTGAGGAAGAAGAGGAGGAACCCATATTAGAGGAGGATAGTGAGTCAAGTGAGGAATCACATTCATGATTCTCAACCAATCATTTCTTGTCATGCACTATTAGGTTTCAGTATGCCACAAACTCTCAAGGTAGTGGGTTTCTTAAAGAATCAGAAAGTAACACTGTTGATCGACTCAGGTAGTACTCATACTTTCATCAACAAAAAGTTGGCAACTCCAGCCCCAGAGTTTCAGGTTTTGATTGCAGATGGTGGTGCAGTTATTTGTTTAGGGAAGTGTCATAGCATTAAATTATCCATGGGAGATTATCAACTTGATACCCTAGTGTATGCGATATCCATGGGTGCAGCAGATATTGTTTTGGGAGTATAATGGCTTACTACATTGGGAACAATTGAGATGAACTTCCAAGAACTATTCATGAGATTTCAATCAGAAGGAAAGGTAGTAGAGCTAAGGGGGTTGAAGGCAAAATCCCCACAGATGGTAAGTGCTCATAAAATGCAAAAGTTACTTAAGAAAGGAGTGGATGGATTTGTGGCCCAACTATGTTCATTAGAAGTCTCTCAATCTAATGCTCCTACTCATCCAGATTTACAAGCAATAATTGATCGTCACTTAGTGGTTCTTGGAGATATGCCTAAAGGACTTCCTCCTAAGAGGGATCATGATCATGCCATACAACTAGTTCTAGGGAGCCAACTATCGAACATTAGGCCTTATAGATACCCACGCATACAAAAAAGTGAGAAAAAATTGTTGAGGAGATGCTAGAGGCAGGAATTATCAGGCATACCCAAAGTGCTTACTCCTCGCCTGTGGTGATGGTGCGTAAGAAGGATGAAACTTGGTGCATGTGTCCGGATTATAGAGTGCTCAACATGTACACCATTAAAGATAAGTTTCCTATTCCAGTCATTGATGATTTGCTAGATGAATTGAATGGAGCTATGCATTTTACCAAGTTAGTTCTTAGATTTGGTTATCACCAAATTCGGATTAAGGAGGAAGATATTTGTAAGACAACATTTCAAACTCATGAGGGTCATTATGAATTTTTGGTGATGCCATTCGGTCTTACCAATGCACCATGTACATTCCAAAGTTTGATGAATTCCATTTTTAAGAAGTTCTTGAGAAAGTTTGTGTTAGTGTTCTTTGATGATATATTGATTTATAGCAAGACTTGGGAAGAACATTTGTAGCATGTAGATCAAGCATTACAATTACTCGAAGATCATCAACTCTACGCTAAGCCATCCAAGTGTGCTTTTGGTCTTAAGGAGGTGGAGTATTTGGGACACATAGTTTCACATGAAGGAGTAAAGGTGGACCCTAACAAAATTAAGGCTATCATGGAATGGCCTATTCCAAAAACCATTAAGAAACTGAGGGGTTTCTTGGGATTGACAGGGTACTATAGAAGATTTGTGAGGAATTATGGTCGTATAGTAGCACCCCTCACCACTCTATTGAAGAAGGATTCTTTTCATTGGAATGAGTCCACTAATGCAGCATTTGAGAAATTAAAGGAGGCTATGTGTACAACTCCAGTGCTTGCCACTCTGGACTTCACCAGGGAATTCATTGTGGAATGTGATGCTTCCAGAAATGGGATAGAAGCAGTTCTCATGCAAGAAGGTCAACCGATTGCTTTTGAGAGTCATCAATTAAAGGGTAAGAATCAACTCAAACCTATTTATGAGAAGGAAATACTAGTGATCCTTCATGCAGTTAAACAATGGAGGCCTTATCTAATGGGTCGACAATTCAAGGTTAAGACAGATCATGATAGCCTAAAATATTTTTTGGAACAAAGATTATCCTCTGAAGAGCAACAAAAATGGGTCACTAAGATGTTGGGATATGAATTTGAGATTGTATATAAGAAAGGGAAGGAAAATATTGTGGCAGATGCACTTTCTAGGAAGGATGAGAAAGATGAAGCCTTATTGTGTGCCCTTTCAATATTACAAGAAAATTGGGTGGAACAAGCCAAAGCATAGTGGCAAAATGATGTTGCGACAAGTAATCTCATCCAACAATTAAAAAGTGATCCTAGTAGTTTAGATAAGTTTTGTTGGAAGGGGGATACTCTTTGGTATAAAGAGTGCTTGTATCTTTGCAAGAATTCCACTCTTAAACAAAAGATTCTCACAGAGCTACATGAGTCCTCAGTTGGTGGTCATTCAGGATTTTTGAAGACATATCATCTAGTCAAGCAAGATTTTTTTTGGGAAGGGCTAAAAGGTGATGTTAAAAAAGTTGTGGCTGAATGTTTGATTTGTCAAAGCAATAAGGAGTAGACATTAAGACACCAGGTCTCTTGCAACCCTTATCTATTCCTAGCCAGCATTGGGAAGAGGTATCCATGGACTTCATCACAGGGCTTCCCAAATCTAAAGGTCATAATGTCATCATGGTAGTAGTTGATTGCCTCACTAAATATGCACATTTTATTGCATCATCACATCCTTTTACAGCAAGTGCAGTGGCAAAAGTGTTTTTGGAGAATATCCAAAAGCTACATGGTACACCTAAGGTTATTGTCAGTGATCGTGATCCTATCTTTACTAGTCACTTTTGGAAAGATTTATTCTCATGTTTGGGTACTCAATTGGCTCATAGTTCTTCATACCACCCTTAATCAGATGGGCAAACTAAGGTTGTTAATAAGTGTTTGGAAGGATATCTACGTTGTTTCACTTTAGAGAAACAATCTCAATGGGTAGATTGGCTACCACTTGCAGAATGGTGGTATAACACTTTTCATAGCTCATCAAAAATGTCTCCATTTTTGGCACTTTATGGATATCATCCTCCTTCCATCACATCATCATTAAAGGTGTCACCAAGAGTTCAGGCAGTAGAGGACCACTTGCTTCATCAACAACAAGTACTTTCAGGACTCAAGGAGAATTTAGCCATGGCACAAAATTGAATGAAACAATAGGCAGACCATCATCGTAGTGAAAGAAATTTTGAACTTGGGGATTGGGTCTTCTTGAGATTGCAGCCTTATAAGAAAATCTCGCTGAAGCAACAAAAAAATAATAATAAGTTGTCTCCAAGATATTATGGGCCATACCAAATCATGCAAAAGATTGGTAGCGTTGCCTACAAGCTAGAGTTGCCACCAACAACAAAGATACATTTAGTTTTTCATGTTTCTTGTTTGAAGAAGGTAATTGGGCATAATATTCCTACTCAAACAGTGCTACTAGAGCTCGATGAAGAAGGAAGAATAATTTTGGAACCAGAGTGCATTCTTCAAACACGCACGAAAAAGCTGAGGAATAGAACCTTCACTGAGTATCTCATCCAATGGAAGAATTTACCAGTTGAAGAGGCCACATGGGAGGATGAGGAGTTCATTCAAAAGAATCCACACTTGGTTAGCATTGAGGACAATGCTTCTTTGAAGAGGGGGGCATGCTACGCCCTTAATATTGGTGTATATTGGGTTATGAATAGTCAGCTTGTGGCTATCTTAACTCCTAATTAAGTCATGTTATCATTATTATATTATTATTTAGTTAGATAGGTCAGACTAGGTCTTATATAAGGGTGTACCTATTCATCATAAGCATAATTAGGTATATATAGGAGGATGTGAGTCCTATTTCATCATCATATTGTGAAATGTGTTCTCATTGGAGATATTTGGAGGTTGCCCGCTCGAAGTGGCCTGTTATTCTCAGTTATTATCAAGTATTTGTAGAATATTTCATATCATCTTCCATTCTGCAAGTTATTTCATTACATTAATCTTTCAAATTATGTTTTAGTTCTTAAAAATAAAACTATAATTTTATATATTTCCATTTTAAAATTAAATTATATGTAGGTTTGCCACTTAACAAATGATTTATTTATCGTAAAATAATAATGTATCTAAAAAATTAAACTCCTAATTCAAAATAACTCTAAGTTGTCCTTTCTTTTTTTCAAACAAAAGTTAAAACATTTACGGTATTCATGGCACCTCTAGTTCATATTTACGGGTTAAGCCATTGCGATTGAACTACTGTACCTATTGCCTAAAATAGTTGGAACAACGGTATTTGTGGCACCGTCCTTATAAATCATTCGGGAGAAATAAGGACACTATCATTTTCACTTCCATATGTTACTCATTCGTCACTATCGTAAAGCATACATCCTAACTGAAAAAAAAAGATTTCTTTCTAAGCAGGTGTTATTGATAGGATGAATCATTTTCACGTATTTCATATGTGCCATGTGTTAGTGTGAAAAGTGTCTTTAGTCATCTAGTTTCACACTAGCTTAAGTTCATTGGTGGTTTAGTTGTCTCACTTCATAGACATTTGACACATGCTCTCACATTTGTCCCAAGTGTTCTACATGTGTCACACATCATGAAGGGTTAGTCAGTGTTTGACTTTCACCTTCTCACTTCCTCCTTGTCCTACTTATACAAGGAGTTCTTTGTACATTCTCATACATTTTATGATAGTTTTCAGCCTCTTGCTTTGTGCACATTCATCTTGTGGAAGTTTGGTTATTCGATTCATTTGATTGCTACTTCTATATGGTATCAAAGCCTAGAATCGCAATTCCCTTCCCAATTTCATCCCGCACATTCATCCGTCATAGGTGTGTCATTGATTTGAGCAAAATTTTGGTAGAAAATACAATTTTTTTTTGCAAATTGAAGATTTGCAAGCTTTGTTCATAGTTTTTTGGGCAATTTTCATAGGTCAACTCCACACTGTAGGTCATTGTCTCCTATTTGGTTTCTGTCCATTTTTTGGGACATTTTTCTCTGCCAGAGTTGACTCTCATCTCAAGGTCGGCTGCAACTTTTTTTAGAGGTTTTTAACCTCATTCTTTGTTTTGGTCGATGATTTGTGAAGGAGGTTTCTTTTGTGACAGAGGTCACTAATGTCATGTCCCCACTTTTAAGTAACTTAAAATATTATAATTATAAATTAATTTTGTAAAGTATTTTTATTTACTTTATAAAATTAATATTTTATTTAAGTTACTTAAGTCAGTGGTACTACACTTTATTAAAAAGTGTTGTGAACAAGCATTTAAAAAGTACAAATGCAAGCATTTAATAAAGTTCATGTTGTTGTGAACAAGCATTTAAAAAGTACAAATGCAAGCATTTAATAAAGTTCATGAAAAAGCATTTAAAATGCTTTGGTCTGATGTGTACATGTAAACTCTCATTTAATAAAATTAGGCTAGGCCTAATTAATGTAATGGCTTTAAAAGCAAGCCTGAGAGTCATTTGAAGTCATGTCTAAATGTCTAAATGTTTTTCAGATACTTGTTTTTGGGTTTTTGTCTTTTGACAAATTGTATTCAGCTGATTGACAAGGTGATGTTCCCTTGCATTTGCTAAGCCGAGGAGATGTTCCCTTGGTGAATTCTAGAGGTGAAATCGCTTCAGATTTCACAATTGTGCTTCATTGTATTTGGGTTTTCGACATTTGCTTGGAAACCATCTGTAAGTACCATTGAAGATTCATGTTTGCAGACATTGTTGAATAATCAGAATAGATATTATGCAGATTTGATGATTTTATGGTTCAGATATCTCTAAATATATTGTGCAGACTATATTGTTCATGTGGGGTTTAATTGCAAATTCCTTAGTAATTTGAATTCTATATATTGCTGCCAATTGGGAGACAGAGTGATATTTATCAGACATATATTATTAAAATCTGATGCAGCTCCCTTGTTAGTGTTAGTGGGCCCCATATTATTTAAAGACTGTGAATGTTTAAGGAAGTTTTGAAACATACCAGCAGCGCTTGCAAAGGTGAATCAAATTTGTGGTTTTAGAGTTCATATTTGTGTTGCTAAGTGGGGGACAAATTCTGACGGACAAGCATAGTCAACAACTATCCGAATTAAATATTGGTAAATCCTTTAGTTTCAAAAAGGTCATTTTAATCCTTTTGCAATCGTGGGATATAAGGAGCATGATATATCAAAGGTTAAACTGCAGCCTTTATTAAGGCATATATCTTATTTAAAATAAGAATCGCGAGACCCTCCAAAGACACATCATTACCTTTTGAACAGTATAGAAGGCTATGGAAAGAGTTGGTATAAAATTAAAGACTTCAATAGAGCTGCGTGGGATTTGTGTAGTTTCCATCGCTAGATATTGGAAGCTAGGTGCCGAACTTATGGAGTCAACATTGTTGTAGCAGCATACAGGTGCAGGGCTGCTAATACAAATTATTTATCAGTAAAATTTGTGGCTGTGAACATCACTGAAGTATTCAGCTCTGAGAAAGAAGATGAAGTTATCTATGTGCCAATACCATCCAGCCAGAAAGGAGTGCCTGAATTAATATGTATAGCTATATTAGCAGACCAAGGTTAGCCAGACATTTGTGATCCATCATTATAAAGTTTGCATCAGCAGTTGTCATAGTTTGAAGACTTCATATCAGATCTGAGTGACAGAAGTTTGCATCATCATTAAGCATCTTTTGGTATGTTTTCACATTGTAATCATCCTTGTTTTATAACTGCAGTACATGTCTGAACTGGGTTGTCATATTGTCACATTGTAATTACCAATCGAAAGAGAGATCCTTCAAATCTTTAATTTGAATCACACTCTATATCTACAATTGTTGGTGAATCAGCTATAGGAGTGTTTACCATTTGATCATGTATGTTTAATATTCAGTTTGTAAATCAATTAACAAGTGTTTGATCAGTATTATAGCATTTATCCTGAAGGGAATACTACAGTGGTATCAGAACATTCAAAATTTCAGTTCAATATCCATTAGGGATATTAAAACTAATGTCACGGATCTAGTCACAAAGAAGTTTTTGTGGCCTCATTTATCTCCCTCTCACCCTCTGCCACAACTTGATTTGGGCTTCCTTGCTCCAGCAAGTGACGCATTTTGGCGTATTTTGAAGGTGCATTCCATTTTCTAGTCATTTCTTGTGTTTTGTGGCTGCTCAGGCCCTTCAGTAGTTCCAACATATCCAACTGCCATTAATCAATTGAGGTTGAGTTTTTTTTGGGATTTGCATTTCTTTGCAGGTTTTGGTCAATGGTTTGCTTCTCTGAAATTGTCATCGACTTCCAAGGTCACTTTGCGT
The DNA here is from genome assembly GCA_027924645.1 of Cunninghamia lanceolata. Taxonomy (NCBI): domain Eukaryota; kingdom Viridiplantae; phylum Streptophyta; class Pinopsida; order Cupressales; family Cupressaceae; genus Cunninghamia; species Cunninghamia lanceolata. The sequence continues at coordinate 5,288,622 of BSBN01000848.1, read as the reverse complement.
TCAAACCCATTTGCAACTTCTAGTTTCTATCGCTGCTACATTTCACCTGGTCATTGTTTTCTACATTCTTGGGTGATGGATTTTGTCATGGGTCGAGATCTCTCATTACCACTTTGGGTCGAGGTCAGATCTAGACACCATGTCATACCTCCACGTCGGCTTCTCAAACTCTGGTTGAGGTCTTCATTACGGGGTGGATGTTTTTCATTTTCTGTATTGTGGACGTCATCTTCCTATAGGTTGGCAAGTAATTTCATTCTCTGCAACAATCGCAACTTTCTATTGTATCTTGTTAGCTGTTTGGATTTATTAATTCAGTGATGTGTTGCGTAGCTATGATTTTGATCGGTTCTTTTACCTCTGAATCGGCCACTTCAAGCCTTCAATCAGGCCATGACTCAGCACTCTCAGTTTAGTCTTCATCCATTTCACGGCAATAGTTTTTTGATTTCCTTTGAAACTGATAGTTTAGGCAGCTAATGGTGACATTTGTTATTTTATTTAACATTTGTTGCAATCATAGAGTTGAAGAGGTGTCGCCATTTTTTGGTGTGTCAGTTAACATTTAATGTTAACTATCTATTCTTGTTTATGTTAGTTGTAAGTTTATTGTCATTTTTTGTTTAACATATCATATAATTTTAGCATTTAATGTTAACAATATATGTAACCTCGACATTTTATGTCATCACTAGGAGTTAAGATCAAACCTCTAGTGAAAGTTGTAATTTCTAAAAAAAATTGCCTCAAAAGACCCTAATCTTGCATAGGTGTGTGCAAAGAGGGGCTTTTTTTCATTTTGCCGTAACTTTCGCCCACAGAGGCATAATTGGGCATACTTATATTCAATGTGAAGTTGGTTCAGGTGCCAATAAAACTGCATTGAGACAATTTAGGAATTGTCCCATTTCCTCTCATTTTTTTCATTCATTTGTAAAGCAAGTTCCATACCCACTGAAACTATTGTATCTTTTTGATTGGCAACTCGAAATCGAGTGCTATTTTTTTAGAAAGTGCCTAATTTTTCATGACTAATCTATTGGAAACAATTTCACACTACTATTATAAAGTGCCATTTTTCATTCCAATTAGACTTGTTTGACGCCACTCAGTTATAAAGTGCCATTTTCTGGGGGGGCTTCTTTTATAGTTTTAATCAAACTTTGGGGGGTTTGTAAGGCACAATTTATGTGCCTCTTTATGTTTCTCAAGCATGGATCCTAAAATTGATTTGTTAACTTCACATAATTTTCACACATGGAAAACTAAAGTACAACAACTTTAATCTAAAGGGCTAAGGTAAATGCTAAATGATCAACAACTACAATTCAATAGGGAGTATGAACAATTTATCTATCGCAATAAGTTAGATGAGGCAATGGGAATCATTGGCCTCCATGTATCTGATAACTTGCAATTTCATTTAAGCAATTGTACAACTCCTAAGCAAATGTGGGATAAATTTAGTGATTTATTTGGTAAAGTTGATGTGTTCAAAATACTTCAATTGGATGCTGAATTAACAACTTTGTCACCTGATGTCTTCCCTTCAATTGAAGATTACTTAGTCAAGTTCAATTCTTTGATTTCTGGACTTCAAGGTTGTGGTAAAACAAAAATAGATAAGGAATGTGTCTTCTTGGTTTTGTCAAAGTTAAAAGGCCCCTATCAGGTCTTTGCTTCTACTTTTTATTCTACAATGGATGCACTTGGTTCAACATTTACTATGCCTACTTTTGAACAATTTTGTGATCAACTCATGAGAGAACAATCTAAGTTACTGTCCATGGATTCTAACACTTCTACAAAAATTCAAGCATTAGTAGTTCATGCATCTAAGGGTAAAGGTAATAAGCATTCAAAATAGTCAAAGGCAGAATCATCTTCAAGAAAAGAGAATTCATTTAAGCAGAAGATCAAACCTAATACTTCAAACACAACATCTTCTAAGTCAAGTAAAAATTATTTCAAGAAGAACAGAATAGGGCCATGTACTTTTTGTGGGATGCAAAATCATGATGTCAAGATTTGTCATTGAAAGATTAAGGCTTTGGAAGAAGCCATGAAGAAACACAACATTGATACTCCCAAACCTAGCAAAGGCCATGCCCTTACTGCTACAGGTTTGAATTCATCAACATCAAATTGGATAGTTGACTCAGGAGCCTCATGTTGCAAGTATGGGCCTAACCGGTGTTGTCATTGATGTCAACATACTCCTGTTGCATTAATGATAAGGATTGAATGAGCTGTATGATGAGGACATTGAGAAAATTAGTTCTAATCAGGAACATAGAAGAACAGTGAAGACAGTGAGCTAAAGATCCTAGCTAAGATAACGATAAGAGGATGCGATTCAAAGGGTTTGTAGATATGTGTCTTGAGATGTTCCAGTAAAGATTTCAGAGGTCCGCATGAAGATCTAAAGAAGTTATGGCCACTTAAGAAAAACTAGTTACAGCAGGTGTTCAAAGGTGACAGAGTGATACAGATAGGTCCGGTGAGATCTGGAAATGCATTATCCTGTTCTGCGGATTTGGTGGAGTGTTTAGGAAGTCCATATGGAATGACAACTCAAATGGTTCATGATCTGGAGGTCTGCAAGCATCTATTCCATTGTAACAGTGATGACAGACTGTGTTCTTGAGGTTCCGGATGAAGGAGAAAAGGATTTCAGTAAGCAGATGTAGTGCAGATGTTCTTGATGATTCAGACTAACTTGTGGAGGTCTTTTGATCGTGTCCAGTTCATGTTGGTGGTCCTCATTGGAGTTTGAGCTCGCAATTGAAGAATAACTTCCGGATGATGGTGTTCTTCCTAAGTCAGGCCGACCAGATGAGTTACACATCCTGCGGATGATCTTGAAGATGTTATGTGAAGATTGGTGTGTTCCTAGAAGAAGATTGAAGTCTCAGATCTGCGTGGCCGATACTGTGTTGATCTGCGTGAAGTCTTTTTGCAATCAGTCATGTTGTATTCATATATTTGCTCTATAATGTTTGCCGACTTAGATGATTATCCTAAGTCGATGTCTTGTATAAATAAGGAGTTGCAAAGTCTTTTCAAAGCATGAGTTAAGATGAAAGTGTGGTAGCAAGGAAGAGAGCAAAAAAAAGAGCAGAAGTTTTGGGCTTAAATGGAACTGATTCAAGCATGGGGAAGATGTTATTTTCCAGTTCAAGTATGTAATACTTATCTGTTTGTAGACAATGTGTCTCTTGTAGGCAGTGAGCCTCTTGTGAGTAGTGTGCTCAGGCAGTGAGCCCTAATTGGCATGTGACATTTTTTCTTTTTATTCTTCTAACAGAGAATACAATCTTGGGTTAATCACCCTGTGGTTTTTCCCTTAACTGGGTTTTCCACGTCGAAATCTTGGTGTCTTATGTGTTAATATGTTTTTGCTCTTGGTTTGATGCATTGTGTTTTCATGATTAATTTATTATTGTGCTGATGAATTACAAAGTGGATTTAAGTGTTTAATTGGAAGAAAGTTCTGGACAACTGATTCACCCCCCCTCAGTTGTCTGTCCTGAATCTAACAATTGGTATCATAGCTAAGTTCCTCTAAAAGAGCTTAACTGCTTGAGGAGATCCATGATGTCGTCCTACAAGAAGGATAGTCCGAAGTTTGAAGGAACCAATTTTAATCTTTGGAAAAGTCGCATGAAATGTCACTTGCAATGTATACGAATGCAGTACTGGACCATGGCTACAACAAAGTATACTCCATAGAATGGCCTGGTAACCACAAAAGAAATCACAAATGTTGAAAACAATCTACGAACTAAAGAAGCTCTTCTAAGTGCCTTGTCTGATTCAGAGCTTACAAATGTTGTTGACCTACAAACTACTTTTGAGATTTGGGAAAAACTGGAACTTCTGCATGAAGGAGACAAGTATGTTAAATGTGTAAGGCTACAAAGTCTGAAAGGAAAATTCAAAAATCTTAAGATGAGAGAAGATGAAAATATCACTACATTTATGCCAAGAGTAAATGAGCTTGTCTGTGGCATTAGATGTGCTAGTGGAGTCTTGGATGAAGATGAGATTGTTGGCAAAGTTCTCAGATCCCTTCGTGCTTCTTATAAAATCAAGGTTGCTGTCATTGAAGAATTCAGAGCCCATACAGCTGTCACAAGAGATCAATTGGTTGGTAAATTGGCTGCATTTGAATTGACTGAGTTTGGAGATGCCCCCCCAAGACTAAATCTGCATTCAAAGCCAGTGCCTATGTAAAAGGTAAACAAAGGTTTGATCTGGGAGAGAACTCTTCAAGGAAATTATCATGGTATGAAAAAGCAAGAAAAGACCTGGAAGAGGAAGAAGCAGAAACTGCACAACTTGAAGCCCTTATTGCAAAAAGACTGCCAAGAGGATCCAGTAAGTATGAAGGGAAATTGTCCTTTAAGTGTTTTAACTGCAATAAGATTGGTCATTTTTCCTCAAAGTGTCTGGAAAGATTTTCAAGGCCAAATCCTAACAAATCAAGGTTCCAAAAGAATTGTTACTATGTTCATGAAGAGGATGATGATGAAGGAGTAACAGATGATGAATCAGAGACAGGAAACAAATTCAGAAGTGATTGGGTGTTTATTGCCATCAAGGAAGAAGATCCAATACCCTCTGAATCTGTCAATCATAAAGTTGTAGAAAGAGCTCTGGCTGCCCAAGTTGAAGAAAAGGATGATTGGGTCATTGACAGTGGATGCTCTCACCATATGACAGGAGACAAACATAAGTTCATAGATTTGGAAAAGTATGAAGGAGGAGTGGTAAAGTTTGGTGATAATTCTGCTGGTAGAATCAGAGGTAGAGGAACTATTTCTTTTGATGGAAAGAACAAAACTGGTAATGTACTGTATGTTGAAGGATTGAAGCACAATCTTCTCAGTGTTGGACAATTGGTGGACAAAGGCTATGATCTCCGATTCAAGAATGGAAAATGCAAGATCTTTGAAAGTTCCAGAACAGAGATTGCATCTGGTACTCAAACTGAAGGTAATATATTCCACTTGGTTGGTACTGGTAAAAGTTGCTTATTTGTTCAAGTTGATCAGAGTTGGTTGTGGCATAGGAGAATGTGTCATGTGAATTTTGATAACATCATCAAGATAAGCAACACTCAGGCTGTAAGAGATCTTCCAAAATTGGTGAAACCTACAAATAGCTTGTGCAAAGAGTGTCAGTTGGGTAAATAGAGTAGAATCTCATTCAAAAGCAAAGAACAATCTTCTACCGGGTTATTAGACTTGGTTCATACTGACTTGTGTGGTCCGACAAGAATCAAAAGTGTGCAAGGTGATAGATACTTCATGTTATTAATTGATGACTATTCCCAGATGATGTGGGTAACCTTTCTGAAGGAGAAATCGGAGGCTCTTGAGAAATTCAAAATATTCAAGGCTATGGTTGAGAATGAAACTGGATTGAACATAAAATGTCTGAGGTCTAATAGAGGTGGTGAATTACCATCCGGTGAGTTCATAGAATTCTGTGAGAAGCATGGAATTAGAAGACAACTATCTGCACCTAGGACTCCACAACAAAATGGAGTAGTGGAAAGAAAGAACCGAACCATTCAAGAAGCATGTAGGACCATGATGATGTAAGCAAATATTCCTCAGATCTATTGGAGGGAAGTTGTCAGCACTGCAGTCTATACCCTCAATAGAGTACAAATCAGAAGCAATACTGGTAAGACTCCTTATGAACTTTGGTTTGGCATCACTCCCATAGTTTTATAGAATACTGATTCACCCCCCCTCTTAGTATTCTTTGTGTTTAACATAGTCTTGCTTGTATTTTGAATTATGTTTGCTTGCTTACTTGTGTGTTTCATTATTTTATTTTACATCGGTTTTAGTTCTTGCAATATATCACAATATTGACATCACGGTCTTGCATGTCATGGTGCCATATATGGCATATTCCTGCTTACACCATTTTCTTTTGGGTTAGTCCTTTATGCATAGGTAAACATCATCATCATGGTTCCTCATACCATTGTGCATCGTATCATATGCTAAAGAAAACACCAAATTGCTCAAAACATTTGGAACTTCAAGATCAGTAGCATGTAAGTCTCACATCCTAAACATCTAGTTTCCTTTAAAGCCATTCCATGTCCATCAACATCCATTCATCTCCATTTTCACATTTTGAAATCCCACCCATTGTGAGGCCCATTCATATATGGCATACTTAATTGTACTATTAGATATGTTATGGTTGATATACTTGGACATTAGACTTATTATTGTTGGTGCGCCTAGCCATTAGACTATTGATTTTGGATTTATGATATTTGGATAAACTATAGAAGACATTGTTCATTTGATTAGATTAGCTATTTACTTGCATACGATGATGGTGACCTAATTATGAGATAGATTTATCATAGTTTGATTTTATGTGATGGAGGTATGCTTTAATTAATCATATATGTTGTCTAGTTATGTGTTATGGATTATGTTATTAAACAAGTTGATGTGAATTGAAATTGGATATGTGTTTGATAGATCAATGTGATGAATATGTGATGACATTAGGAGATATTGTAAAATGGAGATTAAAATTTTATTGATATGTATTTGATATGTATATGGATTATGATTATCGTGTGGAGTATAGATGATTGTACTAAACATGATTTTAATTTGAATTGAATTCAAGTTGTTTCGGCTATATATGCTTATTAGACATATTGACGGGTGCAATTGAGATGTACAAGTACCTTTCATGACCAATGGAAATTCAGAGGTCAACTAGAAAACCATGTGAATTCCTTGCGATGCCTGACCTTAGTCTATGTGGGGACTAAAGTTTTTTGTAAATGTATAATGTGTAATGTGATTTATTTACTATGATTAATTTGCTTTTTAAAATTGTGTGTAAATGTGAGTTGGCATGAGTGATGAGTTGGTTTCTTATGTGTCTTATTTTTGAAATTTAAAATTTGGGGTCACTTTTGAGGGGTTTGAGAGGTCTTTTCATGAATATTTTATTGATTTTAAGTCCCTAGGTCATGTAACTTGGGTTTGGGAGTCTTTTGGGATTTGAATTTTTGAAATTTGAGTGATTTAGACCACTCCCAAGTTCCTTGGGAAGAAAGTGGCGTGGGTAGGTTTTGGGAAGAGATATGGTGGACTTGTCACCATCTCCTCCCATCCTCCTAGGTTTACGGATGAGGGTTTGACCAAGTACCACCTCATCCCAAGGATTCACACATGTGGGAGTCCAACCTAGGAAGATATCTGGAGATGAGTGTACAAGTACACTCCTCTCCCCTAGGTCTCACAAATGTGTGAGAACCATGAGGAGTCAAATCACTCCTTGGGGTTTGAGGATTGGTTGAGAGGGATGAGGTAGATTCCATGTGGTACCTTCTCATTTGGAGAAGAGGTGTGACATGTCATCCATTACTTATACCCTCATTGCAAATTGAGAAAGCACTTTGCATTTCATTTTTCACTTGTTGAGTTGAGAATTTGACAGTGAGAGATTTGGAGATTGGAGAAGAAGGCTAGTGGAGCTCTTGGAGATACTTCACCAAAATTGTTCTTTACAAATTTCTGGGAAAGACTTTTGTGAGATAGGCTCCTTTCCTTGTAGATTAATTTATGCTTATGAATGAAAATGAAAAAATGGGAAATGCATGTATGCATTGTTGTGTTCTTCTTACTTTTATTTCTCCATTGTTGTTGGGTTGGGTGTAATGTGTTTGGGTTGACTCCCCAAATGGTTGAGAGAAACCCATGTGAGGGGTTGTGGGAGGTAAGAATCATTCTTGGGGAATAGTTCACTCTCTTGAGAGAGAGATTTGGCATGAGTGCCATATTTCCTTTCGAGTGGCATGAGTTCAATTTTGTGTTTTGGAGTTGTTATTTTGGTGATGAAATGGTTATGGAAGGTTTTGGGAGGTTTGAATAATTATGGAAATGTGTATATGTGATTATTGGTGTATTAGTTCCATTTTCCCCCAAGATAGAGCTTTCTACTCTACTCCCCCTAAGTTGGATTCCTCTTGGTATCCTTTGTGTTGTATAAGCCTTGGTTGGGAGTATTGTGTGTTAGTCTTTTATAAAAAAAAGAATGTTGTAATAGTTGTGATGTGCTCCTTGGGTTTCATAGTTGACCTACTAGCTTGGGGGTGGCTTGTGAGCAAGCCAATGGTTGGGAGGTGAGCATCTCCATTGGTCTTTGGATGTAGTTTCTTGTTTTGCATGTTTTGTGGGAATGGATCAAGAAAGGAGAAGAGTCTCCTATTGAAGAGTTTGAATCCCTTGTCAAGAGAACATCATCTGTATAAAAGAGTCTTATTTTGTATTGAGAACCTTGGGTCAAGATTTTTAAATGTGGTTTATGAGTCCCTATGATGTTGTGGAATGATTTGTATGTCAAAGATTGTATTCTCCCTATTCGTTTAAGTTAAAAGATGAATAAATGATCATGCTTTTATTTGTATTGTTGAACAAGAAAACAAATAAAAGTAATAGTCATTGGTATGCTCATAATTTAATGTGTTTCTTTCATTCATTCACTTCATCCTTGCATGAATTCAAAAGGTGTAACACAAATGTTTGAATGCGTTGAATTTATTGAAGTAGAAATAATGTATTTTCTAGATAGACCTACTCTTCTTACTTAGTTATGTACATGTATTAACCTTTTCATTATAAGGGAAGTCATTATAATAGAAGATTGTGTTCATTTAGGTATTACACAAATACATCTTGAGATCAAATGGATAATTAAATGTTATTGCATTTAGGCACAATATAGAGATAGAAATATTAAAATCTTTATCACATTCCTCCTTATGAACAAATTTAATGAGAAGCAAACCAATAGGTGATCATAGAGTAATATAGAAAAACATTGAATTTATTCCATCCCTTACTTGCATATTAAAATATAGTTAAACTAAGAATGAATAGCAATATGATTTGTTCTAAAATAAATGTCTTATTAAATATATAAATTAAAAAAAATCTTTGCTACTTTAGAACAGCATAAATCTCAGTACATTTTTTATATTTGATACATTCTTATATAAATCAATATATAAAAATATGTATTGAAATATACATTAGGGTTTGCTTTAAAAATTAAAAAATAAAAATAAAAGAAAAGAAAAGAAAAAAATATTAAACTTTGTTTTAGGGTCCTGCCCTGACCCGTGCGCCCATAGAGGTAGCGGGAGGGCAAGGGATGGGGACGGTTCCCCATCCCCACAACACCCATGGTGTTGTGGGTATGGGGCTCCAGACCCTCGCACAGGGGGGTCCTGCCCTGTGGCAAGCCATGTATCCCTTCAAAAGGATCACGACTTGCACATAGGTCCGCGAACCTCCCCCCACCATTTTGCTTCTTCATTTTTTAACAAAAATAAAATATAGAAATAAATGTGCTTTGCCCACTGTAATGTGAGAAATTTATATATATCTAAATTTGACTATGTATATCTGTTAGGGTATATATATGGTTTTGTGTATGTCTATTATGGTATTATGAATATATACATATACATATATATATTTATATATGTATATTTATTTTAGATATATTTTATCTATTTTGAAAATTATATATATATATATATATATATATAGAATATAACTACAATCTTTGGTGCAACATTTGTAAAGGAAGGAATTTCTTATTAACATAGTTACAAATAAATAAATGAAAGAATTAGTAAATCTTTGAAAATAAAATAGAGAAAATAAAACAAATAATTAGAAATTAGATGCATAATTTTTTTAGAAAACTTAAGCATTTAGATGGAAAAGAAAACCTAGCAAATAATCAAATTTGAGAAGGCACTCTTCTTTCCCTCTTCTTGCCTCCTAAATCTGCAAAACAAAATGAGAATAAAGGAGTGTTAATAGGCTCTTTTATAACCCTATTGTGTAATTAGTAGTGTTGCCCTAAGAGTTAGTGGGAAGCTAATGATATTTTGTGTTAATTAATCTTGTTTAGTTGACTACCTCATATGTGTATAGTTTGTAAGTAGTTTGTAAGGAATTGTGGAATAAATTAAATAAGAGGGTTGCTAAGTTAGTGACTTAGTGGAATAAATATTGTTGTGTCTTATTTTATAGTGTGTAATCATTTTATGTGAAATTGAATATTTATTATTACTTTTAGGAAACTTTAATATGTTTGTGATGAGAGAAAATTCAGTATTAATTTTATTAATATTGTTCATCATTTAGGTTATTTAAATCAAGTTCTTTTCGAAATAAGGAAACCTTATAATGGTAGATTTAATTTTTAATTTTTTCGTAATAGTAATTTATCTCTCGAATGTTGTTAATTTGAGATAGTAATCAATTGTATTTTTTAAATTTAATTGTCATTATTTCAATAGAGAATTATTTTATTTTAATAATTAGTTAAACATTAGCATGACTAGGGATTTAATTTAATTGTAGATTTTGGCTCTTGTACCTTGAGGTGGGACCAATTTCATACTCACCTAGAAAACATAGGAGGGAATTAATCTATGAATTATTCCCTTGTGGTGTTGTGTAATGTGACTCAAAACCCTTTTATGCTACATCCATTTGCATAGGGTGTACAAACCGTGTTCACTATACCCATCGCATTCGAAATCCCTCTCCCCACCTTATGCAATGTGCTTGTCTTGACATTGCACGTGTAACACAGATAAGTGTGCACATTATATGATCATGTGATACACAATAGTAGTATGTGTTTAATGATGTTTCAAATAAAAATTGTTGGTTCAAGTGTTCATGTCCACATGTGCAAATGTGGGCATGACACCCATGTCCTTCATACCTACCTACTCTCTCAAGCTAGCATCCCTAATTCACCCATAATCCAATCCTTGTGATTGGGGAATCTTATTTTATCTTTATTTGAAATGCCATTGCTTCTTTTAGTCACAATGTCATTCAAAGAGAGGAAAATATAGACACATAAATTCATCACATCTAAAATAATTAATTAATTAATTTCATCCATTCACCTAATTAGTCCACATCATTAACTAATAAAATAAATAAATTAATTCATTTCTATCCCATTATTAAATAAAATAAGATAAATCCACTACCACTCATTTAAATTAAATAAATAAAATTATCCCTCCAAAATTCAAATAAATAGGTCCACATCATTCATCCACAATAATTAAATTATGTTAAAAGGGCCCCTTGCACATCATCTAAGGCACCAAGTGCATCTCTACCATCTATCCATCATTTACTCTCAACTATTCACATCCTCATACAAGCACCTATAAATGCGACCCTCGATCACTCATGCCTATATGATCCTACATCAATATCTCATGCCTTTTATAATATACATGTTGTGCCTCGCACACATGCCCCATTTTGTGTTGGCAAAGTAGGGAACCCCTCTTTTTCCTCCTTTTTTCTTTGTTTTTCTTTGTGTTGACTTAAATTTTCCTTTTATTTTAGTGTTTCATCTACTTTTCCTTGATTCTTTGTTTATTTGGTCTTTGTTGGACTTTCAGGGTTTATTGTGCTAGCATGCTAATAGAAGAATCCTTAAAATCTTGACATTTTACCTTAGTCACTTTGCTTCATGAGATTAGGTGCCATTTTTAGACATTCAGAGTTAGTCATCCTAGCATGATAGTAAAGGAATCTATGATGTCCCGAACCTCTTTGTAGATCGTCAACGGGGCTTGTGTGTCACCATTGTCAAACTTTCAAAGTTGGTCATCCTGGCATGACTATAAAGGAATCTTTGAAACTGTGATGCTAGGTATGGGATCTTACCTAACCCTGACCTACCCTTAGCTCTGCATTAATGGTGTTTTTCTCGCGTGTGTGCAATTTGGGTTTTATGGATATTTAACCTAATTCTCATTCAACTTTTCTATTTTCTCTCTTATTCCTTGTTGCTTTGGCAATTTTTGATCTCTAAAACCTCACTGTGGATTCACATTTGTTGGTGTGCCTCATTTGATTGCTCATTACCATTTGTGGCTTGTTTGTGCTTGTTGGTGTGTGCTTGTTCACAATTTTCCAGCCATCACTCTTTATATATAGGGTTTTATAACTTTTTAGGTTCTTCAATGGTGCTTTTGTTGCATGTGGAGACTTAATCTAGTGTGAACATGACTCTCCTATGTAGGATAAAGCTAACTAGTTTGATAACATCCCTTTCTACACTAACAAAACTTGTTCTTTCAATAAAACCTGTAACTTGCACAATAACAATGAGAACTTGGAGAAATCCTACATGAAATTTGTAGAGGTGAAGATGGAGAAAGAGAGCCAAAAGGAAGAAGATGGATCATCTATGAAAATATGCCTTTTATTGTTCTTATCTTCTAGATTTGGTCAAGATAGGCTAAAGATAGAAAAGTGTGTCCACAGGGATGTTACATTTGTCAGGAGATGTTACAAGGTGATGGAATGCAAGAACAATGCATATTTTTAGGTGGTATATAGTATGGGGTGCCAACACATCACACAAATGTTGCACATTTCTCTAATGTGCAAGGTTAGTTAGCTCAAATTTGGCACATGTGTCAAGGAGAGTGATGAGAATAATTCTCTAGTATAGATTCTTGGAAAAATTTGGTACAAGGGAAATAGGCCAAGGTTGAGTTCAAGTGGTCCTAGAACATGTGGTAATGGACACTAAAGTGAGTTCAAGACATAATATTAAATTGCAGGGTATGCAATTTTTGACAATATAGTAACTAGAGTGTCTAGTCCATGGAAACAACCTGGTGTGAATGAATGCACTCAAAATAGATAGTTGAGAGTTACTTGATAACTAAGTTCGCAAAAGTTACTCAAGATTAACTCACACTTTATGAGGCACACATCAAAATCCTTAAGACCAATGTCACAAAATGAAATCCGTCTCTAACCTAGGTTTGTCTAGACTTCATGCCTATTGGAACCCTATGGTGCAACTTGGAGCTATTCTTTTCAACTCTAGAGCTTTGTTGTGTCAATTTGGAGTTGAACTTTTGGCTACACAAATAGCTCCAGAGAGATCTAAAATATTCATATCTTCATTCATGGTTCTATTTTTGGCATAAAAATAGATATATAGACAACAAATAAGGAATTATATAGTCATCTAAGAACATTTAACCATTAAAGAAATAAGACCAAAACATACCATTCATCTAACTTTAAAATAATTATAATTAATTATGTATTAAGTATGCCAAGTCCATTGTTAAAAGAAATAAATTAAGCAATGTATAATGAAAATATTAAGGCAATATTGTGTCTCATCAAATATTAGCGAGAGCATCCTCCTTCCTCTATTCTAGGGGTTTCTTCAATTGCAACCCTCCTAGCATGCTCTATAGATGCCTCTCACATCTTTTTTATCATTTTCTAGTACCTTTCCTCTCTTTCCTAGATCTATTTATCCCTTCTTTATTCTTCTCTCTTCTTTTTCACCATGATCATCTTTGGATTTCTTCTTATCTCTTCTTTTTAGCCATGATCATCTTCTGGATTTCTTCCATTCCCATTTCAATTTCAATAAGTTCTCTTACATTCATGCTATCTTCTTTTGCCATAAAAAACTAATTAATTTTTATCCTTCCTTAATCTCCTTTTATCCATCCCAAGAATTAGACTATATTTGTCTCAATGGCAATGCCCTTTTGGATCTCCCCCTTCCCATCATAACCCCCTAGGTTCCCAACCCCTCACCAAGGGTTAGAATCTAGTATGTGCTACCACACATCTTAGTTACTATCGTAACTACCATTAATACTCCTTTCCTAGTAGCATTCTTTATCGCAAACTTCTCTCCTTATTTTTGTAGTTTTCTTCCTTTTCTTGATTAGTCAAAATGGCTCTAAGGGGGACATACCCAAATACAAAATAAACTCATTTCAACTACAGTCAAGAAAAATTATAGTAAAGACAAACACACCAAAAAACCATTATCCTGTCAACCAACCCATCTTTACTACATCTTCAACTATCTTTCACATCCATTCCATCCTCCTCTTCATTCTCCTCGGTGGCCTCCAGAGCAGGGAGGGCAAGCAGCCTTAGCACACCCCAAATCTAGTAGAAACCAATTAGTTCTTTTAGCTCTACAATGTTTCCCCTTACCACCACCATCCTTGAATCGACATTCTCCCCAACGCTCCAAACTATGAAGGGGATCCATGTGCCATTGTAGCTCTTTGTGAGTGCTGGCCAAATCCCACCATGTGGGTTAAGACCAATCCTTGACACCACCTGCTCCAAAATCCTCTCCAACCTGACCCTCCACCGAGCCTTAACATCCCTCTACATCAACCACTTTGATAATTCCCGCTTCTCACAAGATTTCAGTAACCAGGTGAGCAACATTGAGGCCAGGTTACTATTCACTCTATATTTGTTCTCCACTAGTTGGAAGTGAGCACCCAGAATCTCTTTCACCACCTCCAGAGATTCAACTCCATTGATATTAACAACTATCTTCAGGTGCCAGTCCAAAACCTTTCCTTTGAAGGCCATCTGTCTGTAATTCACCTCTAAACATAATGTGGTCTCCATTCTTCTCTAGCCATGAATGTAGCCCAACCTCCAACTTAAAGCATGAGCACCATCGTCGTTCTCACCGAATGACAAGCATTTAAATCCCATCCTTGAGATCCTCTTGTCATATCTATTGATAGATTAGATAATTTATCAACCTCCCCATTCCTTTCTCAATAGATATGGGATAGTTTGAAGTCCTCTAGATGATTAATATCATCCCAAATCCAATTTATGAAGCTCTGAATCTTCCAATTTGGTGTCATCTTTTTTTAGATAGCATTGATAATTATTAGGGAGTTGCCTTCCAAATGTAGCCTTTTAAAACCCATCCTCCTACCTAGTTCAAGCCCTAACCAGGCTAATTGAACCTCTGCCTCATTGTTCCTTCTGATCGATAGTGCTCTTACCTCCTCTACCAGTGTCTTCCCTATATGATCTTGTAGAATGTATCATGCTCCTGACAAACCTGGGTTACCCCTATAGGCCTTGTCAAAATTCAATTTAACCCAACCTTCGTCTTGCGGCTGCCACTTCACATCTTTCCTCAGATTGCTAGAGGGATCAACCCAAGGCAACCCATAAAACAGGGGAGTTTTTTTCCTATTCACCAACAAACTAGGGTCCTAATAATGGAACCAAATGTTGAAAATAAATTATAGGCCCAAGGTTTGGATTAATTATGTCAAAAGGTTAACCCCATGGCAGTACAATACAAGTAAACTAGAATAGTTGTGGTAGATAAACATACAAACAATAAAAGAATTGAAATATTTACCTATTTATACACATCATAATGTTACTCCATCCATATATGCATATCGTATACTCCTTATACAATATATATTTCATACCACAAACATAGATATATGCATCACATATTCTTGGGTGATACTCCTATCTATAATACATTCAATGGTATATATTATCTTCTTTTCTCCTATTCCACTCTCCTCCACTTCTTCTTTCCTTGTAGTATATCTAGATGCTAATCTAAATTCTAGAGGCATAGAGATGTGTCCCTCTATATATCTTTTTTTCTCATCATCCCTTACGAGGTACCGCACACCATTCGATGTTGTTGTGGTGCCCTTCTTGAGGCATGTGGTGACTATAGCTTGTTTTGTTCTGCTTCTAGTGCCTTGTCTTCCAACACTAATGGATTTCTATTAGTTTCTTTTTTTCTATGTATAACTCAATCTAATAATTGGGACACTCCACACTTTATTTTGTCCAAATCTATTCTAGACTAGATTTTTAAATCCTCCACTCACTCTTATAAAATATCTTAGCACCTATGTATAAAATATTTAAGTGGTGCCTCCAATGATTCCTCCTTTACCAATGATCAATGAACCAAAATATTACAATGCACAATTCTAAACAAAATTCCTAAAAATGTGCAAATTTCCTTGTTAGAAGTATTATATGTGATGGTGTTCATGCACTTCAATCTCTATCAAATGCACTCCAAGCTCTCTAGATTGAATCTGTGATTTCACATTTGGAAATTTGTGTAGCTTTAGTTAATGCCAATTCTAATTTATGGAGGATACTAGTTAAAAAATTTAGTAGGCAATTCACTTGCCAGTCTCCCTTCCCATTCCTATGCACATATTGCACAAGCTAATGCCAATATAAAAATTTTGAACACTTGTCAAGTGCCTCATAAGGGGATATTCTAATTGGTCAAAGAGAAATTGCTCATCACTAGCAGTACATACCAAGGCAACATGGCTTGCACACAACATTCAAGGGTTGTCTAATAAAGTTGGTCAAGATTAGAAATAGATCGATCAAATTTCAATTTTCTTTGGCTACCCCAACATGTGAATAAAGATGTGATCAAAGAAAAATAGAAACATTAAAAATAATATATATATGTTTGAACATACATGGATTATGTGGCCATAAGTCTTAAATAGGACTTTCATTGCTACACCACCCTTTGATTATGCTTAGTGGCACATGCATTGGCTTAAGAGGAAAAAAATAGTTTTTCATGTAGGAGGATAAGCTAAGATTAGACCAACAGTTGTAACACCCTATTAAGTCAACCAAGGGTAATTATACATTATATTTATCCATATTTAACCTAATAAGAATCATATAATATTCAAGAAGGTTAGTTTGAGGGAAGTGCCTTCACCCATATTAATCTTAGAAACTACATTAGTGTATAAAAAATATGTTTCATTTTTTATAGGCCTAGCCAAGTAATAGCTATTAACTAAGCTTGGCACCATAAGATTTGAGGATAAATATATAATATATAAACAACAATGTTATTATAATACTTAGACCAGGCAAATAATTTGAGGCACCTAGAAGAGAATACATTGTATATATTTTCTAAAACTAGATAGCAATTCATAAAACAATTCTACATACCTATAATTTTGCATAGGTTTATTAGGTTTTGCTTTACAATTTTTCTTAGTATCATCCTTGAGGATAACCTTGATTGTCACTAACCAAAAAAACAATTCACTAGGATTTCCTTGGAAACAAAGCTAATACTTGCATTCTTCCACCTAAAAAAATATCCTCACAAAAAAATATGTCTATTGGAATCTTCTCCCTCCCTCCATCAAGGTGTGGTTTAGATTTCACTATAAAAATATTTTTATATTATTTTTGAAAATTACCTATGGGAGTAAGGAAATGGGCATGGTCTCCCTTCACTCCCTCTAGACCATAATAAATAAAACAACACCACCCACCTACTTGAATTAAAATCTTCCAAAATTGGTGATCCATCCACAAATAAAATTTAATATTTTCAAGTAATCAAATAATTTTAATTAATAGTGATTAATTAATTTGTTGCATCAATGGATTAATTAACTAATGAAATTTTAGTTGGGTCTAAGTTGAATATAGTCCATCAAAATACCAACATTATAATAAGTCTATCACATGTATCAAATATTCCACTCCACATGAGTTATAATATTTTAATATTTCAAAATAAGGGACATATGATTCCAAAAAGACAATCTACCCAATTGATATACGTAACTAATACACCTAACATATATCAATGCAGAATATCAAGTTGAAACTAAAAATGTGATTAAACTCAATCACTTATTTAGTCCACCTTAATAAATTAATCAAGGTAGATAACTCAATATTGTAATAATGTCTCCAAATATCACCCAAATATAAAATATGTAACAAAACTAAAATCAAGGTCAAATTCCTCTTTAAAACATAATGTCAAGGTTGGATCTTACAAAAACTAGGCTCCCCAATGGAGTTGCTAAAATAAATGTTGCAAAGAAAATTGGTATTTGCTAATTCCAACATTTTTGGAGTAAAAACCCCACCACAAAATGGGTGAGTCTACCCTTCTTGAAAGCCAAAAATAAAACAATGTAAACAATCCACTTAATATATAGCATGCCATATTTACAATTTATACAAACATATTTATGGGTAGGGTTTTAACATTTACAATTTATACAAACTTATCTATGGGTAGGGTTTCAACATGCTAAAAACTAAAAGAAAGAAATGCTAGAAATGTAGATGTATAAGTTAAATCAAATAGAAATTAAAATTTAATTTAATCCTATAAAAGGGAAATAAAAATGGATTATGAAATCCTTTTAGAACATGTTGATTCATAGAGAAAAATTTAGAAAATGAGAATCTACACCAACTTAAGAAGATACACGATCAAAACTAATTCAAACATAAAGTTCTAATTCAATTTGTTATTCATTCTTTAAAGAACACAAAGTCTCATTATTCTCTACAAGTTCTACAAAATTTCCAAAATGTCCCTATACAATGCTCAAAATTAGAGTATATGGAGGAAGTGACATTTTGACTTCCCTCCATGAATGTTCCTATTCTAGTTATAAACTTTATAATGTTTGAAAATAATATAGTGCATTAACTCTAAACTTGTACACACTTTTGGAATAAATAAAATATTTGGTACAACTATATAACATGAAATATTAAAATTTAAAATTCTAAGATGGCCCAAAATTCGATGGTCATTTGAGTTCCATATGAACTTCACTAATAATATTCAATACCAATGGTTCCTTTCTTTCCCTTCTAAGCTTGCTTCTACTAATTTCTAATTTTTTTAATTATTTCTTTCATGGCTTGCATATCTAGGCCCTCAAAATATCTGTAATGTGCATTCCTTGATATGTGAATGTTTAGCACTTGCGAGGGCACTCTCTAACACTTGACCAATTATTTTGTAAATTCTTTGTGTAAATATTTAAAATTCATAAGTTGATTAATAGTTGTAGTCTTGAGATTGGATGACATCCATTTTAGCACTTTAATGAATTATTCTCTTAAATTGCTTGTAGAGTTTGTAGATCTTTGAGCATCATAGAATTCACACATTTTTTTTCTATGAAATCTTGTATATCACACAAGGCATCAAAAGATATGGTATTCACATCTTTGAATCTAATCAAGTTCCTTCCTTAAGTATTTTGATCCTAAAAATAATTTCTATGACCAAATCCATATGTAAATCTAGATCTAACACACTAAAAATTTGTTTAGCTACAAGGATATCAAAATTGACTCTATCCATTTCCTTAATCTACACCAAATGCCACTCAAGATCCTAGAATTATTTAACTTTCAATATCTACCAAAGAGTTTAATTCATCATGAATTTGATGATAGAAAATACAAGATTCATTAATAAGTTATGTGTCCAACACCATCAACTCATTTGTAAAAGTTTTATTTTCCTTTGTGATGGAACTAATTTCTCCTATAGGGGTTGTTAGCAAGAAATGTAGAGGAGATACCAGTCTAAAGATCCAGTCCAAAGATCAAGTCTTTGTAGTCAATTTATACCCCGATCAAGTATCTAGATATTGACATCAAAACATAAAGAATAACCAAACAAACCATCACATACACATCAAAATAAGATAACACACAAAGTTACCTGATACCGACAGACCTCCATATATATATTAACAACAATCAAGTGTACATATCACATGTTCATCCTCTGGAAGGTCTAAGTCTCTACCTCACTAGTTACATACATGACTTCTATGTCACTGTTTACATCAAAACATACTCCTATTCTCCTATCATGTTTACTTACATTCTACTATCTCCTATCTCTATATATCTAATATATCTAGGAATGTGTCTTATGTCAGTTTGTAGCTTCCACATAGTGTGTAGTATCCTCTGATCACCTTTGTTCTATGTCAAGTAACCTGTTAGCATCATCCCCTAAAAAATTATGTCTTGTCCTCAAGACATGCGAAATCAACTGCTAGGGAGGATTGTCTTATAGATTTGCTTGAGCTAAGTTAGACTGGTATCCCACTGCTTCTTAGCCTTAGCTAGCATAGCTATTTGTCCTTATACTTTTATGTATGTTTCCTCTACTTCTTCTATGCTTGCCAGTATCTTTATGGTATGTGTAGTTTGCTTGGCCTCTGAAAAACTGCTAGTTAAATTGGCCAATCTCAAATTAACTACTTCCCTCATATGTTTTATTTTCCCCTTTATCTGATCCCTTTGGTCCTAGAGCTGTTGATTTTGATTATGCAATGTCTCTACCTATGCTCTTATCACTCCATCCTTCTCCACCTGAGGGTTATATTCGGCTGCCACATTTGTAATCTGTAGTTCCAGAGCATCCATTTGATCTTTTATTTCTTTTGTGGATTGTTGCCATTTTAGACAAAACTGGTATAGTATATTAGCCTCTTATATGCTTTGTTGTATGTTTTTTATTTGTATCTCCAGCTAAGTGTGTGCCTTGGCACACTTATTAGTCATTTATGCCAGTCTTTTCTTATTCAATTGATCAATTACTTTCTTCTTTAGTTGGCTAGAGTATTCCTTGAACCCTTGTGTTAACCATTTCAACTACTCTGGTAGGGGTAAGGTAGTATCTCTCAGTGTCTTCGATGTCTCCTTGGCCAATGTGTCCACAACATCCTATAGGATTTCACTCCCTTCCACATGTTGCTTCAGGATTTCTACCCTAGTGGAGGAATGAAATACATCTCCCAATTGTAACTTCTGTAGTGGAGATATTCTGGAAAGGTTTATTTGGCCCTCTACCACCAATAATTGTAGAAACTGGGGAGTCAAAATGGGTGTTATTAGTTTGTTCTAATTCCCTGTGTTCCTCTATGTTTTCCTCTCTTCCATCCCCTTTGTCCTCTGGGTTCTTTGTTTGTTGTTATGTATTCCTCTCCTCCACCCTTGTGTTATCCGAAGGGGGTACTCCTTATGTCGGAGCTTCTGACAAATTTTCGTCTATTCTGTTCTCTCCTCCTACCAGTATTTTAGTGTTGTGCGGGGGTGATGGTGCCAGTTGTTGTTGTTGTTGCTCTTTGATAGCCTCATATATCTTCATTGTGACTTCTTCTATCTCTTTTTGTATTTTCTCTTTTTCCTGTTTATTTCCACCCATAAGGGTGTCTACCCTTTGTTTTCTTCTCAACTCCATGGCCTGTTGTTGTATCAATTCATTTTTTCCTCTGGTGACAATGTGTCATTGAGTTTGTCAATGGCATGCTGCCTTATTTCTTCCTCTAATTAGGGTGCCTTATTTCTCCTTTACCTCAAAGAATCTATCAAACCATCCAAAAATCCTTCCATTATCTCATCTAGTTTTTTATTCTTATCCCTCATGTATTGTATCATTGCTTGCACTAATAGTTGTTATTCCCTTCAGATGACTCATCATATAAAATAGCAGTCTCTTTTAACATACCAACATTATCCATAGCATTGAGCAGTGCCTCTAGATTGTAGGGCTCTTGTGTTGGTTCCTCTGATGCTTGTTGTACCAGTTTTTCCTCTGGTTTCTTTTGTGCTTTCTTCATTTTCTTCAACTTTGATTCCTACTCCTCTCCTTCTTCATCTGACTCAATTTCCTTCAGAATATCTTGAGTTTTCTTCCTTTTTTCTTGTTTCTGTTGGGGGGCCTTTTTCTTTGTGTTCTTCCTCATCCTTGATAGCACTTTTGATGTTGCTCTCCCTCCAAATGATATGGTAGATGATGAAGGAGCTTGTGATGTGGTCCTTTCTGATCTTCTTACTATCAGAGCCTCTTTGGTAGATGGGGGAGATGATGTGGCCAGCTTCAGAGCTGAAGTAGTTCCATTTTCCAAAGCTCTCCACTGTTTATGTAGCTTCTCTTTGTTCTTTTCCAAATGTTCCTCCACATGCTTCTTATCTTGTTTTTTTATAACTTCTAAGTAAGTGACAAATATCTACGCACTTATATCTTTTGGCTTGCTTAGTAAGTGTTTTGCATAAGCATCAACTTCAATTGCAGTTATCTCATAGGATACTTGAGGTACCCATGCAGTTCTTGGCTCCACTACCTCCATGTATGTAAAATCCTTGTCCACAAAAAATGTGACATCTTTTATGTATTTCTTTATTGTTGCATAAGAGATTCTATCCCTAGCCCACATATCTTCCTATTAGGTTTTGAAAAACCAGCAATGTGGTAGTGAATGCTTTTGTGTCAAAAAATTGAGCTATGTGTCATTTGACCTCTAACCCTACCGGTATATTATGTTGTCATTGCTTCCTCTTGTACCCTGACAGCTCATTCAAAAAATAAAATGCAAGGCAAATGATAGAGTACCATACTAGAAATTATAGTTAGAGTCCTTAACCTTTTGTAGGTTCTCTAAGAGTTGTTGGCACATTACCTCATAAAGATTGAAATCCTTGCCTTCTTTCACCATCTGGTAGGTAGTATGGATTGTCATTTATGTTGTTGAACCCTCTCGGTTGGCATAATAGACTTTGTAAGCAATGCCCATTATGGCATACTTCACCCCCAAATCTGTGATATCCTTTACATGCATATTTCTCCCATCTATTGTAGATCCAGTCAACTCCCTCACTTGATCTATTTTGATAGCTTTCATTGCTGATAGGGGCCCTACGAGACTTAACCCTGTTACTACCCTAATAGCCTCTTTTGTTATTCTATAGGGTTTTTCCATATATATGAACTCGTCATGTATCCTACTTAAGATGATCCTTACCCATTAGTGGGCATCTATGAAGTCAGGGTAGTTTTTCCATATATCTAATTTCTTTGTCTATATGTTTACATATTTTGGCAGATACCCTGTATCTCCCAATAGTGTGTTCCTCAACTCTTCAAACTTCATGTGGTTGATCTTTACCAAAGTATTATGAATATATTTCCTTACATCCTCTGTATGCACCACATCTTCCAGCACATTCGAGAATGCGTCGTCCAGATCCACCTCTAGGGCTTTCCAGACATATTTCTTGAATTCAAGTCATGGCTTGTGAGTGATGTCAATCAGTTTGGGAGTCTCCATTATGTATTTAGAGGTTGCCTATGTGATTCTTCTCTTCACTAATAGATTCATTGCCTGCTTCTTCTCTCAGAGCTCTTATTTCACCAAACTATGAATGCAAAGTGAGGTTTCTTTGGTGAGATTAGGGTTAAATACCTTTCCATTTTGCCCTAATTTTTCCCACTTAGATTTTTCCTTCTTTTTCTTCATTAATTTATTTCTTTTCTCCTTATGACTTAAGTTCTGCTCCTCATTAGCGGCTAAGCTTTGATGCAGTGTGTTGTCATGGCAGAATCTTTCTGCAATTGATTTCTTTCTTCCAGAGATGGATGATCTAGTGATTTGATATCCTAAGCAACCTCTCCCCCATGTTTTTCTTACCTTCTTTTTCCATTTATTCTTCCTCTTCAGTTGTGACTATTCTGTGTGTATCTCTAGTAACCCAGTCATCATTGTATATTGATTTATCTATTTGCTTTTCTCCAATTGGTGATCTTTTTGAGATATAAGCCTCTGATCTGTTCCTAATGTGTTTCTAGTGGTCTGCGGTGGGTTTTGATGAACTACGAAGGATTGCAGTGTGTTTTCGTTGCTAGTTCTTATCATGCATATACTTCAATAGCCAAGCATTTTCCTTGTTTTTAGTTCCAGTTCTTCTCTCATCCAAACTTCTAAAACCTCCTCACTATTTGTACTATAGTAATCATCCTCTATCTCCACTTCTCCCTCACAATTAGGCTCTTCTATTGTCTCCTCTGCATCCAACCTTGTGATTGTATAGAGATTATTTGCATCCTTGTTATTGTATTCATCTTGATTGGTTTCTTCTATATATGCCTCCTCCATTGATGATCCCAAGGGAATGTTGACAACTTTGTTCTCATTGGAAAATGATAACTCTTCTCTCTGGGAGTCTATGACACTGTTTTTGTCTACAAACCATCTCAAGCCCAAAAGTGCATTGAAAGCTTCTCCTTGATCCCTCATGGCTACCACAATGAAATCTAAGATATGTTTGATCCCCATTAGATTGACTTCCTCTTGTTTCCATGTTCCCATTGTTTGCATATTAGATCCATCCTCCAAGATTATATTGTTGGTTGTTTCTAATAGCTTAGGTCTTCCTAATTGTTCCCACAACTTCTTTGTTATCATGTTAATATTTGCTCCCAAATCTATCATCACATTCCAGACCCTTTTGTGATTGATGTAAACATCTACCATAAGTGGTTTTGTCTTCCATTCTCTATTTGTCCTTCCCATCCTCCAGAGTTGGCTCTTTTGATTTTGTTCCTTATTCCAATACTTAGAGAATTGCTTTAGTTTCTCAATAAGTTTATGTTGTTGTGTCAGTTGGGCTAATTGCTTGAGAGCCTCCACTTCTCCTTCAGTGAAAAACTACTTGTATTGCTTCTTCTTTTCTTGTTCCTTCCTTATAGTTTGTTTGGCTTCCTTCCCCACTTCTTCATGTTATTTCTTGGTAGGAACAAATTCTTCATCCTCCTCACTATCTTCCTCTTCAGTCTCAATGATATCATATCTTTCAGTATTTGTTCCTTGTCTTGTCACTACCGCATCTTTCTCCTTCCTTTTCCTTCTCTCTTTTTTGGTATGTTTTGGTGTGCTTCTCTGGTAGTACTTGATGAGAGCCAATTATGTCCCATTTTATCCCATATTTTATCCTTTTTCACATACCTTACTACCCATTTTCATACCTTATCATATATTTTTACCACCTTTTGTTGCATATGATTAAATATAAATAAGTAATATTTAATTTAGTTTTTAGATAAAATAAGTGAATAGTAAATATTAGATTGTATTTACTAATATTTTCTACCTTATGTTAAGAAAATAAATCTTGTAGCATGCTATTGCAGGAGAACATAGACTTCCTGTAGCCCGTCACCACACTTGGCAATAGATTTAATTTCATCTATTAATCATTTTAATAATTATTTTCTGCAGTTGGATGGTAGTTCTTTTCTTACAACAGAAAGTTATTTGTTTTGTACTCATAAACGTTGGATAACCATTAGCCAAAAACAATATTCTAATTTTTTTTGTTGTTGTAACCTATAATAATTGAAGGCCAAACAAACACTACATTTTGGTCGATTTGTTATCTACAAACCAAAGAAATTAAATATGTGTAAAGTTTGTTATTAGCAAGCAGCTAAATAATATGCCACGGTCTCTTATATAACATGTGATGGCGTGAGAGAGGAATGTAGAGGCTAGAAGATAGTGGAGTTTGGAAAACAAACGCAACAATGTAGCAGCAGTAAAGAAGGGCAACAAAAAAATGTAGGCATACAGGAAAAGCACATAAGAGAATAGCACAGAAAATAAAAGACATGTAATATTATAGAATTCATAATATATATGCAATGACTATTTTGAGGAGTATTTAGCATAGTGTTTCATCCACCCGATGGATCGAGAGGAGGGCCCACTCTCATGAAATGGTGGTGATGTTAATTTTTATCTTTATTTTATGTGTTCTTATTCATAATTTTATTTTATTTAAGTGTTGTAGATTTTGATTTGTAAATTAAAATTATTGAATTTATTTTAATACGTGAAGTATGATTAGAAATATGTGTTTCATGTTTATTTAATTATTCAATTTTTTTATAGATCAATTTAAATAGTTTTCAATTTACAGAGTTCCTATAGTAGCTTGCACAGTTTTGGCAGCCTGCACAGTTCCTGTAGGAGACTGTTGCAATAGTTTTTAGTAAAGTTCATGTAGTAGTTCTAATGAATGTTTTTTTAGCTACATTTCATCCACTCACCTCACTACCTATATCCATGACGTCTTTCGCAAGTTCACGCCACAGATTGACATGTAGACCAAATTGAACTTTTATTATTAAATATTGAATCCATTTTATATTATACCCTAGTTTTGGCCTATCAGTACTCTTCTTCTTCTATGGATACAATTGAAGATATGTCTGTCTCCTCTCTATTGTTCTTCCAATAAGTTCTTGCTCCTTATTCTTTTGCTGCCCTTCTTATGATCCTTGCTCCTTTTTTATTATTTGGGTTCTGTAACTCATCACGCTTAGATTGTGGTTGTGCATTCTAGAAGTATCGTTGTGCTCTCTCACAAGAGAATAAATCATGCTCTATGATGTTACAAAATGAACATTGTGTTTTTCTTTGGTCCCAACATTCATTAGCAAAGTGTCCTAACTTACAGCAATTGAAGCATGTTGCATTCTCCCTCCTTTGAATTCTTCCACAACCTCTACCTCCTCTATAGCCTCCAAATCATTCTTTGTCATCATTATTATAGCTATTTTCATATGATGGACCTCTAGAATTTGAATTTTGTATTGCATTGACATTCCTTTCATTTCTTCAACTTGGCTTCTTGTAGTCATGATCGTTTGAGTTTATTTCTTTCATATATGTCATGTTACTACTCTCCACAGAGTTTGTATTGTATCCACCATACCATGCTTCATCTTCGTCATCAACAAAGTCTCTTTTCCTTTGAAATTTTTGTGAAGGGAAATGATGTTTCATGGTCATCCCATTCTCTGCATAATCCACAGTATACTGAATTGACTATTTTCATTGTTGCTTTGGTGTCTACTTTTATTCCAACAACTTGTCTTTCACCTTTCATCCTAGGGCATTCATTTCTCAAGTGGTCTTCTCTTGTACAATATTAGCACAAGATATTAGGTCTTTGCTTCTCTGTATTCTCCTCCTGCTTAACCAATATCTCCTACCTCAGCTTCAATTGCTCCAATTCCAACTTCAACTTTTCCAATTCTAAGTTTTCCTTCATCTTATCTTGCCTACTCCAAGATTGAGACTCTATCCAGCTAGCTAGTGTCACTGCTTCTACATATGTCTCAAATATTCTTCCATCTAAGGTTGATCTTATTTCAGGGCTTATTTCATAAATAAACCATTCTATCTTTTACTTTTTAGTTAGTGGTTTATCCAATCTCCTAGTTGTCTCCTAGAATATTTTATCAAACTCTTTTATTGATTCTTTCTCCAATTGCATCAAATCTCTCAACTTACTTATCTCTTCTGTTGGGACATCTGGAACTCTAAAATTCTCCAAAAATGCCTTCATGATCTCATCCCACTTCTAGTCACTGTTCGGGGATGTCTTCCTATACTACTTCAATGTTTCATTCTGCAAGGTGCCTATGAAGTCAAATAGCTTTATTTCATCCTCTATTACTCCATTCTAGTTCCAAATTAACTTCAGTACAAAAATGTGTTTGATTGCTTCAGTAGTATATTTCTCAAATATAGGTAACTTGATAGGTGTATCCATGAATAATCTTCTCGCAATCTCCAGTACTCTGTGGTGAGTTTCTTCTAGTCTGATCCTCTAGTTATATTATCTTCTATCAACTCACCTCCCTTCTCTTCCCTTATCTCTTTATAGTTATATCTCAAAGTACTCCTCTCCTAAGATTAAACTGCGAAATTGCTCCAAATCTCTGCTATTCTCTCTACTTCCTTGTTTTCTTGAATATTTTCCTTCTCTACTAAAATTGTCTTGACTTTATATGGCACTTGGGGTGGCTCATGGTCCAGGGGTTGTGTCTCTTCATAGTGTCTCTTCAATTTAGGCTAATCTCTTTTCTTTGTGAATGACATCATGTCGGCATCTAATGATGATTGAAATAACCTTCCAAAACCCTCACAACTCCTCTGAATATTTACCACATCTTTTCCTCCTTCTCTTATCTCCTTTATGCTTCAACAAATTAACTCCTCTATATATTCCTCATCCATCTTCAAAATATCTGGTATTAACTCATATGTTCCAGTAGTATGTGGCATAAACCCTAGTTTGCCTATTTCTTCTCTTTCCCTTTCACATTCTTCTCTGGTAGCACCCACAATGGTGCACTCATCCACATTCTCCGTAACACCCTTTATGTCTTCTCTATCTGACCTCATTTCTCTAGTAGCACCCTCCTTGGTGTTCTCAATAGCATCCTTCTTTCTGACAACACCCTTAGTGGCGTGCTCTTCAAATTCGTCAGTCTTTTCTTTTGCACCTTCTATTATTCCTCCTTCCTCCATCATTTGGTCCCTTTCCATTCTTCTGCAGTAACTTTCTTGTCTTTCCTAAGTTTGCTTTGATCTTTCTTCATTGGTTATCTCCATTCTGTTCTTGATTTCTTCATCGATATTCTTTTTCTTCCACGGTTCCCCTTTCGTCATGCGTTTACTAGATTTGGTGTTCCATTAGTCCTCTTATATCCCATGGAATCCTTATTTGAAGATTCACATCATTTCAAAGGTCCTTGTGGACCCTACCCCCTTCTCACTTTCCATCCCCTTAAATGCCTGCCCCCTCTCACAAAGGTAGAAACTTAAGGAGATCTGAATTCCTCCACACTTTGAATTTTTTCCCACCAACCTCACCTTTTCTCTTTTCTGGAACTCTGTTCTACTTCTTCAAATGTTTTTCCCTTTCAATCTTTATCTACCCTCTTCTAGGATCCTGACAACAGAACCAAATGTTAGCAAGAAATGTAGAGGAGATACTAGTCTGAAGATCCAGTCCTTAGTCAAGTCTTTGTAGTCAGTTTATACTCCGGTCAAGTAGCTAGAGATTGATAATAAAACATAAAGAATAACCAAATAGAGCATCACATACACATCAAAATAAGATAACACACAAATTTACCTGGTACCGACAGACATCCATATATATAAACAACAATCAAGTGTAAATATCACATGTTCATCCTCCAATAGGTATGAGTCTCTGCCTCACTAGTTACATACATGACTTTTATGTCATTGTTTACATCAGAACATACTCATATTCTCCTATCATGCTTACATTCTACTATCTCTTATCTCTATATATATACTATATCTAATATATCTAGGAATGAGTCTTTTGTTAGCTTCTGGCCTCCGCATAGTGTGAACTAGTATCCTCCTGTCGACTCTATTCTATGTCAAGTAACCTGCTAATAGGGGTCATGTCCATATTAGTAATATTTAAAAATGAGGGTTCAGGAATTAGCATGGAGGATTGGATAGGACCCACTAAATATTGTATGTATGTTGTTAGCTATTACACCTTTTTTTAAGATGTGCTTTAGTTGATTTATCCTTTTCCATGTTTTTTTACCATGTTGATGGTATTTTTTTCATTCTCTTATACATCCTCTCTCATTTGCTTTCCAAGGAATATCTTTAAGATTTGATAATCTAATGTTTCCATTTATCCTCCTACTTTATCACATAGAGGAGTACCAAGCTTAGTAAATCTCATGCCTTGCATGCCTGTAGAGATAAAAGATCTAATATTGGTTCTCTTAGGAGGAAGAAAACAAGTAAAGAGAGTTTCCAACTTGGAAAAGTCTTTAGTCATGCTTTTTCTTTACTTCAATGTTTTACTAAGCCATATTAGAGCATCTAAGGTGGAAGGATCTACTTGTATTTTCATATTTAACCTATTATTTTTTAGGACCCTTCTTTAGAGGTGGAGGAGGAAATTTTTGATGGGGTAGATTCTTCTCTAGGGGTGGTGGCTACTTGGGGGAGACAGAGGAGGAAATGGAGGATTTTAAAGAGGTAATATCTGAGGGGGTGGATGAGGAGGAAAATATGGAGATTTATGAACTAGTGGGGGAGATTGATGAGGAGAAGAAGTGAATTGTTCTTTAAGAGATGTAATTTTCTTAAGAGGCAAAGGAGGTGATTTCTATGGAGATGAAACAAAGGAAGTTAGGATTTCCATAGGAAGTCTATTTTCATCACAACCACTACCACCATCATTAAAGAGGTAATAAAATCATTGACCTCTCATTTATTTAGTTTAGTGACGTAGCTCAATTATATTCATATAGGATCTGATTGAAGAGTGTTTATTTAGTTTAGTCATAGATGGAGTATTCAATTAAGAACTATCCAACCATGTAACCAACTTAACAGTCAAACACCAAAATTCACACATTAGAATGAAAAAATATAAGATATAAGTAGAACAATGATTTTATTAATTCACATTCTAAAATATATCAACAGTCTTTTTTGTAAGGGTTATAATTAGTATAAGACCTCGGTGTTGAATTATAATGGTACTTCACCAATTCATATCTTGAGTTGATATGTAATAAATGATTCTCTCTAATCTCCTAAACACTTTATCTACTACCCAACTTGTATTCCTCTCTTGAAATAGTTTTAACCTAATTATCTTGCAATGTGGAATAAATTATTTTTTATTGAAACCAAGGATAAAATGTCTTGGTGTTGACTAGAAAGGTGGTACATTTCCATATGCACATATGATAATGATCATGGGTTTAATATTTCAAATTTTACCTACTTAAGGAGACATGTATATGATCCCTCTTAGGATGAGTGTAGAAAGATATATGTATTAGAACTCAATGTATCCTTAACCATGATCCTCCCTAGGACCAATAAATTCCTACATGTCATTACAAGCTGGCATGAGTTTGTATTGTATGATGCATAGTTGAATTAGGCCTTATTTTAGTGAATTTAACAATTCACGTCACATTAAACAATGACAAAACACTTATTAATGGCATGCTATGATATAATATCACTTAATGAAGCTATAATATCAATTATAAGGCTTTGTGATAAAAATGCATTAGTGCATAGTTGAAATTTTGTCTAGAACCTTTGTGTGCTAAAAATGATGACTATGGGAAGAATGGTGCATGTGGAATGAACTAAAATCTATTGTAAGAACAAGATTACTATGGTACTCCTAATTACTTGGAAATGAAAAACATGAGCTAAAATAATTGGTTGAAGAAAGATTGCTCTTACACCCCAGATGCTCTTGCATTAGACACCTCAAGTAACTAAAAATTGAATATCTTAGTTTCAACTAAAGGAAAACCATGATTGTCCACCTCAGCTATGGACATCCATATTGAGTATTTAATGGACATTCCTTTCTATTTCACAAAGCATTCTTCATACTTGATACTCCTCATACTTTCTCCAACTCTACCATCTACTTCTCCCAAATAATATCTACACTTTCTTCTTGAAAATATCCATTTCGAGACTCATACAAATGTATAATGTTTTTTATTAAGGGTAAAAGAGTAGTTTTTGAAAGGGAACCAACCATTTTACATAAAAAAAACTAGAGAGAAGAAAAAATGACTTTGTAACAATAAAACTACAACACTATAGCCTACAAACAACAAGAGTTATGTCAAGCAACATATAATAGCACCTAAGAAAACCAAAATGAAGAGAAGCTGATAGAAGACCAAAATATTAGAGCCTATTCAAAGTGATGGCAACCTCCAATACAAATATATAATGTTAAAGACTAGTGATATACCAAATTCTTCAAGTAAATCTTCTTCATATGTATTACTAGAACCAAACTTCCTTATGATCTTGCAAGGTCCAAACTTCTTCATTTCTTGTTTATTGTATGTATCCTGTGGAAATATTTCCTTTCTTAGATATATCATCACTTCATCTCCAACTTCCTATTCCTTGGGTCTCCTCTTCACATCGGCCTTCTCTTTGTACTTAGAATTAATTTTCTCCAACTATTTCCTTACCTCTTCATGCAATGCCTTCATATGGTCTACAAATTATTTTGCCTCAGTACTTCTCTTATCTTCATTTATGATATCTCTCTATTTTGATACAATCTTTGGATTATTACCATACACTACCTCAAATTATGTTCTCCCTATACTCCTATTTACTAAATTATTATATGCAAAGTTTGTTTGAGCTAATCCCATATCCCAATTACATACCCTTTCTCTTGCTAAATATCTCAAAAATTTCCTAAACTTATTTTTACCACTTTCCTCTATCCATCAATCTATGGGTGATATGTTGAATTGAATTTCAACCTATCTTCATCTTCTTCCACAATGTCCTCTAGAAATAACTAATAAATTTGATATCTCTACAAGAAATATACTTATTGGAAATGTGTAATCTAACAATATCCTTGAAAAATAAATCAGTTGTGTACCACATTATTAGTTTTTATTCATGATATGAAATGTGCCATCTAAGAAAATATATAAACTACTAGAAATACTAAAGAATTACCACTTTATCTTCTTGGTAATGCTAATAAAAATTCCATTCTTATATCATCTATTTCTGAGATGATATATAAAACTTGTCCATTTCTTATATCATCTATTAGTTTTTATTTATAGGAATTCATTAGAAGATTGGAAATATTAAACTTGTCCATTTCTGAGATGATCCATGGCTGAGAAATACCCCTCTTTATTTCTACCAATCATGTGCTAGATTAAAGGAGTGCCTCTATAATATCTTTGGACTCTTTATTGCTAATTACTAGACTCAAAATTGTCATTCCCACCCATACACACACATACAAATGGGCATAAACACAATGTAACTAATATTTTTTATCACAACACTTAGATACTAAAGGTTACACTTCTCACATTAGTGAATTATGCACACTTGATATAATAGCACATGAAAACAAAATGATGGCACACCACTTGAGACAAAGAGAAATAATAACAAAAGTGGGTGTGATGAAACCCCATTCATAACGCCCTAGAAAAGTGAAGATAATCTAACAAGGTGTCAACATTATTATGCATGGCATCGCAAGGGGGAAAGCTCACATAAATGTGTTTTCCCTTAATCTTTCTAAGAGGATGTGATAATTCATTATCACCTTAAATAAATTTGACCAATGAATTCTAAGATTCTAAAAACAATCAAAACAAACAAACCTAATTTAATATTATTTCTAACTAGACATCTAGTATTATTTTAAGTCTTAAAACTCAATTGTAATTGATTGAAATTGATGAGAAATGTTGCCACTCAAAATTTAATTTACAATACAATAAATTTATAGAGTAAATAGACAATTATCGACTGTAAATAAATCAACTTAAATTTGGCTAAAAAGATTTGACAAATGTTATAATGCATCTTTCTACATTAATTTAAGTAATACTTACCTTTATAGTTGACTTCATTATATTTAATTATGTAATTAAAACATAAATTCATGTCATTTAAACAATTACAAAATAAGAGATTGGTCAACTATAAAATATATATCTAACTAATCAAATAATAATAAGATAAACCCATCATTTTCCCACCAATCTCATTTTACAAGCTTTGATCATAAACCAAAAGCAAGGCAAGAATTGTAATAACTTTTCTATTGTTTAATTATAGTATTTAGATATGTTGTGGCAAAACATACTAATCAATGCCACTTTATTTTTAGTTATCAAATTTACTTTTAACTCATACACTGAAATGAAGTATACTAGGATATTGTAGGCAACCTCTTTCCATGAACTTAGGGTTATTGATGTCTACTACATTTATTTTTTATTAGCTAAGTGTGAGTATACAAAATAGTCAAAACTTAGGAATAAGGGATTAAATCCTCAAAGACTTCCTCTTACAAAAATATGTTTATGATACAATTATAGTTATCCCATGTCAACCATGCACATCAATAAATATCAGTTTTTACCAAGAGATTATAGTGTTAACCTTGCAACTTTATTTGATGCAATACCACTTCATCAAAATGAACAAATTTGCATAATAGAGTATAGTGACTATTATACAACCAATAAGAACCTTATAACTATAAACTACCCTTATATAATGATATTACATTACTGATAAATACAACATCGAGCCATCAAGTTAATTCTCATTAGAAAAAGAAAATTTAATAACTTGGTCATATAGAGATCCCACACAAGTTGAGAAATCATGAAACTTGGCATGAGCCTTCAAATCTTAAGCAATTCAAAGAGGCACAAGAAACATTTGAATAAGCAATCATTTTTTATATATTTCATAAATGACTCAATAAAGTAAGTATCAAGGTGGGGCATAATCAAATCCAAAATAAAAACTATGTGAAATGATATGTAAAATAATAAACACCAATGGGAGAAATCAATGCACAATGCAAAAGAGAAGATGCCACAACTAATATTATCAATTAAAAATAATTGGACCTAAAAATCAACAACTTTTGTGATAGAAAAGATTATTTGAGGACATCCACCAAGCATATGAAAATAGATTTGGTACAAAAACTATTATCACAGTCACCCAAGTAAACTTCCATGCCAAATATGAATTCAAGTGAATTTATTGACAAAATACCTCATGAAATGTATACTTACTACAAAGACATGTAATTTTTTTGACCAAATGTAACCTCAAAGAAATACAAGTGTAAAAAGAAGTATAGGAATTGGTTAATGATACACCTCCAAGAATAGTGGTCATGTGGAATTTCATGAAAGTGGACTAACTATCAAATGAATTTGCTATGACTTTTAGAAACCTTTAAAGAAAAATTCAAATAGCATTAAACACTTTCAAGACCTTTCCAATGGAGTAAATGAGTTAGTATCATTATGCAAAATGAGGTTGTAATCACACAATTAGAGCCTAGAATAAAATTATCATAACTTGGTTAAAACACAACATTTTTCTTATTTCTAATATGGAATGGAAAGAAGAATTAAATTACTACAAAACCCAAAAATGTTCTTGCAAAATATACAATGGTTTATGAATAGTAAAAGGTCTAAGGGTCTACAAGACAAGCTACTACAAAACCATTGTAAAAAATCACTTAAATCTATTCATAGAGAATGATTAAAATATGATTTAGAGCTAAAATTTAATGGGTTTTAATACTTAGTTTTGAACAACATATCCAAAAATTAGGCAAACCTAGTTGACCAATTAAAAGTTATGATCGAAGCATTGTTGTCTACTATCTCAAACATCAAATTATTGTAAAACACTCCCATAGATTTAATTATATACAATAATCGACATATAATTAAGAGATAAAATTTAAAACATTTTTTATTACTTAGATCATAACAACATATCCAAAAATTAATCCAACATAGTTGACCAATTAAAAGTTATGGTTAATACATTGTTGACGTCTATCTCAAAACAACAAATTGTTCAAGTAAGAAAGATGCATATGCATTTAAAATCTTCACAATGAGGTTCCTATCCATAAGGTAGTTTAGTTCTACAACACAAATAACCATAAATCCTCTCATGATCAAAGATAGGTCACCACCCAACTATAGGACTTGTAAGCAAGTCCACCTCGAGCTAGGAGACTTCCAAGAAACTAGGTTACACAATACAAAAACATCAAAATATCACAAATTTTACATCGACACATAAGTCCAACTCACACACAATGTATTTTCACAAGATTCGTGAATAGCGGAGTAGAGGGTATCAGACCTCTCTTGGAAAAGAAGTAAATACAACAACTAACTCCTCAACATCCAAATCCATAACTCTCCAAAGAACCACCATATACAAATAACCAAACCCTTCACAAATCGTGGCCATGATCATATACAAATTTTTCCATCTCTACAAAACCCAACAACCATAACTCTTTAAGAAATCTCCACCACCATCCTCCACAATGCACAAATAATAGGGGCACTCATGCCCAAAAAATCACAAGAATAATTTCTCCAAGAGAGGGTCCACACCTACCTCAAACCCCAACACATGGGTGGATCTTAACCCCAATGGGGAAGATTAGTATCCAATACAAGCCAAACCCCCAAATACAAAAATAACACACAAAGAAGATTCTACTCTCATACACAAGAAATTTCACACACATTCTATTAATCAAGTTACTTTCCATTTGCACAAAAAATTTAAATCAAAAGACTAAAGAGTGCTCAAATGCTACCTCATGCTTCTACCAAGTTAGGAGAAGCCTTGATCTGATATCTTCTATGTCCCTCTCCAAGATTCAATGCTCATACCAAACCCTTCTCTTTCCATAATCATGAACTTTTTCCCAATAGCCAAAAAATCCCCAACACTACTTTCTTTTAAAAAACAAAAAAATAACAAGAAGAAGATCCCTCAACATGCAAAAATGATAACATAAATATCCCAAGAGACTAGACGTGAAGAGAGAGAAATTGTAACTCCAGAATCTTCTCTAAAAAGAATATCATAACTCCCAATCTCATCACCCATCAAAAATAACCCATTTCCACCCTCTAGATTCTTTCAAAACATCTTTTAAACATTAAAATATAAGCTCCACTATAGATTACAACTAAAGGGGTTTATTTTTTCACTATTAATAAAGAAAATGATACTTTATGACCCCTAAAACTTCCTCTTAAAATTAAATCCGAGATTTGACATTTAAGAGAATTTTCTCACACTTCAAAATAAAATGAGAAAAGTCAATTAAAATATTTTTCCATTTTTTATTTATTTAGGGTAATGTTTTATGCTCTACATCATGATGTCATCCATTTGAAATTTTGATGTATGGATTTTTATAAAATTACACATTCTCAAAGGTAACCCTACATTGTTCCTATTTTTGGAGCTTCAGAGGGCTTGTTCGAGTACATACAGACTCCTTTTTGGGTCCTATTTT
The DNA here is from genome assembly GCA_027924645.1 of Cunninghamia lanceolata. Taxonomy (NCBI): domain Eukaryota; kingdom Viridiplantae; phylum Streptophyta; class Pinopsida; order Cupressales; family Cupressaceae; genus Cunninghamia; species Cunninghamia lanceolata. Next base: position 5,252,323 of record BSBN01000848.1, on the reverse strand, counting down.
TTTTTAAGTTTCTAATTTTTTTAGAACTATGTAGTGGTGTTGTTAGTTTTCCTTGATAGTGTTTTAGATTAGACTTTTATCATATGCCTCTATTCTGAGTGTTTGTAATCATATGTCATCAAATCCACCTAGTGGAAATTGTAAATGAAGTACATATAAAGTTCCACATCACTATAAATTGCTTGGGGGGTTTATTGATTGAATCAAGGGGGTAATATTGTGATTCTGCATTTGTATTTTCTAGTTTTGAGATCATGTCTCTCACACTAAACCCTTTGCATTTGAGTAGTTTTCATAATCCTCCTAATAAATGGAAAACCAAATGTGGTTATTGTGAAAAAAATCATATTAAAATATTGTATTCAAAGAAAATTAATGAATTGAAGCAACTTATTCTATATCAAAAAATGCTTTACCTGGTCATTCTAATCTAGCAACTATAGAATCATCATATCATCTCACTCAAACATCTTATGAGACACAAACATCATTTGGGGATGAGCAATGTAGTTTGATGACTTGTATTGTGATATCATCTCTCCTATCATTACCTTTTGCTACATTTAAATCCAATCTATGGATTCTAGTGATTATTTGTAGTAGGATATTGATATCAATTTTCTAGATCCACCTCATTGGGACACATTTCTACTAGACATATCATCCTTGTTTTTAGAGTGCCACATTGCATATTTGGAAGACACAATTGAGGACATTAGTCTTCTATTTGATGACAACTTTGATGGATTTGCATCACCATCATCTTCTTTGGATGTGATGAGGGCACATTTAGACCCTCTTGTTCTTTCATAACCTACATTTTCTTCTATAGTGACAGACTCTACACATATTCATGAGTCCACATATCTGACTGAGTCATCGTTCATGTTGACATCATCTACAGAAGTACCAAATTCTCATTAGTCTAATTGTCTTACCTATGGTGAGCACCATACATCCATGGTTACTATACCTAAATCTTTTATGGTACTTGATTCATCATATTATCATTTGTCACAGCTTAGAATTGGCTTGGAGATCTCTGAGGAGCATTCAAAGACATCATATTGGGCATCATTTAGGTCTTTGGATCATGTGTAGAATTTAGAGACATTCATCCTTCTTTTGTACATATTCATATCTTGAATGGGAAGATATATTACACACATCTATAGTTCTGATTCTTCCCTAGGGGATAAATGTTGTTCAATGATCATGGATCATCTTCAGCATCTAATGTTGAGCATCTACCAGAACTACAAGAGGCAATTTAAGGGGAGGTTGTATGGTTTCTCTTCTCATCTTAGTCTTGGGAGTGACCATTTCCTTGCACTAAGTTCTTTCCTTGTCACTTTTGTGGGGTCACATAGACCTCTGTTTTTCTCTCCTATGGGGGGAACATTTATTGTACATTTGTTCTAGAAGTAGTTCTTGGGGGTTCATGTTAATTCCTCCTTCTTTCTTCTTCACTTACACAATGTTTTTCATGCATATTTTCTCTTTTGGAGAGGAGTTTTATTTCCCATTGGGTTTTTTATTTTACTCTATTTGTGATAAAATTGTTTGTACATGGGTATCAAACATGGCCTCATAGTTTTTTTGCTCCGCAATATAGATTATTTATATTTATGCCAAAAAACATTACAGTGTCTATAATGACTTACAGAGGCAACCACCTGAACCAAACTAAACCAACCAACTTCCTACTGCCCTAAACTTCTACCTTCTAGAAGACAAAAACAGGCACACAGGGCCAGCAAACTACTAATATTCATGGTCTGTCAATTCCTCACACCGCTCAAAACAAACATTTACATATAGATTTACATATAGATTCTGCCATCACATATAGACCGCTATCAACATATATTAATTAAAAAAAAAAAACTTATCTATAGCCCCCGAAGTCTTCACGCCTCCTCTATTTCATATTTGTGGAGCTTGAGGTTGAATTCTTTGACCCAGTTGAATCCTTGCACCATCAAAATTTGACACACCTTTAACAGATAATTTGCCCCCACCTGAGCATGATGTCTATGTCAAATTAGGTCTTCTCCCATCACATCCAGAAGGAAAGGGAAATACTTGACCACACTGCCTGGTGTTTGCAGTAGATGGATGTCTCTAGGACATGGTAGCCCTACCCCAAATGTCAAAGCCACCAAGGCTTTGTCCAATCCTCTGAGCACATCTGTAATGAAGAGCCTGCGAGTGACCGCCTCCACCTAGGTTTTTGCAATATTGAGATCCAATAGGGACGCCATGAATCAGGAGCTTAAATCTGTATCAACCCTGTATCTTTCACCTCCTTCCAAAAACACCTTCCCCAACACCATCTTCACTACCCCTATCACCAACTCATCATTTTGTCTGAGAATTCTTTTCAAGCGCAGACTGGTAATCCCCCCCAAAAAATCCATCTGACGCTTCAAGCTAACCAGACCAATTGGAGTATCCATACCACCACACCTGATCTTGTCCCTTGGGATTTTTAGAAATTTTGGTCTCTCAAACATTATCAGCAGTTTGCAAGACAAGCAGAAGTCTCAATTTCTAAACAGAACCCTAGGCTGAGATGGCCAAGCTGGCTGAGCTGTATGCACTCTAAACATTGATGACGATGTCCCTTCGAACTAACAGATCCAACCTGCAATCTCCCCTCTAGATTTTTTCCCGTGTGACATAACTGCTTCTCCCAACTCTCGCAGTTTGAGGAATTATATGATTGAGAGGCCAATTTCAATCATGATTGCTTATACTTGCCACCTTAGAAATGTCATTATGTTATGTCCTCGGTCCCTTTCTAATCCTCCACCTCTAACAGACTTTCCACCACTGAAGGGTGGAAAGTCGCCCGTGTTGGTTTAGGACTTGACAACTAAGATGGGGGGTGAATCAGTTGTCACACTTTTACAATCTTTTATCTTTCAATCTTCCTTTTCCACTTATAATTAATTTAATGATATAAACATTTCAGCATCAATCAATAACATATGAACAGAAAACATAGATAACACATTCGACACCAAGATTTTGACGTGGAAACCCGGTTAAGGGAAAAACCATTGTGGGGGCTAACCCACAAATATTAATACCCTATTAAAAGTATTTTTACAAATGGCAATGCACATGCATTCGGGCTCACTGCCCAGAGCTCACTACTCAAATGGAGGCTCACTACCTATGGAGACATTACAAGAGAATGACAAAGATTTGAACTGATTAATAGCATCTACCCATACAAGAATTTCAGTTCTGGTTAAGTACAAAAATTGATCTTACACATTTCATCTTTGCTTTGCTCTTCTTACTATTTTGCCTTCATTCGCATTTTGGATTTCTACTCTTCTCACATACGCCTTATTCACATACACCATACACACTGAATCATCCAATTTCTTTAGCTATATATATCTGCAACATGATCTACAATCATTCTATTAGTTGGCTTTAACAACACTTAGAACTTTTATGAATGCTCTGTAGGAGTCAAGGACAACACTGAGAGGGGGGGTGAATCAGTGGTGTGAATTTTCAAATCTTTTTGCAAACTTTAACTTTCAAAACACAAGGAGAAAGATATCATTGATAAACATATGCACATAACTGAGAATGAAGAATATTTGCAAAGTATTAACATACACACATACAGATGAAAACAATATGCAACACAGTACAAATTTGCATGAGTGGAAAACCCTCCAAGGGTAGAAAAACCACTCCAAAACTGCCTCACTGGCTTTATGAAAAATCTCACTGATTACAATATTTAGAAGCACAAACTTCAAGGAGCACCAACCCCTAATTCATTTAGAAGCACCAACTTCAAGGAGCACCAACTCCTAATTCAAAATAAATTGCAAAGTGTGCAAGAAGTGATTACTGCTCAATCTGATTTGCACCATTCAAATCAACTCATCTGCAACATATATTCCACCTCTGATATTTTATCTTTTAATCATCTAATTCACTTGATCAGGAAAACATATCTCATTCATTACAAATTGGTTTTTCACATTTTATACATTCATCTGTATTTTCTTTTTAACAGAATTTTCATAAACTTGTCTTCATCATTGATCTGCAACCCTGCATGATGAACCACACAATCACCTGTATAAAAATGCTTTCAACACTACCTCATTGGTCCTTACCCAAAACTCACAATTTCAATGCACTTGAAAAACCATTATATGTAAATTAAATGTCTTTTCACCTTTCATCTTCTGTATGTTTCATCTCTGTCAAATTATGAAGTTGCATCAATACACCTGAAAAATTATTGTAAATAAAAAGACTCTTGATGTTCCTCTTCTCTACAAAAACAACATCCATCAATTTCCATTCTAAAAACATATTTATCCTCTTTGAATGACTAATCATCTTCCTCTAGCTGCAAAATAATATCAAATTGTCTTGACATAAAAAAATCATTTCATTTTGGAATTCCCTTCAATCTATAAAATGATGCTTCATATTCTTTCTTTTCAAATTCCTTCAATCTACTCCAATTTCTTCATATTCCTTTGAAGAAACTTCATTTCAATTCCCACCATAAATTATTCTTCAACCTACAAGAATAAAAGACATGCAAATATGTTTTCTCCTCTACATCATTGTTATCCTATTCTTTTTGAAATTCTTCTCTCTTTAATTTTTCACAAAAATCTTTACTAAATTCTTCATTTCAAAAAAAATCTTTCTAGAAATATTTTCTTCAAATTCTTTGTCCTCATCCTTTTCACAAAAACTTTCCTCTTAACAATTTTTATGAGGATAGAAAAAAAACTTCTTTTAGAAATCTTCTAAAAAGAATTCCAAAAAAAAATTGCTTTTAAAAGCTTCAACTAAATTTGCTACAAAATCTCCTAAAAACATGCTTCCATATCCCTTAAAAAAATCACCTTTGTGGAGGGCTAAAATTAGCCATTAAAATCTTATCTCAAAATAAAGCTCCACATATTAAGACATATATAAATTTTGAGCCTTTTACTTTTCAAACATATTTTCACTATATATGCATCGGGCTTCATAATAATCTAAAATCATTCGATGGTCTTAAAAGAATGCATTATAAACAAGACAAAAAACGTGCATTTCATGCTTGAAGCTTTTCATCGAATAAATGTTTATCTTGTGAGAAAACTTCAAGACCAATTTGCTGCCCACTTTACAAGATTTGAAAGTCTTTTATTTTTAAATCATGCTCCATATTATTTTTCTCCCCCTTAAATCGAGCCCCCTTCAAATATACTTATATTCGATGCTTTTGTTTTTAAGCCATTCAAATCTTTGAGTTCTTTGAAAATGCATCGAGGCATTTGAAATACCTTTTGGTGCTTATAGATAAGACAGTCAACCAGAGGAAGAGGTAAAGGGAATTGAAAGGGTCGGTTGCCCTATGATGGTTATGCCCTTAAACAAGTCACTTTAAGTGACTGTAACCTGTGACTGCAAGTCACTTCAATATTAAAACAAAAAGTGTTGACATTTAGAATGGATTTAAACTTAGTTTTTAAAGACCTTGAGATAAAATTATTTCAATGCCACTGATATAAATAAGATCACTATTATTGCAAACTAAGAAGATCACAATGATAACAATGATATTATCACTGTAATTGCAAACTTCAATCTGACCATAATTTGATGAAGTAGAAGCATTGACACTATATCATGCAACGTTGAGTATGAGAGAACAATCATCCTCTATCTGAATGTCACAACACTTTAACATCATATGTTAGATAGATACCAAACCTTTACTAACATAACAAGCATGATGAACCTAATTAAACCTTGAACTTTGTATTCATCCTGACAAGAAGCAACTTTTTCATACTCTACCAAATGACATACCAAACCAAGATTACTGACCTATTAATAGAACCTGAGAAACCATAACACTGCAACTCCTAAAGTGAAGTAAATGAACATTATACCATGAACATCAATCATTAAGAAGAACATCATGAGCATCAGATAAGTGAAACAATATAACCCAACTCTTTACTTTCCCAACACCATCATAAGATATTCTAAAAGCATGATGAACATGAATGAAGCATAACCAATATGACATCAAACCTAAGAACACAAAACCTTTTGGCATCAATGACAACCTGTCACCATCATCCTCTACTCTGTCGGCTAGATCTAAGCATAACTTAAGGTGCGGACCAAAAATTGCTCTTGAAAATCATTACTCATGTTAGCCACTATCACTGATCATCACTATTTGTCCAACAAACAACTTCCATACATCCGGAATCAAGATCTTCTGCAAGGTCAGCCTGTTCTTCTTCTATCTACTCTGACAAACTGGAACCCGATACTCAGAGGCTAATATCTTTTGAATCCTTCATCACCAGAGGACAAAAATTTGGAGTTAAACTATCTTGACAATGTGTATGACTCCCCTAGATCCACAGCTAATCATGACTTCCCACCAGAGAGATCTGGACCAAAATACTGGACCCTATTGCTGCTCTGTTCCTAACTGCCCAGACTTAGATAAATTTTGAATTTGACTTCCGGTATGAACAAATTGTGTTATGCGGATGATTGGGATGATCTTAGTTGCCATCAATGGCAACATATATCATGCCTAGCAGTGTCTCTTGCCAACAATCTCTCCCTTTGGCATTGATGGCAACACTTAGTGAAAAAAGACTAAGTGTCTTGTGCAACTCCCCCTTTGTCCGTACATTCATGTACTTCACTTGTTCCATTGCTCCCCCTTTGCTGAATACCTTATTTTTCACTACCCTTCACTCCCCCTTTGACATCAATGGCAAAGGGTGGGGTCCGCAAGTCAAAATTCTCCAAAATTTCTGTATAGATTGCCACATATGTACAAGTAATCATTAAGTTTTATTTACATGAACTTGAGAATGTTTGCAAAGCTGGTTTTTATTTGCACAAGTTCAGAGGCCCAAGTACTCTTCATTCCATCCAAAATGGAGATGTGCCCACTTAGCAAAAATGAATATGCTTCTGCCTTTGACAGATCTACTGGATCACTAGTCTAAGCTGCACTCTGAGCTTTAGATAGGGCATTATACATTGTCTCTAACTTAGGAGCAATTAATCCCCGGAGCTCACACATTCTTTCATAATGTTACCCTTTGCTTTAACAAGCCTCTTTATTTCATCTATCATGCTGATTACTTGACATTCTTGACTTATAGGGGAAACTGTTAGAGGACCAAAATTTTGAGAGAGATCTGACAATTTTTGTTCTTGCTCCTTTATCTTTTTCTCAATATCCTCATTAACTTTGGGCTATGATAGATGGAATTTGTACATATCACTTCCATCATTTAGAGCATTTTGAATACTTTTTATGCTAATACTTAGTATTCTTCTATCATTTCCTATCAGATTCTTTGTTTCACAAAATTTCTTATCCAAGAATTCTTTCTAAACTTTTGCCTCTGTAGACTTCTTAAAGGACTCAAAATGAGTATTCATAGAACTTACAAGATTTTTTAGATGTCCAAAGGGGGAATCAGATGGACTCTTCTAGTAGGTAGGCATTAACTTTTCCAAAATCTCAGATGCAAGCCCCAGTAGTTCATTGTCCTCCATGTGGAATTTTAATATCTTTTCTCTTGCCTTTACTTGGGTGAATGATGCTATTTTCATCAATTGAATTAGAGAGAGAGCATTTGGATTGGCTAGACCTTGGAGTAGTTCAGGTTCATCAAGCTCACTCAACTCTGTTTCAAAAAGACTTTTCCCTCCATCTGCAGTGTCTCTTGCAACATTTTCTAAACCATCCTTTTGTTCATCAGATTTCTTAGTATCTGCTTTATGTGTTTCAACATTTGCACCATCTTCTTCTGCTTTATCTTTCTTTGTGTTCTCTGCAGAAGGACTCTTTCCTATTTGTTCATCACTTGCTACCTGATCCGAAGGGATTTGTGAAGTAGTAATATTATCCTTTTTCTCTAACGTATCAGGTGGATTGGGAGTATCTCCTGCACCAACTACTTTATCCAACATTTCTGTATTCTCCTGATTTGCTTGTTCTACTTCCAGAACAGAGGCTTCACCCAACTTAGATTGTTTCTCATTAATGTTCTCTTCTTCACCATCTGGAACTTCTTTTGTGATTATGGGAAAATTGTGCTTTCTTAATATTTTAAAAATAATCTCTTGAGTTTCTTCAATGATTTCACTTATTTCTCCAAGCATGAGCTTGTTCATTCTCCTTTTACTTTTAAAGTCATCTTTGACTTCCTTGAATATCATATCTATTTGAGTAGAAGAAATTTGAGGACACAAATTTATTAGCTCATGTTCTCTGATCTCCATGTCGTTGCACTTGGCATTTTCTTTTCTCAACTCCAATATATTTTCCAGACTTTGTGGTAACTCAGAAGTTATCTCAATCAGTGCCTTGTTGTAGATGTTGAGATATCTTACCGTTGCTTCCTCCAACACCCTTTTATCCATATCAATGTATTCATCATAGAATTCAATCATGGGTTTTAGATTACCATCCACAGTGACTGATTTTATCACATCTTCTAGGGAGAGTGTGGGCTTCTCAACATATTCCTCATAATCTTCTGTCTTTTGCTTTTTGCTAGTCCTTTTGCTTTCATAGGACTTTTCTTTGGTTAACTTTGGAGATTTTGTTCCAGTGACCTTTAGTTCCTTGATTTCAATGTCAGAGTTTGTATCTACTTCTTCTTCTCTTATGCTTTCATAGGTCTGGGATGCTTTTGTTTTATTCCTTTTCTCCCATTTTCTGGATGATTTTGCTTCCGGTTTTGCAATTTTGGAAGGAGCAGAGGCAGTAGCCGAGCTTCTAGTAGTTCTTGAAGTGGAAGAGAATTCCACTGGATCACCTATTTGTTTCTTATCTTGTTTCTCTTTCTCATCCTTCTTCGTTCTTTCTCTGAATTTCTTCACAACTTCCTTAGTCAAGCCAAGATTTTCAGCTAACTGTTCAACTTCTTTTCTTACTCTCCTATTGGTTTCAGGTTCTCTGAGCTCAGTATGCAACTTTAAACTTAGCTCCTCATAATTTCCAAATATTTCAACCATTGTTTCTTTGGGCTTGCTTAGCAGATGTTGAGCATACATATCTAAGATCCTTTCATCTACTTCATACCCCATGGGCATGATCCAAATAGTTCTGGGTTCCATTGCTTCCATTAAACACTGATCAATATCAACCATGAAGCATATTTCATTTTTGTACCTGTCAACAATTGAATTAGGAATTCTTTCCCTTGAGTGCATCATACTCTGAAAATTCTTGAAGTAACCCCATATTGTAGTTTTCTGAGCTTTGAAATCACCAATGTTGCGAAGATGATTTCTAATCTGAATGGTAACTGGCTCATCCTTAGTCCAGTGCACACCTTTTACCCTAGGTACCTCATTCATAAAGTAAAAGAATAGATATAGAATCAATGTACCATACTTGAAAGTGTTTTTCTTATCTTTCTTGATCTTGTTTAAATTTTCAATCAGTTGATTCTATAGTAGTTCAAACAAGTCATAATCAATATTTTCCTTTAGCGTCTTGTATGCAGCATATATGGCTGTTCCAGAAATAGAATTTTCTCTGCTCGAATGGTAAATCTTATACCCAATCACCATGGAGTTGAATTTGACATCCGGTTCTATAATATCATTAATGGTCATTGCCCTTTTGTCGAACTTAGCCCTGGTAGCATCAGTTATTGTCTGGTTTTTCACGGCTTTCAGTATGGGCAATCCTCCAATTGAGTTTAAACCAGTTACATTTCTGATAGCATCCCTGGTAATCTTAAATGGCTTTAACAACCAAATGAATTCATCATGCATTTGATTCAAGACGTATCATACCCATTCATCCTCATCAAATGTTGGAAACCCCATAATCTAAATAAAGTGTTTATCCTATAGGGCCTTATACTTAGGTTTAAGTTTGTGATTTTCATCCTTGAGTTGTTTCTCAAACAAGTCTACATACCTTGAATCTCCAAACTTATCTATATTTGCATGAATATAAACCCTAATGTCTTCTACATGCAACACACCATACGGAACACTTGAAAAAGTACCTAACAGGTCGACTTCAATTGATTTGTGAGGATGCTTATTAAATTTTAGTTGAGGCTTTTCAGTAATGTCAACAACATGAGGAGTAGCCATCTCAAATGATTTTAGATTCAAAGCTTTACAGAGAGGTACCTTTTTCTTTCGCAGGGTTAGGGTTGATCAATTGCCGGTTGAATTCGCTCTTTGCCTCAATCTCTGGATTTGCAGCTCAAATACTATTCTTCTTGTTTTCTTTAAAAGCAAGGTGATTCAAATGAGTGACCAAGTGACCTTTTAAAGCTTCACATCACTTAATTTTCCTTTGTAATAAATGTGTTTCCCTAATTATATTTGATTACATTATTTTTGACAGATCTTCATGAATCACTCCGCAAGATTTCATATCAACATCTTTTCTTCCAGAAATCCATCCAAAGGTTCTAGGCCAATTCAGAATATTCTCTTTTATTGTGCCCGACTCAGGCACCCACCTACTGACTTGGGGAATTTGATGTTCTATACAACTCCCCCTGAGCCAGAGCTTTTGACTTAATTCCCAGAGGAATTGTCAGCACCAGATTCCAGTGCAGACCCAGCACTATTGTTTATTGTATCTTTCTTTATCCAAATCTTGTTCATTTCACTCCGTATCTCATTCACATCAATTTTATTTTTGCCTCTATCTTATTTCTGCTCATCCAATTTTTTGTTTACCGAACCTCTTCTTCTATTGTTCCTATTTCTGCAGAATCTTGAAATATGACCAAATTTATTACAGTTAAAGCACACTTGATTTCCTCTTGATCTGCACTGATTAGCCATGTGTCCAAATCTATTGCAAGAAAAGCAGTAGCCATTGAAAGAATTACCATTTGAGTTATTCATTGTCATACTTCCACATTCATTGGATTTGTGACCATACCTCATATATTTGAAGCATTGACTGAAAAAGGATGAACCATTTTGATTTGCTCTACTTCTGTACTGAATAGCTCTATGACCAAATTTATTGCAATTGAAGCAATTTCTATTAAATGATGGATATCTTTGAGCATTAGGCTGTCTTACCAGAGGTTTTCTAGTTCTGTTCCTTTTATTCCTTGGTTGGAAATTCCTTTGTCTAGATCCAAAGCTTTCACCTTTCTCATATTTAATATTACGCTTATCATTATCCCTTTTTTGTTCTTCAATTAGTGCTTTGAGTTTAGCTGAGCTTATTTTGAACTTCTCCTTATAGTCATTTGCAATTTCTACGTCATGTCTGAGAGTGATAATCTGTCTCTCAAGTTCTCTCTCATTTTTTCTGCTTTCTTGTAGATTAGATTCTAGGAGACCAGCTATCCCATCCAATCTGCAACATTCTTCAGTTCTATCTTTCAGATTTTACTTCATTTCTTCTTTAGTTTTCTTCCTATCTTCAATTTCCTTGGTTAGTCGCATCACCCCAGTTTTCATCTCATGTTTTAGGACAACAACTTCTTTAGCTAACTTTTCACATTCTTTTGTTTTTTCTTTCAGAGACTTGTCTTCCAGTTAAAGAGGTTGCTCCTTTCCTTTTACATTGGATTTGCTCAAATTTTCTTTTAAGATCTCAATGAAGTCTTCAGCCTTTTTGAGATTATCTTGTAGTTCTTGGACTTCTACCTTGGACTGCTCAAGATCATCTAGGGTGAGATTAAGTTGTCCTTGAAGATTATATTCATCCATTTTACTGCCTTCGCAGATCTTCCTTAAGTTGTTAAACTTTTCCAAAGGAACCTTGCTCTGATACCAATTGTTGGTTTAGGACTGGACAACTAAGAGGGGGGTGAATCAATTGTCACACTTTTACAATCTTTCTCTTTCAATCTTCCTTTTCCACTTATAATTAATTTAATGATATAAACATTTCAGCATCAATCAATAACATATGAACAAAAAACATAAATAACACATTCGACACCAAGATTTTGACGTGGAAACCTGGTTAAGGGAAAAACCACGGTGGGGGTTAACCCACAAATATTAATACCCTGTTAAAAGTATTTTTACAAATGGGAATGCACATGCATTCAGGCTCACTACCCAGAGCTCACTGCTCAAATGGAGGGTCACTGCCTATGGAAACATTAAAAGAGAATGACAAAGATTTGAACTGATTAATAGCATCTACCCATGCAAGAATTTCAATTCCAATTAAGTGCAAAAACTGATCTTACACATTTCATCTTTGCTCTGCTCTTCTTACTGTTCTACCTTCATTCGCATTTTGGATTTCTGCTCTTCTCACATACACCTTATTCGCATACACCATACACACTAAATCATCCAATTTCATCAGCTATATATATCCACAACATGATCTAGAATCATTCTATCAGTCGGCTTTAACAACACTTAGAACTTTTATGAATGCTCTGCTCTGTCGGCTAGATCTAAGCATAACTTAACGTGCGGACCAAAACTTGCTCTTGAAAATCATTACTCATGTCAACCACTATCACTGATCATCACTATTTGTCCAACAAACAACTTCCATGCATCCAGAATCAAGATCTTCTGCAAGGTCAGCCTGTTCTTCTGTCTACTCTGACAAATTGGAACCCGATACTCAGAGGCTAATATCTTTTGAATCCTTCTTCTCCGGAGGACAAAAATCTAGAGTTAGACTATCTTGACAATGTGTATGACTCCCCTAGATCCGTAGCTAATTGTGACTTCCCGCCAGAGAGATTCGGACCAAAATACCAAACCCTGTTGCTGCTTTGTTCCTAACTACCCAAACTTAGACAAATTCTAAATCTGACTTCCAGTATGAACAAATTGTGTTATGTAGATGAGTGGGATGATCTTAGTTGCCATGAATGACAACATATATCATGCCTATCAGTGTCTCTTGCCAAAAGCCCGCCCTACCACCCACAATGTTTTGCCTTACCAATTAAGAAGCATTCAAGCCCCCTGGGTCGAATACTTCTTTTACTGAAATTCCATCTATGCCAGTGTTAGAGAGGAGATCTACATTGAGGTTACCTTCCCTTAGAATATGATTGATTGTGATTCGATCGAATTCACCCAACAAGTTTAAGGCCATATCTAATTTGGCCCCCAGCCTCTAGTTCACGAGCCTCCTAGCTCTTAAGCCATTGATAACCAAAAGAGAGTCTCCTTCTATGGCTAAGTTTCTGATTTTTAACTCCTTACACAGACTGAGACCACATAAAAACACCTAAATTTATGTTTCATTGTTAGTGCCTGAAGGGAGAGGGACCCCTAGTTTTCCAATAGTAGCCCCATTCCAATCGTGCACAATGCAGCCAACCCTTGAAACTCTCAAATTCCCCTTGGCTGCACCATCAAAGTTTAATTTGAACCAACCTATCTCTGGAGGGGACCATTGCACTAATTTTTTAGCTTCTTGGGTTTTGGAACCGCCTACACATGTGTATGATGTTGATTTCAAGCCTAGCTAGTTTTTGCTCATATCTGCATCCCATCCTATAAAATGCAGTTGATTGGTGCCCAACTCTTCAAGCCTGGAATTCACTACCTCTACTATGCTCACTTCAACCTTGTTCAGAAAGGACTACAAAGTCATTTTTTTCTCTTGAAAAATACTTCAATTGTGTTCCTTCCATATTTCCCACATTAAAATTGAGGGGCCAGAAAGCCAAAGACCTCTGAACATTGCCTTCTGGTAAATAATAGGCCAGGAAGAGAGCCAATCTAGAAGGTTGTTTGGGAGGGTTGAAATCCATTGTAGTTTGTTGATAAGACATTGCCAGCCATTGGAAGAGAGAGAGGAGAGTTAAGAAAAAGATGGTCTCCATCTTCTTCCACTTCCTTACAGAGGCTACATCTTGAGGGGCTAGCAAAGCATATTCTTTTAAACCTATCTATTGTGAGGACTCTTCCTTGGGTAGCTGCCCACGTGAACATACCGGCCTTGGGAAGGCATTGTTTGTTCTGACACAATTTGATTGGAATCCTTGCCTCTTCAGCATTCACTCTACTCAAAAATCCATACCCCTCCTTAATAGTGTATTGCCCGGTTGGAGAGGCATTCCATATTAGGGTATCCCTTCCCTCTCTACTACAGATTGAGCATTGAGCCAGCATCCCTTCAAAGGCTTCAATTTCCCTATCATTTAAACCAAGATTGTGCACACTTTTCTACTTGGGGAAGAGTTCATCCTCGTCTACAGTAAAAGAAAGGTAATCCCTCACTTTGTCTCCCCAAGCCTATTTGGTGCGAAGCTTTACTAAGGCTAAATCTTCCCTGTCTGCTAGGATTGGAAAGCCTTCCCATGAATCTTCCTAAAAAAGCGCATTCCTGCCATCCCTAATTTCCCATGTCAAGTGATTGGTTATCGAGTTGCGGTTGCTCTTAATGTAATTCTATATCTTTGAACCACTTGACAAGGTTCTAGAGGTGAAGATGTTATTTTCTTCTTCATCTAAATATTTAGCTTTAAGGATCCTGACCCATTTGAGTTCTGGTTTTGCATACATCAACCAAACTAATTTAGCCCCCAAGGCTCTATTTTGCATTAGTAAATTCTTAATCCCTACTCCATCTGATTCTTTCTGTTCACATATCTGTTTCCACTTTATCAAGAGGTATTTAAACTACTTTGAGTTACCTTGCCACAAAAATGTTCTCATTTTCTGATTAAGTTCCTTGTTTACCGCACTTGATAATGGAAGACATGACATCATGTATATAGGAATTGCTGCAGTAACTGCTTTGAGTAAAGCTAACCTACCTTCCCATGAGAGCCATTTGCTCTTCCATGAATCTAATCTATTCTTCACCCTTTCTAGCAGGGGTTCCCAAGTTCTCCCAGGATGAATTCCTTGAACTAGAGGCAAACATGGCCTCATAGTTGGGACCCATCTTTATTTGTATTTTCTCCCTAGTTACACTTAAGGGGGGTGTTAGTGTAAATAAGGACATTTTACAACTAGTTAGCTTTTAGCCTATCTAGGAGAGTCCTATTCACACTTGTTAAGTCCACACTTGGGGACTTTTAGCTTTTTGTCTCATCTCATAGGGACTTTACACTTGTCCTCACACTTGTCTCAAGTGTCCTAACATGTGTCACACTCTTGGAGGGTTAGTTAGTTGTCTACTCCTACTTGCCTACCTCCTCCTTGTCCTACTTATACAAGGAGCCTCATTGTAAATTGCAAGCTTCACATTTGATTCACTTTCGTATAATTGATTTTGGCTTATTATGCTCATAATTTATTTGTGGAAGCTATTTGGATTTTGCATTCAAATCTTGGTTGCTCCAACAGGTGCTTGAATTTATGTGCACTAATTAAAATAAATAATTTGAGATTGCATACTCAAAGTAGTCAGGTTATTAGATTCTACTCTATTATCTATACTTGGTAAGAAACATTAAGCTAGAATTAGGTGCTTGAATTAGTGTGCAATAATTAAAAGAAATAATTTGAGATTGCATACTCAAAAGTAGTTAGATTATTAGATTATACTCTTATTAGATATACTTGGTAAGAAATCTTAAGCTAGAATTAGGTGCTTGAGTTAATGTGCACTAACTAAAAGAAATAATTTGAGATTGCATAGTCAAAGTAGTTTGATTATTAATTTTCTCTTATTAATGAATTCATAGGATTGAGTGACTTCCAATGGAAAAAATTACTTTTCCTTTAGAAGTTTCAAGATTTAGAAAGATAACCTTATTCTTGGTTTCCTTTTTGGAATCTAAAAACTAGATTATTATCAAAATCATGACCTTATTGTTGCTTAATGTGCTTTGTCTTAGCATAAAACTCTAAATATTCTGTTTAAATCCATTTATCTATCCAGTGCATTTGGGTATAGATGTCATATGCTTGTTCTTTCAAAAATGGTTTCATTTTATCAAAATAAATATCCTTTTGAATTCCTTGCTTTTTAACTTAGATACTTTTGACCTATTGATTTGTTTAAAAATACTCAAGCTCTTTTTCTTGATTTATATATCAAAAAATGCATGAACACTAAAATTTATATTAAAGTGAGTGCAAGATGGGTTGAGGCACAATAGTGAGTCCCACTTCTGGGCCATCCTATTTTTTTCCTAAAATTATTATTTTTTAAATGCATGATTTAAGCCTAGAGGGCTCAATCTAAGAGGGTTAGATCGAACCTCCTTATAGGTAACCTCCCTAGTATTAGATTGACCTCTTCTATGTCTATCAAATTGATGACAAAAGAGTTATTTCACTTGACCTTTTGAGGGATCAAATGAAGTCATCTAAAGATGCCATATTTGCATGTATATATTCCTTAGTGTTAGCTTTCCAAAACTTAAAATATGTATTATATCTTTTCTAGTAATTTTCTCTTTAAATTTTATAATGAACATAGGTCCAATGCAAAAAACACTAACCTATATTCAAGACACAAGGAAAAATAACAAACTTTGTTAGAAAAATCTCAAAAAATGCATTATACTCTACACGGATGCCCTTGTTTCAATGTTTTTTTATATATACATTAAGAGAAATATGTTATGGTAAAATACAAGTTTAAAATTTCTATTAGTATCAATTACAAAATAATAATAAATAAAATATTGAATAAAATTATCAAAAAATATCTATACACTAGACATTGGAGTTAATGGTCTAATTCCAAGAAGTCATGGAAAGAATTAATTTGTAGTAAATGATGTGTTATGGTAAAATATCACTCAATAAAAAGTAATAGAAAAAAATGATTGAGAAAAAACTAAAAATGGTAGAAAAATTCTTTTAAAAATTCAAAAAAATATAAATTGAATCTGTTGACCCCTTTGACATTGGTTTTGGCATTGATGTCAAGTGTTTACATTAGCATTACAGTGACAGTATTTGGATACTTGATCTGTGGTTTGTAAGTTGGTATATTGTATTGTATGATAGTGATAGTGGTTTGACTGGACAGTGGATAGGGTAAGCAGTTGATCACAATGTTGTTACAATTTGTCCTATCTTCTTCTCTAAAAATTGGTGTTTGCTTCAGTTGCATACAAGGATGTCAAATCACAATGTAAGGTAAATTTATAAGGCATGGCATGATGGTATAGTTTGACCATGTTGATTATTGATAATCTTGCATGATTCTTATTCTATGTCCCAGCATTTTATAAAGACTCAGAAGATATCATTTGAATGTCTTTCCTTCTTGATATTGAGATGTGTTACATTTGGTTGAAGTTTTTACTACAAAGGCATGATCACTTTTAAGGGGATACAAATACAAATGTCATTTATTGTTTCATCTAAAGTTTAATGTTGACAAAGGCACTTAATGTTTTCACTTGATCCTTAGGCATGTTCAAAAGGGTTACAAAGCATACTTGCTTCATTTCAAATGGCATCATTATGATTATTGTTTCATCTAGTTGCAATGTTAGAAAGGGCTTCACTTGGTGATCTCCATTTGATTTATGAAAGGTTAAATATTGTTGTTTTGGTTTGAAAAATCAATGGTAAACAAAGGCATTTTGGGTCACTAAGCGATAACCTGCCCAACAGGTGTCGGGCAAGCATAGCAGGTATGAAGTTGATATTTGGGGTTGTTTGTTACCAGCCCTTTTAGGGCATACTAGAGCTATTGGTTAAGGATGTATACAATGCAAGATTCAATCATGATGTTTTTGGATCTTTGGGATTTGACAAGCTGAGCTATAGTGAGCTTCAAAAAAGTGAGCTTGACAGTTATTGTTTCTTTCTTGGTCCTCAAAGTCACAGCAAAGTCTTCAATTGTCAGCATTTTTCTAGGTGATATTATTCCTTTGTGGTTTCAATTGAAGGTTCTTTTTGATGGTTTTTAGCTTCTCAGCAGGGATTCTTTCTTGAAGAAAAGATTTCATTTACCTGGTCGTGACAGTCTTAAATGTTGTTTCTGTTTTGAGCTTGGGTTATTCACTAAGGTTGTAAATCTGTAGAGTTTTGTTTTTTTGACTTGAGATTTGGTTTCAGTTAGAAAGTCTTTGACTTCAAGTGGGGTTTGTTGTTTCATAAGTACTCTATTTTTTCTTTGTTGTTAAAAAGAAAGAAAAATAATTATGAGTAAGTTTTCTGGTAACGACATCAATTGGGTCAAACACTAATGGGTTTAAAGAAGAATGTACTCTTTTTTTCTCTTACTTTAGTTAACGTTTTACCAAGATTTGTTTTGATGGCAAGATTATTTTTCAAGAATAAGCTGCTAGGGTTTGAAAAAGAAATACCCACTAGGGTTTGGAAGGTCATACTTGGCACTTCATGCAAATTTTTCAAGGCAATTTTTGATAATATTTTGTTGTGGTTAAGGTTTTTATAACCACAGTTTGGAAAGGCATTGTGAAAGATTTTTACAAACTCAAGTTCTTGATAATGGGTCTGTTCAACCACACTCTCTTGACAGTTATAGATTCAGTTGGAAACTACTTCAAATAGTTTACCTACTCTTACAAGTTGTTTGATGAAAGAAACAAAGGACTGTGAGTGTATAAAAAGGCATGTAATGTAAACACCTTATATGGTGTTGATGATATTGTATTTACACTATCATTGAGACAATAGCAGTGTGTTGTAATGCAAAAACATTTCTGAGTTGATGTGCATAGTTTTTGGTTATGTATTCTTGAGTTTCAAATAAATGAGACTATCAAGATCTGGATTGTAGAGAAACAGAGAAACCATCTGTATTGTATATTTTCATCTGATCTTTGAGAAGTTGTAAGTGATCATGTCAGTGAGACAATATGATCATTGCCAATGAGGCTTATGTTGCCAATGAGGCATTTTGTAGTTAGTGAGACATAAAGGCCAGTGAGGCTCTGTAATTGGTGTTTTTGATGATTAAGGTAGTGAGGCATTTACTGAGTGGTTTTTCTGCCCCATGAGAGTTTTCCACTCCTGAAATCTTTGTGTTATGGTCTCATTTGATGCATGGTTCATTTGTTTTTCATACTTGAATGTTCTGTCCTTTATTATACAGTATTTGGTTTCTTGCTTTTATAAAGCACTGTATTAGCATCATTGCTTTATGTTTTCAAGTTTGACAAGAAGAAGATTGAATTGTTTTTTTTAAACTACAACGCTAATTCACCCCCCCCTCTCAGTGTTTTCTATACTCCAATAAGTGGTATCAAAGCTAGACCCTTGTCTAAAAGGTTTAACCAACCTAAGGGATTCCTGATGGAGTACATACCATGTCATCCCAGGAAGGTCTTTCTACCTTCAGAGCACCATTGTTTGATGGTACTGATTATGCCTTTTGGAAGTATAGAATGAAATGTCACATTAAGTCTTTAGGCTTTGATGTCTGGAATGCAATTGTAACTAGTTATTCTAGTTCAGGAACACCGTCTACTGCTGATGAGAAAAAAGCTTATGATTGTGATGCAAAAGCTACAAATGCCATTTGATATGGTCTGTCCAATGCTATCTTAGTCAAGGTCATGGAATGCACAACTAAGTCCATATGGGAAAAATTGCCAAACATCTATGAGGGTGATGAGGATATAAAAGAAGCTAAACTTCAAGCTCTGAGAGCCAAGTTTGAAGGCTTAAGAATGACAGATGAAGAGAAGGTAGTTGATTACCTTCAAAGAGTCCAAGAAATTGTAAACACTATGAGAGGTCTAGGAGAAAAAATAGAAGAGATAATTGTTGTTAAAAAGGTGTTAAGAACATTGTCTCCCAAATATGATTCTAAGATTTTTGCTGTTGAGGAGAGAGACATGAAGAAACTAATCGTAGATGCACTTCGTGGTATTTTTACTACTTATGAAATGAGAGTGTGCAGTGACAATCCTAACAAAGAAACTGCTTTCAAAACTGTAAAGAAAGATAATGACATAAAACCTGAGTCAGAAAAATTGAATGAAGATGAGTCTGTTTTAGTGAGCAAACTAAGAAGAGGATCAGGTAGTGTGTATGAGGAAAATTGAGAGGTCAAATAATAAAATCAAAGCAATGATAATAACAACTCAATTACCCATAACATAAAGAGATTGATCTAAGTAAAATAACATATCAATGAATAAATCAAATAAATAAAGAAAGACTTCACCTAGATTTTATTGTTCTCTTTGTAGAAATGTAGATTGCTCAATAATATTGCGAAACCATGTTTGCAACAAGCGGATGTAGGTTGTATGCATGCTCAAAGTGCTCAAAGGTTCTCAATGATGTGATGTATGCTCAATGCGCTGTAAAGGATGCCTGAGAATAAATGATCGAAGAGGATTTGTGAAGGAGACGAGGGGGGATTATATAAATTTTAAACATGATCGATCAACGGATGCAATAAATCCATAGAATGAATGGTTGAGATAAATCAAATAACTCATGTTGAATGTGCACACGACATGTGTCACTCCAAAAAGGTATTTTTATTAAGATAATTGCTTTTTTTGATAAAGATAGATTTGATTTCATAAATTAAAATATTTTTTCTTCTAATTCATGAGTTGATGAAAACAAGATAAATTAAAGCCATTTAACTTAACTTGTAATTTTACATTTTTTAGAGTTCTAAAAATAAGACTGATTGTGCACGAGTTAACATGATATTTTTAGAGGAATTGGAAAGATAATTGAAATTAAATAAATAAATTTATTTAATTGATTGTGCATGATAGAGGAATATGAAGATTATAAATAAAATACTTGATTTTATTTATTTATAGAGGATTGAGATCATTTAAATAAATTTGCATGATTTATTTAAATTTGGAAGAACAATTTGATTTAATTAAATTATTTAAATTATTTAATTGTAGATAAGAGGGGATTGGTGAATTAATTAAATAATGGGATTTATTTAATTAATGTAGATTTGAAATTTGAAAGAGGATAATGATTTAATTAAATAATAAAAATTATTTAATTTTGGAAGAATATAGAGGAATTTAATGAAATTAATTAAATAAAGAGGATTTATTTAATTAATATTGAAAATATGTGATTTGGACGTATTTGATGAAATGATGAAATTAATTAAATAATTAGATTATTTAATTAACATTGAATGCAGGTGATTAGACAGAAATGCAAGTGATGTGACGACTTGGTCATTTTTGGGTGTCTACATTTTGTCCCTCTTTGATGCAATGTAGTTTATAGCGTTGCTCCAAAGAAAATGATTGTTGAAAACATGATACAATTTTGATGCCCCAGTGTAGCTAGCTGCCCTTGTGTAGCTGACGTAGGATGCCCCCTCGAGAGGAAAGACAAGGAAGCGACAGAAGAACTGGGTTGACGCTCGACTAGAAGATTGTGTTGGAGAAAGACAAGAATATGATAGAAAGACTATTGATCAATCTTTTCTCAAAAATCTATATGATGCCATGGATAAATGGATAATTAAATGGATGAGCTTGTTGCAATGGTTTCACAAATTTTTATAAAGAGCAATCCTTATTTTTGATATAGCACATGGATAGTTTGCCACCAAGGTATAAATGACCAAGGTGTTGTGATATCCGAGTGTGTGAACATTGACTCTGCAAGCAAGCGGTTTGAACGTAGATCCTTTAGACATAATATAACCTTGTTGGACATGTGAATGAGTCATAGTCTTGAACATAAAATAAACTTCAATACATAAATGCAAGAAGAATATTAATATGTAAGATGCTAGGTCGTAACACACACAAGATAAATATGCTTCTAAGAAATATGCTAAAGATCATTCCTCAAACACGGCACACAAAAGCAATGACTATGCCCCCAATCTGTATTGCATCATAACATACCAAGATTATAGATAAATCAAGGTAGTCTTGAATAGGTATTGGAAAAGGAACAAAAGATAAACTAAAAGGCAAATTGACTGACTTACAAAGTGAACATACAACCAACATATTCTCTTGCCAAAGAGGTTGCTTAGGATAGATTGGATTGGTTGGGTAGGTAACAGCCTTATTGTAGGAACGATGTGTCTATTAAAGGGTGTTATCTGTTGATAGGATAATGTCTGGTTTTAGGAAATACATGTCGTATAAGACATTTAGTCTGGTTTCGATCATGGAACATTCTATATAAGACAAGTTTGTTGATCTATTGCTTGGTTGAGATTGATTTAGCTGATGTTGGCAATCGATATGTAGGACAGTATGTGGCTCTATAAGTAAGTGTCTTTGCTTCAAGTTGGTTAAGGACTTTTGCTTTGAAAGGATGCATTTGTTTGTTGTTTTGCTGCTTGAGTTAGTCAAGTTGAGGTGAATGGATTTTGATAAACGGAAGACTAGAAAGATGACATGTCAATGGATTGAGATGGGTGAAGAATGATGAATCGTATGTGCTTGAGTACTGGATACATCCTTCGTATTTTAGACTGCCTACATACCCTGTATCCACGAGATCAAAGCACATTACGAGGAAAGATGAAAAATGATAATATGTAGTTTTGGATAGAGTGATGAGTGGGTCAAGGTGTTTGGGCTTGGTTTGGTGAAATGTTGAGATCTTATGTACCTGAGTACTGGAAACTTCCTTCGTAAACTAGACTACCTACATACCCATATCCATGGGATCAAGGTATCTTAAGATTGAGATGAGATGATATGTAGTTCTGGTTTGTGTGATGATGTAGGAAAAGTGTTGTCATTGTGGGGAGATGGTTGAAGTGCTTGTGTTTTTGTTTTGATTGTTGATGTGTTTTTTGTTTTTGTTTAAGGGTGAAGTGTTTGGTTCTTGTTTGTGTTTTATTTGAAGTGTTAAGTGTTTGTTGTGAAATGGACATGGAATGAACAAGAGTCAATAGATGATGGATGCTGACTCTACACATAGCACCTGTTTGCCAAGTTTTCACTATGGTACGTATCCAAGGCGCCTCTTTACCAGGTTTTCACCCGATGACAGATTTTTTTTTTATACTCTGAGGATCAAGAATAGAACTTCTTGAGATGAACACTGTTGAGTGGCTCATCTAGAGGAATACCATCAGGTGTAGCTAAAGTATAAGCTCTTGATCTATATGTTGCTGTGATAACAAAAGGTCCTAACCAATTAGGCTTGAACTTGCCCTTCTTTTCTCAATCTGCTTGATTTCTCTGATTTTCTTTTAAGACAAGATCACCAACTTGAAACTGTCTTTCTTTGATCTTTTTGTTATAGTTACACCGAAGGTGGTTTTGATAGACATGGAGATGATTAAGTGTTGCAAGGCGCCTTTCATCTAGTAGTTCTAGCTCAGCTAATCTAGAAGTGTGATACTCCTCTCCATCAATTAGGTGCTACATGGATACTCTGAGGGATGGGATCTCGACCTATATAGGTAGGATGGCTTCAAAGCCATAGACCAAGGCATAGGGTGTTGCACCAGTTGGTGTTCTGATACTAGTGTGATAGGCTCATAGGGAGGGATTGAGTTGCAAGTGCCAATCACGACCAACTTCATTGACTATTTTCTTGAGGATTTTGAGAATGGTTTTATTGGAAGCCTCGGCTTAGCCATTACTCTGCAGATAGTAGGGAGTGGAAAAGTGATGTTGGATATTGTATTGGGTGCACAAGGCACGGACATCTTGATTCTTGAATGGTCTCCCATTATCAATGATAATGGCCTGGGGGATACCATACCAGCAAACGAGGTAGTTAAGGATAAACTTGGCTATTTGCTTGTTGATGATATAAGTCAAGGGAATGGCTTTGATCCACTTCGTGAAGTACTCAGTGATGGTAATGATAAACTTATGGCCATTGGATGAGGATGGGTTGATTTGTCCTACGAGGTTGAGACCCCATTGTGAAAAAGGCTATGGAGTTGTCACAGGTTATAATTCATGAGCTGGTGCGTGAATCAAATCTCCATGATGCTGGCATTGTAGACACTTCTTAGCAAACTGTAAAGCATCTTGTTCTATTGTAGGCCAATAATAACCTGTTCTGAGTATCTTCTTAGCAAGGTTAGGACCGATAGAGTGTACACCACAGACACCTTTGTGTATTCTCGTAAGGTAGCATCGACTTCTTTCGCGTTAAGACATCGTAAGAGGATACCATCAAGACTTCAGCGACAAAGTGTATCACCCAAAATGGTGTAATGGGAGGATCGACAGATAAAGGTTTTGCGTTGGGTTGATGAGAGTTCAAAGGGAAAGGTACTGTGTTTAAGGTATTCATAGATATCTTTGTACCATGGGGAATTGGGACCAATAAGTTTGTAGATGATATCAGTAGTGGGAACATCGACGACTGGTATCAACAATTGCTCGATCAAGAATTCACATTTCTGTGTGTTTGCAGACATGTCTATAAGTGATCCTACAAAAGCCATAGAATCTGCAGCTTTGTTATGCTCTCTTGGAATCTGCTTAAATGTGATGCTAGAAAAGTGTGGTTTGCAGGCATCCACTAGTTGCTTGTAGGGGATGAACTTTTCATCTTTTGTTTGGTACTCATCTGTGACTTGTCAAATGACTAGTTGTGAGTCTACATATACCTATAGTTCTTTGATGTCCCATTGGACTGCTGTATTGAGACCTATGAGGAGTGTTTCATACTCAGCTATGTTGTTAGTGCAAGGAAATGCGAGCCAATATGACTTTGGGATATAGTCATTTTGAGGCATGATAAAAAGGATGCCGACACCTGAACCATGCTGTGTGTAGGAACCATCAAAATACAACTTCCACATTACTGAGGTAGAAAGAGTGAAGAGATTTTCATCTGGAAAGTTAGATACCATAAGATGTACATCTGTCATGGGTGCTTCTACTAGTTGATATGCTAGGGTTTGTCCCTTGATTGATTTACGATCCACATACTCAATGTCAAACTCACTAAGGATCATGACCCATTTACCAAGTAGATACTTCAATGGATCAGTTTTTGCTATGAGATTTATGTGTTGGTTTAGCATGTAATGCCGCAACTTTTGAGAAGCAAACACTAAGGCTAAACAAGCTCTTTCCATAGGTGAATAATTGAGTTCAAAACCCACCAAGGTTTGACTAATATAATAGATTGCATGCTTTTTTCTTGACTCATCATGTTGTGCTAGAAGAGCCCCTAGGGCTGCAGTTATAGTTGAGATGTATAAGATCAAAGGCCTATCAGCGACTGGTGGTACTAAGACATGAGGTGTAGCTAGATACTCTTTGAGATGATCAAATGCTACTTGACACTTAGCATTCCATCAAAATGAGACATCCTTTCGAAGCAAGTGTTGAAATGGTTGACATTTATCTGCTAGCTGTGAGATGAAATACCTAATGGATTGTAACCTTCCTTGAAGGCTCCTTAATGCTTTGAGATTCTTTGGTGGAGGCATCTCCACTATAGCCTTGACTTTTGTTAGATCTACTTCAATGCCTCTGCGAGATATAATGTAAATATGAAAGATTTGCCCTAGAACCTGTATGTGATCTTCCTTAGAAGACTTTGCAAGTATATCATCCACATACTCCTCCATGATGTGATGAAAGAGATCGTGGAATATCACTGTCATTGCTCTTTGATAAGTTGCACCTACATTTTTAAAACCAAATGGCATGACGCACCAACAATAGGTACCCCAAGGACAAGTGAAAGTTGTTTTGTGTTGATCTTCTTCTGCTATCATTATCTGATTGTAGCCAGAAAATCCATCCATGAGAGAAAACATTTCATGACCAGCGGTCAAGTCTACTATAAGATCAAAGTTTGGCAATGGAAAGTCATCTTTAGGACATGCTTTGTTAAGATCTCTGATGTCGGAACACATGCAGATGGCCCCATTTGGTTTAGCCACTGGTACAATGTTGGAGACCCATTCTGGATAATTAATAGGCTTGATAAACTTTACATCTAACAATTTCTATATTTCAACTTTCACCAAGAGAGCAATTTGTGGATGCATCTTTCTCAGCTTCTGTTTGACTGGTTTAGCTTTTGGATCAACTATGAGATAGTGAACTACTAGTGAAGGGTCTAACCCTGGCATATCAGCATAGGTCCACACAAAGTTGATGGTTATCTGTAAGAAGAAGTTGGTAAGATTTTTGTGCTCTTGTTCTGATAATGATGCTGCAAGGAATGTTGTCTTTGGATTTTACTCTGTGCCAAGATTTATCTCTGTAGAATCTTCCACTAGGAGAGTTGATTTCTCTTGATACTTAGATGGTAAGGTAAGGTTAAATCCTCCATCCTCAGGTACCACAATTGGGTTTTCACCTTTGGATACATCCTTTATTTTTACTTTTTTGTGATCAAGAGGTGTCACAGTGTGGTTTTCACCTAGAGATCTTTCTTTATTTTTACTTTTGTGACTGGAGGATTTGGCATTCTCACCAAAATAAGTTGTTTGCTCTAGTTCCATTACAAAACTAGATTTATGATCACCAAGAGGGATACCATCCCGGAGTCCCATGAACTCAGCAATAGCTTCGTCATTCTGAAATACATCTAGAACAGGGGCCCCTTGTTAGTCCTAATTGATAAGTTTAGGGTAGACAAGTGTTACAATTTGGGTGCTGGTGGTGGATGTTAAGGATACGGATGATAGCATAAATACGGAGGAATCAGTGAATAGGTCAGTCATATGGAGGGAAGAGTCATCGATGATATCCTCATTAGATGTCAAATCAGCGAGAGAAGTTTGTGCCACCTTGTCAAGAATACCCTCAATGTCCAAGGTGCGTGGTACCTTCCTACCAAATCCTAACCCCTTCTTGTCTAGTTTCTTCTTCACAATAATGGGTTCCATTGTTCCTTGATTCTATTTTCCAAGGCCACCTTTTCCTTTATAGCCCATGCTTTTGACTATCCTTAATCCATTGCCATATTGTTTGACTAGTATGGTGACTGGTTCTTTCTCCTTGTAGAGCCAAGATGAGATATCTTTAATTGTTTCCTCTACCAATAATTTTCCCTCTTGGAATTGAGTTAGGGATGCTAGGGGAGGAATAGCTTCTTCCTTAGTTGCTTTGGCTATGGGCAGTTGGCCGTACGATTTAGGAGATAGGGGCGGCATCCGCCCTACACAACAAGATTTTGAGATATTATATTCACCAAAGCCTATATCACGGATGTGAGTTTTGATTTTAGGAATAGGATGAGGATTAGGTTTAGTTGTAGAGGCTTTTGTCAGACTTTTAGAATTGACATACAATGGGGATTCATGGGCTTTGTCATTATTTGGCACTTGGTTGCAATTCTTATAATTGTCTTGCAAGACACGGCAGAATTCGAAGGGATTAGGATCTCCAGGGATAGTTATCTCCGTACCATTGAATGGGAACTTGAGAGACTAATGGTACATGGAGGGAACATCTTTCATGGCATGGATCCATGGCTGTCCTAGGATAATATTGTAAGGTAGCTCAATGTCAAGGACTTGGCACCGAGTTTCAAGCATGACAGGGCCTACTTGTATAGGCAAGTGGATAACACCTTCTGACCGGTATTTAGCATCATCATATACTTTGATTGTAATCATTTGATCAATGTTGACATGATCGTCAGAGTATCCCAATTGTTTGAGTAAGTTTAGAGAATAGATATTGAGACAGCACCACCATCTATGAGTATGCGTTTGATCTTGTGTTTATGTATGAAGACTTCAATGTGAAGGGCATCATTGTGACATGGATCATGAAATGGGAGGTCTTTTTTAGAGAAGACCACATTGTATGGTGAGGCAATGGTACCTATAATAGCTCAAAAATCTATGACCGCTATGTTGTTAGGAACTGAAGACTCTTGTAGGGCTTTTTCGAGCACAGCTCTATGTGCAAGTGACGACCGTAGAAGGTCCAAAATGGAGATTTGTGTAGGGGTTTTCCCTAGATGTTCAATGAGATTGTAGTTAGATTGAGTTGTGAGACTTGGTGTAGGACCACAGATGGTGACACGACCACGATGAGTTGTAACAACACAATCCATAGATTTGCTTTTGATTGTGAGGGTAGATACATGACTTTCTTCAAAACGACCCACAATAGAGTCATAGGAATTAGAAGCTTTGTTAACACCTTTACCTTTGTCAGGATTTTGAACTTGACCATGGTTAGGGAATGGCTCCTTGTACATGTTGAGGTCTTTATTGGTGTGTTGACTTGGTTGTTCATCCTCAAAAGTGATTTGGTTTCCATCGATGAGGTTTTGGATCACATGTTTGAGTTTCATACATGATGAGTTCATGTGTCCTTTGCTCCTATGGTACTCACAATATTCATTTTCTCTGTACCGTGCAGTTTTGTAAACAAGTTCACCATATGGGGGAGCATCTGGTAAGGTGATGAATCCATTGTTTATAAGTTTTTGTAAAACAGTCTCTATAGGCTCTCCCAAGGGAGTGAATTGACGTTGCAGAGGGTAATTTTATTGAGGTCGCTCTTGTTGTCATTGTTGTTGGTTTTGGTTAGGTTGTCTTTGTTGTTGTTGGTTTTGTTGAGGAAGAGGTTGATTTGGTTTTGAAAGACGAAGGGGTGTTTGCAGTGTTTGGACATGTTTAGAATATACCACACCATCATTGACCACATTTTTATTTTTATTCCAAAATTTTGGTTTGTCATCTGATTGTTGTTGGGGAGCATTGTCTTTGTTGTCTTTGAAGATTTTGACCAAGCCTTTAGCGATGAGGGCCTTTTCAATGTTGATGCCTTCGTAGGTTATTTCGTTGAAAGTTGTAGCACTAAGAATTTGCAAATGGAAACCTAATTCTTGATTGAGGTTCTGCACAAATATGCTAACAAGATGCTTTTCAGGTATCTTGAATGGGAATTTGCTAGCCATTTGTCTCCATCATTGAAGGAAGGAGATGAAAGTTTCCCCATTTTTCTATTTATTGTTGCATAGGTCGGTCATGGAGATCTCATGTTCTGTGTTGTAAGAGAAATGGGTGGCAAATTTCTCTACAAGCTCATTAAAAGTTTTGATACCCATGGGTAGGTGTGAGAACCATTCTATAGCTTGACCTCCAAGACTATGAGGAAAGAGGCACATAAGATATGTGTCGTTATGTGAGACCTTGAGGCAAGCGAGATAGAATTCTATAAGATGGTCTTTTGGGTCTCCTTTTCCTTTGTATTTATCAAATTTGGGAATAGTGAAATTGTGAGGAAAAGGGATCATGGGTAATGACCGATCAAATGGATAAGGACAAACTTCTTCCAAAGAGAAGGTTTTCTTGGTGCAGCCAAATGTAAGATTAGATAATTATTGTTGAACCTCCGCAAGTTTTAGCTCCATAGTTGTGGGAGGGCTTGGAAACATCTCCGGTTGTTTGAGACGTGGTTGTTGTTTCCCATATGGAAGATTGTAGTGGAAGCCATGGGCATTGGTGTTATAAGGGTCGTATGATTGGTTAGGGTCATATGTGTTGTATGTCAGGTTTGGATTGGGTTGGATTTGGGTGTTTTGATTTTGGGGAGGTGGTGGTGGTGATAGGTAAGAATGTAGGCTTTGTGATGGTTGTAGATAAGAGTTATGTTGTTGGTATTGCAGAGGGGGTGTGACGAAAGAATTTAGTGGAGGAAAGCTAAAGTATGTTGGGTTTGGTTGCAGTGGTGGAACATAGCTTTGTGAAGTTTGGTTTTGGGAATGTTGAGGGTTGAGATAGGTTTGAGTTAGGTTGAGAGTGGAAGATTGTTGTGGTGGGGGGACATAGGTAGATGTGTTTTGTGATGGTTAATGATACAAAGGGTTGATGATGTTAGGGGTGGTGTTTGTTGAGACCCTTGTTGCATGGCTACATAAGTGTTTCTCAGGTTGTAATTTGATGGGAAACCTTCTCGTGATAGGGTGGCCAATGTTCCACTTGCGATTGGCGTGGGTATTCTAGGAGTATGTTGTGTGTTTGATTGAGCTATAGCGTCTCACTTGGCTAGTTCAAATTGACATTGGAGAGTCTCTTGTTGGTGTATGTAGATCTCCATAGGAGTCATAAGTGGTGATATGGATCTCTCTGTCGTTGGATTTTGATAAAGGGGATTCTCATATTGTGCAATTGTTCTCCCTTGTGAGCTTTGTTCAAGTATGGGTGTGGTCACAGTTGACATAGTTTGGACCACAGGTATGGCATCATAGGTTTTGTTTGTGTCCTTGAGATTGGATAGATCAAAATCTTGAGGTAATTTGGCTCCTTGCTCTGCTAGTAAGCAAAAGAAATGATCTTGGTTCTCTCTAAGGATTTTGTCAAATGCGGCCATGGCTTTAGGATCTTGTATGATTTCATCAAGGTCATGTCTATCTGCTTGAGAGGATTGACCTTCTTCAAAGTGTCGCTCTTCTTGAGATGGGACTTGACCTATGGTATAACCTTGTGGAACAAAATTTTGAGGCATGCCGGTTGTATATTGAGGTGCATTTACCAAAGGAACATTACCTTCTTGAAGATTGTTTGTGTGGTCATGTTGCGGCCTATTTTGTGAGTTGGTTGGTCTTTCTATTGGTGTTTTTGGAGTACCCTTTGGAGTCATGTTGGATTGGCTTGGTTGAGGTGTATGAGGAGGCGATTTATGCTTCCTTGGGACAACTTTTTTAGCCTTCATAGTTTGCTGGAGTCTAGTGGTTACCATGGGATGCACTAGGATACTTTGTTTGAGATGTTTTGTTGCGATCTTGTTGTGGTAGTTTGCTAAATAGGTTTCTAGACCAAAGGCGTTGTACTGTTTGACCAAAGGCATTGTACCATTTGACGAAATGCACAGGATTGTGTTATCAAAAGTGTGCTACTATGTGACCAGAGGCGTTGGACTAAGCTGCCAGAGGCAAGGTACTGTTATACCAAAGGCGAGATACTGTTGTACCAAAAGCAATCTATTGTTATACCAAAGGTGATGAAGTAGGTTTGCTAGAGGCGAGGTACTGTTATACCAAAGGCGAGCTACTATTATACCAAAGGTGAGTTGTTGTTATACCAAAGGCGTTGAAGTAGTATCAGTGATGCTTATAAGGCAAATTTTGATAGTTATGGATTTGATTTTGATTAGATTTGCTTTGGCAAGAGAAAACACAACAAAGTGGCAAAAAAGGACTGACACAACAGATAGTGTATGTTCAAGGCTCACAAAAAAGCCCAATGTTTCCATGGGTATAAGACAATTCAAACAATATCAAGCAATTTTTATCCCTAGAGACAAAGGTTCATTGCGGTAGTTTAGCTCACAACTTAATTCTCCGTCGACCAAATGTCATTCCATATAGGTGTCAGACATTTGCATCTTTACAAGAGACAATAGGCAGGGATATCTCACCCTCCCCTCAAAAATCTCAAGTAGGTCACAAGAGCTTTATGGCCAAGGGAATACTATCTTTTCTCAAGGGAGGCAATGGTGAGTATCTTGAGGGCTTAAATCGATTCCCCTTGCACTGATGATTACTGCAACATTCAGAGGTGGATCAGGTAGCCACTATCTAGATTGGTTCTTAGTAACTTAGAGGGACCAACACCTTACGAGAAATGTGACAAGCTACTAAAATCTTTAACCAATCCTACTAAGAGTATCAAATACTTCGCACAATGTGAAAATTGTTTCCACAAAGTGCTAGTACACCTCTTTTTTGATTTGGCACCACAAGGTAAGGTTGACGCTAGTTAGGACTTGGCTTTCGCCTTATCCCTCTTATATAGAGGTTCAAAGGAAAACTTCACTTAGGGTCATCCCTTTTAGATGAAGCACAATCCAAAAGTAGGTCCTTCTAAAGGAATACCTGAAATGTAAGATCAAGCACGTCAAACAAAGGATCAATTGTCCCATTATAAGAAAAAATAAGGTGCAACTGGATTAGGCACACACACAATTGTTATTGTCAATTATCCCTTATGAAATTGAAGTGTTTTGCATTCATGTCCATTGTCCCTTAGAAAATTGAAGTGTTTTTGCATTCATGTCCATTGTCCCTTAAGAAAGCAATATGTTCCTAAGACTTAGATTTGCAAAAAAGATGTTTTGTCCCTTAAGAAAGCAATATGTTCTCTAAGATTTGCAAACATGATTGTTTAATTGTCCCTTAAGAAAGCAATATGTTCCTAAACCTAATTTGATAATTTTGGCAATTCTTCAAAGCTTGTCCTACATGAACATGTTAGAAAAATCCATTTGCTCTGTTTGAGTGATAAGAAGCTACAACAAGTCGATTAGTTCCACATAAACTCAAAAGTTAGCAAAAATAAATCAATTGACCAAAAGCACTTTACTATATAACCAAAAGCGCTTTACTGTATGACCAAAAGTGAATTATTGTATTACCAAAAGCGCTGCACTGTGTGACCGAAAGCGAGTTGTTGCAGAACCAAAAGTGACCCACTGTGTTACCAGAAGTGTTGTATTGCGCTACCAAAGGCGCAGTATTGTGCTACCAAATGCGCTTTGCTGCCCCATATCTAGATAAAGTTAGATTTCATGAAAAAATCTAAATCAAAAGATGATTTCATGGTTGACCTGAGGATCTGGGATGAAATGGATGATAAGATCTATAACTTGGAATCAAGAACAACTCACAAGATGCCGTAAAATGATAGGTTAACTCAAAAAATGCTAATACTCCTAAATACGTCAGCTTAGGCAGTATGAATGATAATTGAAAGACAAATAAATCAGCTTGTCAGTCAATGAAAGATAGAT
Source organism: Cunninghamia lanceolata (assembly GCA_027924645.1). Classification (NCBI taxonomy): domain Eukaryota; kingdom Viridiplantae; phylum Streptophyta; class Pinopsida; order Cupressales; family Cupressaceae; genus Cunninghamia; species Cunninghamia lanceolata. The sequence continues at coordinate 5,219,759 of BSBN01000848.1, read as the reverse complement.
ATGATGAGTTTAAACCCTGTAAAACACAGAACAAGATCAAAAAACCTTAAGATACTAGAAGCACTTTTTTCGTTATGTCAACTGCGCTGCACTGTGGTACCAAAAGCACCTGTGTTGCCAAAGGCACCATAGTATCACCTGAAATCACTGTACTATAGTACCAAATGCGTAGCACTGTACTGCCAATAGTGATTTTCTATGTTAGGTGCGTTGTTACGTACTGTACTTCAAAAAAAATTAATTTCTCAAAGAAAAAGAGGGATTAGTGGGTCCCACCGGGTGTGCCAGAATGTGTATGAGAAAAATTGAGAGGTCAAATAATAAAATCACAAAAGTAATGATAATAACAACTCAATTACCCATAACATAAAGAGATTGATCTAAGTAAAATCCAATATCAATGAATAAATTGATTAAAACAAGAAAGACTTCACCTAGATTGTATTGTTCTCTTTGTAGATATGTAGATTGATCAATAACGTTGCAAAACCATGCTTGCAACAAGCGGATGTAGGTTATATGTGTGCTCAAAGTGCTCAACGATGCGATGTATGCTCAATGCACTGTAAAGGATGCCTGAGAATAAATGATCGAAGAGGATTTGTGAAGGAGACTAGGGGGGTTTATATAGATTTTAAATATGATCGATCAACGGATGAAATAAATCCATAGAATGAATGGTTGAGATAAATCAAATAACTCATGCTGAATGTGCACACGACATGTGTCACTCCAAAAAGGTATTTTTATTAAGATAATTATTTTTTTTTATAAAGATAGATTTGATTTCATAAATTAGAATGTTTTTTCTTCTAATTCATGAGTTGATGAAAATAAGATAAATTAAAGCCATTTAACTTAACTTGTAATTTTGCTTTTTTAGAGTTCTAAAATAAGACTAATTGTGCACATGAGTTAACATGATATTTTTAGAGGAATTAATTGAAATTAAATAAATAAATTTATTTAATTGATTGTGCATGATAGAGGAATATGAAGATTATAAATAAAATACTTGATTTTATTTATTTTTAGAGGATTGAGATAATTTAAATAAATTTGCATGATTTATTTAAATTTGGAAGAACAATTTGATTTAATTAAATAATGTAAATTATTTAATTGTAGATAAGAGGGGATTGATGAATTAATTAAATAATGGGATTTATTTAATTAATGTAGACTTGAAATTTGAAAGAGGATAATAATTTAATTAAATAATAAAAATTATTTAATTTTGGAAGAATATAGAGGAATTTAATGAAATTAATTAAATAAAGAGGATTTATTTAATTAATGTTGAAAATATGTGATTTAGACGAATTTGATGAAATGATGAAATTAATTAAATAATTAGATTATTTAATTAACATTGAATGCAGGTGATTAGACAAAAATGCAAGTGATGTGACGACTTGGTCATTTTTGGGTTTCTACAGGTAGATATCAAGGGAAGTTACCCTTTAAGTGTTTTAATTGTGACAAGATTGGGCATTATGTTGTTCAATGCCCTAATAAAGAACTTGAGAGTGATGAAGAAAATAATAGAAAACTGAGAAAGAAAGAAAAATATAATTTTAAAGGGAAAGATGGTTTCAAAAAGAAAAGTCTATTTGCTGATGTGATAGACAGTTGCTCAGAGGAATCTCCTGAAGAAGGAGAAGAAACCCTGTTTATGATAACAATTATGTCTAAAAGAAGTTCAAATTCACAGAGTGGAAATCTTAGGTATATAGCAAAGAGTTACAGGTCCAACCAGGTTGTACAACAAAAGAAATCAAACATTCTTTCCAAAACATCTTTTAATGCTGCTAAAACAAAGTTGATTTGGAAGCCAAAGAAGGTTGATGAAAAGGCAGAAGGTATGCTTGATCAAACAGCTTTACATGCCAAAGTAAAAATGTGTGGGTTTTAGATAGTGGGTGCTCTCACCACATGACAGATGATATAAGAAACTTTATCAAATTTGAATATTGTGATGGAGGCTTAGTGCGGTTTGGAAATGATAATTGTATTCAGATCATAGGGAAAGGTATTGTTTCTTTGGATGATGACTTACCTTTGCATGATGTGTACTATGTAGAGGGTCTCAAGCATAATCTTTTAAGTGTAACTCAGATTTGTGATCAAGGCTTTTATATTCTTTTTGATACTCTTGGATGTGTGATTAGAAAGAAAATAGGTGAAGTTGTTGCAACAAGTTCAAGGACTCAAGGAAAAATTTATAATTTGTAAGAAACCAAATGCATGAAAATGGTTGGTCAGTTGAGGGAGAGATTAGATAATATTCCTCATATTTCTCTTCACTAAATCATTTATGTGTATTCTCGGGGTGTACTTCAAGTATCATCTTTTATCCCCGTGGTTGTTAGCTGCATTAGGTTTACTGTTCTACCTTTGCAGTTCAATAGATTTAAATGAGTTATATGATAACAGTGTAATAAGTACTTTCATTGATAACAGGGGGAGTTATAGTTTGTTCAGGACTGACAAATATTTGCTTTATGATGGACAAGTATGACAATATTTTATATCATCCATGGCACTTACATGAATTTTATGCAGAGTCTTGATGGTTGAAATTGCTGCCTTGATGATGGCATTGGTTTGCTTTGACGGTTTGTGGTAATTGGTTTCAGATTGGTGAGATGGTCTCATGCTACCCTCATTTATTTGACAATTGGTAATGTTTTATCATGGTTTACCATGCTTCCACAGTGGTTTATGTTTTTTTTTACAATGAATGAAGCCTAAAAGAGGATATCACATGCATTAACTATGCAATGATGAAAGTGGTACAGTGGTGAAGCTATATACAGTGGCTCTAAACAACTATTTTTTTTATCTCTTCCCTGTTCCAGGTCTATGGTGAATGCTTTTTGAAAATGCACATGCTTTTTGACATTTCACTTTGTATTTTGCTTCTATCCTAGATAAGTACAATGTACCTTATTAGACAGTATTTGTAGTATTTGCTTCTTGGATAGGTTCTTTGCTAAACAAGTGTTTGGACACTGGTCGAATCTTGTCACTCTTCTTGTATCTTATACATTATTTGAATGCATGTTTGACTGTGAAGTGATAGTGGAGTTGACAGATGATGATTCACACCATTAGCTTCGTGAGACAACTATTACCTTTGTGGAATGTTTCAGTCTTTCGAAGATTATCATTGTTATTAGCTTGCAGGTGAGAGGGCTTCATGAGAAGAGCATTTGGGTATTTGGAAATGCAGCTTTGATTTCTTTAATGCCTATCATGACTCTTTGGTTCTTTGGCATTTGGTTACTTTGGTACTACTGTAGTTTTTCACCTTGACACTACAGTTTGGTTCCTTGATACATGCTGAGTTTATTGTTTTAACAAGCTTGACAATACAGTTGATCCATGTTTTGTGGATTATACATTTGATACTATCTTGACAAGAGAGTCTTGACCTCAGATCTGATTATGCTTTGATTCCTTCTTTTCAGCAATAGTACTGAACTTTATTTGAATCATTTACTCAAAGCCTTGATGTTTGGAGAAACATTGCTTGTTCAAACGTTACAATGACATGGTGCTTAACTATCAACAATAGTACTTATGTTTTTAGGGGGAGTTTTCATGCATATTCTACACCCCTAGGTTATATTTTCAGCATGGTAGCATCTTGGTTTAGTTTTGATACTATGGAAAACTTTTATATTATTGTATAGTGCTCTTTTTAGTTTTATCCATTCAGATCTCATGTTGTTTTGTGTCCATGTGAAAGAAGATTAGTGTTCTTGGGTAGGTACTTGGTGGTCTTTTAATGCTTGCCCACCCCTTTGACCTTTGGCATTGTTGTCAAAAGGGGGAGAAAAGTTGAGATACACAGATTTACATTGCAAATCAGTTTTTGCACACTGTATATTGGTTTATTGCTGAGTTCATTTGGTAATCATTTGATGATGAACATGACAGTGCATTGGTGATCATACAAGTTGCATTATGTGGTAGGTTTGACATCAATGCCAAAGGGTGAGTTTGTTGATCCCTTTGGCATTAGTTTTGGCATTGATGTCAAGTGTTTACATTGGCATTATAGTGACAGTACTTGGATACTTGATCTGTGGTTTGTAAGTTGGTATATTGTATTGTATGATAGTGACAATGGTTTGATTAGACAGTGGACAGGGTAACAGTTGATCACAGTGTTGTTACAATTTGTGCTATCTTCTTCTCTAATATTTGGTGTTTTCTTCAGTTGCATACAAGGATGTCAAAGCACAATGTAAGGTAAATTAATAAGGCATGGCATGATGGTATAGTTTAACCATGTTGATTATTGATAATCTTGCATGATTCTTATTCTCTGTCCCAACATTTTATAAAGACTCAGAAGATATCATTTGAATGTCTTTCCTTCTTGATATTGAGATGTATTACATTTGGTTGAAGTTGTTACTACAAAGGCATGATCACTTTTAAGGGGATACAAATACAAATGTCATTTATTATTTCATCTAAAGTTTAATGTTGACAAAGGCACTTAATGTTTTCACTTGATCCTAAGGCATGTTCAAAAGGGTTACAAAGCATACTTGCTTCATTTCAAATGGCATCATTATGATTATTGTTTCATATAGTTGCAATGTTAGAAAGGGCTTCACTTGGTGATCTCCATTTGATTTATGAAAGGTTAAATATTATTGTTTTGGTTTGAAAAAACAATGGTAAACAAAGGCATTTCAGGTCACTTAAGTGATAACCTGCCCAGCAAGTGTAGGGCAAGCTTAGCAGGTATGAAGTTGATATTTGGGGTTGTTTGTTACCGACCCTTCTAGGGCATACTGGAGCTATCGGTTAAGGATGATACAATGCAAGATTCAGTCATGATGTTTGTGGATCTCTGAGATTTGACAAAGTTGAGCTATAATGAGCTTCAGCAAAGTGAGCTTGATAGTTATTGTTTCTTTCTTGGACCTCAAAGTCACAACAAAGTCTTCAATTGTCAGCATTTTTCTAGGTGATATTATTCCTTTGTGGTTTCAATTGAAGGTTCTTTTTGATGGTTTTTAGCTTCTCAGCAGGGATTCTTTCTTGAAGAAAAGCTTTCATTTACCTGGTCGTGACAGTCTTAAATGTTGTTTCTATTTTGAGCTCGGGTTATTCACTGAGGTTGTAAATCTACAGAGTTTGTTTTTTTGACTTGAGCTTTGGTTTTAGTTAGGAAGTCTTTGACTTCGAGTGGGGTTTGTTGTTTCATAAGCACTCTATTTTTTCTTTGTTAAAAAGAAAATAAAATAGTTATGAGTAAGTTTTCGGGTAACGACATCAGTTGGGTCGAACACTAATAGGTTTCAAGCAGAATGTACTCTTGTTTTCTCTTACTTTGGTTAAGGTTTTACCAAGATTTGTTTTGATGGAAAGATTATTTTTCAAGAATAAGCTGCTAGGGTTTGAAAAAGAAATACCCACTAGGGTTTGGAAGGTCATACTTGGCACTTCATGAAAATTTTTGAAGGCAATTTTTGATAATATTCTGTTGTGGTTAAGGTTTTTATAACCACAGTTTGGAAAGGCATTGTGAAAGATTTTTACAAACTCAAGTTCTTGATAATGGGTTTATTCAACTACACTCTCTTGACAGTTACAGATTCCATTGGAAACTACTTCAAATAGTTTACCTACTCTTACAAGTTGTTTGATAAAAGAAACAAAGGACTATGAGTATAAAAAAGGCATGTAATGTAAACACCTTATATGGTGTTGATGATATTGTATTTACACTATCATTGAGACAATAGTAGTGTGTTGTAATGTAAAAACATTTCTCAGTTGATGTGCACAATTTTTGGTTATGTATTCTTGAGTCTCAAATAAATGAGACTGTCAAGATCTAGATTGTAGAGAAACAAAGAAACCCTCTGTATTGTATATTTTCATCTGATCCTTGAGAAGTTGTAAGTGATCATGTCAGTGAGACAATTGATCATTGATAGTGAGGCTTATGTTGCCAATGAGGCTTATGTTGTCAGTGAGGCATTTTGTAGTCAATGAGACATAAAGGCCAATGAGGCTCTGTAATTGGTGTTTTTGATGATTAAGCCAGTGAGGCATTTACTGAGTGGTTTTTCTGTCCCATGAAGGTTTTCCACTCCTAAAATATTTGTGTTATGGTCTCATTTGATGCATGGTTCATTTGTTTTTCATACTTGAATGTTCTATCCTTTATTGCACAGTATTTGGTTTCTTTCTTTTATAAAGCACTATATCAGCATCATTGCTTTCTGTTTTCAAGTTTGACAAGAAGAAGATTGAATTGTTTTTTTTAACTACAACACTAATTCACCCCCCCCCCTCTCAGTGTTGTCTATACTCCAATAGAATATACATAAAAGGTGCCACAACTCATTAGTTTACATCATCCTTAAATTCTTGATAGTTTGTTTGGTATAAATGACAGCAGTTGAAATTTTTTTGATTTTGGTGGCCTAATAATGTTGAAAAGAGGGACATAATATCATGCTATCACCTAGATATTTTTTTGATACCCCATTCCTATAGAAGATTATTTTACACCCTTGTTATTAAATTTTGATTACAATGTAAGAACACTAAGTTCTATAATATTTCAAGATTTTAACTATACAAAAATTCATCCCCAAAACATCCCAAGTTATCTAATTGATAGTCTTGAACATATTATGAAGATTTATAAAATTATAATTTTAGTATTTCTCTATGTTTTTGCCTTTTACATTTTGAGGTCCTCTTAAAGAAGAATTTGGCTATGCAATAGTTGAACCTTCCTTATGATATTATCTAATTAGGATTTAGTATTTCATGATCTAATATTTCCAATGCATATACAAACTTCAGTATTTGAGTTATCATATAAGAGTTACCGCCATGATAAGTAGGGGTAAAAAATGAAATAACTCCAATGAACTTTTTTAGTTTTCTTATAAGTTTGTCCTTATTTGGCAGTTAATTTCAACTTCCAAGTAGAACATAAGTCACTAACAAGTGTAGTAACTCTTTAATTCTCACCAAGAACCATAATTTTCTATTTTAAGTAAGTTTTAAGTTTCTTATATGAAAAGATATATAATTGATTGATTGAAAAATATAAACAAAGTAGAAAGAATACAACTCTTCTTAATAGAGTTTTCTTTTTATATAATCTTAGTTGAAATATAAATCTAGTTTTTTGAGCTATTCAATAATTCTCAATCTTGTGTTGTTTGAGTTTTGTTCAATTGTTACTTATAATACATTACTTTCCTCAACTAGTGTTTCGTCCTTTAAATTATTAACTTAATTTAGATCAAGGGCACCATAGCCTATTTTTTCCTATACATACCATCAAACATGGTCATAAAGTTATGACCTTGGTTAAAGATAAGTGATCCATTTGTTTATCTTCATGATAGATGCAAATGATCATAATGGGTATCAAAGAACAATCTACTAACTCCTTAGATCCATCAAAGGGATTGATTAATGTGGCTCAAGAAAGAAAAACATCAAAGATCATCCAATTTATACATATGCTCCAAAATGTTCTAAATATGATACAACCTCGACTAAAAATGGTGTTTGTTGTCTAGACTCCTTTTAACATCTAAATAAACTTTGATATTGCCACATTTGAGGGAAAATTATTTTTAAAAACTAGATTTCTAAATTGGAAAGAAATTTCTATAAATGATTCCTTATTTTCATAGAAAATCATGTGTGTACTAATAATTGAACCCCGTGTTCAACAATGTTGAGAGGTTATCTTTATTTTCAAGGAGGAATCATGGAAGATGCACTTTCATGAGGTGTTGAAGGTGAATCCCACCTAGGGATATTTCATGGAGACCATCAAGGAAGAATATTTTTGTGAGGATAAATATGAATAAAATACATCCAATGGAAACTATTGCATCAAAAATTATACCAACACTATCAATGTATTATTTACAATGCTCGACATAACATAATTTGAGAAACACTAAGTCCTCAAGTACCACAATGACCTTCAACACTACATTCAATTAGAGATAAAAATTTTGAAGGTTGAAACACTAGGGTCTACATATCAATACATAGTGAGGATTAATAGAAATCCAATCCCAAAGATAAGAAAGAATATTTTACATGTCAAACCAAAGGGAGACAAGACAAGAATGTTCATATGGAAGTAAAAAAACAATGACACTTTACCACATAAGTAGACACAAAATAAAAGTGGAAATAAAACCTATAAAGATATTGATGGACACCTAAAATTGTCATGTTTCTAAATCAGGCATTCATTTACCATATTTCACTATTAAATAATGCTTAATTATTTGATTAAGTTCATCTATTGATATCCATCTTATTCCTCCATATTAATTAAATAATTCTAATTATTTAATTAAATCAATTTTCCTCCTCATATTAATTAAATAAATTTAAATTATTTATTTAATTAAAGCTAATATTTCATTTCTTCAAAATAAATAAAATTCAATATTTCATTTATTTATCCATATGCATGAAATTAAACAATTAATTTATTTAATTTCTTATTATTACCTCTCATCCATAATTCACTCTCAATCAATTTAGATAACTAATCAATCAAACTAGTTAATTAATTACCTCACATTTTGGCACACCCGATGAGACCCACGTCCCTTAAATCAACTTTTTTTGGAAGAAATTCGGTGTTTTTTATGCAACAGGAATATAAACATGCCTACAACTACAACTGCATGCTTTTTCTCTATAAAGGCACACTTTTGTTCTATAACGATGTGCTTTTTCTCTGTAACGGTACACTTTTGTCTTGTAACGATGCGCCTATGACTGTGAAACAGCTCTTCAAACTTCAAACCCTCATAACTTTCTCAAAACTTAACAAAATTTGATGAAATTTTTTTTAATTGTATAGAAAATCATAAGGAATCTATTGGTGATATCCAATATGTCGTATCTAATCATAATTATCAAAACAATTTCCATATTTCACTTTTCACACTAACAAGTGGGTTTGCAAGTGTCTTTGTTTTTTTTGTTTTGGTGGCATAGGGGACAACATAAGGTGCTACATCTGCATCAGCATTAGCATCAAATCTGAAGACAAACATTTCAGGTTCATACAATCCAACTTTTGCACTTTTATTTAATCAAAAACTTGTTTGCAATCACACTTCGATTTAGGCTTAAAATAGATGATTGTTTGCATCATCATACTTGAAATTGGACATAAAATGAACATGTGTCTTCATCATCACATTTGGATTTGGGTATAACAATGAACTTGTGCTTGAATTTCTTGGTGGATTTGAGTGTGATGTAGGGTGTGTATGCTCTTCTCATGCACTTCGTGTGATCTTGAGAATCAAAAACGTCCCTTAATTCATTCATCTTCACACACACATTTCCATTTCTAAGTGTAAATTAACATTGTGAGTGTGAGTTAAGTGTGTGTGTGTATTCTCTCTCCTTGCACCACATAGTGATCTTAGAGATCAAAAGCACCCACTTGATTTTCTTTTGTCACCCTTCTTAGGAGGCCTACCTGGAGACACACCACTCCAAGGGATGATCTCAACTCTTATGTTCCAACAGAGTATAAACAGTGAGGAGTGAATCGAAAGACACACCTCTTGGAAGTTGAAATCTTGTCATTCAGGCTAAGCCCCCAAGAACTTTAGACCTTGGGGAAGTGAAGGTGAAGGGTGGATTACCCTCTTCTCCCGGCTGTGTGACATTATTTCACTTTCATTTCATGGAATTGGTCCCCCCGTACCTTGTGTATATTGGGGATATCTTTAGACAACTTGTTTATCCTAGCTTAAGACCTCTTGGCCATACCCATTTGACTAATATTAGGCTTGTTGATGTGTCTTCAAGTGTTTTCATAATCACAACAATCAATCTTGAAAATTCAAACTTGCCATTGTGTCTTGTGTGTCTGATTTATGCATGTACATGTGAAATATTTTGTTTGCAAGTTGCCTAAGTCAGGCTATCAACAAACACTTTCCACATCATCCTAATTTTTGTTATCATCACTTTCATCCTAATCCAAATCCTAATCCATATCCACATCATCATAATAATCATCAAATACAATCCAACTTCTTCTAATTCTCACCACAATCTATCCCATTCTTCCTGTGCCAAAATGGTTATGACACTAGAAAACAAGAACCTAGAGCAAGATCATTATGGTATTCAAAAAATGTTTGCTAAACTTAGGTGGTTATATAGAAAGGAACAAGTCACTACCCCACAACAATGCCAATAATCCCAACAACAACACCAACAATTCCAATAACAACAAGTTGTAGACCAACAATCATACAACAACACCAACCCCAAATGCAACAAAATGAACAATTCCAAAAACTCCTAACCACCTACCAATCCCAAACTCAACAAACCCAACCAAAAACACAACCCCTCTCCATTCAACAACCACAACCACAACCTTCATATACCACATCATCCACTATACCATCAACAAATTCCCACTCAATCCTATGTGTCATCGCCCTTAACTTCATACCAACCAACCACACATCATGTTACTCCTACATCAACTTATCCCACTTCTTCCAATGTTAACCCCTATCTATATCAATCCATAACTCAAGAGCATCCAACTCTTTATCTTAACATTTCACCTCACCACCAAATCCATTCACAAGGATATCAAGTTCCTTCACAACAAGCACACACTAGTCTAAGTTACCCTTTGCACCAAAATCAAGTGTCCTTAAGTCCCTATGGTATCTTTGACAAGGGGAACACCACTCTAGCTTATGCATCCTATGGGTACCTTACAACATCATCCAATCAAATGCCAATACAAGAGCCTACTAGTCCTATCACAACAACACCATGTAGTTCCTATCATAGCCCATTGGTCCATCAACCTTCTAATCCATCAAGCCCTTCATTACCTTTGTCCCCATGTTCCTCTAATCTTCCACCAAAGAATCCCTTGAAGATGACCCTACAAAAATTGATCCAAATAAAATTGTTTAAGCTACCCCCAATACAACCATCCAGTTCAAATCCTCGTATGTCCAATACCATTATCCCTCCACCTAATCCTAATCATAAGCCTACAACATCCACCCCTATTATCCCTCCACCTAATCCTCATCCTAAGCCTACAACACCATCCACCATTATTATCCATCCATTGTATTGTCCATCTACCCATACACTCATGAAGTATGTGATCCAATGGCTATTAGCAAGGAATCAACCATCTCCATGGCATCAAACACCTATCCAAGAGCCTATCAATGAGCCTTCAAACAACATGTCTAGTCCTCCAAATACATATTATAGCCCATATACCATCAAGCCTATTGAAGAGTATCCTACCATGAGCCCAAGTCAAGATCCATTATACCCTCATGTTTTTGAGCATCTACAGCCTATCAAACCTACCCATGAGTCTTCCACTCCCACTCAAGAAAACCAAGACTTATGTCAAGAGTATAATCTAAAGCATGTGGAAACATTAACCCCTCATCCAAATCAAGATCAAATCACTTCCACTCATCCTCTCCATAATCCTCTTAATGATCAAGATATTATCCATGATCATGAGCCTATCCATGAGCAAATTGATCCTATCCATCATCCCACAACTATCCATGAACAAGCTATCCACACTACTCCTATCCATCCTCCACCTAGTCCTATTCGTGATCCAACAACACCCACTTCCATTGATGAGACACTTGGCTCCCAAGTAAACATAGATGATCAAACAAATAACATGGATCTTAATGAGCATAATGATAATCAAGATCTTATTGATATTTTATCCTCCAAAATTGACTATATTGCAAATCCATCATATACCCTTGGTCTTACCACCTTCATCCATGAATTTTCCTCTTTAGGAGAGCAACAACCATTATCCACCAACTCATCCTCTCCATTAAATAATGAGATCGTATCTAGTGTCCAAAACACCCCTAATCCCATTGTCCACCACATACCCCAAAAAATGAACTATCAAGGTAAAGGCTTAGGCCTTCATGAACAAGGTATTTTGGAACCCATCCATGTCAAAGTCCCTCCATGATCATATGGCCTTGGTTATATTCCCCAAGCAAAGCAATCTCAATATGTTGGTACTACCTCCATGCCTTCTAAATCCACTCCTTTCCATCATAAACCACATCATATCCCAAAACATATGTGGCCATTCCTCCCCCATCATCTTACAAATCCCAAAAGCATGTGACCATACACCTTCCTCCATCCACTTTACTTCCACTACTTCCAACTCCTAATATTCCTCCATCCACTTTACCTCCATTACTTCCAACTCCTAATATCCCTCCATCCACTCTACCTCCACTTATCCCAATGCCTAATATCCCTATCATCCAATAACCTTATCCATTTATCCACAATACCACTCTTAATCCCTCCATTTGTAAATCCCCTCATATTCAAAATCATGATCAACAAATGCACACATCGACCAAACGTGAAGCTTCCACCAAGTCCATGGGATTCACAAATAAAGTTTTGGATGCCTCTGCCCATAAAGCAACAAATCCTAAAAGTACTTATGCCTTAGGGCATCAATGCAAAGAGTCCAAACAAAATCTATCCAAAAGGCTACCCAAGCCCATACTTTCACAAGAAAAGTCCAAAATTAAAATGGTTTGGGTCCCTAAGCATCCACATCCCAAAAATCCCAAGAATATCACTTCATCTAAAAATCCCAAATTTGTTCATCCCATAAATCCCAATGCAAAAATTAAAAAAAATAAGTCTGTGGGTACCTAAATTCCTACATCGACCATCCCCTACGAAAATAGGTCCATTACTTCCTACACCTCCTTCTAATCAAAAGCTTCAAAATCCCATTCGGTGTGTGCAACCGTTGGTCTTGGTTCCTTTCCATTCCACAACATTTTCACATATGTCACAAATAAAAATATGCAGTTAAAGGTCATGCAACTTACATATTCATAATAAAACTAAATCTAAGCAACTAATTTATGTGCAGTAAGCATAAACTGGTACAAAAGAGCAGAATTAAATATATATATATATATATATATATATATTTTTAATAAAAATTAATCAAGAACTATAAACTAATTCTTTTGTCATGCATAAAAATGATAACTGAAAGAAATAACTTATTAAAGTAAATACCATTTCATTGTTATAGAGGGTTTGGAATTACAGTGTTCTATGAAATCCATTTAGTTCATCTAGAACTTTAATCATCCTTTACAACTGAATGGAGAAGGAGGAAAAATATCATTAGGGCTTTTATCCATCCATCCATGGACTTACTAGTCCCCCGTGCCATTCCTACTGGAAAGAACCGACCCTCCACAAAGAAGTAATGGAAGAAAAATCTAATGCCATCTGAGACTGGTGTTTGACCCTACACAATCCCTAGTTGGTCATACATTATAGGCAACTCTTAACTAGCATGACCTCTGACTAGATGTGTATATGGGACAAGAAACTAACTGACACTATTATGTAGTAGCATCACCTTGGCCAAGGTTTTTAATTAAGTGCAACACGACATAGTGAAGTCATGTAGTCAAGTTTATCACCCTACTCGGCAAGAAGTATTATAATGGAATTTTTTTTCTGCATGGTGGTCTCTTATGCTACTGCATACTAACACCACAATATTGTCCATTTTCTCATATTTAACTTTTAGACAGATTCATTGTAATAATTCTCTTGGAGGAAGGCTCGTTTTGATTACATCTTGTTCACAGATTGTGCCTATCTTTAGTTTTCTGATAAAGTAAAATTTCTTCTCAATATGAAATATTATAGTCTCACAATTCTACATGCACAGAAGTAAATAATAACTATGGAGTTATACAATTCTTTTCCTAAGCTTTCGACATGCAAGAGACAAACAATAAGACACAATATTTGACGTGTACAAGCTATCTTGATTTCAGAGGAAAAACTTTCTGCAGAACCTTCGAGCGCACAGGTGTTTGCTAAAGATTATCACACAGTTTTTCATGAAGGTTTATAAATCAAGAACTAGCTTAATATAAGGCTAATTTCATACGCTGGGTCATTGTTTTCAAGTTACCTCAATCAACATAATAGACTACATTTCACGGTCAGTTGATAATTATGCAGAGGGTTCAAACCTTTCACCAACATTCTATCTAAGATTTCTTCTGCAATATCTAAACATTTATTCATGGTTACATAACCCATATGGCTCGTAGTTCTGTTAAAATTTATCTTACTCATGCTACACCATTCACGACATTGTGGGTTAAAGAAGCTAGTTTGATACATTTCTAATGCATTAAAAGTTTTCAAGGAAAGTTTGAACCTGACAACGATGATACTGAAACTCCCAGTTTGGTGTTAGCAGAAGCTCCCAAGGTATTCTTGAAACTGGTGATTTCTTGTTGCTCTAGGCGACTCCAATCTTGGCATAGCACTCTCTCCTCCTACACAACAATCCCTTCTACTCTCCCAAAAGCTCTCGCTCTTTCTTTCTTTAAAAAATCATTTTTCTTTTTCCTCAACTATTTAACACTCTAGATATATATATCCTCCCTCCAGAAGCGAGAGGTCTGCCAACTTCAACCATGCCCTCCCATGACCAACAAGATGCCCTTCCACTCCTATCTGATTATTCCACACTTCGATTAAAAGATAAGTATAAAATTCCAATTCGTTTCAATGTTATTGTTTTTCACACCATCGTATCTGAGGATGCTTATAAGGCCAAACTTTGTTATAAAAGGATGTAAACATATATAAATTTTTATGTTTAGCTTCAAGTGGGCTGATAGCAAAGAACCTCAATAATTTAGCGGATTAGACTTTTGACTTAGTAGAAACCCAACAAAACAATGATGAAAGTTGTATTCATTTAATAGAAACCAATGATGTTACTTATTTCTCTATGATGGAAGACAAACAGTATATAAGTTTCCAACCTTATTAGACCGATAGGCTACAATATTATCATCCTCGAGCAAAGTTTTGTTTTACTGTTGAATAAGTTTAATTCTTTAATACTTGATCTACTATAAAATATTTTTTGAGAGCCAATTTAAGCGTTCAAGCTTCCAAAACCATTTTTTTTTAAATTTTGATTCAAGAGAAAAATAATAGGGTGATGCTACATGACCAACAACATAAGTTAGGTGAGCCTAGCACCTAAGGTCGACTTTGCGGTTTACCTGACAACTCTGGTCTAAAAGTTTCAATCCTAATTTTATTGACAGTCTTGAACTTACAGGCTAGGTTTCAGATGGAACTAGACTTCTCTTCTTTTACTCCTCGTACCTGATGATATTTTTCCTCCCCCCTTGGGAGGTGATATTTCCTACAATCACTAGGTCAAATAAAAGTAGTTATTTTGATATCTCATTACATCTTTGCATCTGCATTCAAGTAAACATGAGAACATCTGTCAAATGAACTTAATTAAACTAGTTATAAATACATTGTATATCTCTAATCAGCAACTGATTTACGATATATGTTTTTATACATATCTATGCTTGAGAACAACATCAAGATGCTAGGGCACAATCATCAAAATATCTAGGGCAAACATCAAAATATCTAGGGGAATTATCAAAATATCAAGGGCACACATCAAAATATCTAGGGCACAAGTTGGATGTAACATATCCTTCCCCTTGTGAATCACCATCCTTGATGATTTAGAGTATCAAATAAGTAACAAGAGTTTTTCATTGTTCCTACAAACATAATGAATAGATGAGGAAATTTCTGATGCATTTCAGTAAAATCTTCCTAGGTGGCACTATTTTCTAAGTACTGGTCTCACTAGACCTTACACTGGGTAACCTCTATGTTATGTAAGTGATGCTTACGTACCTCGAGCACCCTGATTGGCTTGATCATAACTACTCATGGATCATGTACCTATAAAGAGTTCCAATCGATTAAATGTGTAAAATCAGATACATACTTTTTAAGATATGAAACATGGAAAACATCATGCAACCGGTGGTAGAGAAATTTTATAAGCAACTAGATTGATAACTTTTTCAGGACTTCAAATGGTCCAACATATCGGGGTACAAGTTTGGTTGATTTTCCAAATTTTATGGCACTTTTTTTGAGGTTTGACGGGAAGAAGCACTTCTCTCCCACTTCAAATTGCCTGGGAGTTCGTTTAGCATATGCATAGCTTTTCTGTCGATTGTTAGCTTTTACTAACCTTTTTCTGATCAACTTTACTTTCTCTTCCATTTCTGAGAGCATTTCTAGACCAAAGGTTATCCTATCTTCTAGCTTATTCTAGCTGATAGGAGTTCTACACCTCCTATCCGTATAGTGCCTCAAATGGTGCCATTTATATTGACGACTGATAGGAGTTGTTATACACAAACTCAACTAAGGGTAGATAGCCCTCCCATTTGTACTGTTGATCCATGTAGTACATTTGAAGAAGATCCTCTAGTATCTAATCACCCTTTCTGTTTGACCATTTGTTTTAGGATGGTAGGCGGAACTAATGTTCAGTTGTGTTCCCAGGGTTGTAAATAAGGTTTGCCAAAATCTAGATGTCATTCTAGCATCCCTATCAGATATTATTTTCTCGAGTACTCCGTGCAATCAAAATAGTTCTTGCACAAATTTATAGGCAATAGTGGGTGCACCATTTATTAAATTTCCTGGTATGAAGTGTGCTACCTTGCTAAGTCTGTCTACTACTACCAATATGGTGTTATGTTTGTTTCTGGACATAGGCAATCCTTGGACGAAGTCGATACTGATTATCTACCATCTCCAATCAGGTACTGTGTTGGGTTACAGCAATCCTACAGGGTGCTGGTGTTCAGCCTTAACTCTCTGGCACTCTAAGCATCTTGCTACAAATCTTGTTGCATCTTTTTTCATTCCTTTCCATAAATATAGGGGTTTAATATCTTCCATGAGTTTAGTAACCCCAAGATGTCTGGAATATGGTGCAGAGTGCACTTTTTTACAAATCAAATTTCTAAGTTCAGTGCTTTCGAGTATATACATTCTACCTTGATACCTTAGTAACCCATCATTTTCTATTCTAAAACCCTCACATCTTGGATCTTGAGGATTGAGTTGTAAATCCATCTTTACCTACTGGTAGTATCTGTCATCCGTTAGTTGATGAAGCACACGGTTTCTAAAAATTGAATGCACTGTGGTTACTGCATTAACATGCCCTCGGCGGCTTAAAGCATCTGCTACCCAATTTTCTTTCCCTTTGATGTAGCTAATCTCAAAATTATAATCTGAGATCAATTGCAACCATCGTCTTTGTCTCGCATTGAGATTAGGTTGGGTAAATATATATTTCAACCCTTGATGATCTGATCGGAGCTCAAATGATTTTCCTAGCAGGTAGTGACGCCACATTTGTAAAGCGTGTACTATAGTAGTGAGTTCCAAATCATGTGATGCATAGTTCTACTCATAACTTTTGAGTTTCTGGGATTCATAAGCTATTACCTGTCCTTTCTGCATTAGTACCCCACCTAGTCCTTCCCCTGATGCATCAGTCACTACCAAGAATTGTCCTTCAGGGTCTGGTACTTTTAATACTGGTGTCGTGAATAGCTTTTGCTTAAGGAGATCAAATGCTTTCTGACATTTTTATGTCCATACAAAACTTTTCCCTTTCCTTTGAAATGATGTGATTAGATATGCTATATGTGAGAAGTTCATTACGAATTTCCTGTAGTAGCCTGCTAAGCCCATAAATCTTCTTACTTCCTATACATTCTTGGGGATGGGCCATTCTGTTATCACCTTTATTTTAGCGGGATCTACAGCAATACCTTTTTTTGAGATGATATGACACAGGTATTGTACTTCTTTCTGAAAGAAAGTGCATTTGGATAACTTCCCAGATAACTTGTTTTCGTGCAGGCACTGTAATACAATTTGCAGATGCTGATAATGTTCTTCATTCTTAGAGTAAATTAGAATATCATCTAGGAATACCAAAACAAACTTATCTAAGCAGTCATGGAACACACTATTCATTAGGTTCATAAATGCAACTGAGGCATTAGTAATCCCAAATGGTAATACCGCGAATTCGTAATGCCCATAACAAGTCCTAAAGGTTGTTTTGTGGATATCCTCATCTTTAAGCCTCAACTAGTGATACCCTAACTGAAGATCTATTTTAGAGAAAATTGCTGCTCCATACATCTAATCAAACAAATCATTGTTGCGGGGTAGAGGGTACTTATTTCTGATGGTTAACTTGTTTAGCATTCTATAATCTATGTAGTTCGAAGGGTCCCATCCTTTTTCTTAACAAATATTACTGGTGCCCCCCATGACGACACACTAGGTCTAATCAAGCCTTTTCTCAATAACTCTTGTAATTGGGCCTTCAATTCTATAAATTCTACTGTTGTCATACGATAGGGAGCTTTCAACACTGGTGCGGCTCTTGGTACTAACTCAATGGAAAAATTGAATATCCTCTTTGGTGGTAACCCAAGTAACTCTTCAGGAAATACATCTTGATAATCCCAGAGATAAGGATATTTTTCTTCAAAGGATTCCTTTGGTTTCTCATATACCATTCCACTTTCCTTTTAAGGATAGTTGGTTTCATACATCATTAGGTCATCATGATAAGTAGTTTCTTTGTTTTCACTAATTTCCTCTATTTTTATTGTGAAAATCTGACAACCCTTCCTTCCACTTCTCTTTAATTGCATAGCAGAGAGTTGTCGCAACTTGACTTCATGTCGAGTGCCTCACACCAGCACCTTATTCCCTAGATCATCCTCGCACTCAACTATTTTGTCATAACAGTCAACCTTGGCTTTATGTTTCCCCAACCAGTTCATGCCTAGAATGACATCATATGTACCTAGGGGTGCTACATATAAATCTACTTTTGTGGTAAGGCCTGGAAACTCAACCCTGGCCTCAAATAAACACTACTCTACCTGAGCTCTCGATTGGTTGGCATACTCAACAGTCTAAGAATCAGTCATAAATCCTGCTCTTTTAGGAAATTTGCTCAGTAATTTAGGAGAAATAAAGTTTTTTGTAGCTCCTATGTTTATGAGTACAGTTATGGGATTTCCATATAGCATACCTGGAGTCTCTATCGGGGTAAAGTAGTATTCTACTTGTCTATTGTCCACCGCTACATGGATTCTTTGCTGAAATGTTATCTGCTGGGGAGGTAAAGGGTTCCTCTATTGTTGTCCCCCTTGACTTCTTGTAGGACACTGATTGGCGTAATGCTCGCCTCCACATGTATAACATCCCCCTGGGGGTCCTGTCCTTTTAGTTCCTCTATTATTTTCCTCATTATTTCTTTTGGGTTTATCAAAACCTCTCCTATCTCCTTGATGATTCTGACGGCCTCCTTTAAACCCTTTTGCATTTTTGTCTCTGGACCCAAGATTATCTCCTTTATTTTTAAATGGTTGGGAATTTTGTGACCAATTTCTCCTCTTTCCTATTCCTATCTCTAATGGAGTCATCCTTTTTGATCTTTTGTTCCTATCTTACAACCTTCTCATAGGCTTCATTCATAGTAGTAGGAGCCAATACGTCTACAGATCCACCAATACAGTTGTTGAGTCCCATAATAAACTTTCTAATTTTGTACTTTTCATCTTTTTGAAATTGAGGAATGTACTTGAGCAAATGGGTAAACTTCTCCCAGTAAGCATGTATGGAAAGCTCTCCTTGTCTCAGTTCTTGAAAGGCTATTAATTTTTGTTCAAAGAACAACTGAGGCAGCCATCATTGCCTAAAGATTTCTACAAACTACTCCCATGACACATTGGTGGATGTCAATCCTAATTTAGCCTTCTTGTTTTCCCACCAACCGGCAGCCTCTCCTGTCAGCTGGTAAACCCCCCATACTGCCTTCATATTCTTTGTGTAATCCCAGATATCAAAATATTTTTCCATTCCAGTTAACCATGCCTCAACAGCATCACCTGCCTTGGATCCATCATACTGAGGTGGTTTAACCTTTTTCATGTCATCCAAAATGATGCTACGTATTGATTTATCTTTACTAGACTGGGAAAAAGTATGTTCTTCATTGTCAGTTTGATGTGGGTGGCCTGTCCTGGTATTTCTATCTCTAAACTGAGACTCATGTTCCTCATTCTGAGTTCTTATATGTCTATCTTTCTTGCATCATGAGTAAAATCCTGTCTAATTTGGTTGTAGAAGTCTCTAGGGGTTCAGTCTCCCCTCCACCTTCTTGCATATGAGACATCTTTACATTACTCAATTTACCTGAATAAATAAGCACTCATTTAGTATCTTTTATTCCATTATTTACCTTCATGCATGTAATTCAAGGTTACAACAAAATTGATATTTTATTATCACTACAAAATTTTATATTACATTTTTACATGATTTACATCTCAGAGCCCTTATCTAAGAGCTACTATCACTTCCAGTTATGGGCTCTTCCTACCCTTCAAATGTTGAATAAGTAATTAGTCGGTAACCCGGAGTGGGTACATGAAGTTCCTTCGGGACATTAGACACATTTTTGTGTTCAACAGAGGTTATAGATTTGTTTTCAGTATTAGGTATCCTATTTGCCATGATGGTTGTTCTCACTACTTCTCATCTTGGAGCTATCCAGGGTTGTCTTTCTCTTTTTAGTTGTTTAAGTGCATCAGCCAGTGTTTCGTTATCTAAGGGTGGAGTGCAGCATGAATAATCATATTTCAAACTTGTTACTCTCCCAAGTTGAGAATAAACTAGATTCTGAGATCTTTTACGTTTAGTGAGATGGATCCACATCCTAGCAAAAACCAAAATGTTTCATCTCAATTCTTATTACTCCTATTTTTTCTTGTGGTGATGAGCCTTAGGTTCAGTGTCAAACCTGGTAGCTTTGATACCATATGTCATAACTAAAATTATGTAGTTAAAGGTCATGCAACTTACATATTCATAATAAACTAAAACTAAGCAACTAATTTATGTGCAGTAAGCATAAACTGGTTCAAAAGAGTAGAATTATATATATATATAAGAAAAATAAATCAAGAACTATAAACTAATTCTTTTGCCATGCATAACAATAATAACTGAAAGAAATAACTTATTAAAGTAAATACCATTTCATTGTTATAGAGGGTTTGCAATTATAGTGTTCTATGAAATCCGTTTAGTCCATCTGGAACTTTAATCATCCTTTACAATTGAATGGAGAAGGAGGAAAAATATCATCAGGGCATTTATCCACCCATCCACGGACTTACTAGTCCCTTGTGTCATTCTTACTGGAAAGATCTGGCCCTCCACAGAGAAGTAATAGAAGAAAAATCTAATGCCATATGAGACTAGTGTTTGACCCTACACAATCCCTAGTCGGTCATACACTATAGGCAACTCCTAATTAGCATGACCTCTGACTGGATGCGTATCTAGGATAAGAAACTAACTGACACTATTAGGTAGTAGAATCACCTTGGCCAAGGTTTTTGATTGAGCGCAACACAACATAGTGAAGTCATGTAGTCAAGTTTATCACCCTACTTGGCAAGAAGTATTATAATGGAATTTTTTTTCTACATGGCGGTCTCTTATGCTACTGCATACTGACACCACAGTATTGTCCATTTTCTCATATTTCACTTTTAGACATAGAGTCATTATAATAATTCTCTTGGAGGAAGGCTCATTTTGATTACATTATGTTCAAAGATTGTGCCTATATATAGTTTTCTGACAAAGCAAAATTTCTTCTCAATATGAAATATTATAGTCTCACGGTTCTACATGCACAGAGGTAAATAATAACTATGGAGTTATACAATTCTTTTCCTAAGCTTTCGACATGTAAGAGACAAACAAGGAGACACAACATTTGACATGTACAAGCTATCTTGATTTCAGAGGAACAACTTTTTGCAAAACCTTCGGGTGCATAGGTGTTTGCTAAAGATTATCACACAGTTTTTCATGAAGGTTTATAAATCAAGAACCAGCTTAATATAAGGCTAATTTCATACGCTGGGTCATTGTTTTCAAGTTACCTCAATCAACATAATAGACTACGTTTCATGGTTAGCTGATAATTATGTAGAGGGTTCAAACCTTTCACCAACATTCTATCTAAGATTTTCTTCTGCAACATCTAAATATTTATTCATGGTTGCATAACCCATACGACTCCTAGTTCTGTTAAAAATTATCTTACCCATGCTACACCATTCACGGTGATGTGGGTTCAAGCAACTAGTTCGATACATTTCTAATGCATAAAAAGTTTTCAAGGAAAGTTTGAACCTGACAACGATGATACTGAAACTCCTGGTTTGGTGTTAGCAAAAGCTCCCAAGGTATTCTTGAAACTGGTGATTTCTTGTTGCTCCAGGTGACTCCAATCTTTGTGTAGCACTCTCTCCTCTTGCACAGCAATCCCTTCTACTCTCCCAAAAGCTCTCGCTCTTTCTTTCTTTAAAAAACCATTTTTCTTTTTCCTCAACTATTTAACACTCTAGATATATATATCCTCCCTCCGGAAGTGAGAGGTCCACCAACTTCAATCGTGCCTTCCCACGACCAACAAGATGCCCTTCCACTCCTATCTGATTATTCCACACTTCGATTAAAAGATAAGTATAAAATTCCAATTCGTTTCAATGTTATTGTTTTTGACACTATCCTATCTGAGGATGCTTATAAGGCCAAACTTTGTTATAAAAGGCCGTAAACATATATAATTTTTATGTTTATCTTCAATTGGGCCGATAGCAAAGAATCTCAATAATTTAGCGGATTAGACTTTTGACTTAGCATAAACCCAATAAAATAATGATGAAAGTTGTATTCATTTAATAGAAACCAATAATGTTACTTATTTCTCTATGCTGGAAGACAAATGGTATATAAGTTTCCAATCTTATTAGGCCGATAGGCTCGAATATTATCATCCTCAAGAAAATTTTTGTTTTACCGGTGAATAAGTTTAATAATTCTTTAATACTTGATTGACTATAAAATATTTTCAAGAGCCAATGTAAGCATTCAAGGTTCCAAAACTGATTAATTTTTTTTTATTATTATTCAAGAGAAAAATAATAGGGTGATGCTACATGACCAAAAACGTAAGTTAGGTGAGCCTAACACCTAAGGTCGACTTTGTGGTTTACCTTAGAACTCTGTTATAGAAGTTTCAATCCTAACTTTATTGACAGTCTCAAACTTTGATGCAGGGACTTCCGAAGGTCATAACTTTTGACTCGGATGTGGGTTTTCTATGAAATTTTACAGGTGGATTTGTTATGAGGTGGATGATGGTTTCCCAACCCACCCTAGTTGGTTAGACCTCATCTTGGCACTTTTTCAGGGCTTGAAACTTTCATCTTGGCCCTCAAAATGGTAATTTAGTGTTTTTTTCTAGTTTTTTAAAAGTTGATTTTTTTAATAACTCGAAACTCATGTTTCGAATTTAGGATGTTAGTTGGCTTTTCGTCCTACCTTAGATTTATGAAGTTTTTGGGAAAAAATTGGATTCTCAAGATATGATTGTAAAATTACCTAAAATGGCAAAATCTAACAATTGTCAAAATCTGCCAAAAAAGGTAATTTTTTTTTTTTTGTTTCTCTTGGATATAAGAGAGTTTTCTCTCATTGTAGCAGCAGAGTTGGTGAATAGAAGTTTTTTTTTCCAGTGTTCCAAATCTTTGGCTCTCTCACATGATTAATGGCACAATTTTATTGAGTGTATGTTGTTGGCTACATCATCTAGTATCAGAGCAGGAAGATGGCTAGGAGAGGAAGAGGAAGAGGCGGTCTTGCCCAGATGCATAGAGAAATGCAAAATCTGCAAAGGAAAATAGTAGAACTTACAACATGGATGGAAAACCAAAGACTTAGTAGAGGAGGAGACGAATCTGATGAAGAGATAGGTCGAGGAGGTGTAAATCAAGATATAGAACATGAAGAAGAAGAATTAGAAGGCATGAGTTTTGAAGAGAGGATGCTCAGGGCCTTAGAAGGGAAAAATCAAGGGATCAAGGTAGATGTTTCAGATTACGCAGGTAGTCTTAAACTAGAGGAGTTGATAGACTGGTTGAATGACATGAGAAAAGTTTTTGAATGGAAATCCATGACAGAGGAAAAGAAGGTGAAATTTGCATGCACCAAATTAAAGGGTCATGCAATGATTTGGTGGGATCATCTTCAAAAGGAACAAACAAGGAAAGGCAAGGATAAGATCAGGGCATGGAATAAAATGGAGAAGAAGTTGAGAGAAAAAAATTTGCCCATAGATTATGCGCAAACCCTTTTTCGTAGGTTTCAAAATTTAAAGCAGAACCTCTCTTATGTGCAAGATTATACAAATGAGTTTTATGCGCTGTCTATACGTATAGAGCATCAAGAAACTGATGAACAGATGGCTGCTAGATATGTGAATGGCCTGAAATTCTCAATTCAAGATGAATTGACCATGCATCGACTCAACAGTATGGAAGAGGCTTACCATTTAGCTCTAAAGGCTGAAGAAAAACAAAATAAACAGTACCATCAGAGGAACAGAGGAGGAAGAAGGGGTACATCAACCCTATTTTGAGGAGGTTCGAATTATGGCAGGGGAGAGTCATCCCATGGATTGGAAAAACAAGTAGACACTCAACAAGATCCTCTGAATCAAGAACGAGGAAGGGGATTTCAAAGAGGTAGAGGTTATGGTAGCGGTAGAGGATGGGAAAACTAGAGAAGGCCTTTCACTTGTTTCAAATGTGGAGAAGAAGGTCATAGGGCATTTGAATACTCAAATTATAACATGCAAGAAAGAAATCAAGGAGGACAACCTAGGGTGAACCTGATTCAAACACAACATGAAGTGGAAGGGATGGAACTAGAGGTTCCACCAGATGTGGGAGAAAGTCTCATGATGAGAAGAGCAATGGTGATTCCAGAGAAGGAGAAAACACAAGCCAAAAGCTCTTATGGTTCATGGCTTCTAACCAATATCTTCAGAACTAGATGTACTTCGGGTGGCAAGGTATGTCAAGTTATTATTGATGGAGGTAGTTGTGAAAATATGGTTTCTAAAGGAATGGTAGAAAAATTGAATTTACACTACGAAGAACATCTTCATCCGTACGGCATTGCATGGTTTAAAAAGGGAAATGAAGTCACTGTTGATAAAAGATGCCTAATTAAGTTTAGCATAGGGAAGATCTATCAGGATGAGATATGGTGTGATGTTGTCCCAATGGATGCCTGTCATGTGTTATTGGGAAGGCCATGGCAGTATGATAGAAAAGTTATGCATGATGGAGAGAAAAACACATACACCTTTTGGAAAGATGGCTCTAAGGTAATTTTATTGCCTCTCAAGGATGAAGGAAAAGGTGAGACTATGTTGTCTAAAAGAGATCTTGTTAAAGAAATGAAGGTGATAGGGTGTTGCTATGCATTAGTAGTGAAAAAAGGTGAAGAGGAAGACATTCCAGTTCCCCCAGAAGTAGTAGAGCTATTGAAAGAATTTGTTGATGTTTTGCCTAATGAATTGCCTGATGGTCTTCCACCAAAGAGAGATATTCAGCATCATATTGATTTGATTCCAGGAGCAACTCTACCCAACCAAGCAACTTATAGGATGAATCCAACACAACATGCAGAGATGAATAAGCAAGTAACAGAACTCATAAGTAAAGGTGTGGTGAGAGAGAGCATGAGCCCATGTGTTGTACCTACATTGTTGACCCCAAAAAAAGATGGAACATGGAGGATATGCACTGATAGCAGAGCAATTAATAAGATTACCATCAAGTATCACTTTCCTATACCTTGTATGGAGGACATGATGGATGTCCTTGCAGGGGCCAAATATTTCAGCAAGATCAACCTATGAAGTGGCTACCACCAAATCCAAATCCGAGAAGGGGATGAGTGGAAGACAGCCTTTAAGACTGGAGACGGATTATATGAGTGGATGGTTATGCCATTTAGGTTATCAAATGCACCTAGCACACTTACGAGATTGATGAACACTATACTACGACCTTACATTGGTAAGTTTGTGGTAGTTTATTTTGATAATATTTTGGTATTTAGTAACAGCAAAGAAGAGCACCTACAACACTTGAGGATCATCTTTGGTGTGTTAAGGAAGGAGAAGCTCTATGCCAATTTGAAGAAGTGTAGGTTCATGCAGAATAGTTTAGTTTTTTTAGGCTTTGTCATTTCTAAAGATGGTGTCAGAATGGATCTAGAAAAGGTCAGGGCAATTCTAGAATGGCCTAGTCCAAGAAGCATCACAAAGGTAAAAGGTTTTCATGGCTTGGCTACTTTCTATCGAAAGTTCATTCAAAATTTCAGTAGTATTGTAGCTCCTATAACAGATTGCACCAAAGGAAGGGATTTTGTATGGACCAAGGATGCTAAGGAGAGCTTTAAGTACTTGAAGCAAAAGGTAATAGAAGCACCTATACTTGCATTGCCAAATTTTGATAAGGTATTTGAAGTAGAATGTGATGCATCCCATGTGGGAATAGGTGTTGTGCTT
The DNA here is from genome assembly GCA_027924645.1 of Cunninghamia lanceolata. Lineage (NCBI taxonomy): Eukaryota > Viridiplantae > Streptophyta > Pinopsida > Cupressales > Cupressaceae > Cunninghamia > Cunninghamia lanceolata. Next base: position 5,193,259 of record BSBN01000848.1, on the reverse strand, counting down.
AGCCAAGATGGAAAACCTATAGCATTCTTTAGTGAAAAGCTGAATGAAGTGAGAAAAAATTATTCTACTTATGATTTGGAATTTTATGCAATTGTTCAAGCATTGAGGCATTGGAGACATTATCTAGTTCCCCAGGAGTTTGTATTGTTTACAGATCATATTGCACTGAGATACTTGAACACACAGAAAAAGTTGAATAGTAGGCATGCCAAGTGGGTCTCTTTCTTGCAGGGTTACAATTTTGTGTTGAAGCATAAGTCTAGAAAACAAATCAGGTTGTAGATGTGTTAAGTAGGCATGTTGCACTTTTGACCACAATGGAAACTAAGGTGATTGGTTTTAATGCCATCAAAAATTTGTATGAGTCTGATGATGATTTTTGGGAGATTGTGGAACAATTGAAGGCACCAGTATCTGGTAACTTGGATCACTTTAGGAGTGAATATTTTATGCAAGATGGGTATCTATTTAAAGGAAAATAACTATGCATACCAGCTGGCTCTATGCGGGAAAACATTATCTAAGAATTTCATAGTAGTGGGTTGGCTAGACATTTTGGCAAGGACAAGACAATAGGCTTGATAGAAGATAAATATTACTGGCCAAAGATGAAAAGGGATATAACTATGTAACAAGGTGTAGAATCTGCCAAGTGGCTAAGGGACATTCACATAATACAGGGTTGTATATGCCATTACCAGTACCAATTGCACCATGGATAGATTTGAGCATGGACTTTGTGTTGGGACTTCCACATACTCAATAAGGTATTTTTGTAGTTGTTGATAGGTTCTCCAAGATGGTTCATTTTATTGCCTGTAAGAAAACTAATGATGCAACGAGGGTAGCAAAGTTATTTTTTTCAGAAGATGTTTGATTACATGGTGTTCCAAAGACTATTACCTCTTATAGGGATACCAAATTCCTCGGTCATTTCTGGAGGACTTTATGGAAGAAGATGGGGACCAAGTTACAGTTTAGTAGTGCCTATCATCCTCAAACGGATGGGCAAACAGAGGTAGTCAATCAGAGTATGGGAAATTTGTTGAGGTGTATTGTTGGAGAAAAGCCAAAACAATGGGACGTGGCATTACCCCAGGCCGAATTTGCCTATAATAGTTCTAATAACAGATCAACGGGAAAGTCCCCTTTCCAGATTGTGTATGGCCAAAATCCTCAGGGTGTTCTAGATTTGGTACAGCTACCAATGAAAGATAGGATCAGTGATGATGGGGAAGCATTTGCAGAACACCTTCAACAGTTGCAGAAAGATGTGAGACAGAAGTTGCAGGACAGTAATGAGAGGTACAAGAATACAATGGATGCTAGTAGACGACATCAGACATTCAATGAAGGTGAGTTAGTGATGGTATATTTGAGAAAAGAGCAGTTTCCTACTGGAACATACCACAAGTTAAAGTATAGGAAAATTGGTCCTTGCAAAATTACCAAGAAGATCAATGATAATGCATATGAGGTCAGTTTACCAAATGATCTCAATATTTCTCCAGTGTTTAATATTTCTGATTTATATGCATTCCATGGTGAGGATGATGCTAAAGATAGTCAACCAGAAGTGGCATGGCACCACCACATTCCCCATAAGAAGGAAAAGATTGCACAGGTTCTTGATAAGAAACCTACCTACACTCAGCAAGGGCATTACAACAAGTATTTAGTACAGTGGGAAGGATTGCCACCAACAGATAGCACGTGGATTACAGAGTGGGAAGTGCAGAGATTAGATCCAGTCAAATGGCAGCAATTCGAAGACACTCACTTGCAGTAGCTACGTTCTTTTCAACCAGAGGAGAATGATGCAAGGACTTCTGAAGGTCATAACTTTTGACTTGGATGTGGGTTTTCTATGAAATTTTATAGGTGGATATGTTATGAGGTGGATGATGGTTTCCCAACCCACCCTAGTTGGTTGGAACTCGTCTTGGCACTTTTTCGGGGCTTGAAACTTTCATCTTGGCCCTCAAAATGGCAATTTAGTGTTTTTTTCTAGTTTTTTAAAAGTTGCTTTTTTTAATAACTCAAAACTCATGTTTCGAATTTAGGATGTTAGTTGGCTTTTCGTCCTACCTTAGCTTTACAAAGTTTTTGGGAAAAAACTAGATTCTCAAGATATGATTGTAAAATTACCTAAAATGGGAAAATCTGACAATTGTTGAAATCTACCAAAAAAGGTAATTTTTTGTTTTTCTTGGATATAAGAGAGTTTTCTCTCATTGTAGCAGTAGAGTTGGTGAATAGAAGTTTTTTTTCTAGTGTTCCAAATCTTTGGCTCTCTCACATGATTAATGGCACAATTTTATTGAGTGTATGTTGTTGGCTACATCAAACTTACAGGCTAGGTTTTAGATGGAACTAGACTTCTCTTCTTTCACTCCTCGTACCTGATGATATTTTTCCTCCCCCCTTGGGAGGTGATATTTCCTGCAATCACTAGGTCAAATACAAGTAGTTACTCTAATATCTCATTACATCTTTGCATCTGCATTCAAGTAAACATGAGAACATCTGTCAAATGAATTTAATTAAACCAATTATAAATATATTGTATATCTCTAATCAACAACTAATTTACGATATATGTGTTTATACATATCTATTCTTGAGAACAACATCAAGATGATAGGGCACAATCATCAAAATATCTAGGGCACACATCAAAATATCAAGGGCACACATCAAAATATCTAGGGCACAAGTGGGACATAACATCATACCTCCATCTCCCCATATTTAATCCATTATCCCACATATTTCACCTATCATATCCCTACGGTCCATGCTTTTGCATAATCCATATCATAATCCACTATCTTTCTATCCATAATCCACATCATAATCCACTATCTCTCATCCATCCTTGCATAATCATTCCATACATAATCCACATCATAAGCCATTCTTCACCTACTTCATCTCCCTCTCATGTAATCCCTTACCAGCATCTATGAGCATAATGACATTTGACATGGTCCATCTGTGTCATCCATCTTTAAATGGGACTATCACCTTTTAGGGAACTAGATGCTTGAGTCCTTGTCCATATCCACCCTTTCCAAGTATACAAAGTAAAAAGAATTGAAATTTGAAAAAAAAAAAAAAAAGTAAAGAGAAATCCCTTTGTCCAATGGTGAAAACTTGGTACACAGGCGCCTTGGATAAGTACCATGATGAAAACCTGGCAAACAAGTATCATGTGTAGGTTGACTATCTATGTGTCTTACACTTGGGGGCATGTTGTCTCATCCAACCTATCATTTCCTTCCTATCTACCTCATCCTATCATATCATATCCTACCATCCTTAGCCATTATACCTACATACCTATCCCATATATCCATCCATCCTCCCTTCCTTCTTTTGATCTTGATAAAGACATATGGGAAAAATGTTGAAAAATGCTTTAGAAAATCTCTTTATATACCTCATCCTTTTCAACCAATCCAATCATCCTATCATCCTAAGCCAACCAGTCCAATCATCTTCTGATCCTATGTTTTTTTATGTACAATCTTAAACATACTACCTAGAATGGGGCATGTTATTCCTATGTGACATAGTATTTGGAGATCACATCCTAGCTCAATTATGAAACATACATCCATTTCATCCACTATTGTCTATCCTTTTATCCATCCCTCTATCATGATTTTTCCATCCCACACACTATCGCCTACCCTTTTATCCATCCCCTTATCATGCGTCTTCCATTCCATTTGTTATCACCTATCCTTTTGTCCACTTATCTCATCCCATCTTCCTCCTTGCATCTAGACTTGGTTTTCCCTTGTCATTGGTATCTAGTAACAAGACTATCCAAAATCCAATACTATGCCATCCAATAAAACAAAAATATCTCCAAAAACAAACAAAAAATCACAAAAATATTCAAAAACAATAAACAAATCTCAAAGATATCCAAAAACAATAAAAAAATCTCATAAATATAAAAAAACAAATATTCAAAAAAAATCCAAGCAATAAACCAAATGCAAGTCATCCTTAATCCATACCAATCTAGTCAATCAATCTAGCCAAATCATCCAATCACATCCTCTAGTCTTGTCCTAATCTTGTTGTAAACTAAATCAATTAATCATCATCAATCACTCATCAATGGGATATATCACTCCCACATCCTTGTGTTGATCTAGGGATATATCATTCCCCATAATGACAACACTATCCTCATCATCATCAAATCAATCATTCATCGATTTATAGCTTGATAGGGGAAATGCCTTGTTTTTTTTTGTATCATTTGTGCATGCTTGCTTGCTTGTGTGTGTCATCCTTTTTAGCTTGCATTTGTATCAAATCTGTATCTTTCTAGCTAATATTCATATCTTGTGTATGTTAGAATGGCTTTTTGCATTATCCTTTGCATCTAAGGTCATATCATACCTTCTATGCATTAGGACTTTAATGTTCTAAGTAACCTTCCTCATACGTCTAGACAAGGTTGTCTTACGCTAGGTGCGCAAGGCACTTCGTCACCCTGGTCATTATACCTTGGTACATAATGTCTAGTGCTATATCAAACTATAGCATTGCTCTACTCAAGTCAGCATAACTACTCCTCATAAATCTATCATTCTATCATCAAGTCTTTTATCTTCTTCATTTTTCTCTATGTTTTTCTCCATATTCTATCTCATTCTTTTCTTCATATCCATTCATTTTGAGAGCACACCAATCTTCTTCCAATTCGTCTGTCCTCTCAAGGGGCCATCATTCAACCTATTGATTAATCTACTAAGTACTTCTACATGATCGAGGCATCATCATTTCTAATCCAATCATATTATTCTTCTAAACCAAAATCTTCTTCTATCCAATATAGCACTATGTTTTAAACTTCTTTGAAATTATGTTACTTCGCAACACCATCTCAAAGAGGGGCAAAATGTAGACACCTAAAATTATCATGTTCCTAGATCTGGCATTCATTTACCATACTTCACTATTAAATAATGTTTAAATTATTTGATTAAGTTCATCTATCGATATACATCTTATTCCTCCACATTAATTAAATAATTTTAATTATTTAATTAAATCAATTTTTCTCCACATATTAATTAAATAAATTTAAATTATTTATTTAATTAAAGATAATATTCCACTTCTTCAAAATATTTAATCTCCTATTATTCCCTCTCATCCATAATTCACTCTCAATCAATTTAGATAACTAATCAATCAAATTAGTTAATTAAATCAATCAAATCAGTTAACAACTTAGTCAATCTAGTTAACTAATCAATCAATTTAGTTGACTAATCAATCAAATTAGTTAACTAGTCAATCAATTTAGTTAACTAAGTAATCAACTCAATCAACTCTTCAATTAAATCTGTTAACTCCTCTGATGCATGAGAGGACAAGGGCACTTGTCACTCTCTCATTTGCTCACATCCTCTCAACCAATTCTAGCCATTGATCTCTCTGATCACTCTCCACCATTGATCTTCACTATTTGAAGTCTATAAATTGAACCTCACTCTCCATTTCTGATCCTCTCTGATCTTCATACAACATCACGCTGTTGAAATCATCCTAGATCATATCATCCTCATCACAAGGTTATGCTGACAAATTAAGCAATCCACATATCAATGTATCAAAGAGAATTTGATTGCAGTTGGGTGCACTTCAGTATGCTCGATTAATGAAGTTAGATCTGTTTATGCAAAGGGAGGTAAATTGTATTTGATTTGGTTTATCTTTCATTTATGTTTGTATTGCAAATTTTACCTATCACAATTGGTATGTGGGGTAAGCTCCATAAGAGCCCATGGAATGACCATAAGGATTACTGTGGAAGAAAGGCTCTCTTAACAGAGTATGGAAGTTAGAGATAGATTCAACATCATTACCTATAGATCCATTTGAATATAGTGAAGGTGATATGATCATTGATGTAGACCCATATTACACCATTATAGCTATAAAGATCCTTCCACCTTATGATTAAGAGCACCTAATCCACTCATAGATGTGGGTAAATGTAAAGGTACTAAATTTCATTATTGATAGTAGAAGTCAAAGGAACCTGATATCTACCAAAACACTCAAGAGGATGAACCTTGTTGTACCTAACCAAAAAAATTTCTTCATTAAGGCATTTTGAACAAGTCTAGAAAAATTTTCATCAAAAAGTCAAAAAAGCAAAATTTCTAAAAATAGACGTCAGGTTAGGTTTTATGGGTTTCTTAAGATATGGATGCTGGAAAAAATTTCTAAAATAGAAAGTTTCTAAAAATAGAATCTCTGACTCAGGGGTCGCACTTGATTCTCATTGGTCGATTTTGCTTCACGATCGGCGTGGTTCAGACAGAATCTTCAAAAGATCAAGTTTTCTCTACTGGGGCATTTCTGCTTTTTCAAAAGGTGAAGCATGAGCTCAAAAGTCATCAACAGAGAAAGTTCATCTTCCAGAGCTCTTCGACAAGTTTTCAACGTTGTTCCAATGATGCAGAACTGACGAACAGTCGTCGACTCGATGACGCACGCAAAACAATGCAAGATGGATACAAGATGGAATGAGAGGTTGGAAAATCAAAAATTTGACTAAGTGTTGGGAAACTAGGTGCCCCAAGTGACTTGGGGCGCCCAACCTTTCAAGTGTTAGATCTTTTCACGTTTTTTGAGAAATGTCAAAAATGCTTCCGTTAGCCTGTTTCCATTGGGTCAAAATTGGTCAAACTCAGTCAAAAGGCCCCTAAAAGTAGGAGATTCATCTCAAATATGCTCAAGCTATCCAATCTACCCTCATCCTGATGCATGTCCCTGGAATCCTGAAATTAACTAAGTCTAATGTCCTAAAGCCCTGAAAATTTGACTAAATCTGAAATCTGGTGGATCCTCAACAATCTAGAATATGCATGTCAAATCCCATGGATCTAAGACCTATCTCAAACATCTTAAAAGTATATTTCAAAATATTTAAAGTATAGGAAAACCTGTACTTAAATATATTTTGAAATATACGTCAGGCAGGACCTTCAAAATTTGGCAAAATTCAAGATTTGCGGCAGAAATTGAAAATTTTTAGAAATTTTTCTAAGGCATGGCATGATAGGTGCCCCAGGTGACTTGGGGCACCCAAACTCTTAAGAGTTAGTTTATTTTTGAATTTTTTCTTGAAAAACATGAATCTCCTTCCGTCAACCCTGTCTAGATCAGAGTTGGTCAGTTTGACACGTTTCCTGAGGCAGACAAAGAGTACAATCAGCTTAGTTCTCATCAGGCCTACATATCTGCTAGATCATTAGACTCAGTTTCATCCCATTTGATAGAAATCGACAGTCAAACAAGAGTCCTTTGCCACCAGAACGCACACGCAAATCAAGAAATTGAAAAAGTTGCAAAAATTGAAAAAATGGCTAAGTGTTGGAAAACCAGGAACCCCAGGTGACTTGGGGCGCCCAACTTGAGCAGTGTTAAAAATTTTCCATGTCCACAGTGTTTTCCGACAGTTTTGTTTCCAATCTTTGCCCATTGGCAGTTTTCGAGGGGGTCAAACTTGGTCAAACGATGTCAGATCGTCAGTTGGAGGCAGGGGATGGAATCTCAGTTGATCAATCTCCAAAATGTCAGGATCAGTCATCTTTTTTAGTCAATGATGACATTTTTCCACCTTGTTGAAGTTGGAGGCAAGCCATATTTAAGTCAAAACGAGTGTTGAAGTGTCGAAAACGAAGAAAATTAGCTAGCACTTCTTTCAACTCGCGTGTTCGATGACATCATCAAAAGAAGATATTTTTTGTCATCTTGCATATGAAGCCATAGGCAACTACAAAATAGGGATTCTTCCTATTCGAAGACATCCACTTGGATTTATGCTTTAAAAGTTGCTTTTTTCATGGATGAGAGTGAAGTTTTATTCTCACACAAATAAAGCTACTTTTTCACCGTAAAGATCTATAAAGACAAGCATTTGGCTTCTTTATTTCATTATCTTTTGCAGGTTGCATCCAGAGGAAGATTTTTATTTTTTCTTTCAATGAAGATTTGAAGACCCAAACGAAGTGTTTTTTCAGCGTTCTTCATAGTTTCGGGTTGAGGAAGCAGGGAGGCTCTCTTTTTCAGGGTCCTTGTTTCAAGGGGATCATTTTTTAGAAATTTGACCAAATCTTTTTCAATTTTCATCGAGATGAGTCCATCCAGTATTTCATCCTCTTGAAGATTGGGAGTTTTTCTTTTTGGGGGGAATCTACTTTTTCCTGCTTTTTCAAGAAAATCTCCGCTTTTTCAAAATCTGACAATCTGGGTTGCTTCGAAACAGAATTGCCTACAAAACCCATGTGCCAGCTTTTTTCGCTCAGAATCAGCTTTTTAGAAGAAATCAGTAAAAGATATCAATGGATGACATCACCAAAAGCAAGAATGTTGATGAGGATGTATTTCAAAAGAAAGCAGCTTTAAATCATATGCTTTTTGTTTTAAAGCATTTGCTTTCATCCTAAGCTCATCCATTTTTTATTTAGAAAGAAATCACTTTGTGATAGTTGGAATCTTCTTTGCTTTAAAGCAGTTATTTATTATATCTTTGTCTTAGAATAGTAATAAAGCTTGTGATTTGGCAAGTTAGGGTTAATCAAGGAGATTTTAGGGTTCCCTACTCCTTTGATTTTAGTATAAATAAGGGCATCCTTGCCCATTCTATGTAATGGTAATTGTGATAGCAAATTTGTTGTGCCTATTCTAGCTTGCAAGTCTTGTTATTTCAAGTGTCTGTTCACTCTGTGTTCATTGTAAGGAAGCGGTGTTGAAGATAACATATTTTGCTGTGCCTATTCTAGCCTGCATAATTGTTATTGAAATTGCTTCTTCTCTCTGTGTAATCTGTTCTCCAGTGTTTGATCGCTTGTTGTATGCGTGCCTTTTGCTGCAACATTGTTGTCCTGGAGTTGTGCCAACTTTGTGATATTGAATAGAAGTCTCATGCCTATTTTGCTCTGATATTCTATCTCGATTCATCAAGTTTTCATCATCAAATGTGTGGCTTTGGTGGCTTTCATTTCAGTTTTCATCATTAAAGTACTATAAGTCTTGTGGTGTAAATCTGGGAGAAAATGGCTTAAGTTTTTGTTAAAACAATCATTCCTTGTCCACTTTTAATTTTCTTTGCTTTGAATTTACTCAGGAGATTAAAAGTGTCGTTAGTCTATGCTTAGTTGTAGTGAAAGTTTTAAAAAAGGAAAAAACCTCTTCTGCAACGTTTAGAGTTTTATAACCTTGTGCTCACAGCTGAGAATCAAAAAGAAGATAGGCAAAGTTTCATTTAATTTATCTTTTCAGCAAACATCAGCAAAAAGGGAACTCCCCCTTCCAATAGGAGAGCAATTTATCTGTGCATAGCTGTCCATTTCCAACTTGCATTCTAGAGGTGCGAATTGAAATGCCAACAAACCTCAAAACAACACCTCACTTGCATTCATATGCAATCATATGGGTTAGTTATATCAAAGACATGTTTTAGTCATTATTATCATCTATCCTATTCAATCAAGGTCTTCAAATATGAAGTAGTATATTACATGACATCCTAGATGTTTGTGATGTTCAAGTGGGATAACTATACATGCATGAGAGTAATATTTTTTGTAAGGCTAGACCTTAGAGTGTCATCATTATACTCTACAAAAAAGTATAGGATACTATAAGTGGTTCTGATGAAGCTATTTTTATGATCAACATAAAGAGTGGGATGCATGTTTTTCTATATTGTGACATTTTTCCTAATCATGATAAGATTTGATGAAATAGAAAAGGTCACAGTTGCCACACATGTTAGAAAATCAACTATAACATCAAAATATAACTCTATGAACTAAAATGAAGTAGAGATGTAGAATACGCTTCGTACACCAATCTATGAGAGGAGGTATGTTCAAAAAATGAACTAATCATATAGTTACAAAGAAATAAACACAAAAGAAATATACCATAACAAGTGATTCACATGTTGAAAACCATTTTGAGAGAAAAAAAACCCACACTCCAAATCAACTCAATAATCAATAATTACAGTACACTTGTAGAGTCTAAGCCTTTATAGGAGTATCTTAACAAGAGATTTGGAGAAATTCTAGCAACATAACAGTACCTACAAAATTCACTATGAAACCTCCATCTAAAGCACCCAATAAATAGGAGAAGAAATATATGAAACTATTGAATGGTAACTAGGTAACCATGAGCTAAAACCACCCAAAATGTGGCATCCAAATCCCTAGTTAAAAATCCAATGCCTAATCCCCAAGATGAGCCCACAAGAGTATATTCCTTCCACCTACCATAATCTCATCATATTCCAATTAGATCACCAACTTGAGAAATCCATTTGTCTCCATTATATCCATTCAAATATACCTTATGACATGTCATAACATGTGCCATAAGTTGGTCAAAAAGTGTAACTACCTCTTACAACTCTCTTATGTGTCATAGATGTTCATATAGTTCTGATGTAGTATGTCCCACTTTTGAAGGTCATACCTTTTGATATAGGAAGCCAATTGAGACTATTTTTAAATATTGTAGATCTTGAAGAGATCTACATCCTTGTAACTAGATTTCCATTTATGACCCATTTTGACATTTTTTATGGCTAAAAATAACCTCTATAGCCCATAAATTGGTTTTTTTGTTCTAAATCCCAAAAAATACATTTTTGGTGTTCTTAACATTAGGATGAAAGGTTGAGACACATTTTCTAACATTATCCCACTTGTCAAACAACTTGCAAGAGTAAGGGCAATGCCAACACTATCAACTAATTGCCAGGGGACTCACAACACCACCTAAAATTCTCTATGCTTAGTGACTTCATCAATGCATCTAAAACATTATGTAAAGTTTTAACTTTAGCCATTACCACCCTCCCATTCCCTACAATTTCATGAACAAAATGGTATTGGACATCAATATGATTCATACTTGCATGAAAGGTTGGGTTCTTTTCTAGACATATGGCACTCTAACTATCACAAAGATCTTTGATATCTCCCTAACTCAACCCCACATCTAAACATAATGTTTTAAGCTAGATGGCCTCCTTATAGGCATGATCATTTTCCATGCACTTATCCTCTATAGTGGATAAAGTGACCATAGCCTATAGTTTACTCATCCAACTAATAGCACCACCAAATAAAGTAAACAAATATCCACTAGTGGATCTTCTACTGTTGACATCTCCTACCCAATCAAAATCCACAAATCCATAAATATCTACTAATTTATGGTCCTCTATAGAATCACCATGATAACAAATAAGTACTTGGAGGTACCCTACAAATACCTAAAGACCCTATTAATTACATCACAATGATCTCATCTCAGATTAGCCATAAATTAGCTCAAGACTCCCACTACTTGGTAAATGTCTATTCTAGTACACCGTATATCATACATCAAGATCCCAATAACACTAGCATAAGATACTTGAACCATTTCATCCATCTCAATAGGTGAAGTTTAACACTACTCTACAAATAATTTAATCCCCATTGAAATAGGAACACACAATGGTCTACAAGTTGTCATGTTGAATCTCTCCAACACTGAGTTCGTATATTTTCTCTAGCCCAACCAAACCTTTCTATTTACTCTATATCTTTTGATCTTCATATGAAAGATATATAGCAGCCCCTAATTCCTTCATCTCAACTATACTAAACCATGAGAATTCAAATAAAATTCACATCTTTACTATCACCAAAAAACAAAATATTATTAATGTACAATGTATTAACAAGGAATTGACCACCATCCATCTTATAATTATGCAATAACCTGATTTGGATCTTAGAAATCCAAAAACCAACATAAAGAAGTCAAACTTCTAGTACCACATCCTAGGAGACTATTTGAGACCATACAAAGACTTCAACTTACAAGTTCCAAAGATTATTTACCTTCTTCCATGTAGTTCTCTTCCTATGTCATGTAGATCTCTTCCTCCAAATCACCATGAAGGAAAGTTGTCTTCATGTCCATTTTCTCAATCTCAAGATCAAAGGTTGTTGCAATTGATAATAATAACTAAATGGTGTCATCTTAGTAACTAGAGAAAATTATCACCATAATGAATTCCCTCAACCTAGGAATACCCCTTCACAAGAAGTCTAGCCTTATACTTCTCAACCCTACCATCAGAATTGATCTTCCTTTTGAACACCAATTTACAACTAACGAACTTTTGACCATCAGGTCAAAGCTACTATGTCCCATGTGTGATTTTTCTTCAATGTAACCATCTCCTCATCCATATCCACTCTTTAGGACTCAAAATCATTCATACCTAATGCCTCCACAATTCTAGGCTCATATATGTTAGTAATCAAAGAAAAATACATCTCCAATTAGGAGTCTACCCATCTGGTTCTTGTTTATGCTGAGTGGACCTCCTCAAGAGCTAAAGTGGAGGTTCTACCTCCTCTCTATAACTATCTAAACTATCTAAGCTCTCCTCCTCTTTGGGTCCTTCATAAGATTCTAGTTCAACTTTCTCAATCTTAGGGGGTAGAGGAATCACATCCTTCATATCCTCTTTTGGCTACAAAGCTATCGAAGAAGGCTTAACTCTCTGAAAAAAAGTTTGTTGTATAGAACTCTTAGCAATAGGATCCCAAAGTTTGTACCCTTTCACACCAACACCATAGATGATGAAGATACACTTAACTACCTTGTTCTCCAATTTTGACTGCCTCACCTTAGGTAAATGAGCATATGCCTAACAACCAAAAATAAAAAAATGTTGTAGTTCAAAGGATTTTTTTCTAACCAAGCCTCCATAGGAGTCTTATCTACAAGAGTTGATGTATGACACCCATTAATTAGGTAACAATCCATAGAAAACACTTCTTCCAAAAACTTTTGTTCCAAGAAAACTCCACTAAGCATACTCCTAGCCCTCTCCATCAATTCATGTTCATTCTCTTTGCAACTCCATTCTTTTTAAGGGTATATGGAGTTATTTTATGTCTCTCTATCCAATGCCCCTTATATAATCTATCAAAATCTATTGAACAAAAATTATCACCATTTTCAATTCTCAAAACTTTAATCTTCTTTACAGTTTCATTTTCTACAAGATCCTTAAACTCTTTAAAATGACTGAAGACTTTAGATTTACTTCTAAGGAAATACACCCATTTCCTTCTAGAGTAGTCATCTATGAACGATATATAATATAAAGATTTTTAAATTGAAGGAATATTAACATGACTAAAAACATCATAATGAATTAAATCCAACACCCTAGAAGGTTTTTGAGAACTTGAGTAAAACTAAACATGGTTTTATTTTCCATATATGCAAAGTTTACAAAAATCAAACTGGAAAGAGCACAATAATTCAAACCCTCTATAAGATTTTTATTTTCCAGGGACCTTAGACTCTTCTCACCTATGTAGCTCATTCTTTGGTGCCATAACATTGTCTTCTCTATAGGTAACTTGGTCTTTAAAGAAAGAGCACCCTTGGGTACTCAAAAATCATGATCATCAGAAGTAGATGCAATTCTCCTCTTTACTGTTGGTTCCAATGGTGAAGGTAATATTCTACATATATCTTCACTACAAGAATAGATGAACTATTTTAGTGAACTATGCATGCATCTAGCTAAAATAGAGTGCCCACACAAACACCCTTAGCAAGAACCATATATCCTCACACCATCTTATACCCTCCATTAAAGAAAAAAACCTACACATCCACACCATTAATATTACTAATTAAAATTAGGTTTCATTCTAAACTAGGTACATGTAGTACACCATGATCCCCTTCACACATCCATCAAGGAATTGAATCAAGGCTCTTCCATGGGGCAATAATCTTCAAGTGAGATTCATACCCAATGTACACCTTACTGACATCATTTTCTTTATACTTTGAGAACCAATCTTGATGTGAGGTCATGTGGAAGGAATCTCTGAAGTCTACCAACCACACACCATTTGATGCATGCGTTACCAAGGTTATGACATACGCATCACCATCATCTTGAGAAGACTTTTCAGACTCATCATCAAAATCATGTTTCTTTTTCTTTTTCTCCTCCCTGCAGTCTTTTCTAAAATATTTAGGCTTGTTGTAATTCCAACATTTAGCCTTGGTATTTCTAGGAGATTTGGATCTACACTTGTCTCTTTTCTTGTCTTTTTTCTTTCCTTTCTCTTTTGGTCTTCCATGAACAACTAGGGCCTCCTTAGCTAATTCAAAAGTTTTCTTCACATCTCCTCTGAAAGTAATGATGAAACTACCTCATTCATTTTGAGTTTGGAGGTAGAAATCCTAATTTTCATCACCAAGTGATCCCATAAGTCTATCAAAGAACATAACAATGTCATGCAATGATCCTCCTCCATCTTCATTTCAATAGAGTGCAACTAGGTTACAATCATGTTGAAATCATTTAGGTGCTTGGTTATAGAACCACCATCCTCCATCCTAAGGGTATACAAATTATTTCTTGGGAAAAAATTATTTACTAGGGATTTATCCTAATAAACCTCACCCAACTTCTTCCAAAGAGTAGTGGTGGTGGCTTCTTCATGTGTACATTCAACAATACAGAATCTAGCAAATAGAGCTTAATGAGGCCCTTCACATTTTTGCCCATTTTTTCCTAGTCTTCTTGTGATGTAGCAGCAGGTTTAGTTATAGATACTACAACCCATAGATCTCTATCCATGATCATATCCTCCATATTGAGCTCATAAATCTCAAATTTTGTGCCTAAGACCTTTTACATGTATATCATTGATATGCTTTCCATTTTTATTAGAACAAGATCTCCTTCTATGCAAGCTCCCACTTAATCCAAGATTAGTACAAACAACCCTTGTCCCTAACACCTAGAATTTGAGGTGATCATGCTCTAATACCAATGAAAGGAAGCATATGTGTGGAATACACTTCTTAGACTACTCTATGATAGGAGGTATGTGAAAAATGAACTAATCATACAATTACAAGAAAATAAACACAAAATAAATAACCATAATACAGTGGTTTATGTGGGGAAAACCATTTTAGGAAAAAAACCATACACTCCAAAGAAACTCAATGTATTATTTAGTAATCAATGGTTGCAATACACTTTTATAGTCTAATCCTTTACAAGAGTATCACAACAAGAGATCTAGAGCAATTCTAACAACATAATAGTACTTACAAAAATCACTATGAAACCTCTATTTGAAGCATTCAATAAATAGGAAAAGAAATAAATAAAACCATCAAATGGTAATTGGGAAACCATGAGCTAAAACCACCCAAAATATGGCATCCAAATCCCTAGTTAAAAATTGAATGCCTAATCCCCAAGATGAGTCCACAAGATAAAATAGCATATTCCTTCCACCTACCATAATCTCATTATAATCCAATCACCAACTTGGGCACTCCATTTGGCTCCAATATCTCCATTCAAAGATGTCTTGTGATGTGTCATAATGTTAGGAACCTATGTTTAACCCTTCTCTTTACTTTGTTAGTATATTACTTTTGGACGCATATGCTTTGTAATTCATCCCATGAGTATATTGTATTATCCCACATTCATGGGAAGTAATAGTTGTTTAGATTAGATTTAGTATATAAGTACGTGTTAAGGCCAATGAAGAAATCCATTAATTTATTATATTGAGCTTGCTCAAAGGAGGTTGCCCCCTCGAAGTGGCATGCGATCAATAAATTCCTTCTGTGTTTCTGCTATTTATGTTATTTCGTACATTTTTCATTATATTGTTGCAGGAGATTCCTCTCATCTGGTATCAAAGAGCTTTCTTAGGCTCACTGGGTGGAATTTCTACCGAAATTTTTTTCCACAGTGGCCTCCAGGCGCTGTGATTTTTGTAGTAGTTCTTTTCTTTTCGCATATGTATTGTTCATTTCAATTACAAATTTGGATTAGGGAATATCCCTATCCGCTTAACTATGGGAAGTGCCTGGACATAGCCCTAAAACTCATTGTGAGGAGTACCACAGGAACCCTGAAGTAGCTGGCCCATTAAGAGGACCTGACAGCGAAAAGGGCAACAGCCCCTACCTGATTGACTAGTTCCCATCTGTGAGGTAAACCAAAAGTTGTCGTTTGTGGCAAAGCGGTTATTAGTTTTACCTGAGCTGTGGAATGGGGGGTACTGCCCTAATACGCAAGTCATTAGACAGCATTGGTGGTCGAGTGACTCCCCTAAACCTTTAGGAAGCTGAACATACTTGGGGCCCATATCTATTTATAGCTGGCAAATCGCAGATTGAATTCATCCAAAGTAGTTGGCAAATCGTTTCTAGAAAAAAAAATCTATTTTTCGCCATATCTTCCTTGCTTTAGCTCTATTTTCCCTCAAAATTCATTGGAACCCCTGAAATTTTATCCTGCATATTTCCTTCCTTGAGGACCCTATCCCAAATTCCACTTATCGAAGCCAAAAATCCCACATTTGTCTATTTTTAGGGTTTGCCATAACTTCTTCGATTCTCACCCAATAGCCTTCAAATTTTACCAAAGTGTTCATTTCATATTTCTGCTCCTTTGTCCCTCTTCGACAATTTTCCCATTCCTTCACCCTGCTTCAGAAATCCCCATTTTTTGTTTCCCTTTCCCTCAGAAAGTGTCCAAAACCTAGTCAAACCCTAATTACCCATCGCAGTTTTCCCCAAATCCAAATTTCCCTTTACTAAAAAAGTTTTTGTTTTTTTCTACCCATTCCCAAAAAAAAAAAACCTCCTACCTATGGTTGTAACCCGCATAGGAGCAAAAAACAAGGAGGATGAAATTGCAGCCCTCAAGACCAAACTCCAAGATCTGGATGAAAAAATTCTCAGCCTCAATCTTCAACATTCAGCCATAAACAACAGACGGTAGCCAGAGTCTTTGGCAGACATGGGGTTTTCTTCTTCCAACAATTTTTGTGGGCTGAAGCTTAATTTTCCTCACTTCAATGGTGATGATCTGACTAGATGGATATACCAGGCAGAACAATATTTCAGTCTGCATAATACTTTTGATGTCAACAAAGTCCCACTTGCATCCTTTCATTTGGAACATAAAGCCCTTCAATGGTTCCGTGGTACATCAAGGCTCATGAAGAGCCAAAATGGACAGATTTTTGCAAACTCATTTTGCAACGATTTGTCCCTAGTGCTTTTGATGACTTCATAGGAGCACTCACTAAACTTCGCCAAACAGGCACTGTGAGAGAATATCAGACAAAATTTGAAAAACTGGTCAATCACATAGAGGGATTGTCTGATGATTTCTTTAGGAGTTGTTTTGTCAGTGGTCTGAAGGATGTAATTCAATTTGAGGTTAAAATGTTTCGTCCCAGCACAATGATGGAAGCCCTAGGGTTGGCTAAGTTGGTAGAGGACAAGATCATAGATCAACAGTGATCCAAATCCAATTTTGTTCCATTCAGAAATACGGTTTCCCAAAGACCTCAAATAACGCAAGCTCCTAGAACATCTATCAAGCATTTGACTAAAGCAAAGATGCGGGCACATAGGGAAAAGGGGCTTTGTTATAATTGTGATGAGAAATTCACTCAGGGACATAGATGTGTTGAGCAAAAGCTCTATCTCTTGAATGTGGATTCTTCGCTTGAAACTAATGTTTATGTAGATGCTTAGGATATAGTAGATGATCAGGTCGAAACTCAGCAGCCGCTTGTTGACCCTGCTTTTTAGGAAGACCACCCAGAGATCTCTCTCAATGCTTGAGCAGGAGTCACCACCCCACAAACCATGCAGGTCAAGGGTTACTTCAAGAAGCTCCATCTTACAATACTCATTGATTCTGGTAGCACTCATAACTTCATTGACCCTCGAATCACCAAACAAGCTAATTGTTTTGTCCATCCTTGCTCCATCTTTGAAGTCATGATTGCCAATGGGGGCACATCACCTTGCAAAGGGAAGTGTCTCAATGTGCGCATCTCGATGGGAGATTATAACCTGCACTCCGACATGTTTGCCTTGCCCTTAGATGGATGTGATGTGGTTTTGGGCGCCCAATGGTTACGCACACTTGGACCCATCTTATGGGATTTTGCTAAACTTTGGATGTAATTTTCAAACAATGGGCAAAAACACACATTGAAGGGCTTACAACCGGGGTCTCTCAGCATCATAAGTTCACATCACATGGAAAAATGTCTTAAGAAGAATTCACATGGTGTCATCGCTCAGCTCCATTCCATTCAGAAGCAACCATCCGCGGTCTCCACTACTCCTAATCTACAACAAATTTTGGATAGGTATGCATGTGTCTTTTCCGAACTAGTGGGATTGCCACCTTCACGACCAGAGACCACCGTATTCAGCTCCTTCCTGGAAGCGTTCCTCCCAACATCAGGCCCTACCGCTACCCATTTCACCAAAAGATAGAGATTGAGATGCTCGTTGAGACTTACTGAAGCAAGGTATTATTCGCCCTAGTACCAGTTCCTTTTCTTCATCAGTTCTTCTTGTCTAGAAAAAAGATGGGTCATGGTGCCTCTGCATTGACTTCTGCACACTTAATCAAACCACAATCAAAGATAAGTTTTTGATTCCTGTTGTTAATGAGCTTCATGGCGCTCATTTTTTCTCCAAGTTGGATCTTTGTTCTGGGTATCACCAAATTCGAGTTCATGAGGATGATATCCCTAAAACAGTTTTCTGCACACATGATGGCCACTATGATTTTTGTGTCATGCCCTTTGGCCTCACTAATGCTCCTTCAACATTCCAGGCATTGATGAATAAAATATTCCAACCCTACCTACAGAAATTCCTTCTAGTCTTCTTTGATGATATCTTCATCTATAGTAAAACATGGGCTGAGCATCTCCAACATCTGGATCTCATACTGCAACTTCTCTCTAATCATCATCTGTGCAAAATAGTCTAAATGTGTTTTTGGCCAAGAGGAAGTGGAGTATCTCGAGCATATTGTTTCAACCCAAGGGGTTCGAGTGGATCCTGCAAAAATAGATGCCATGAAAAATTGGCCGCATCCTCAAACGTTCAAGAGCCTCCATGATTTTTTGGGGCTGATTGGCTACTATCGCAAGTTTGTCAAGGATTACGGGAAAATTGCAGCTCCATTAACAGCTATGTTAAAAAAGGATACTTTTACCTGGACACATGTTGCTCAGTGTGCATTTAAAAAACTAAAACAAGCTATGTGTACTAGACCTGTTCTAGCTATGCCAGATTTTTCCAAGACCTTCACTATTGAGAGTGATGCTTGCGGCATGGACTTGGTGTTGTTCTCCTTCAAGATGAACATCCCATTGCGTTCACCAGCAAAGCCCTTTCTAGTAAGAATTTAGTACTCTCTACATATGAGAAGGAAATGATGGCTATTTTGCATGCAGTACAGAAGTGGCGGCCATACCTACTAGAGAATCATTTTTGCATCAAGACTGATAACCGGAGTCTGAAATATTTCTTGGAACAACGGGTCTTCTCCCCAGCATAACAGAAAAGGGTTAGCAAACTCATGGGTTATGACTATGAGATCACTTACAAGAAGGGTAAGGACAATATTGTGGTGGATGCTCTTTCTTGCACATTTGATGACCAAGCTTCTCTTTTAGCTATTTCTATGCCTGTTCCAAATTGGTTAGAATCTGTCCAGCAGGGCTATGTCAATGACTCTTCATTATCTCAAATCATTCAACAGTTGGCCAATAACTCTTCTTCTATACCGCATTACTCTTGGGATGGTGCTTCTCTGTGATACAAGGGTTGTCTGGTGCTTCCCCAGAGCACAGATCTTCAGCAGGCTATTTTCTATGAACTCCATGCTTCTCCATTGGCAGGGCACTCTGGGTTCCTCAAAACTTATGAGTGAGCATGATGTAACTTCTTTTGGAAGGGAATGAAAAGGGAAATTCAACAGATGGCTGAATGTGATACCCGCCAACACAACAAGGGTGAAATAACACTCCTTCCTGAATTGTTCGAACCCTTGCCCATCCCTACACGGATTTGGACAAATATTTCTAAGGATTTCATTGAGGGGCTCCCTAAATCTGGAGCTAAGACAGTGATCTTGGTTGTGGTTGATCACCTCTCCAAATATAGTCATTTTTGTGCCCTCAGCCATCCCTATATCGCCTCCTCAGTTGCACAAATTTTCATGGACCAGATATTCTGTCTTCATGGCATCCCTTCTTCCATTGTCTCAGATCACAATGCGACTTTCACCAGTCATTTTTTGACAGAATTATTTTGACACACTGGCACCAAACTAAAGTTGAGTTTTAGGTATCACCCACAAACAGATGGTCAGACTGAAATTATTAACAAATGTTTGGAAACTTATCTTTGTTGCTTCACCTCAGAACAACAGCATCAGTGGGCAAAGTGGCTCCCTCTTGTTGAATGGTGGTACAATACCTCCTACCACACTGCATCTAAAATGACTCCATATGAAGCAGTCTATGGTTAGGCACCACCAGTACTCCTTCCATACACCCCCAGCAGTTCACCAGTTCATGCAGTCGACACGGTTCTCTGAACCCAGGATTAAATTCTTCGCATCTTGCAGGACAATCATCACATGGAAAGAAATTGAATGAAACAACAAGCTAATCAGCACTATTCTGAGCGCACTTTTCAAGTAGGTGATATGGTTTTTCTTCGTCTATAGCCATACAATCAATCATCCCTAAAACTCAAAGGGCGTCATGAGCTGGCTCCAAAGTTCTATGGGCCATATAAGGTTCTTCAAAAGATTGGGTCAGTTGCTTATAAATTAGAGCTTCCTCCTTCCCGCGTTCATCCAGTATTTCATGTCTCTTGTCTAAACAAAGTTCTTGGCACCAACATCAGAGCACTAAATATTTTACCAAAACTGGATAATGAAGGATCCATCATTTTGGAGCTAGAGCAATCCTCGACAAGCGCACTCGTCAGCTTCACTCCTAATCCATCACAGAGGTATTAATTCACTGGCACGGAATGCAACGAGAGGATGCTACATGGGAACCACTCCTTTAGATTCAACAACAATTTCCACATCTTAAGCTTTGAGGACAAAGCTTTTCTAAGAGGGAGGAGATATTAGGAACCTGTGTTTAACCCTTCTCTTTACTTTGTTAGTATATTACTTTTCAACGCATATGCTTTGTAAGTCGTCCCATGAGTATATTGTATTATCCCACATTCATGGGAAGTAATAGTTGTTTAGATTAGACTTAGTATATAAGTATGTGTTGAGGCCAATGAAGGCATCCACAAATTTATTGTATTGAGCTTTCTCAAAGGAGTTTGCCCTCTCGAAGTGGCCTGCGATCAATAAATTCCTTCTGTGTTTCTGCTATTTCTGTTATTTTGTGCATTTTTCATTATATTATTGCAGGAGGTTCCTCTCACATAACATGCATCATAAGTTTCTGAACAAGTGTAACTCCATCTTACAACTCTCTTGTGTTATGGATGTTTTTACATTTCCAATGTGGAGAGCCCAACTTCTGAAGGCCATAACTTTTTATTTGGCAAGCCAATTGAGCCCCTTTTCTAAATTTTAGATCTTGAAGAGACCCTTTCCCTCATTATGTTGGTATCAGGTATGTTGTATCCCCAACCCCTAATCCCCACTGGTATCAGTATCCCAATTTCCTTGATCCCTGCTGCTTCTTGCATCAAGTATCTCTGAAACCCAATCCCTGCTCCCTCCTACATTAGGTACCTTTTGTTAGTGAACAAATTTGTCCTTCAAAAATAAATGTAGAAAATGACTCAAGACACCCGAGGAGAAGAACAAACAGTACTAACAGTTGGAGAAGTTGCCATTGAATGGACAACTTTCCTATGAATTTTAGAGGTATAGCTCCCTCTTATGTTATGCAATGAATGTAAGCACAGGGTATGCTTTTCACCAAAAAGCAGAAAAGGTAAACTAACATCTACTCCTAACTAAGAAAATAGATGCGAAGGATTGATTTAAGAATGGAGTGAATGCAGATAAACAATACAAAGCCCATTTATTCCACACCCACAGATAATGATAGGTTGATGAAAAGGCAGCTATATCTCTCTCAACATAAACCAACATAATAGGGGCAGCATTAAAGATAGATTACAAATTAACATAAGAAAAATTGCAATCAAAGAAGATATTTACAGACATAAAATTCTGAAAATGATTCTCCATTTCTTCAACAAATCAAAGTTTCAAAGTCTCTGAATCTGCTCCTGTACATAAGCTGAATTAGGAAAAATAATAACTGATTACAATGCTAACAGAAAATAGAATGTTCCTCCTCCCCTGTTGCACAGAACAGCTGGGAAAAAGATCCCCCTCTATGTCCCCAAATTACATATTTATAAATTTCTCCCGAAACCTTTTTGATTTTCAGTAACTGCTTCTTGAAAATCATAGAAACTAGATTTCACCTTTCATCTTCAGGTAGAAAAATTGTTTCTTGAAAACACCAATTTCTCTCTTTTCTTTTCAATTAAAGTCATAGCCTTTGTAACTTATTTTCACCAAATGACACCTATGCCTTGTGAAATATCTCCAGCTATAATATTTGATAGAAATCCATGCTTTAATATTCCCTCCTTGGTATAATTTGAAAGGTTACTGATAAAATTAGTTGGTTTTGATATTCATTTGAAATGTTTCTGACTACCACTGAGGCATATATAGACATCAATCTACTTGTTTAGTGGAATAGAGTGCACACACTCTTATGCATAACTGATTTGGCTGGAATTTCATCATGATGGAAACTATAAAATAGGTCACGGGCCTCACAGGACTACTAGTTGCTTCCACTTTTCCTTTCAGTTTTCTTAGGTCGGTGAAACCACGAACCATCTCTAGATTGTTTTATCTCATTTATTATAGCAACATAAGGTTTCTCATTTCCTTCTTATGGAGTTATCAATATAGGATCTCCCTCATGTCAATATGCTGATTAGAGCTGCAATTTGCTGCATTTCAAATACTTTTGCATACTTCTCATTCGATCAATGTATATACCCTGCTCAAAAGCTCCCATCAAAATATGATGTCACCGCCAAATTGCATTTGTTTGAAAGTCTAAAGCCCTTTCAATGAAACCACTTTGAACTACACGGTGATCACTGCACATAAGAAGGCAATTGTTGGAGACGGAAGAGTCATGCTATCCGCTGAGGATGGGGGAATGCCGGCAACAATTGTATTCTCTTTGGAGATTTCTAAAGCTTTTTCAATAGACTTACATCATGTGCGTATGATCATTGCAGTCCATTTGACAGCATCTCTTTGAGTCATTTTGTCAAACAACGCGTTGGTGCTTTGGATGTTGGCACTTGACTAACACAATATGGACGTTCCATAGCTTCGTCTTTGTGAAACTTGCCTTGGCAATCTCGAAAGAGATTTCAATCCAACCCTAGAAAGATTTTTCTCATGACATTCAAAGTCATACTGTTGATAGTTTGAATCCAATGGTTTCTTGTATCTCATGAGGCTAAAAATGGTAGGGGTTATAACCTCCTCGAAGCAAATGCAACCCAAATCATCACATTCAAACATCTTCTACCACAAGAATTGCTTGTGATCCAACCTGCAAATGTACTTGCATGCTTGGCCATTGCTTGAAGAGTTGCCAACCGAAGATGAGATGAATTCCCTCTTACAAATTGGTACAGAAGAGCTATACTTTTCACCAGCTTCTTTGAGTAGATCTTGTCATCATTGAATACAATAGATGTTGTAGCCAGTGCGGCAGACATCTCAACAGCTAAGTCAGGCCCAGAGCTGCTAGCTACATTCGTTTAAGACCACAATCCATCGAGGAGACTGCATTTCACTGAAGCTTTTATCAAACGGTCCATTGCCACCATGATTTGATCCTTCAAGACCATCCATTCCGCATTGCCTTCATTCTTCAAGTCACCAGAAACCGGAGCTTCAAAACCACGAACAGAGCGTGCTGGTGAGAAGAGTTAGGGAGTTGGAGATATCCTGAACTTTTGAAGTTCAAAAATTTTCAAAATCTCCGACAATGAATGGAGTCGGGGAGTCGGCAAAAAAAGAACCTTTGAACTCATGGTCGAGAGGACTTTAAGTTCAAGAACCTTGTGAACGCCCGTCAACAAAGAATTTGACATTTTATAAATTTTATAAAGTCTTTAGCCACATATAAATATTAGACTTTAATAAAATGGACTTCACAAAGTTGTTTCTTGAAATAATTAACTTTCCCAACTTTGGAAAAATCATGAAAATTTAATTTAATTAGAACAAACTCAGAACCTTAAGGCGGAAATTTGATAACTTCTCCATAAAAGCTCCATTTTGCATGAAACTTGAACAACATGATAATTGGATTACGCAAAGCACAACCCAGAAAACTTTTAATTTCCAGCAACATGGAAGTCCGACTTTTACTCAGTTTGCGGATCACGAACCGGAAAAAGTAAAGCTTAAAATCTTGCAGACTGTGAGGCATCTAAGCATGAGGATTTTCCAGATTGGGTGGAATAGGGATAGAATCATGCTCATAAGAGGAATTTGTATTAGCTCACACAAATTTTTGAAACTTAATTATTTTCATGATTCGGCAGGTTCAAGGGGATATAGGATGCACTGAAAATTTTAAAAATTCTCCAAGTTCAAATTTTAGTGCAACACCTTTGAAGTCTAATCCTTTCTCTTTCCTACATTAGGTATCTTTGAAGCCTGATCCCCACTCCCTCCAACATTGGGTATCTCTAAAGCTTGATCCCCAACGTTCTACCACTCTACCTATACGGGCCCACAAACCCTTGTATTTGATACATCTTAACATCCTTGCATCTCATTCCTTGAACCCTAGCATTAGACCTTTGAAGAACGTAATGTCAGCCTACCAAAAGGAAATACATCTGAGAGGTAGCCCAACTCCTAATTCCCTAGTCCCTCTTCCCATTGCATCTTCTAGGTATGCATTTCAATGGACCCCCACCTTCAGGCATTCCTTTTCCTAGACCTCTATCACCATGGATGACTAGAGACACCATTAATGGACCCAAATTTGAATGTGATCAAATGGTGAGAAACTTTCAAAATTATTTTATGATAATGGGTAGGATATAATAATTCAAAATCTCCTTAAATTAACTTAGATCTAGTGGTGATCTATATTGGTACATTATTTTATTTTCACATTTATCTTATTAGTTTCTTGCATTATATGCACCGAGGATAGGATAAGCTTTCTTAATTAGGTATCTACTTGAGTAGGCTACACTTGCATCATGTGACTTATACTTTCCTCGTTTGGTGGAGTTCTAATTCACACATGTGACTAAATCTCCTTTATCCCACCCAAGTCCTACAACCTTGAACATAATATATCACATCCTTATATATCTATAGCTAAAAACAATTCTCACTCACTAATGTCATTATCTTATATACTCCAAAATGGGATGCTAAACTGTTGCTATGCTTTTCCTTTATCAATTTTTTCCTCATTGACCTTCTTAGAATACACAATTGATTACCCATAAATAAAATATCATTCTAGATAAAATAATCAATCCACTTGTACTTCTATCCACACTTACCAGTTCCTTATATGATTCCCATGCTTCTGCAAAATTAGGATCTTCTTTTTATAATGTTTTCAACTCATCAAACTCAATGACCTCCACTCTCATTTCTGTCAGAAAATTACATTTCCTACTTAATGTATCTACAACCTTGTTTGATTTTCCATTCCTACGCTTCAATACAAAAGAATAATTTTGTACAAACTCTACCCATCTCATGTCATTTTTATTCAACTTACCTTGACTATTCAAATATTACAATGCTTGATGATCTATATACAACACAAATTCATTTGGCAACAAGTAGTGTTACTTCTTCAATGTTTGAATTATGGCATAAAATTCTTGATCATAGATTAAGTATCTCTTGTATCATTCAACTTCTCACTAAATTAAGCTACCAGTCTCTCTTCTTGGCTCAATACTACTTCTATTGTATTTCCAATTACATCACAATCAACCTGAAATACCTTGTTAAAATTTGGTAATGCCTAACACTAGTTGTTCTATTACCTTCTTCTTTAGCAACTCAACGCTCCTATTTTCCCCTGATGTCCACATGAACTCTTTCTTGAGTCCTCTCATTATCTTTGTTAATGGTACACAAATGCCACTAAAATCTCTAATGAATTTTCTATAGAAACTTACCAAACCATGAAAATAACTTACCTCTCCAATATTCATTGGTGTAGGCCATTCAAAAATTGATCTTACCTTCTTAGGATACATCTTCAAACCTTCAACTGAGATTACAAATTCCAAGTTTACCAATTTTGTCTTCACAAAGCTACACTTATTTATATTTATCAACAAATTTCCTTCTCTCAATCTCTGCAATAATAATATAATATGTTCTAGATGTTCTTGTTTATTATTTCTAAAAATTAAAATATCATTCAAGTAAACAATAATAAACTTACCCAAGAATTACTTCAAAACCTTATTCATAACCTCATAAATGTACTTGGTGCGTTAGTCAACCCAAAAGGCATAACCAACCACTCATACAATCCTTTATTTATCTTAATTGTAGTCTTCCATTCATCTCCTTCTCTAATTTGATATAATGATAATCACTCTTCAAATCAATCTTGGTAAAGTAACTTTCTCCACTTAAATAGTCCATTATGTCATCCATCCTTGGCAATGGGAATCTATACTTTATAGTGATCTTGTTGATATCCTAATATTATGTCAACATTTTTTATAATTTTTCTATATGGTTCTTCCTTCACATTTGCAATGCCATAAACTCGAGGGACCAATCCAAACACATATTCTTATTTCTCAAACCATCTAGGAACTTTCTTCCATCCACTAAACAAATTTTGGTGCTACAAAAACTGCCTCTCTTTCTTTCATTAAAATCAACTTGTGTCTTATACCATTCTTTGCTATACTATAATTATTTTCTCTCCCATCATGTATAGCACTCCTATCAAATTGTCATGGTCTCCCCAATAACAAAGAACATACATCCATTAGAATTATATCACACAAAACTTCATCATGATATGTACCTATTTTGAATTTGACCAAGTATTGTTCATTCATCAACACCTTGTGTTCATTTGCAACCAAGCAATCCTATATGGTTTAGGGTATTCTGACCTTTTCAACTTTACTTTATCAACCATTTCTTTCGATACCAAATTATCAGTATTACCACTATCAATGACAACCATACAACACTTACCTCTTGATTTTTATGTTCGAAATAAATTCTTCCTTTGTATTGGTTCTTTCTCCTCATCATGTTTTAGCAAGGCTCTTCTCATGACAAGTAACTCACCTTTCTCTATTTCTTTATCAGAATTATATAATCCCTTGCATCCCTTCTATACTTTTACTAGGGTATCCCTAACCTTTGTAACATTCAAAGGGTTAATGTCCTTCCTCCCCACACTTAAAACTAGTTCCTCTAAAGTTATTTCATTACTTCAACCATATGTTCCTCTACCTCTTTGACATCCATCAATTTTTTCACTTCAGTATGAATTTATGTCATCCTTTTCTTTGTGGTGAGAACTACTATCTTCTCTCTTACTATGGTGAGAATTATTATGTCCTCCTTCATTTTAGTAAAAAATACTATTCTTCTATCTTCTGCATATGGTCTCCTAGCATTACATTGAGATCAATAGTCTCTCTAGAACCTTTCTTCTTTTCCTCTTAGTTAGTTCTATCTATCTTCAGATATTTTACTCAACTTCTTTTCTACCATTAGGGCCAATTGATATGCCTCCTCCACTATTTGGATATTCAACATACTCAACTCTTCCTAAATTGAACCGCTCAAACCATTGATGCACCTTTCTATCTTCTTTGCACCTTCATTGTGATGCCTTTATCTGATTTTCAACCTATATTAATCTTCAATGTAATCTTTCATAGTCATATCCTTTTGCCTCAAGTTATGTAACTCCTTATATTTTAGCTTCTTCACCTTCCTATCCCATTTCCCAATGTTATGTTTACCCTTTCTATTTCTTTCAACTAAATTTCTTTCCACTAAATAGCAACATGACCTTTCAATTTGGTCTTAGAATATTTTACCCTATCTAGATCATCAATATCTTCGTACTCAAAATGTTCTTTTAAATCAATTATCTAATTTATCATTTCTTCAAGATTTAAACTACCAAAATAATTAGGAATATCTATTGCATTATCCTTACCAATGTTTGATATAGCTTTCAACATCCTTTCTTCCTTGTCTTCTTCATCTCTTTTAATTTGCTTAGCAGGAATACCCTCTTGATCTTCATCACCTTCATCAACTCTAGGGTTAGGGTTTTTTCTATGTTCTTCAAAAGAATCCTTTTAGATCTTCATTATTTTCATCATCTCAAACATTTCTTCCATCTTTCCAACAACATTAACAATACCCTATCCTCTTTGTGGAGACATTTTCCCTATGATCTGATCTAAACTATCTCAAATCAATAAGCTATCCACAAATAAACTACCTCACATTTCGCACTCTATTTAGAAGCTTCTTGTAGATGGTCTCAAGTTTAATTATCTATTTACAAGTAATACCTTCAAGATTCTAAACATTTCACTCTAATACCACTTAATGCAGTGATGGATGGAGGATCCAATAAGATATTATCCAACCATGTAGCCTAATAAAAAAATCACACAAAAAAACTCAATGAAACAAGTTGATCTTTATTGATTCACAACCACAAATGGATTATAATCTATTGTAATGGGCTTACAACATGCTAGGTCACAACTATTTATTTATAAATAGGCACACTATGTGTGAATTACAAAATTTGAATGATATTGTAATACAATGCTAATGTTGAGATAGCTACTAAACTACCTTCCAAATGATAATGAGGAATGATTATATAGTAATTTATATCCTTAGGGATGATCTTAGTTGGCCACAAGCAGGTACAAATATTGATACCAAGTGTAATGTGTTTTCTACAAAACATGTAGATAGAATCTTCTAGGATGAATGTTGTGATAATAGATCAATGAATCTTGATGTGGTTCATACCATAAGCTCCTCTAGGTATAATAAATCTAGAAACATGTTCCTTTGTTGTTGCATGCTTTGAAAAGGTGTTGCAAGCCTTGAATAGTGAAGCTATATGTTATTTCTATTATGCTTGGTACTAAGATAGAAACTAGTATATGTCATTATGGTGATTAGAAGCTTTTAAAAATAAAATATGATGTTGTATGATCAACATAGAACATGTGTTTCCAACTACATGATGAAATGTGCATCTACGGTCAAATGTAATATGATCTACGGTGTTTGGATGATGACTAGAATATTATTGAAAAACTACAAATAATAAATAGAGAAAATATTTTTGGATGATTAGTAAGATTGATCTTACACCCTAGGATGCTCCTAATGTTGGAGCAACCAAGATCAACCAGCAAGAACTAGAATCACTTCCACAAGACAAATTGCACAAAATAATCCAATAACATATATTCAAAAGCTAAGTAAAAATGTACAATATTCCTTGTATAAATAGGCAAGGAAGAGGAGGTAGGAAGGTAAGAAACAATGGCTAACTTCTCCTCCAAAGGTGCAACACTTGTCTAGCTCAAGTGACACATATTTGAACAAGTGGCAAGTATGCATGCAATAGGTGTCTCACAAAGTGAGGACACATGACTCAACCATATGAGACGAGACAAACTCCTAAAATTCTCTAAGTGGAGACTTAAGCATAGTGTGAATAGGACCTAGTCAATCTAGATAGGTAAAAGCTATTTTCACACTAACACCCCCCTTAAGTGATGCGTAGGGAGAAGTGATACAAAGATGATGGGTCTCGGCTACTAGGAAATGTTAGGTACCCATGTACAAATATTTTTCTCATAAGTGGAGAAAAAGGAGAAAACCTATGGGAAATAAAACTCCTCTCCAAAAGAGAAATGATACATGATAAAATTGTACAAGTGAATAAGAAGAAGAGGATAGAAGGAGGACTCAACATGACCCCGCAAGGACTACTTCTAACACTAATGTACAATAGATGTTCCTCCTATATGAGAGAAAATAGAGAAGGTCAATGTGACCCCCCAGAAAATGAGAAGGAATAAACTCCATGCAAAGAAATGCTCCCTCCCAAAACTGATATAAGAAGAGAAACCATGCAGCCTCCCCTCAAAATACCTCTTGTAGTGCTGGTAGATGCTCGACATTGGATGTTGAAGATGATCCATGAACATTGAACAACATTTCTCCCATTGGAAAGAAATAGAACCATAGAAGTGTGCAAATGATCTTCCCATTCCAAATAGGAATGTGCAGGAAGAAGTACGAATGTCTCTGAATTCTGCACATGGTTCAAATATAGATGATTCCCTTGATGTCTTCAAAGGATGCCCAAGTATCTCCAATCCAATGCTAACGTGTGACAAATGATGATAAGATGAATCAAGTACCATAAAAGATTTAGGAATAGGAACCATGGATATATGGTGACAACTAGACCAATAAGAATTTGATACTACTACAGAGGATGTCAAAATAGATGATGACTACAAAATCTACAAAATCTGTCACTATAGAAGCTAATGTAGGAAAAGCAAGAGCAACAATATTTAAAGAAGACAATGGTGATGCAACTTCATCGAAGCTATCATTAAATAAAAAACAAATGTCTTTAATGGTGTCTTCCAAATCTACAATGTGGGACTCTACAAACAGAGATGAAATGTTTGGTATATATGCATCCCAATATGGTGGATCTAGAAAAACAATATCAATATCCTAGTGCATAGAATAGATGAGTCAACTTTGGATTCAAATGTAGCATTAAGTGATGGTGGAGATGAGGTCTCAATGCAAGTCATCTAACTAGATTGTTCATCCCCAACTGATGGTGTCTTACAAGATGTTTGAATGAGACTAGATGATCTTTCTACAAGTGTTTTACAATGATCTATAACAATACAATAATCCCAAAGAATTTGTTTCATTTCATCCCTTTGACAATGAATACATTCTTCTGTTGTATGTCATTTCATCCCACAATATCCACATTTGATTTTCTATTTATTACAAGATTTATTGAGAATACTCAAATGGAAGGGATTGTGTGTGAGAGACATGATCAAATTTGTAGCAATATTCAAAGCACAAATGAAAATTTCCCCCCCTTAAAAGATTAGTGCTTTAACATAGGCCCCCCAGAAAAATGCAAGAAAAAAATTAGAAGTTGGGCAAGTTTGGAAGCCAAATCATCAATTTATAAGACAGAGATTTTTACCAAAAAGCTTACCAAAAGTTAATTTTACCTACACTAATGAATTCCTTATGAAATTTTGATAATTTTCAAAAAAAAAGTTTGTGATTTTTTGATAATCAAGGTGAAAGTTATGCCACGTCAAAAAAATGCATTATAGTTTACTTTTGAAGCCTAAAAAATAGTCAAAACAACACAATTTGTGAATTGTCTTGATGCCAATGCGTCGGTGATGGAACCAACTTCCCATCAACTATAAGTTTGCCAAAAAAAGCCTCTATGGGTGAAAGTTATGGCAAAATGAAAAAAATGCCTACTTTAGGCACTTTGAAGGGAGCCTGGTGGTCAGCCTAGAAAAAAATGTCAATCCTAATGGTTAGGTTGTCCAACATTAAATGTTGGTGGTTGTGATTAAATAGTTTTTAACGTTTGATGTTACTATGACATTAAATGTAGTAACAAGAAATTCTATGGTTAACCTAGCTATTACAAGGAAGGTTACAATAAATGTAACCATTATAAAAATCGTAACTGTAAAAGCCCTCAAACCATCACAAAAGTAAATAAAGTAAATGAAGTAAATAATCCACTTAAATACAACATCACATTGCCAAAAGTAAAAATATGTAAAATAATTTGCTTAAATACAACTTCCAAAAGATAAAAAGGGTGTAATTAATCTGCTTAATTACAGTATCAAAATAAATGATAATTTCGTCAATAAGATGCAATAGAGTCTATAAATCTTCACAAAGGAAAACCTCATAAATAACAACCCATAAGATTCAATAAATTTTGTCAAAGATAATCTCGTCAATATAAATCAAATAAAGTCATTAAATCTTACAACGCGCATGCTCATTCTACATAAAAGCACTATAAAATCATACACAAAGTCCTTTGACAATCATGCCATAATACATCCAATAATCATGAACATCATGAATAAATAAATCAATACACTCATCAATCACACGAACCAAGTGGTCCACCACCTGCGAGCCGAGAGATGAGAACATGGCCCATGTGCTTTTCCACCCAACCATGAAGTAATTACACTTCCCAGGATCCCTTCGTGAAATGAAAGAAACCCAGCCCTACACGAAATGTCTAGCTACCTAGAAACAACTAGTAAGAGGGAACACTCGATGCAACCCTGATGTCTAAATGTGCAATTTTAAATAATGAAATGCATATTGTCTCACAACAGGATGTGGCAGAGATATATATAAAGAAGTTTTACTAGACAAATAAATATCTATTTCAATGTCAGCTCGTTTAGATCTAAACCTTTAACATAGTAACCTAGTTTAATTCCCGAAAAGAGGAAAAGCCATCTCTAAAAATCCACATTCGGCATCCTAGCCCAGGAGTGACCCAATAACATTCCTAGATAAAATCTACCTTCTTTCCCCAAGAAGTCAATAAGTAATTAAGTCAATAAACAAATAAAATAATGAATAATTCAAAATCACCTATGACCACCTCTAATCTCTTTCCCATGCATCAATGAAGAAAGCACACTCTTCGATCAGGCAGTAACGAAGAACATCATAAAGCAATATATCTGATTATATTCTCAATTCGTATTTCCATGGTTAAATAGATTGTAGAAACTAATGATTTTGCTTCATATCCAAATACTATTCATAAATCAAGCAATAAAATTAAATGATGAGGTTTGACTATTCCACTCTCACACCATGAGGTTTCATGCATACTTATGTCAAATATTATTTCTATCTTTCCTCAAGATCAAGTAAATAGAATAAAACAAATCAATGTTCTCCTATAAATCATTTCAAATCCCTTTTCCAAATCTCTAATCTAGGAAACACACTTCCCAAGCATTTATCCATCTTTTGTTCATTCAATTGCATCCATAAGTTTATCAAATTGATATAATTTCTAAGTCCATATTTCAATCATAATTCACAATGTAAATAGTATTTTAAGTGATTTTAGCAATTTTACTGTCAAATATCTGACAAGAACTATCTCATTCCATTATCTATAACCAAATAAGTTCACAATTTAATCACAAACCTTACTATCACATCTATGACAGGAAGTCTAGAAACAATAAAAATAGTCTTCTTGTCACAACCGCAACAGGAACTGTTGTAGAAATAAAAATGAATAGAGAACAGAGTTTAATCAGGTTTCAGTCATGATTATAAATATAATACTGATAATCTGGTTCAGTTTTCTAGTTTTACATTATTGCATCAAATAGTTTAGTTTCTCTCTATCTATCTATCTTTGTTTTGAATTAAGTAATGATTCACAATAAAAATATAATTGGTTTTAGCATCAGCATTCATAGGAAATAATAATGTAGTCTACTGTCTCTATTTTGAGTCAACATATTGTTTTAAGAAGTTTTAACAGAGCTACAGAAGTAATTTATTTAGCTACCAAATCTTTATATCCACTATAGGATGAACATATATTTTGCTATAGGAACTTGAAACAGCAATACAAAGACTGCTAAAAGCTACAAGATCTTTAAACTGGCAACGGGAAATAATAAATTGCTGCAGAAATAGGACTACTACAGAAATAAAAAGAAATGCTACAGGAACATAATTAAATCTGCTACAGGAAAAGCTATACAATCTGCTAACTAAACATGCTAATGCAAGGATAATGGATAAAGGTTAAGGTAGATTTATACAAATAGCAAAGTCTGTCCCAAAGTAAAATTAGAGGATTAAGTGCTGGAGACAAGAATTAAATCACAACGACCACAGGTAAGATAAGGCAGCTCGCAAACCCATATTTTCCAGTCTAAACATTGGCAGGTCAATAGCACAAAGAGGGAAATCGATTTCAAGTTTAAACTGAGGAAGATAAAGTGATAAACGCTTATGTTTAAGGTTGAAACAAGCTAGCGGCAGAAAATAACCAAGGCAGGTCGAACATAAAGAAGAGGCTAATGCCTACCAAACAAGCTAAAAGCTGTCATTTTGCCAGTCAACAAAAACGTGATTTCAATGCAATTGATTTTAGGAAGAAAAACCTAGAGATAACATTGGTCAAAGGATGGAATTTGCAGCTGTCACCGCCTCTCCTTCCTCCTATCACAGCCTACAGATCTCTTCTCCTTTGTTGTTGTCGCCCTTCTCAAACACAACAAAATTTGCTTTTCTCTGCCTACCTCCTTGCTCAGAATGGTGGTGGTCATTCTTTTTACTTCTGCCTCCTTGTTTTTTATTCAAAAACTTCCCCCAAAAATGGCGTTGAAAAATTAGGTTTTCTCAATTATTTTTTGACCACTCAAGTTTGTTTTCAGTTTGCATGAAGAAAAAGCATTTAAAATTAAATAAATTAAACTAATTTTTTTGCTCTTGTTACTTGCATGATGACATTTCATTCACCTAATTTCTCAAATAATAATGTTATTAATATGATTTATTTATTTTTGAAAGTAAAATAATCACTTAATTTAAACAAGAGTATTAACAATAATATTAAAATAATATATAAATATGCATATCTATTGCATTTAAAATACAATTAAAATTAGATATTGCTATTCAACAATAATATTATAAGAAATAGAAAAACTCTTATTTATTTTATTATTTAAATAATTTAAACACACTATTTATTTAAATACCATAAAATAACTTATTTAAAATAACCCATTTAAAATAAAATTGAAAAGAACTTTTAATATTTATAATTAAATCATGCACTTGAAAAGGACACAATAGTTTCTAAGTATCTAACCATTCACTACATTTATTATCCACACAATGATGCATAAAAATAAACCATTCAAAATGCAATATGAGACTATGTGATTATGTGATTGCATCGAAGTTAACCATCCCAAACAGTTCTTGCCAAGTGGCTAGAACATCTCTACCTCAACCATGTTCTTGTCTTCGACGAGTACCTACATTCATTTGCACTCAACTCGACGTCAATAGGTTAGTTCCCAAAAAATATAGCTAAAGTAAAATATCATAATCACATTGATAATATCTTATGGTTAAATCAAATTTCTAGTTTTTCACCAATATAACTTCGTGATAATTACCTTAAAATTACTTAAAATAAAATAGTCATGGTAATTGTTCACTAATCTAGAATAACTAACATAGTCCATAAAAACGAGACGTGACAGTAACTGTAACAGTTATTGTTACAAATCATGTAACATTAAATATTGCTATCTAACAAGGATTAGAGATAGCATGAAATGTGACATGTAGCATGTAATGTGTTTAACAAATGTCATAGAGTTAACATTAAATGTTAACAAAAAAATAGAAAACCATGACAAGTAGAGGCCGCATGATGGTAGATCGAAACAACCAACACGAAAGCTCGACCAAAATGCCAATCTGGTAACAAGTGACTGGAACTAATCCTTCAATGACAATGGTGGTTTTGAAGCAACAGAAACTTCAAACGGCAACCAAGCAAACTTTGTGACCCTCGATGAAGCAACGAGCGGTAGCAATCATCAACCTTGGTGGATTGTAGAAGGAATATATCACAACCTTGTTTTTTAACCATCGGCCAACCATAGACATCACCAAACTTGCCCCTCAATGAATGAAGACTCACAATAAATGTTCATGTTAACAATGGGCAATCTACATTCTTAGATATGGAAGAAGCTGCAAATCACAACCTTGAAATGCACATAGACCCTACAAATAGACTTCGGCCTGCAACCTTGGAGGAATGGAAATGTGTTGACCAATAATGAAGCCTCACACCTGAGACCTAGAGATGTTAGATGGCAGTGAGGGCTTTGATTGAAAACTTCGAACAGAATGGCAACTCAAAGATCCAAAAAAGCACAGCCTTAGAAGAAACTTTGGTGCCTCCAAAAAAATCTTGACCACAAACCCTTGAAAATTTCTTCTCCACAGAAACCCACAAGGTTGACTTAAATCAGGTTGAACCCTACAAACACAAACATAAACCATTTGATGCTTAAGGAAAACTAGAAACCCTAGGAAACCAAAGTAGGCAGGGAGGCTGAGAGACCAAAAAACAATCGACTCCTTCTAAACTTTCACCCAAAAACTACAAATGTACCTAGATCACCTACAAAATGTGGATTTTCCAAAAAAAATTGCATTTTCAAACAAAAGATTTCGTACAGTCGTACCATTGTACAGTACAGGGGGATAGGAGGCAAAAAAAATTGCGAAAATTGATAGTTTCCAAAATTAATTGTTAGACAATCAATCCTTACTGATTTGGGTCTTTCAAAGTTAATGGCAATGTTTGTTTGGATCTATGAGGAACTCTTGACTAGGCTAGGTTCGGGATTTGCTCAATACGAGAAGGATTTTGCTAGCATGGCTCTGATACCATGTTGGAGCAGTCAAGATAAACCAGCAAGAACTAGAATCACTTCCACAAGCTAAATTGTACAAAATAATCCAATAACATATATTAAAAATCTAAGTAAAAATGTACAATATATCTTGTATAAATAGGCAAGAAAGAGGAGGTAGGAAGATAGGAAACAATGACTAACTACCCCTCCAAAGGTGCAACACTTGTCGAACTCAAGTGACACATGTTTGAGAAAGTGGCAAGTATGTTGCCCTCTCAGTTGTTGTCCTTGATGTCAAACACAAACTCTCAGGTTTGTGGTACAATGACAGTTGTACTTTATGATAGTTGGTATTGACAGTTGCATCATGACAATTGGCATGGCAGAGGTATTTGGTTTTATGTGACAGTGAGCTTACTTATTGCTTCATAAGATACTCATGATATTGGTTGGCAATTTTGATTTGGTATGTTGGTATGTTGTAACAGGATCATGTATGATGGTCAAAGTACTTATTGCTTCATACTTTGCCATGATTCATTTTATTGTCAAGAAGGTTTATCAAAGGATACTCTAGTCTTTGCTTCATAAGTAGTCTTATCATTGACATGATATCAGGATGACAAACCTGCATAGATAGTATGGCATGTTTGTCTTTCATATGCACAGTGTTTCATAATGCTAGATATTTCTCTCTACTTGGTATTATAGATGGTACAAGATTATGGTCTCATTTCACCTAAAGTTCAATGTTGAAAAAGGCATTTGATCCAATATGCAAACATTAGTCATCAAGGTTATCATTGATATGAAATGGTTCTTGTTTCAGTTAACTTCAAAAGCTTGATCTCAAAGGGATACAAAGCAAAGGTTATATTTGCTTTATTTCATGTGGCATCATTGATATGATTTCATTTGTTCATCTCTCAATGTCATCTTTTGTATAGAGGAGATTATTATTTTATCTAACTCCAAAGTTAGAAGAAGGCATCATATTGTTATCCTCATTTCATTTGTGAAAGGTTATTGATTTGTTTTTAAACAAAAATCAATATAAACAAAGGTATTTCAATCACTCAAGTTAATAACCTGCCAAGCAGGTATCGGGCTTGTTTAACAGGTAAAAAGTTTGTGTTTATGATTCATTCTGACCGACCCTTTTAGGGCACATTGAGCCATCTGGTAGAAAGCGTATAATGTGAAAAGTAAACTTATTGTTCATTATGCAAAGTTTAACTTTGCAATATGAAAATCTCGAACTTAGGGTTTGGCAACTTATGAGGTTTTTGACTGAGATATTTGAGAAATCATTTTTTGATAACAGTCTGAGATGTGACAAAGCTCACAGTGAGCAGTGAAAGGAGTGAAAGGGGAACAGTCAGTTATTTCTATCGGCACAGCACAACTATAATGGTGATTTGGCCATTATTTTTCAGGTGATATCCTTCCTCCTTGGGTGAACGTTGAGGTTAATGGTTCTTTACTTTTGTTTTCTCCTATTTACACAAAGATGTTAAAGATGTTGATGTCGTTTGCATTTTGTTGTTAAGAGTTTGTTAAAGAAAAGAGCAAGGGTTTGAAGTACATTGTTTTTCTTGCTTCTAATGCTAAGTGCAGAGATCTTGAATGACACTTTATTGGGTTGTTGTTAGCTTGTTGAACTTGGTCACAAGGTCTGTGATAGTCAAGCCAGAGTTTCTTGTTACATTTAAGCACTATGCTCACATCTTGTTGACACATTTTTGAAAGGCAGTTGGGTTGTTGAATGGAAAATAGTTTTGAAATCTGGTAAACAATTTTTTTACGGTTATTTCTTTTTTACCCACATGTATACAATGCTAGGTTTTCATGAAATATGTTTGGAAATAGTTTTGATGGCATTTGTCTAACCTTGCTTCAGATGTGGTTAAGTGTTATTCACTGCAGTTTGAAAAGACATATTTTATGTTTGTGGTTACATTAAACAGTTTGAAAACTATATGGAATATTTTGAATAAACTTTGGTTATTTGTAAAAGGTTTCTCATAACCCAAATGGATCTGTTCAACCACATATCCTTGATAGTTATGAGTTAAAAAAAAACTACTTCAAACAGTTTAACTGCTTCAGTTATTCATACAAGTTGTTCAATGAAAGACACAAAAGGCAGTGAGAAAGTATAAAAAGGCATAAGATGTAAACACCTGATGAGGTGTTGATGATATTGTATCTTACACTATCATTGAGACAATAGCAGTGTGTTGTAATACAAAAATATTTCTGAGTTGATGTGCACAGTTTTGGTTATGTGATTCTTGAGGTCTCCAAATTCAATGAGACAATCAAGAACTGAGTTGTGAAACAGAGAAACCCTCTGTATTGTATATTTTCATCTGATCTTTGAGAAGTTGTAAATGATCATGTCAGTGAGACAATATGATCATTGCCAGTGAGGCTTATGTTGTCAGTGAGGCTTATGTTTCCAATGAGGCATGTTGTAGTCAGTGAGACATAAAAGCCAATGAGGCTCTGTAATTGGTGTTTTTTTATGATTAAGCCAGTGAGGCATTTATTGAGTGGTTTTTCTGCCCCATGAGGGTTTTCCACTCCTGAAATCTGTCTTATGGTCTCATTTGTTGCATGATACATTTGTCCTTTATGCGTGTTTGTTTAGTTCTTTAAGACACAATCTCTTGCATTGATAAAGGTTAAATCACAATTCTTTAAGGCATAGTCTCTTGCATTGATAAAGGTTAAATCAGCAACTGCTTCTATTTTTAAAGTTTGAAATAAAAGTGATTAAAGTGTTTTATTTTCTACAACACCGATTCACCCCCCTGACCCCCTCTTAGTGTTGTCAAGTACTCCAACAAGTGGTATCAGAGCCAAGTTCCCTATTAAAGTCTAATAGGCTTGGATAGGTACTGATAGCAGAATACCATGGGAAAGTGTAGAAGAAATAAAGGAAGGAAAGTTGTTAAGCAAAAGGTTGTATAGCAAACTCTAGAAAAGCTCAGTGATGAGTTGTTGCCTAAGTCACCTTTGAAAATTGACACAAAGTGTGATAAAGAAAATGACTTTATTGTTG
Organism: Cunninghamia lanceolata; assembly: GCA_027924645.1. Classification (NCBI taxonomy): domain Eukaryota; kingdom Viridiplantae; phylum Streptophyta; class Pinopsida; order Cupressales; family Cupressaceae; genus Cunninghamia; species Cunninghamia lanceolata. Next base: position 5,153,589 of record BSBN01000848.1, on the reverse strand, counting down.
AGATTGATGATGCAGAAGGAGACCTCTTTGTGGATGAAGATGCACATGAATTTGATGAAGATGACTGTGAAGTGGATATTGAAGGACAACTTTTATGTGCTCTAGAAATGAACAAGTATCTTGAAAAAGAGAACCAGGGATTAAAGGTTCAATTTCAACAAGAGAAGGACTCCAAAACTAAGGTACTCTCTGATCTTGCAAAAGTTTCTTTAGAACTTGAAGAAGCAAGAAATCTGATTGTAGACTTAAAGAGTCAAGTTGAAGAGTCTAATAAACTGATTATTAGTCTAAAAATAGAAGTTGTAGAAGCTAAAAGAGTAGCTGATTTTACAAAATCAGATCTTGAAGTCAAATCTAGTGAATGTCTAAGACTAGAATTGAAAATAGTTTCTTTGAGAAAAGACTTGGAAAAGATTTCTTCTAAACTTCACAAGAATATTCAATTTGACAAGAGTACTGAATGTTTGAATGACATATTGAGCAAGCAAAAACAATATAAGGATACTACTAGTTTGGGTTATGAAAAAGGAGAGAGTTATAAAACAAGAAATACTCCTAGGAAGAAGATAGACCTGACATGTCACTCTGCTGCACCTGAAGTTGAATCCAAGAAGAAAGCTAAAGTTAATATTGTTGATAACAAATCTTCAAGATTTCCACCTATCAGGTATAATTATTCGCAATTTCATGGTTATTGCTATGCATGTCATGTTTATGATCATAGGGCCAGAGATTGTAAAAGAAATGATTTTGGGTGGAATAAAGAGAAAAAATTTTATGGCTGGTCAAATCAGAACTACAATAATGCTTGTTATAATTGTAATAAAGTTGGTCATTTTGCAAGAAACTGTTGGATGCATGCAAGGTATGACTCTCTCAGAGCACCTAGAAGAAACTATTTTTCTCTTGATCAAAACTACAGTATTTTGTGTTATAGATGCAATATGTTTGGGCACAAAGCACAATGGTGTAGAGGAAGGATAAAACCAACTATAGGCTACATGTTCAAGCAAAAGCAGGTGAATGCCTTGGGAAAGGAAATCAAATATCCTATGCTAGTTTGGAGAAGGAAGCAAGTTCAAGAGCATAAGAAGGAAGAGTCTAAGCTTGTGCATGCTGCACAAGAGACATCATTTGTTGCCTGAAAGAGTAGCATGAATCAAGGGAGAGTTGATTTGTAATGTATCTTTCAAACCCCTTAAACAATCAACAATAGAGGTTTTCATGAGACTGATATGTTTGGTTTTGCATCTAGAGTGGGTTGATGGCAGAGTTGTATAATTTCCTTTGGAAGCAATGACTTCAGTATGTTCTTGAGATCTTTGATTATTTCAATCCGTAGTTGGAATGGTGTTGACAATGTTGTTTATAGATTGATGTTTTGAAGTTTAGCATTGATTTACAAGGGCCTTTATGCTTCTTCAAGATGTTTAGAGGCATTATAGTTGTTCATGCCTTGCTCATGATTGGCTAGGATATTGATGTTGAGAGGCACAAGTGTTTGGTCACTTCATGTTAAGGTATATGTCAGTAGATTAGTGTATTGCAGTGGATTGGTGCATTGCTTGAAGAAGAATGATATTCATGCCTCATGATGCTTGTGAGTCTTTAGCATGAGTTGCAGAAGATGAATTCTCTAGTTGTGTCTTGAATCATACTATATTCTTTTAAATAATATTGTTTTCATCAGATGTCGTGATCTTGTCACAGTTGATGTTTATGTTGATGAATGTTGATGCTTTAGTTACTTCCTGCATCAAGGTCAGATGTTCTTTTAGTGAATGTCATGCTTCAATCAGTTTATGGTGATAACTACAATCAGGTATCTCAGAATAATTGTGTTGAGTTTTGATCATATGGAAGTTGTCAAGTGTTGAGACATCTTCAGGAGGTATTTTACCATCACAAGAACATGCTTGATGATTAAAAGGTGCAGAGGTGCAATGGCAGAAGAATGCCATTAGTGATTCATATCTCATTTGCAGGGCAGAAGGCAGAAGACTAGAGCAATTAAGTGATCCTTGATACCTTGTTACAATGATTCTTGTTGCTATACTTCTCTTGATGTCTTCAGTGATACAGTAATTTTTGTTTCCTAAACATTGTTGATGACTTTGTACAGGTGCTTGATGGCTGATGCTTTTGTGCAGTGCTTGATGCCTTGATTTATACAATGACAGTGGTTTGTAGCAATGATTTCTTGTTATAATGATGATAGGACAATGAAAATATAATGATGTTGCAAGATGTATTTATGATAATTCCATATGTAGTGTGTTTGCCATTGAAATTGCATGTACTTTTTGAGTTGTACAGTGCATGACACTTTCTATAACAATTACATTATACTTGGACAGTGTTATGAGGCTGGTAAGACCTCAGGGGGAGTAGCATGGAGTTTCAGTTGATGGTACAATAGTGATTCTTGATGGTTTCAATTGATTCTTAATTTTTAAACTCACTTGATTCTTGATTTTTGAACTATTTTTGGACTAGTACAGTGGTATACAGTGTTTTGACAAATTTTTGGTGCTTTCAATGGTATACAATGCCTTGACAGTTTTGGTAACAGTGCTTCATGCATTGTTTCATTGATGCTTTTTCAGTTATGATGAGGAGTTTCAATGCATACAATGTATTTCACATGTTTGATCTTATGCATGGTTTTAGGGGGAGATTTCCTATATATTTTATACCTCTGGTTCAGATTTCATGTCTATTATTCTTTGATGACATTTGCTTTGTGGAATTATATTGCATGCTCATATAGTGCTGACACTCTGAGTATCTTCTCTCAGTGTGTGGTTGCTCATATCTGTTTGCATCATGACTAAATGGTTCATCATTACACTCAGCTGTTGTGATCAATTTTTGATACTTTTACAGTGTATGTGTGATGCATTTATGAGACAGTGCTGACAACCTAGACACTATGTTTTTGTGTTGGTTCAGTTTGTGATTCCTTCTTGCACCATGGATATATTGAGGAATTTGCTCTTTTGGCATATGAAATCTTATATTATGATAGAAATGACAGTTATGGTTGGCTTGGATTGGGAGCAGTAACAGTGATGTGATATCTTCAGTGGTACTATGCTTAATATAATGTTGCTTTTCAGACTTTAGTGGTGTATCCTTATGTTGATAACATCTATGTTTTTGCTCTTTGATGGTCTACTAATTTTCATGTTTGGTATATTCAGTTGTTGTCCTTGCTATGATATTGGTACTGACATTGCAGTTATGTTTCAGGCCATTCTAGATGCTTTGTGCTCCATTGGACAGTAATGGTATGATTTATATTCCCTGGTTTTGCTTATCATTTCTTTCTGCAGCATACTGGCTTCTGGTTTCTGATCTAGCTTTGAGACAATTGCACAATTCTTCCTCCCTTTGTCTTTGATGCAAAAAGGGGGAGAGAGAGTTGTGTTTTGCCATCAAGGACAAAGGGAGAGTTTGTTCCCCTCTCAGTTGTTGTCCTTGATGTCAAATACACAAACTCTCAGGTTTGTGGTACAATGATAGTTGCACTTTATGATAGTTGGTATTGACAATTGCATCATGATAGTTGGCATTGTAGAGGTATTTGGTTTTATGTGACAGTGAGCTTACTTATTGCTTCATAAGATACTCAGGATGGTTATATTGGTTGGCAGAGTTGATTTGGTATGTTGGTATGTTGTAACAAGATCATGTATGATGGTCAAAGTACTTATTGCTTCATACTTTTCCATGATTCATTTTATTGTCAAGAAGGTTTATCAAAAGATACTGTAGTCTTTGCTTCATAAGTAGTCTTATCATTGACATGATATCAGGATGACAAACTTGCACAGACAATATGGCATGTTTGTCTTTCATATGTGTTGATGTGTAAAATTGTGCAGGTTCCAACACCAACATGGGAAGTTTAAGGAATGTGGGACTTGCTACCTGAAACAATCTCTAGATTTTAAATAAGTTGGCTCTTCTCTATCTCAAATGTGTTTTGGGAAAAGGGTAAGAAGTAAAGAGGATTACAGATACAATTAAAGAAAATCTATCTATGGTGATACGCCTGAAAAAAGTGTCTCTCAACTAAGCACAGTGAAACTATCCTCAAGATTTAGTCACATTAAAGAGCAGATAATGCATGATTAACATAAACAGATGAAATGAATAAAATCAAAGGCTCACAACCAGACAATTTGCAATGACACAGAAAATATCAACCAAGGCACAGAACTCAGTCTTTCTCATTAATTTTCCAGCAACGTAAGAGGCACAGATAGATGCACAGTTACATTCACTTTCTAAATCAAGAATAACAAAATAAAGGCAAATGATATTCACTGGTCACAGCAAAAGTCTCAAACTTCTCCCTTAAATCTCTGATAGACAACTCTAGCAAAACTAGAACTCTAACTTCAAAAGTAACTTCAAAAGTAAGTCCCTATTCATTACAAATGTCACATATTTATAGCATAAGATCGACTCTAGATTGTCTGCAACAATCGAATCCCAACAGCCCAACCGAACTGGAGGTAACTGGAAGTCTGACAGTTAAAGATCTTTCAAATCTGCGACAGTTACTCTTTCGTGCAAGCCCATTGGCTATGACAAAACATATGTGGCATACCTCTTCTTATAAGGAACGGACACTTGGCGGCTTCCGCACTTCTTAGAAACAATGAACTCTATGACAGATGGCAGCGTCCGCGCGCATAACTTGAAACTCCTTCGTCTCTCGGGAAGAAAATAGGAAACCGACACTTGGCGGCTTCCACAGCAACTAGAAACAAATACGTGTCTTTATCCGCACCTCCTTACTTAACTGTGTCTTTTATGCTCGAGAGAACTCCGCAGGTGACAACTGTCGCGATCCGCGGCATTGAAACTTTAAGACACAATTAGAAATGGGACCCACAACTTCCCGCTCATTAGCTTCAAAGGGAGGAAAACAGGGACAGGTGGCATCTTCCGCAACTACAATGAATTGATACGTGGCGCCTTCCGCCATACTTGAAACACTCTTTGAAACTTAAGCGGAAGTCGACACATGTCAGGTTCCGCATCCTTTGAGAAACATTAAATACACCAGAGAAAGAGACAAAAGCCTTTATCTTTGGAGCCGCATCCACCATGTGGCACTCTGCGCATCAATGATACTTAAAACTGTGGCCTGCCACCATCCTTTACTTAGCATCAAAAGATATAGAAACAAACATGCGGAAGCTGACACCTATCAATCTCTGCAGCTATCACAAAAGACACATGGCTTCTTCTGCGCTCACTTTGAAACATTTGGGGAGTGCCTCCGCTGATGACACGTGGCATCTTTCGCAGGGTTTAAACTTAAAACTGTATTGAAACATTTCTGCTACGTGGCACACTCCGCTCCAAAGTTGCAACTTAGAAACAAAATGCGGCTTGAACTGAGGCTCGACACTTGGCAGCGCCCGCGGCTCTGGCAATTAGAAACCCTCACAACCAACCTTAGAAACATTTACAGACACAAAATTGAAACCCGCGAATACGCTACAGTTGGAACAAAATGTAGAGTCTTTTACTCTACAGTTCTTGGCGACCCCTAGGACTTTTGAGCCTGGTCAAAAAGAACCCAAAATTTGGCAAAAATATATGTATTTTAAAAATACAATGCAGGGTCACAAATTCTGCAAAGCTGTCTGGTAAACAGACCATTCTGAATCAGAGAGTCCATGTTTGCTCTGTAAATCTTGAAAGGCAAAATCAAGATTTATTATATCCTTGTGGGAGAATGTCTGGAAAATTTGAACTGCGGCCTTTAATTGAAACTCCAACTGGGCCATTGGTATCAAGACAGCTTCCACCTCCTGTACTGACGAAGAATCACTTAAACCTTGAAAAATAGTTTGATCATTTTGCCTTGTTAAAAGCAGGGTCTTGATATCATCAATCATCAGTACAGTATTATTATCTGGAAATGGTGAGGGAAGACCCAACTGCACCAAATCCTCTATGTGTCTCTTCATGTGCTTGACCCCTTCCTTGACAGTATCAAGGAGCTCTTGGCAGTTTGTGGCAGCTGAGTTGCAAGTTAGAACTTCATTTACCTTCTTTGCAGCTATCATTCTGTCACTGATCCCTACTGCTGACAAAATTTCATCGGTTGTGTCATATAGTTTCTTTAGCAACAGTTGAGAGTCAGAAACTCTCAAAGAAACAATAGATAGAGTGGCCTGAACTGAAGCTTCCACCTTCTCGCACAACTGTTGTGCATTTAACAGGAATGTTAATGATGGCCTTAGCTGGACAATCTCCTCAGAGATTCGTTTCCAAACTGAAACATATAGCTCTTTGACCAGATTCAGAACTCTAGCATTCTGTGGCCTGTTAGCTAACTCAAGTGTTAGTTGTTTTGTTGTTTGTTGCTCAGCTAGGAGTTGCGCCTGTATTGCAGCAACAGCATTCTGCTCACTCAGCAACTTTTGCTAAGATTGTGTGGCTTGTTGTAGTTTTTCCTAATATTTCTTCTCCATTGTGGGCTTCTCTTGCCTTAGAACATTTACTGCAGCTTTCTCCTGAGCTAGCTCCATTTTTAGAGAAGCATTTTGGGCCTAAGTTGCTTGATGGATCTGACAGGAAACAGTATTTTGCAACTGTTTATTCAGAGTCTCTATATCATCCTTCTTAGATTGCAACTCTTCAGCAAGGTTGCTACTATTTGTCTTCTCCTAGGCTAAGTCATTTTCAACTTTCTGCAACTTCCTAGACACTTTCAAGTAGTCAGTTGCAACAGCAGAAGTAGTTTCATTGAGTAGCTCGACCCTATCTTGTGGTCTAAAAAAAGACATGTCCATGGCTACTACATTCATTGCAAAGTCCTAAGGTTGCATCTACTCATTGGGCTTCACCACATTTGGGGATAAATGTGTGACAGTCAACTGCTGTTGAATAGGGTCAAAAAGTGACCTCATGTGTGGTACTGCCAGGCTTTTATTTTCTTTCTTTCTCTTTTTGTCTATTCTGGCTTCTCTAGCCTTTTTTGCAGTATCTGCTTGAGCTTGGAAAGTGGGAGGAGAAGCAATGAATCCCCCAGCAAAGGGATGACCCTGAGGTAAACCATAAGGCATAGCCAATGATTGTTGGCTAGGGGAAATTTGGGGAGGGGCTCTTTTTGGGACAAAGGGGGAAAAGAGTGGCAATGAGATGGCATGTGAAGACATGGCCTGAGGACTGGCAGTTGGGGCAAGTAGTGATATAGGCACAGCAGAAGTGGCAGGGGATACTAATGTTTGGCCAGTTGGGATTGCCACCCCTAAGGTAGAAGAAAGAGACAGAGAGGAAAAAGGAGAAGAAACACTTACCTAAGGAGCAACAGATGTGACTGGTTTTTGTTGTTGCAGTGGTTCTGTTTCTTCTTCTGACTTTTCCTGCAAGTGTAGTCTCCTATGCTTCCTTGGCCTTTCTCCTTCTTGCTCCTCTGATTCCTTCTCTACAACATTTATCACTACTAATGGTGGCAAGGGTACAAAACTGGAAGCCCCAGTAGCTGAAACTGATGGAGTCCCTCTGGTTGGTGATGACACCACACCCTTTTGTTTCTCTAAAGTACTGAGAGATTGGGGCCAGGAAGCTACAGGCACAGTAGAAGAGGCTTGTCCTATTTCTTGCAGTGTATGGGTTGACTCAGCTTCCTCTTCTTCATGTTCACCCCTCTTCTGGATTCTGCTTGTATTAGGGCTAGAGACTGGGGATGGGTGCCACTCATCCCAGATCAACTCCCATTTCTCATCTGTGTCAATCTTCCCAAAAGAGTGTGTCGTTTCAGAAATGTCCTGCCTATATTTCTAATAGGCCTCAATTTTCTCTGGCTTCCATTCCTGGCCCTTCAAAGCTTTCTTTAAACCAGTACCCATTCTGATCTTAGGGTCAAAGGTCTTTTGTTTAACATAAAAGGTCTCCCATGGCCTGGGCCCCTCATAAGGCAAATATGCCAGTTCCACATACAGGTCAGGGGTATCTTTCTTAGGGTTTCTTCTATCCTCCCAAAAGGGTCGACCCTCATGTACTATTTTAGCCCCGACCTTGTTTCTTCTAACCCAGGAGGCTATAAAACTGTTTGGGTCATACCTCCACTTGTCTTCAATGATGAAGAATCCCAAGACAGCTAAGTTTCATAGCAACAGGTGTTCAGCATCTCTGACTTCTAGGGCCATGTTCTTTCTGACCCATGGGATATCATACATTTTCTTCTTCTTCTTCTTCGTGCCGAACTCATTGTCAACCACGAACACCTGCCGAGTTACTTCTAGAAATGCTACCCTAGGGGTCAAAACTTTAGGTAGCAGCATAGGTTCTCCATTGAAGCCATGGACCCTAATGATAGTATTTTGGGCCCCAAAGAAATAATCACATGGGATTGGGCAATTGGTCATGAAACCCCTAATGCTCTATGTCAACCTATGTTCTACAAGCTCAGGGCTCAAATGGCAAAAGGCAGGGGCAACAAAGAGTTCCCAGAACTCATAAGGGTCTGATGCCTCAGATAGCACATGTGTCCATGCAGACACATGAATAGTTCTATTTTGCCCAAAATTTGGGTCATACATATTCAATTGCATATTTTGTGCAAAAATATTGTGGTTCTGATATAACATTAAATGAAATAGATAAGCAGAATACCTAAAAACTCCCTTGGATTTGAAATTGACAAGTTGATCGACCATGGAGTAGGCAATTTGTTCTGAAAAGTCCAGCCGGTATTCTTGTGACTTGTCAACAGTCTTCAATCTGAAAAGGATGGCAATTTGCTAGTCGTAGACTGTGTTGTCTTCCTTCATCCCAAAAATGAAAGCCATCATTGACAGTGCCTCTTGACTAGCTTGACTGAATTGTGCCCTTCCTGTAGGTAGTATGGGCATCTGGGTGTTCTCCTCTGCCAACTGCATTTCTGAGTTGAGGAACCTAATCTGGTTATTGACATTTGACCATGTCTTTTGCATTTTAGCAATAGTGGGAAATGTGGCCGTTCAATCATGATACAGGGCCAGCATGTCTCTTATGGCTTTGGGTGTAATTTGCACCATAAAGGGACCCTGTTGTATGGTGCTTGAGGGCGCATGAAACAGCTCCGCGCATATATCAATTAGGTCAAGACATAGGTGCACATTTGGAACCATGAACTGTGCCAACTATGAGGTCCAAATCCTCATTTCAAAAGTTTCAGATTGTCCACTCTTTGCCTTTTGAATGCATCTCTGGTGTGCCCCTTCACGGAGAGTCCTGGTAGATTTTTGAAGGGCTGGGTCAAAGATGCCATCTGCAAAATCTTTTACCTTCTCTGGGTCGACAGAATACCCTACCTCGGGAACCCTCGTCCTTGGATAGGTTCTCTTAGGTTGCGCAGGCGCTGAGGCGTATGATTTACTGCTTAAAAGCTTGTCGATTGATTCGTAAATTCCAAGTCCCTCCTGAGAAGACTGTGCTTTAGCCATATCTGTATCTACGGAGAGAATGTGAGAAGCCTTGACACAGCAAAGACAGAAACTGGTAACAGAAGTGACACTCAACTAGGAAGCGCTTGCTAGGGATTGGATTGGAGGCAACAGTGATTTGCAACAGAGAGATGGAAGCAAATGAGAGCCACAGTTAAGATTTAACTTCTAATTTAATGAGACTTTAATGACACAACCTATCTTATAAATGGCATTAATGCCAAGAAACCGTTAGTGTATCTTTCCAAAACCACGTGGAGAGGAGTGTCAGAAACATTATGAGAGTGGTTGCAAAAGTGTGTCCTTTCGGGGATTTTGGGGATTGCAGACAACCTTAATGAATGTGAGATTTTCAAAAAGAGAAGGGACTTGTGCTGATGACACGTGTTCACAGAACACTTATTAAAAAGGAAAGCGAGAAAACAGGAAAGCAAGAAAGGGAAACTAACTAACTATGATACATTAAGAGCCACTACCTAATTGAAATGTTTCAAATAGATCCTGTTAACAGGAATCTCTTCAGGCTCACCATCCATGGTCTCCAATTCAAAAGAGTTTTGTTGCTTACAGGAACGAATCTTGTAAGTACCAGTCCACAGTGATTCAAATTTAGTGTGCCGACCTAGCTTTGCAACTCTTTCATCCCATTTCAACACTATTGAGCCAACTTCAAAAAGGGGATTTGAAGTCTTCTTATCAAAACAATCCTTGACTATTTTCTGGTGTTTCATCAGCAACTCATGTGCTTTTTCCCTTTTCTCTTGTACTTCCAGCAGTTCAGCAAGTCTGACTTGCATGGGGCCATTCTCTTCAATCTCTATTTGTTTCAATAATTGCAAAGCAGGGATCTCTAAGCTCAATGGCATTACTGTTGGTTTACCATAAACTAATTCATATGGAGACATTTTTGTCACTTGCTTAGGTGTGATCCTGTCAGCCCACAATGCTGTATTAAGTAGTTTGTGCCACTCTCTGTGATAATTTGTCCCTATCCTCTTAATGAGTCTGATTAGGTTCTTGTTAGTAGACTCTGCCAGACCATTACCCTGAGGGTAATAATTTGAAGAAGTCTTCAAATAAATTCTATTCCTTAATGCAAACTCAGATAGTTTTGTTCCCAAAAATGCCTTAGCATTATCTGATATTATGGTACGAGGAGGACCAAACCGAGCAGTAATACCTTCCAGAAAGTCTAATATTACCTTTTATGTTGCTTCCTTGAGTGGTACTACTTCACTCCATCTAGTAAAGTAATCTATGGCTGTAAGGATCCATTTGTGTCCCATACTTGACACTGGATCTATCATACCAATAAAATTGAGACCCCATTGGGCAAAGGGTTCATCCACAATTATGGGGCTTAGAGGCATTGTTGCATTTCTTCTTTTTCCTGTATAAAACTGACAAGCCTGGCATTCTTTAACCAGCTAATAGCAATCTGTGAATAGAGTGGGCCAGAAGTATCCTGCTTGGGTCACTTTGATTGTTGTGGTCTTTGCTGAAAAGTGTCCACCTGAGGCTCCATGGTATAACTCATGTAGTATTCTTTGAGCTTCATCTTTCTCTATACATCTCAGAAGTATGCCATCAACATTTCTTCTGAATAGAATATGGTCAATTAGTACAAAGTGGGCCCCTTGCTGCCTGTAATACCTTCTCTTGTCATGGGAGAGCTCATTTGGGAAAATCCCATACTTCATGAATTGTATTATGTTTGTGACCCAAGAATCTTGATCAACCTCTTGTATTTTTAATACATTTTCACTTTCTGTTTCTTGTGTCATCATTCTCTCCATGTCCTGAGCCTTATATTGGCACAATCCTTTGCCCCTTACTAACTTAGTGGGTCTAACCTCCACATCATATTCAAGGATCTTTGTTATCTAGTTGGCTCTTTTCTCAATGATCTCACCCTCCATAATGTATTCTCTTACACTAGCATGAGCCACTAATATCAGAATCTTATTCCCTGTGATCATATGTCTGAATTTCTTAAGGGCTTTTACCATGGCATATGCCTGTTTCTCCACAAAATTGTATCTAGCCTCATATTCCCTGAGAGTCCTAGAGAAAAAGGCTATTGGATGTTCTCTTTCTTGTTGTTCATCTTTCTGAGTTAAAACAGCAGCAACACTGAACTCCTCCATACACATACATTATGAAAGACTTAGAGAAGTCTGGGTTTCTGAGTACTGGGGCTGTTGAAATGGCTCTTTTGATCTCTTCAAAAGCTTGTCTCCCCTCTGCAGTCCATTTGAAAACCAAGTCCTTCTTTAGCAATAGTGTCATAGGTCTAATTAAACCTGCAAAGTCAGATATGAACCGGCTGACAAAGTTGATCTTCCCTAAGAAAGACTGAACTGCTTTCTTATTGACTGGCAGAGATAGATTCATTATGGCAGTGACTCTTTCTAGATCAATAGAGACTCCTTCCTTTGACACTATATGCCCTAACAATTTACCGTGAGGTATTGCAAAGATACACTTCTTGGGATTCAGGGATATTCCAAACTCTTGGCATTTCTTAAAAATAGCCTCTAAATGGTCGAAATGATCTACAGCATTTTTAGAGAAAATAGTGAGGTCATCTAGATAAATCAAGATGATTTTGTTTATAAGTTCCCCAAATGCTACATTCATGGCTCTCTGAAAAGTAGCTCCAACATTTGAAAGACCAAAAGGTATTTTAGCATATGCAAATGTTCCCCATTTTGTAGTAAATGCAGTCTTATGCTGGTCTTCATCAGCCAACCAAATCTGATTGTATCCAGAGAAGCCATCCAACAAAGAAAATCTCTCTGATCCAGCCACAGTTTATAAAATTTGTTCCATAGAGGGCAAGGGATAATGATCTTTCAAAGATGCTCTATTTAGATCCCTGAAATCTACACAGAGTCTTATGTCACCATTCTTTTTTCTTACTGGCACTAGGTTTGATACCAAGTTGAATGCTTAATTGGAAAAATAATCTTTGATTCTAAGAGCTTTTGCAACTCATCCACCATTAGAGCTTCAATTTTAGGATTCACTGGCCTTTGCTTCTGTCTGACTGATTTAGATCCTTCAGTCAGCTCTATGGTGTGCTGAATGATATCTCTATTGTAGCCATGGAGGTCTTCATAGGTCCAGGCGATCACCCTATCATATCTTTCACACAAATCAATCAACCTTTCCTTTTCTTGTTGGGTTTTAGAATTGCCAATCTTCAATTTTCTTCCTTCACTAACCTGAATTTCAGAATAATCTTCTTTATTTACTTGAAACCTCTTCTTCTCTAGGCTTACATCTTCTGGGTCAAACAAGTTTTCTAGGGTAATCAGTCCTTTAGGGAGTTTATTTGACTTCAATTGAATAATTTGGTCACCATATGCTTCTTCAATTTTAGGTTGCAACTGATCAACAAATTCCCCTGATTGTTGCAAAAATAAGAGTACTTAGAAATCATTTTCAATAACTTGCCAATTTTAGTCATTGTCTGGGATAGTTAGCCTCACTATAACTTTGACTGACTCATTGTTGACTAGTAGATTGGTTGCTGGATCAAACTGTGAACCAATCTGTGCCATTCTATCTGCCTCAGAATTTTGGGCTCTAGGAACTACTTCAATATTGAAAGCTTCAAAACCATCTATTAGGTCCCAAATTTTGTGCCTATAGGATCTCATTCTTACATTTTTGGCTACTGCCTTTTCTCTGATTTGTTTCACCACTAGTTCTGAATCTCCTCTTACTATCAGATTCTTTACTCCTTTTTTCTTTGCCAACATGAGTCCATGCACCAAGGATTCACACTCAGCATCATTATTGGTACAGGCAAACTGAAAGTGAATGGCTCTTAAAATTTTCTCACCATTTGGGGTAGTAAGGCAAACTCCTACTCCAGCTCCATTCTTACTTCTAGCCCCATCAAAATTTAGAGTCCAGATTTCTGAGTCTTTTTCAGATTCTTGAGTCTGATTAGGTTCTTTCCTTAAAACATTAGGGATTTCTTGGTCTTCTTCAAATATGACATAAGTGCCTAGACCTGTAGAGTCATAATTTCCATAGGGATCACTTTGCATCATAGTCAACAACTGATTATTCTCTTCTTCCTGTTGGTCATGTTCAGTCCAGTCACCTAACTCTTCCACAAAGATTTTCTCTTCTTTATTCAACATAGCATGGGCTGCTTCTAATTTTGGGGTTGGTTCATTTGTGATATGGTCTTTTGATAATGGCTCAGACAGTATTTTCATCTTTGTCCCATATTTGGTTCTCAGAATGAGGTGTGACCAATCTAGTGACATGTAACCTCCTATCTTGGCTATGAAATCTCTGGATAAACATAGACCAAATACAGGGGGAATATCTATGACTACCACACTCTGATTTACAATTATATTGGGGCAAGTATATAATTGCAATGGGAGTTGTTTAATTTTCCCTATTGTTTGCACAGATTTCCCATCCAACTGCATAACCCCTCTTGTAAGTGGCTCATATTTTATCTTCAAAGCATCTGTTATTTGCTTTGGCATTACTGTAGTACTAGCCCCAGAGTCTACCATTGCATTATGCAGTAATTTCTTCCCAACTATTAGAGTTAAGTAAAAGGGATCTAGTTTAGGTTTACCTACCTCAAGTGCATTATTCAACAGCGATGTTGTCTGCAAAGGTACAGTATCTTTGAGCTACAGCTTTTCTTTATCAGCAGATCCTCCTTTAGCACTAGTCTGTTTAGGAACTTCTTGGCCTTGCAGAGCCTTTTGCAACAATGTCTTCTGCTCAGGAATAGCTAACATGTCCCAGATTGATACATGCACTAGAGTTCTTTTTAACTGATCCACCACATTCACAGGTCCTAATGCCTAGGTCTTTGGATAATAAGGGTACCTTGACTTTTCTAGAACTTGTCTTGAAGCTACTTGATTCTGCATAGGCTGGGGCATTTCTTGTCTAGAAACTGTGCACTAATGACTCTGAAATGGAGGAGCTCCCATGATCTCATTATTAGTTATTTCAGGCTCTTCCATCATTCTCCTCTTTGCTCTGGTATAGTAATCTGATTGTACCAATGGCTTCTTGGAAGTAGATGCTTCATTCAAAAACACTGACTCTTCATCTTCAATCCATGAAAATAAATCATGCTCAGGGGCTATTTCCTCTTCCTGTTGTAAGGACATTCCTTGCATCTGGGCCACCAAGACTGCATTTTGTACACCAGGAGACTGATATTGTGGAGTGTTAGAAGTTGCAAATTGTCCTTCTAATCCTCTCTGTTCTGCTATCTTCTGCTGTAAATTTCCTCTGGGGCAGTCTCTGGGCATATGGGCATTATTGCAAAGAAAACACCAAGCATTTGTGCCATCTGCAAAATTATTTTGCCCTGGAACAATTTCCTTGTTGGGATTAGGAGGAACAATCTGTAGAGGTGTAGGGACTGTGACTAATTGGTTTGATGGCTGAGGATTAGCTTGCCTTTGAGGGCCTTGATATTGATTTGGCTGAAAGGGAGGTCTATTTCCCTTGTAACCTTGATAAGGGGGCTTTGGATAAGGATTTTGTTGCCTCTTTAAATTAATTATCTCATTCGAGAAGGTCCTTAAAATGTGCTTGACATCATCCATTTCAAATGATTGAACAGGGGTGGTTGTCTTAGCAGGTTGTTGAGGGAATGCATACATAGACACAAGTAGGGTTGTAGGATTAGGAACTTCTTGAGGCAAAGGTAAGGTAATCTCTGGGAACATGAGCATAGGAGGCCTTGGGGGCAACTTTCCAGCATCTATTAAGTTATTTTCAGCCTTGACTACCAACTCATAAACTTCTGGTAGTGTCTGACCTCCAAGAACTGGATCATCACTGATATATCTGAGTTTAGAGCTTTAAGGTAAAACACAATAGCCATACCTGGTAATGGTCTTGTTGTAGCAGGAATCCTTTTCCAAGTCTTTTGAAATCTTGAGTTGAAATCAGTCATTGCCTCTTGAGGTGCCCTCTTGATAGTGATCAATTGTTGCAGCAAAGAAGATTTATCACCGTTTTCTTTAAATCTTTCAAAGAAAGCATCACCAAGCTGATCCCATGTGGATATTGTGTTTGGGGTTAGAGATCTATACCAGTCCAGAGTCTTTCCCTTAAAAGAAGCTGCTAACAGTCTTAAAGCCACATTTTGTTGAGTGATAACATGTATTGCACAGACATCAGATACATCTTGCAGATGCTCTTCAGGTGTCTTGAAATCTTCCCCACTGAATTTGGACAGAACCTTTAGAGCATTAGCAAGAATAGCATCGCAAGTGGCTGGTGGTATTGGGAGAATCAGAGGACTGCCAGTGTTCCAATTTGCATAATTTCTTGGGGCTATAGGTGCTCCCATATTTACTCTTGGTGCTGCTGCAAACTGATTCACTCTTCTCCTTGGATTAGCTATCAGTGGTGGCAAAAAAATGCCTGGTCTAGCAACATATTGAGCTCTTGTTATAGGTCCACAGCTCTGACTCTCTGTGGCTTTCTGGCTCATACAATCTTGACAGAAACTTCAAAAATGGTCCCACCGGGCGTGCCAAAAACTGTTGATGTGTAAAATTGCGCAGGTTCCAACACCAACATGGGAAGTTTCAGGAATGTGGGACTTGCTACCTGAAACAACCTCCAGATTTTAAAGAAGTTGGCTCTTCTCTATCTTAAATGTGTTTTGGGAAAAGGGTAAGAAGTAAACAGGATTACAAATACAATTAAAGAAAATCTATCTATGGCGATACGCCTGAAAAAAGTGTTTCTCTCAACTAAGCACAATGAAACTATCCTCAAAATTCAATCACATTAAAGAGCAGATACTGCATGATTAACATAAACAGATGAAATGAATAAAATCAAAGGCTCACAACCAAACAATTTGCAATGACAGAAAATATCAACCAAGGCACAAAACTCAGTCTTTCTCATTAATTTTCCAACAACGTAAGAGGCACAGATAGATGCACAGTTACATTCACTTTCTGAATCAAGAATAACAAAATAAAGGCAAATGATATTCACTAGTCACAGCAAAAGTCTCAAACTTCTCCCTTAAATCTCTGATAAACAACTCTAGCAAAACTAGAACTCTAACTTCAAAAGTAAGTCCCTATTCATTACAAATGTCACATATTTATAACATAAGATCGACTCTAGATTGTCTGCAACAATCGAATCCCAACGGCCCAACCGAACTGGAGGTAACTGGAAGTCTCTAACAATTAAAGATCTTTCGAATCTACGACAGTTACTCTTTCGTGCAAGCCCATTGGCTGTGACAAAACATATGTGGCATACCTCTTCTTATAAGGAACAGACACTTGGCGGCTTCCGCACTTCTTAGAAACAATGAACTTTGTGACAGATGGCAACGTCTGCGCGCATAACTTGAAACTCCTTCATCTCTTGAGAAGAAAACAGGAAACCGACACTTGGCGGCTTCCGCAGCAACTAGAAACAGATACGTGTCTTTATCAACACCTCCTTACTTAACTGTGTCTTTTATGCTCGAGAGAACTCCGCAGGTGACAACTGTCGCGATCCGCGGCATTGAAACTTTAAGACAATTAGAAATGGGACCCACAACTTCCCACTCATTAGCTTCAAAGGGAGGAAAACAGGGACAGGTGGCATCTTCCGCAGCTACAATGAATTGATACGTGGCGCCTTCCGCAATACTTGAAACACTCTTTGAAACTTAAGCGGAAGTTGACACATGTCAGGTTCCGCATCCTTTGAGAAACATTAAATACACCGGAGAAAGAGACAAAAGCCTTTATCTTTGGAGCCGCGTCCACCACGTGGCGCTCTCCGCATCACTGATACTTAAAACTGTAGCCCACCACCATCCTTTACTTAGCATCGAAAGATATAGAAACAAACATGCGAAAGCTGACACTTGTCAAGCTCCGCAGCTATCACAAAAGACACACGGCTTCTTTCGCGCTCACTTTGAAACATTTGGGGAGTGCCTCCGTTGATGACACGTGGCACCTTCCGCAGGGTTTAAACTTAAAACTGTATTGAAACATTTCCGCTACGTGGCACACTTCGCTCCAAAGTTGTAACTTAGAAACAAAATGCGGCTTGAACTGAGGCTCGACACTTGGCGGCTCCCACGGCTCTGGCAATTAGAAACCCTCGCAGCCACTCTTAGAAACATTTACAGACACAAAACTGAAACCCGCGGATGCGTTGCAGATGGAACAAAATGTAGAGTCTTTTACTCTACAATATGCACAGTGTTTCATAATGCTAGATATTTCTCTCCTTGGTATTATAGATGGTACAAGATTATGGTCTCATTTCACCTAAAGTTCAATGTTGAAAAAGGCATTTGATCTAATATGCAAACATTAGTCATCAAGGTTATCATTGATATGAAATGGTTCTTGTTTCAATTAACTTCAAAAGCTTGATCTCAAAGGGATACAAAGCAAAGGTTATATTTGCTTTATTTCATGTGGCATCATTGATATGATTTCATTTGTTCATCTCTCAATGTCATCTTTGTGGGTGTTGGACATGTTGGCATCTTTTTTTATTTTCCCCATGTCTCACTAAATTATTGATTCATACCCAAAATAAAGTCATTCCTAATGCTTCCATGTCCATGCTAAACTTTGCATGGGCTCTTTGCTTTATGATCATATTTTTTTTTTCCTACCTTCTTTCATGTTTGTGTATGACCTATTATTACCTATCAAAATCTTTTAAGTGGCATGTTATGTAGCCTTAACCATCTCTTGACTGACCCCCTCATTAGCACTATTCACATCTCAAAGTTCCTTTTCCAATTAATTGATCACTTGCTAACACATTCTTCCCTCATGATGTTCTTTGTCTAAGCTTTGTTCATTCCTATGCTATGTGTCAATATCATATTGCATCAATGTTGCCTTTCACATCATGAAGTCCCCTACATGCCTTTGTTACCACTCTACAATGTGTGGCACTAAATAAAATGGATCCAATTAGCTCTATCATAGTTATATGCTCTTATTCTCTACCGTATGATCATGCTTTCCTATGTAATGCTACATTGACCATTGCCCATTGATTTTGGGTCACACATTACAAGATTTTATGAGAGAATGGGTTTGATTTTATAACACTTTTTGAGGATGAGTTGCAAATTGCTTAAGGATAAAAACCTAAATAATTTCCTTTTAGATTAAGATGCATGTATGAAGATGAAGCAGTTAAATGATACAAAATTGACAGAAGCCTATTTCCTGTTTTCCGAAAGGAATCATCAACAGAAAAATTAATAGCAATTTTAACCAAAAAAATAGTCAAATTCAATAATAAGACTAGATCATAAATCTTAATACATGTATGAGATAAAATCATAAAAGTCATATAATATACTTGTACAAAGAGCATGTCTTGTTATAAGTCAACCTTTATGCAAGTTGCACAATTTGCAATTATGGCACCTTCCAAGAAAAATAAGAGTCAGAGGCTCTTTCGGATGGACAACTTTTAGAGAAAAATCAACAGGCGTTGAGTATTTAATTCCTTATACCCTGCAAGTACAAAATATATTGCAAACTCTGTGAAGAGAGAATCAAT
The DNA here is from genome assembly GCA_027924645.1 of Cunninghamia lanceolata. NCBI lineage: Eukaryota > Viridiplantae > Streptophyta > Pinopsida > Cupressales > Cupressaceae > Cunninghamia > Cunninghamia lanceolata. The sequence continues at coordinate 5,134,558 of BSBN01000848.1, read as the reverse complement.
TAGAAAACCCTCAGTGCCATTGTAAGAACAAAAAGAAAATAAAAAACTAAGAATAGAATCAAGACGTTTGAGGGTGAAAAGCCTAAGGCGATGAGCAGTCATTGTTCCTTCCCCCTTCGAACAAATACTTAGAGGTGCTTGTGTGCTAAGTGGGTCCCTTTATCTTGTAACTTTTACAACATACATGAAGAAATAAAATGCCATTGGCAAAAATGACTACTCATGGAGGTCATCTTAGATGACACCAATATTCACACAGGTCAAATCCCACAAAAATTAAAATTCCAAGAATAGAATCTGTTGCAAGCACCCTGCAAACGGAAGAAAATCAAACAACAGAACCTGCCATGTTCCAGAGAAAGTGCAATTTTATAGGCAAAGAAAATAAAAGAAAAAGCAAAACAAAAAAATTCAAAATGCATGCTGATGACAATTTGCCAACAGAAACAGAAATGTGTAGATATTAAAGTGGGAAAAAATCCTCGACAAGGGGATATGCCAATATATTTTATTGAAGCTTTGTGATTTTAGAACATTCTTATTGGAAATAATCACAAGGAAAAACACCCACAAAGCACAAAATTCCTGCTAAATAATGTTAGCACTGCAGAGGAGGAGCATGCTAATAAGTCAACCTGGTGTCTTGCACCCCAAAGCCTGCTTCTGCATTGGCAAAGCTTTTGGTGTGTGGACATCAATCAGCTATGTTCTCCTCTACAATACTATATCTGGATCACACATGCTTCTCACTGCTGTCGCTCCAGCTCACCTATTCTCTCAATGATTGCCTGTTACGATAAAGCATAACAAAATATGTTAAAAAAATTGCTTGCATATAACTCTAATGCTTAAACAGGCTGCAGATTCGTGTGATGCTCAAAAGCTTGTTACGAAGTAAGGATGTTATATCCTTATTTTTAGAATACATAAACGGTCATCCAATGGTATTGAATTTACCTTCTCACTTGTTTCTTGAAATTCCCCTGCAAGAATAAATTCATCAAGTATCAAGTATACCTGCATCCAGAATAATTTATTTAAAGAACCTGCTTTCATTCATCCTGAAAGTATCAATCTGTTCAACTTACAGAATTATAGACACCTAGTTATGTAAAGCTCCATAAATTGTGAAAAAAAAAATTATTTATAGGTGTTTGGGTCTTTAGGTGTAATTTCCTAGTCTTGCACTATACTTTTGGGCTTTAAGTGGATGGTTCAGAAGTATTATCACAAAATTTTGTTAAACAGAAACAAGAAGCCAAAATCCTTTTGCATTTTTCAGGTGTGTTATGATCTACCAAATTTTGGAACGACTATATCAGGTGTGAATAAAGATGGTTATAATTACAGTCGTGATATGTAAAAATGAATGGAGCATGCAACCCACAAGATCTATCTAGCATCATAACCTGTAAAAAGAAGTGGAACCTTCAACCCAAGTAAATAGTTAAGCAAGAAAAATGAGTAGAACCTTCAACCCAAGAAACTCAAAGTAAAATGAATGAACTTTCCAGTTAAAAAGAGCATGAAAATCTAATATGAGTGGAGCCTTCAAAAAACAAAAATATGTAAAATGTAAATATGAGATATGCTTCAACCCAGATCTAATATAACATGAAAAACAAGGATCTTCACAATTCAGCAAACTTTATAGTAATAATGAGGAGCTTCTCATCATATGAACAACAAATGAAAGAGAATTAAATTGAATGACAAAGAGAACAAAAAAATGAATACATCTAACAGATGTACGTCTTCCATGTCATCTTAATTTCCTTCCAGAAAAACAGAAATTTACCTTGTGGAAATTGAATATCAAGTCAAGCTCACACACGTCGCAGAAGATACAATCCAATATCTGCACAAATAAATGAATGCCCTCCAGATATGCTAGCTCATTATCGGTGATATCCACACATACAGAGAAAAACAGGCCTGCATACCGCCTATAAATCACCTTGTAGTTACGAAACTACAACAGAACAAAACGTAACACAATCAGGACGTGAATGCATTTCAAGCTGGTAAAAATAAACACAACCAAGATATAGTGGCACTGCAAGAAGATCAACAAGTAAAAGGCATTGCAGAAATAATGAACATGGAATGCAAAGAAAAAGTGAATCCAAAGATTTCTCTCCAATATAATAATTTTGAACAATTGTATTTTCACCAAAACTTAAAAACTCAAGAAACATAAAATGCAAAAGGAGTCATTGAGTTGTAAAACATTATACAAAAAATGCATAAAGTTGAAAATATATATTTTGTCCTAAGATTGTTCTGCTTTTGCATATAATAGATGCAAAACCATGCACGGAAGCCACTTGCTAACCCTACCCTGGGTTACAGATCTAAGGGTGTCATGGACATTGTTATCATGGGTTAACTCCCTATTCACTTAATGGGAACACGCAGATACTCTTATATGGTGGATATCCGTGGCAATGATAAAATGAGGAGTGTCTCAGCCAAAGCATTACCCTCTCCATGTAGATATTTCATGGATTACAGAGCAGTTTTATTGATGATGGGATTTACTTCCCCCACTGTGTAATCTTATAGCATGGCCATACACATCCCTTAATTGCATCAGGCAAGTATTTATTTCATAAAGTGGCATTTTCTTCGCCCAGTTTTCAATTTAGCATTCAGGTCTACATATTTTTGGTATTCCTCCAGCATCTTCTGTTAAAGAGGCTTTAGGTCCAATAAAAATTCCTTACATTAAAGTGTATGTTTGAAATATGGGGCAAAAGCATATAATTTCTTAATGCATAGAAGCTTTATATGTGCACGAAAGAGTTCCATTGACAATTGTTTTGAAGATACTAAACACGTGCTCAAAAGCAAAAGCCATAATGACTCAATGCTAGTAGTTGTAAACCTTAAAGCAATGAAGATGCAATAGTTTCGTGGAAACTGTTTAAGGAAAAGCATTATTTTCCAAGTTTGATATAACTTTATTTAAAGGACAAGTCAAAGTAAAAGCTAGTTTGACCTCAATTTTGATCTCTCAATAGATTTCGCTTAGAAAAAACTTGAAGAAAATTTTTAGGCAGATGAATTAAGAAAGTCTCAGACAAATAGTTAATAAACATTGGAACAAGAAGTTTTGTTATTACAAACTAAAGTAAAAGACGCGGTGGAAGGAATATGAGATTGAAGAATCAATGTCAAGATTTATACATGAAGTTAAAGGTTGGACAGAAAAACTAAGAATTCACAAGAAGAAATTCTAAGATTGATAAAAAATTATCAAATAAAGATATAAAGATCGCCCGTAACCATACTTTACTCTCTCAACACTGGAAATTTGAGAAGGGCAACATAAAATCATTATGCAATTTGTTGACAAAGAAATGTCTATAAATGCAGACAATCTGCAACCAGCAAAGAGATCATTGCTAGTATTGACAACTTTGATACTACACCTGAAATGATAAATCAACCGTCTTGAGAATATTCCAGAAATCACTAATGTGTCTTTTAAAGTCAAACCATACTTTTGTCCTAATCATTTGTGACATCATTCTAATCAATCAGTTTATCAACATTCACAAAAGGGACAGTTGTAACTCTTTCTGAAAACAATTTCATGTCAAGTTATCAAAGACATACTCAAGATCAAAGCAATTTCATTTAAAAATTGTATCCACATATGACACTACTCAAATCAATTCGGAGTGGATTAATCTTGATTCAGGGAATCTATATCTAGATATTTGTGTCACTCTTATCAGCATGTATCATCGTTATGTTTGTGGATATATGTTATTATAGCCTAATATCCTAAACTTATATTATATTGTAGTCAATACTCAACCCTAGGTATCATTCAGGAAGATAAGGCAGGAAATTCTGTAATCATTGCAACCCACACAATCAAACCTCTTGTTAAGGCTATTAGCTCCCACCCTGATGCTTGCTTTCCCTGACTTGCAGCAGTTTTTTGAGCTTGACACTGATGTTTCTCAATATGCCATAGGTGCAGTATTTATGCAGGGAGGACATCTAGTGGTTTATCCTTTAAAGGCACTCAAATAGTAGCACCATTATCTTCTCATTAAAGGAGGTCACTATGCATATTGATAACCAACTGCTTCATTTTTTTAACTCAGTCTAAATTTCAGGAATATCGGCCTTTGAAGAGGGCATCTTCATTCAACAATTTCATTCAGTGATCAAGTATAAGAATGGTGTCACCAAAAATATGGCAGGCCTTTTCAGTCTTGGATATTCGGCATACATTCTATGATTAGTGGAAAAAGATTTCTTCCATAAATTCCCAATTCAGTCCAATTGTTGTTAGTTGGGTGTATATGATCATGCAACATTACATACTTGCCGGCGCTTCTCATCAACTTCTAATAAAGGAGGCTCACTCATGCTCGTATGGTGGACATTTTGGCACATAGAAGACCTTGCAACACCTTTAGCGTTACTTTTATTGGAAAAATATGTATGGTGAGCGCATAGTGATACTAAGAGGGGGGTGAATCAGTATCTAACAATCTTTTACTTTTGAAACTCAATTAATTACATTAGCTACACATATGCAAGATCTAGCAATTAAGTACACAATGAGAACACACGATTTATGTGGAAACCCTTTCAGGAGAAAACCATGGCACAATATTGCTTATATATATATATATATATATATATATATATATATATATATATATATATAGGTTGGAGCCTATAATTCTGTCAAGTGGAGATTGGAGTCTCTAGTAGGTTGGAGCCTACAAGAAGAAGAAAGCTTCAACCTACTAGAGACTCCAATCTCCACTTGACAAAATTATAGGCTCCAACCTATTGGAGGCTTCAACCCCCACACAAACTGAGCTCCAACACAGCAAGAGGCTCCAACCTCTATTTGATAGGCTCCTACCTATTGATCCTTCAATAGCTGATATAGTATGCTTCTTCACAGAATCTTCCTCTCACAAATCTGATTACAACTTGTTGATGATTGTTTTTAGACAACGCAACAATAGAATAAAACACTAAGTATCCTATTCCCTCTTGAATAAAGTCTCTCAAAGGCTAAGCTATGTGATCCAATGAGGCAACTTCAAGGTTCCTTATTCGTGATTGCAGTGGATGAACTCAGTGAATACATGTGATCTTGTTGATAATCACAAAGGGACTTACACAGACTTCTTCTTACTTCACTTAGCTTATTTCTCCTTTCAATGTGGATGATATATGTACAATGCTTCAATGATAAAGAAAAGGAAAAAAATAAGGTTTAAAGGAACTAAACTAAGGTCAATGAAGCAATGATGATGCATGAATAGACAAACTCCTTAATCAACCTAACTCCACTTCGCCAAGGATGCCTACAACTACATGAAGTTGGTGCAATCTCCTAAGGATAGCGAAAGGTTTTCAAATCATGAAAGCTCATATAAGCACCCATTAAACGACGCAGCTCAAACAAGCATCCACAATCGAACTTAAGCAAATTATAATGAAGCTCAAACTAGCTTTACACAACACTTCACCAACGATGAATGTCAAAAACATGAGCTAGGAGTTGATCAAATATTCAATACAAGATGCATTACATCAATGAATGGCTAATCTACTTCTAATCTACTTAGAAACATCTCTCCACTTCGTCAAGATACAAGAAACCATGTTATTCCACAAGACAACACTTAACACCAAACAAGCTCCAATGTCTTTGCATTAATCTTGAGAAATATTTACAACAATCTTCGAGAGTCTCTTCCTACTCTACTCTACTTTCCTACCAACTAAACGACTAACTATTAACTGAGAACTCACCATTACAAATGAGGCAACAAGGCCTTTATATAGAGTTCTAGAATTACAATGAATGGTCTGGATCAATTCAAGTAGCCAAGGGCCCAAATCATGCCATCTCAGCAATTAGTTACAACAACTTGCTATTTTTAGTACATAAGAGAGGCAATGAAGGCACGTTTTCCAAGAAGATAAGGATGAAATGGAATCTTTAGAGCATCTTCCACATGGGCGTCCTCTTTGGCTTCTTGCTTGTTTAATGATATGACGAACTGTGATTGGTGATGACAAAGTGCACTGCCACATAGGTGCCATCTCAGCATATTCCCAAATTGCATCATCTGTGTGATGTCTTCGAACATGATTGCTTTGAATGAACTTGCATGTTTGGGAATATATCCTTGTTGATCTTGCCTTGTTCGTTGTAAGTTGAATGTGTATGATACATGTTGCTCATTTGTCTAACTCTGTGATGTTTCTTCTCCTCGCAGGATACATGTTGATCTCTTTATGACTGCATCCTGATGGAGAGTAGAGGAGACTTCTCTTCTACTTGAAGATTCAGGAGGAAGATGAATGTCTTCGACGATGTAGATGATGAAGTATGCTTCATGGAGTAAGAGACTTCTAGGAGACTTGAAGATTGAGAGAACTTGAAGTGATGGATGAATGTCTTCTCTAGATGTCATTGATAATGAAGTGTTCCGGCATGATGATGGTGAAGTGTTCCTTTGGAGCAGCTATCTTCAATCTTTACTTCACTCCTTGCATGACTCCTTAATCCAGTCTACGCTCCTGCAACACAACAAAGAAACAACATCAATCACTTTATATCATAAAGAAGTTACTTTTAAACCCTTATTAACCTTCCTTCAATCTAGGCGCATATTTAGGTGTCTGGAGATAAAAAGTGCGCCTTGATTCTTTTGGCCTTAAATTTGTCATTTTGACGATTTCAACAATTGAAGACAGCTTAGAGTGATCCTTCCTCTCAAGGCACTCACTTTTAGACATGAACTTAAGTGACTTTCCTTAGGGCACTCATTGAGGTCTGTATGGAGGTGAAAGTGCGCCTTGGATAGTTAGTCTTATATTTGCTATTTTCATGCCTTCAAATGATTGAACATGACTTAGAATAACTTTCTCCCTCTAGGCGCTCATTCCAAAGTGTCATTTCATGTATTTTCTTCCTAGGCACAATTCTGAGGTTATTCATAGGGTGAAGTGCACCTAAGCTTAAAATATACATTTTGTGTGCTTGATCAACTTTGGGAATCTCCATAAAGGCCACTCTCTCAAGGCGCAATCATCGTAAGGACTTAGAAATTCACATCATGTGAAGGCGCCAAAATGAGGTTATTCAAGAGCAAATTTGCGCCTAACACATATGGAGTGTATACTTCAAGTTTTGAATGATTTCTACTAAGGCGCTACTTTCTTTGATAATCTCCAATACCTACTCTTCAAGGCGCAATTTGATAATTTTACAGATGAAGATGAGCGCCTTGCGTTTCTTGAAGGAACTTGACTAATTCTGGGCGCACTTTCGTGACTCAACAAATGATGAAAGGCGCCTTGATTTCCTTGGTGAGTTTTTAGGCATTTTGAGGCTTCTAACACTAGGCGCTACAATTTGGAGTGATTTGAAGTTTGTTCTCCTCTAGGCACACATTTGGGTCTCTGCAAGTGGGAAAATGTGCCTTGAGTTCCTTAGCCACTTTCTTGCAAATTTTGAAGGTGAAGATCCCTAGGTGGAAGTATATTTAAAAAATATATTTAAATTTTAAATATTTTTGAAATATACTTCTAGGATGTTTGAGATAGGTCCCGGATCCATAGGATTTAACATGCAAAATCTAGAATTTGGAGGATCCACCAGATTTCAGACTTAGTCAGATTTCAGGATTTTTCAAGATATCAAGATATCAGACTTAGTCATTTTCAGGATCTCAAACATGCATCAGGATTGATCTCAATGTTCATTTGAACCTTGACGGATGACTTCCTGGTTTCCCCTTTGAATGGAATTTGCTCAAGACACTTCATTATTGCAAGTTCATGTTCCAAGTGAGACCTGTAGTTTTAAAGCAAAACCTCCTAGGAGAGACTCATTGTTGGATTGGCAAAGGAAACGAACCTAAGACATCATCCAAAACGCAAGCAAAGCATCAGAGCTCAAAAAAGGGGGGTCCCCATTTGCAATGGGGCGATGTGTGATTAGGTCACAACACAACTCACAATAACCTTCTTCCAAATCGGATCACAATCCACACAATAACCTTCTCTCACAAATCTTATCACTATTTCTGATTCAGTATGATGTAAGTCTTTTCTTTTCAAATCAGGTTCATACACACATACTTTCTTCTCTCACAATTCTGATCACACACTTTCTTTCCTCACAAAACTGATCTAACTCATGCACAACTTCTTTACATTAAATTGATCTTAACATGGCATTATCTTTCTCTTAATTCTTACACATATCCTTCATATAATTCTGCATTTATACATCATGTAATTTGCTCATATTCTCTATGTTTAATCACACATTCTTTCTATTAGAACAAATCAGAATTACACTTCATTTTCTGCTCTTCCCTCTCTTTATACTCAAAAATATATCATTGGATTCTTTCTTTCAAAACCTCCTACCTTCTTATTTTTATGTCTTCAAACGAGAGTAAAGGATATACCCTTTTGCAATGATCACCACCTTTTAGAATAGATATACCTCTTCAAAAGAAATCGCTGCTCTCTACAAGTAAATCGCATCCCTTTGCTAAAAACAATTGCTCCCTTAACAAATGATTTTGTCCTCTAGCAAATCGTCTTATATGAAATCGCACTTCTTGTATATGCTGCCTTGTCCTTTTCTTAAATTCATCCTTTAGTGACTTTGTCTTATCCACCTAAGAATTTGTCTTCTTCTATTCGCATCATATGTATACTTAATTGCTCATAGCACCACATCAACCGCACCATATACAAGTTACTCATTGTTGTTCCTTCTTCAACAAAATGCTGCCTTGTCTTTTTCGGGATATATCTCTTGAAATCACTGTACATGCACTTGCAGTTCTCACACAATAAAATTGTAGTTCTTCACAAGGAATTTGTACCATATGTAAAACTGATCACAGCACTTAGTATCATACAATGGTATCTTAGGAATGAAAATGAATTGTCTTTTATATCATCCTTGTCTTTTCTTCAAGGGAGTCGACCTCTAACTTATCACTCCAATGTTTAAATTTTTAATTTTAACATACAATCTCCAACGGTAACGTGTAATAGATATACTCAAGTTTGCTTTGCTCTTCAACGGGAAAGTGTAATGGTTAACTCTTATTGTACTGGGCCATTCTTCCTTGACATCATTGACTCAAATTATTACTCCGTGCCTTCATCGATGACAACGTATTCCAACAATCTCATTCATACTTCCTTGACAACAATCTTGTCCGTGACAACCATTTCCTATACTCTCATTTGTTCATCAATCGTGACTACCTTCTTGACATCAATATCACTGTGACATCTCTTCATTCTTATCTTGACATTCTCGTCCATCCATCTTGGACCAACAATCTCCACGACAAACTCTTTGATAACCTTGTCTACCTTTGACATCAATGACAAACATTCCAACAATGTAGAAGCAAGTTTAAAGATTGCATAGACTAATAAATGCTCTCCTTGTATTCATTCTAAGCTTGGTTTGTATCATTCATTACTAGTGCCTTTGCTACAATAGGAACCCATTTCCGTGGATCTAATGGTTTGATCACAACGTAGTGTCAAGATGACATCTTTGTTTTTGTGTGCTTGTTCCCCAAGATGATTTATTTTAATTTAATGCCTTGCTTTAAGACAATTGATGCTGCCTAAGGCTCTCAACTTGTTCTTCAAGCATGTTTGGAGAAATTTTGGGTAATAGATAGAAACAACAAATATACACAATCGGGGCAAAGACACAAACAAGTAGATATGTATCTACACATGAAATAAACACTTTTGTTCATGTCATAGTTTTGTTATGCTAAGTCACAATGTCCTAGACACGCAGGGTGCCTAATGGGTTTAACTAATGGTTTGCCTGCGACATAGGGAAGGATGACCACATCTTTGTTTTGTATGTTTGTTCCCCAAAATGACAATCTTTATGTCTTGCACTAAGAAAATTGATGCTGCATACAGCTGTCAACTTGTTCTTTAAGCATGTTTAGAGCAATTTTGGGTAATACATTAAGACACCAAATATACCCAGTTGAGGCAAATATAGACACAAGTAGATGTAAAATTCACATTTTTGTCCATAATGTCTTACTTTTGTTATGCTAAGTCATAATGCCCTAGACAAGCAGTGCATCTGATGGGTTCATGCACACCAACTTGCACTAAACCTAAACATAAGGTAGGTTTAAGAGACATGCACAAGAAGCTCATTTTCTTTATTGCAATCATACTATTTTTATCAATGTGGTATTAAGGAGTTATACTCAAATGGCAACATCTTTCTCCAAGTTCCTCTTTCAGTGTATGCCTATCCCCACCTTGGCTAATTAGTATGGCGTGCAACTATCACATCTTTTTAACCTTGTACTTAATGCTATTTGTTTACTAAATGATTTCTTGTGGTTGTGTCTTTTTTGGTGTTTGATGAAAGAAATGGCATCAAAATGGCAGTTATTCTTGCTCCACCCAATTCATTAGGTATTTTCTAGTATTTCCTTTCAATCCTCCTATTCTGTTTTCATTTCCTTTAGTTTTCATCAACTGCATTTTAATTTAGAAAGCAAAATAAACTTTGGGGTTATTTTCATTTCTTTAATCTGCTTGGGTGTCACTTTGTTTGAAAACCAGAAATAACCTTAGGGTTATTCCTTCTACTTCTTCTTTCTTTGTTCTTTGTCAAATTAAAAGTCACAAGTGCAATTCTGATATACCTCTTCTCAGTTTTACAAGTCTATTGCTCCTGTTGTAGATCAGTTTGTTCATCCACTAGTATGTGTGTCCTTGCTTATATCAATTTTCATCCTTTTGGATTATTTACAAGAAAACCCTTACATCTATGGGAGTTGGTACAAAATGCACTGATGCCATGAGAGATTAGTTGATTAGAAAAACCTCCTAAAATCTGATGACAAGATCAAGCCTCAAAATCCAAATTGCACATGACAATCAAAGACTGAAGGTGCAACATGTGACTATTATATTAGGAGGATGCAACTACAAGTGTTCAAGAGAAGTACAATGATATACAATAGAGGAGATAAGATGAGGTGCTCATATGAGAGCAAGCGATGGGTATATATAGGATACACCACCAAGAAATGTGAATGTACAACCAATGTGAGATGAAGGAGAAAGTACACGTGTAGTACAAGTCTCCACCAAACTAGGAAAATACAAGTCACAATAGCAAATTCATATTACCTGCCTTAGTAGATGCCTACTAACATGCAAGGGAGATATTAGCTACCTGTTGATGATGCTTTTGTGACAACACAACAATAGAATAAAATGCCGAGTATCTTATCCTCTCTTGATCAAAGCTTCTTGAATGCTGAATTATATGATCAAACAAGAATGCTCCAAGGTTCCTTTGATGTCAGGTCTTGACTTGTACATGGATAGACTCAGTGAATGGATGTGATCTTGCTGGTAATCACAAAGGGACTTACGCTGAACTCCTCCTTTTTCACGAACATGTATGGGATTTCTTACTCCTTGGATGTGAATGAAAGGAACTTCTTCAATCAAACTTAAAAGAAATATCAAAAGGTAAGGGTTTAGAGAAATTTAATCTAAGGTCAATGAGGCAATGATGATGCATGAATAGACAAACTCCTTAATAAACCTAACTCCATTTCGCCAAGAATGCCTACAACTACATGGAGTAGGTGCAATCTCCTAAGGTTAGCGAATGGTTTTCAAATCATGAAAGCTCATATAAGCACCCATTGGACGGCACAACTCAAACAAACATCCATAATCGAACTTAAGTGAATTATAATGAAGCTCAGACTAGCTTTACACAACACTCCACTAACAATGGATATCAAAAGTATGAGCTAGGAGTTGATCAAATATTCAACACATACATGCATTACATCAATGAGCTACTACTACTCTACTTGGAAACAATTCTTAATCATCTTGGAGACAATGGAAACCATGCTAATATTCCAAAATCACAAGATCACCATGAAACATTCAACAATGAGCTTGCATTAATCTTGAAGTGTATCTTTACATCAATCTCTCAAAATTTCTCTTTGACAATCTTTGAAGAGTCCCCTCTACTCTACTCCTACTCTGACAGCATCTACTTGCTATTGATCTATCTATCTCTGCAAATGAGAGAAGTGAGCTTTATATAGAGATCGAGAATTACAATGAATGGCCTGGATCAATTCAAGTAGCCAAGGGCCCAGATCATGCCATCTCAGCAATTAGTTACAACTTGCTATTTTTAGTACATAAGAGAGGCAATAAAGGCACGCTTTCCAAGATGATAAGCATGAATAAGGCATCTTTGAGAATCTTCCACATGGGCGTCCTCTTTGGCTTCTTGCTTGTTGTAGATACATTGAATGTAGTCAGGCGAGGTGGCAACATTTGATTGGTGAGGATGATGCACAATGCCACGTAGGTGCCACCTCAGCATATTCCCAAATTGCATCATTTGTGTGATGTCTTCAAATGTGATTGCTTTGATGAACATGAACGTTTGGGAATGTATCCTTGCTGATTTTGCCTTGTTCTTTTGTAAGTCGGATGTGTATGATACATGTTGCTCATTCGCCTAACTCTGTGATACTTCTTCTATTTGGCAGGATGTATATCTTATTTGAATGCTTCTTCATAGAGAGTAGTGAGGATGATGATGCTTCCTTCATAGCTTGAAGTAAGAGACTTCTCAAAGACTTGAAGATGGAAGAACATGAAGCTCGATAGATGAATGTCTTCTCTTGATGCAAATGATGAAGTGTTCCGGCATGATGATCTCCAAGAGAGGTAACATGATGTCTTCTCCGCAGCGACCACCTCTTCACTTCACTCCTTGCATGAAGGTGACTCCAAGCACCTTACTCCTCAGATGACTCCTTAGTCCATCAATTTTCCTACAACACAAACCAAGAAACATATTAAACTATTGATTACATTCAATTTCGTAACACGTAAGAATCATTCTATGCATTTTCTAACCTAGGCGCATATTTTGAGTTGTGGAGAAGGGAAAGTGTGCCTTTGATTCTCTTGTCTTATACTTGTCATTTTTATGTTTCAAACAATTGGAAATGACTTAAAATGTTTCATGCATTCTTTTGAGGCGCAAATCTAGGTCTATGATGATGCAAAAGTGCGCCTGACCTTATATTGCCATTTCTTATGATGTCAAACAATTGGGCATGTCCTGGAATGATTCTCTTTTCTCAAGTGCTCACTTCTAGATGTGAATTTATGCTCTTTTCTTGAGGTGCAATTTTGGGTTTGTATAGATAAGAAGATGCGCCTAGCATCAAATGGCCTTATACTCATCACTTTTATGACTCCAAACAATTGAAAACGTTTTAGAATGCTTCCCCCTCTCAAGGCGCTCAACTCCTAAGGTGAATTGATGTGATTTTCCTTGAGGCGTTGATTTAAGTCTGTAGAGACTGAAAAGTGCGCCTAACTATAGTTAGTGCATTTGATGACTTAAACTCATTCAGATACTTAAGGATGTTCATTTGGACCAAGTAAAGACCCTTCAACATTGATTCTTGCCTTCACAATTGAGGTGCACATCTAGGGTTGTCCAGTTAAGAACTTGCGCCTAAACTCACTTAGCTTGTTTTTGGCATTCTGATAGTCTCAAACTTGTGTTTACTTCATCTCTTGGCGCCAATTATCATGATTACAGACTCTTGTTTCCAAGGCGCTAAAGTTGGTTCCTAGAGGTGGGAAAGTGCGCCTTAATCCTTGGTCCAAATTGGTGATCTTAAACCCTTATTGATGCTCAATGATGCATATTTTGACAAAACAAAGTCCTCTCAACATTGATTCATGCTCTTACAACTTGAGGCGCAAATTCATGGTCGAACAAGTGGAAAAATGCGCCTTAGTTACTTAGACCTATTCTTGGCATTCTGTGACTTCAAGCACTTGTCTACATCTTCAGGAGACTCTCCATTCCTAGGCACAGTTTGATGATCCTCCAAGTGTGAATTTGCGCCTAGCATATTGATAAGTGTTCACTTCATTTCTATTGATTTAAACAAGATGTAGACTCAAGGAGAAGTTCCAAACACTTAGATATCCTCAAAGCTCATGAAATCAATCATTTTTTGACTTAGGCACACATTTAGGGTTCTACTGATGCAAATTGGCGCCTTGACTCCTTGATGAGTTTTAAAATCTTCTAAGTCAAATACTTCATTTCTCATCCTCAGGCACAAATTTGGGGGTTTCTAGGTGTTGTTCCTCTTCTACCCAGGCTAGGCGCACTTTGATGGTTAATCAGGAGCAGATATGCGCCTAGGGTTCCTAGGTCATTTCCTTGCAAGGTTTTCAATGTTCAAAGCATCCTAGGGGTCAAAACATCAATCTCAAGCAAGGCGCCTTGGTTTGGAGTGGATTGGAGGCTTGTTTGTTGGAGGCGCAACTTACCTTGCTATTATCACCGACTTCATCATGAAACAAAACTTAAGACATCATCCAAGACTCAGACAAAGCATTAGAGCTAAAAAAAAGAGGGTCCCCATTTGCAATGGGGTGATGTTGTGATAATGTCACAACACTACGCAAGTAGATACCTACCTAAGTAAGCTTTTCCTATCCAGATGCATACAATGCAATAAAGTAATAAACTAAATGCGAGGAAAATAAAATGCACCAACATCCCATTCCCAACCACACCATCCGCCCCAAATAAGCGTAGCTTAGGTGGGTAGGAAAGATGGAATGGGTCTCAACTCTCAACTAATGTGTAGCCATGTTAGGTACCCATGTACAAAATACTATCTCAAATGAATGAAAATGATAAAACCCCATGCAAGGAAAAACTTCCCCCAAAAGAAAGAGAAGAGAGACCGTGCAACCCCCCCTCAAAGTGTAGTTTCCTGCATCAATGGTAGATGCTTGACATTGAATGCTGAAGATGATCCATGATCGTCGCACAACATTTATCCCCTTGGAAAGAAACAAACTCAATGGTCAGACTAGAAGATCTTTCCATTCCTAAAGAGAATATGAGGGAAGAAGACAAAAGATGAAAATCTCTAGAAACTACTCAAATGTTGCCATACTGGTACCAAAAGGTGTCACAATCAAATCAAGAGTCCCAAGCCTAATTGAAGAAAATGACTTGAGATGGATGAGAAATAGGTACCAAAGATGTGATTGAACTCTCTAGAAACTGTTGAGTTGTGAAAAACACCAATAAGAAAATCAAGTACCGCGTAGGGGCTTGATATAGATATGCTCTCAATCCAAGTAAGATATCTGAACCAATTACAATCCGATACTTCTGTAGAAGGCACCAATGGTGACGGAGTCAAATTTGAGGAATTTGAGGACTCGTGAACTATAGAATGTGCCACAATAGAAGCATGTATATGTGAAGAAAGAACAAGAGGATCTAAATGTGCGTTCATGACATCCAAAGAAGATGAGATATTGGTTGTTGTGGAACTGTCATCAAAGAGAAATCTCAAGTCCTCAATGGTGTCCTCTAAATCTACAAGGGAATCACAAAAAAGAAATCTAAAAGACCTATCAAGTACTCGTACCAATTAGCTACCTCTAGAGAACAATGATGATCATGTTGCATTGAATAATTGGAAGCTCTCGTTGAAGCAACTCTAAACTCACTAAAAGTAGGAGATGAAGGTGTCAGAATCTCAACACGTCTCTGTAACCCAAGTTGATTAAAGGACTTGAAGGTTCAGATGACTATACTACACATCTCGAAAATTATCCACACCAAATGCATGAGTATGAACATTAGTAGAAGGAGCATCAAGAACAAAATGTGAGAAGGTATACAATCCAAATTGATCTTTTGCCTTCTAAACTGCAACAAAATCTCTACTGTACAAATCCTAAATGACCACAGAATCGGAAGTGAACTCAACACTCTTACTTGTCTTGTAGGTAATCTGGTAGATAGGTAGGAGATTAGTTGACGAGGAAGGTATGCAAAGGACATTACTGAATGGTCATTCGCCCATGTCGACAAATACTCTCCCACATACAGTCATAGAAGTGTTGTTACCCATCAAAATGTGAGGCATAGAAGAAGTCTCAAATGAAGAAAACACCTCCTACGATGAACCCATGTGGTGTGAAGCTCCTAAGTCAAGGATCCAAGTCCCTAATCTAGTATTTGCAACAGCAAATAAGTGCCTTGCCCTTGTGCTTCTCTAACCTAGTAGTGATGCCTAAAGATATAGGTGGAGAATTTGTGCAAAAGGAATTTGGAATGGCTGTCTAGTTCTTTTTGAGATGTATGAACTAATCAATATTTTTCTTCATGCATGCTAATTCTTCATGACATTTCTTCTTTAATATGCACACTTCTCTTTCTTAGATGATGCATCTTTGGAAGAGAAGTTTTCATGTTCTTCTATGGAGGTGGATGAGGATTGATTCTGATTTGAAGTGTTTTTCATCTTGGGCTTGTTTCTCTTTTGTTCTTTGCCACTTGAAACTTATTGTCTTTTGTGACCAAGGCATGTACCTTAGAAGATCAACTTTGAATCAACTTGTTTCTTGTTCCTAAGTGACAAGATCTGAAAATGCATGTAATGGCCACCCTAGTTTTTTCAAAAATAATGTCAGCTGAAATCCAAAGCACAAGCAGTCTTCGTAACACTTTCTGATCACCCAGATCCCGAGGTGGGCAAGGTGAGAGCATACTGTGTTCAAATCATACTTCTACTCAAGCTACTACTGTATTATATGCTATGCAAATGTTTGCGTACACACCAGGCGTAACGATGACTACATGCCTCGCTTGTTCAACGGAGTGTGTAATGTGCAACACAAGCATGCACTAGGCGGCATAGCAGACCACTTATACACTTCTTCAACGGAGTGCATGTTAGACAGAATGAGCATGCAAAGTACTGGCATGGTGTAAGTGTCAATTCAAACCAAAATGGTCGATAATACCAGACTTAGCCAGTTATGGAATGCTATATGGACTGGTAGTAAACCATGCAATCTTACAAAATGAGATGCATGCTAGGAGACCACTAGCGGTACTTCCATCCAGGGTTTACAAAGACTTATTTTGCAACTAAAGAAAATAGTACAATGAGTTAAATAGCTGCAAAAGACCTTTTTCTTTCTGATTTCAATTCTAACAAACCACTGCAACAAAATCAGAAAATTAAGCTTGGCATAACACTTCTAACAATAACAAATTATACCCTTGATAGCCCTGCCGCTGTAGAATTAGTTGAAGGTCCAGAAAACACTGTATTGGCACTGTCCAAACTGATAAAGCTCTACTGAAACTAATCTGTTTTGAACAGCAGCTATGTAGAGGTCTGAAACAAGCACAGAAAACCACCATCGATCAAGCAAACCACTTCCAAACTGATTTGTCCACTTCAAAATTATTGCAAACTGTTTGTGAAACCCTAGGTGCCACCCAACATCACTAAAATAAAGGTGTGCTTTGCATACTAGGGCCTTGTTGTGACGTTTTCACACATCGCCCCATTGCAAATGGGGACCCCCCTCTTTTCGTTTTTAGGTCTTAGGGTTTGTAGGTTAGGTTTTGGTTTTGCTCCTCTTTCTCCAAGTTTCTTGCTCAAAATCCATGAACATTTGACTTGGAAGGAGTGTCAACACACTTAGCTCACAGGGAATTTGAGGAATACATAAACATGGTGAAGCAATGAAATAAAAGTCTGATTTTCCTGAGGATAAATTGAAGCCCTAACTGGAAATCATTCCTCGACCAAATCTTGTCAATCCATGTTAGAAGTCCATCATTCCATATGAAAATGACTAAGTCCTCCATTCTAAGCATAAGAATCCATGATGAATAAGCTATCCCTCTCCAAAGTCCGGAAGTCTTTGACCGAAGTCCAAAGGGTAGATAAAGGTCCAAAGGTCTATTCAGAGTCCTATTCCAGAGTCCAATCCAGAGTCCTGAATGCGCCTTAACTTGGGCAATCCCTTGACAAAACTTGTCATTCCTTGTCAAAAAACTCACCATTCCATTTGAAATCCCTGGATTCCTGACTCAAAACTTGAAGAATTCCAAGAACAACTTCAGGGATTCCTTGGCAAATTTGAAGATCCTTGTCAAAAGCATGAATTCCTGGCTCTGGAGTAGAAATTCCTGGTCAAAAGATGAAATCCCATCAAAAGTTGAGTCTTAATTTCCAAGTGAAAAATCCATTGAGTCAAGGAATACGCCTCTAGAAAGGAAAATCCATGCCCTCAGGCAAAATGCGCTCTTGCATAGGGAAATTCCAAGACATGCTCAAAATGCACCAAGAATGAAATCCCCACTCAAGAAAAATGTGCAACTTGGAATTACCTTCGACTCAGGGAAAATCTCGCTCAATTCTTCCAAAGATGAAACAATCTAGGACTTAGTGAAATTTGTGATCAATAATACAATCCAGGATATGGCGAGATGTGAAAGATCCAAGATCCATCAAGTCATGCGCTTAGAAGGAGAAATTCCTCGACTTAGTGAAACATGCGCCCTTTTTTCCAAAAAAAAAATCCAGCCTAGTGAAACTTTCAACAAGAAAAATCCAAGGGTTTGAAATGCAATCAAGGATTTATCCACCTCTTCATGAAAATCCTGCTCAAGGGATTCATCCACGACTCCAAGGAAAGTGCACCCTTATTCCAGGAGAAAGAAAATCCATGACTTGATGGAATTTGCGCTCCAAGAGAGAAAATCCATGACTTGATGGAATTTGCGCTTCAAGAGAGAAAATCCATGACTTGATAGAATTTGCGCTCCAAGAGAGAGAAAATCCATGACTTGATAGAATTTGCGCTCTGTTGTGACCTAATCACATCGCCCCATTGCAAATGGGGACCCCCTTTATCTTGAGCTCTGATGCTTTGCATTTAGTTTTGGATGATGTCTTGAGTTTATTTCATGATGAAGTCTGTGGTTGTTCCTTAATCTAAGAAGAGTTCTCTGTCGAGTTTCTATTCAAGTCATTTGCTTTCGTCCTGATGCATGTTTGAGATCTTGAAAATGACTAAGTCTGATACCCTAAAAGTCCTGAAAATCCTAAAAAATTGACTAAGTCTGAAATCTGATGGATCCTCCAAATTCTATAATCTACATGTTAAATCTGGTGGATTCGAGACCTATCTCAAACATCCTGAAAGGTATATTGAAAAATATTTAAAGTATAAGAAATTCAATATACTTAAATATATTTTTCAATATACCTTACCCTGAGGAATACTGAAAATGGCTAAGTACTAAAGGGAGCGCAAAATCTTGATCCAGTGCGCCAAGACATGAAGGGAGCGCAAAATCTTGATGTAATGCGCCACTTTCAATCAGAGATCAAAATGTGGATCCAATGCGACCCATCCATTGCGCCCTTATGAAAGAAGTTAAAATCAAGGTTTTTGAGAGCATTTCAAGAGGATTCAAAACATCCATCTGCTGCGCCAAAACCCAAAGAAAGATCAAAATGATGATCCCTTGCACCTTAACCAATGCGCCTTGTCTATTGCGCCATCACTAAGGGAGTCCTCTTCAAGTCTCAAGAGATCATTCAACTAGGGAATGAGATAATGATCAAATGCACCTATTTTGAAGGTATTTGAGTTCAAGTTTCCAACACCTTTCAAGAGGATTCAAAAACCTCATCCAATGCGCCTTGAAAGAGATCTTTTATGAGGAGGATTTACAATGCTGATCTGTTGCGCCAAGTGTGAAGTGATTGCATCTCATTGTTTTATGAAGGTTTCCAAGAGGATCCAAGATAATGATCTAATGCGCCTGATCTGCTGCGCCAAAATGAAGAAGATTCATGTTGAGTGAAAGAGATGAATTCAACCAAAACTCAAAGTCTTCATCTGCTGCGCCAAGGTTAAGGAGTTGGAAGTCTTGTTTAAGCTTTCAAAAACTTTCTTATCCCAAGCACAAAATCAAGATCCCTTGCACCAAGACCAAGAAGAAACCAGGTTTAGTGCATCATCTATAAAGGAAACAAGAGTTTAGAACATTCAATGAGAACAGAATTCCTATCTAGTGCGCCACTTAAGTATGAAGTTTAATACAAATTTTGTAAGACTTCCAAGCAAGGATAGAAATTGCTGACTAATGCGCCACTACTGGGGGAGGTCTAGAACAAGTTTTTGACACATTTTAAAGAGGATCTAAATTTCTGATCTCCTGCGCCAACTTCAAGAGGATTCAAAATCTTCATCTGCTGCGCCATTAAGAAATAAGAGAAGCATAAAATTCTGATCTAATGCACCCTTTAGGAAGAGGATTCAAAATGTTGATGTGATGTGCCAAGGTGGAGAGGGTTGTTTGAAGTATCAATATGCAACTTCAAGACAAGTTTTAAGATGATACTAAATACTGATCTACTGCGCCCTATCTGCTGCGCTAAACCTTTAAGACAAGTTTTAAAGAGGAGTCCAAAATTCTGATCTGCTGCGCCACTTTAGAGGGGAAGGTAAGGTGAAATTTTAAAGTGATGTTAGAAGAGAGATCAAAATCCCTATCTCATGCGCTCCAACCATTGCGCCATTTATAAGGAAATAAAATTTAAGTTTTTGTAGGATTTTAAGAGGATACAAGATCCTCATCTAATGCGCTTGATCCCATGCGCCATCTACACGAAAATGAAGTTAAGTCTTTGATGAGTTCTAAGGAGAGAACAAAATAATTATCTATTGCGCTACCTTAGTGAATGTTCAAGGAGAAATCAAAACACTCATCTAGTGCGCCAAGATCAAGATAGATCAAAATTGCCATCAAATGCGCCAAAATTAACAGGAGCATGAAATTGTGATCCAATGCGCCACTTTAGATTGGGGTTAAATTCAAGTGTTGTTAAGGTTTCCAAGCAGAGATTGAATTTGGCATCTAATGCGCCTACGCTTAGAAAGGATATTAATTGTTTAAAATGATTATTTGTGTTATAAAACCAAAGGATTGATATTGCTTCTTTGTTTGTGTTGCAGGAGCATTCATGAAGTTGAAGAAGTCATCTGAAGGTCCCTGGAGCCATCTTCAAGCTAGGAGTGAAGTCAAGAAGTTGTCACTGCAAGAGGAGACATCCTGCTACTTTTCCAAAGGAACACTTCACCATCATCATGTCGGAGCACTTCATTATCAGTGACATCACCTTCAACATCTATCCATTAAGCTTCAAGTTTTATCAACTTCAAGTATCAATTAGCTTCTTCATCAATCATCACTTCAGGGTCAACATGGCAAGTGTACTACTTCATCTTCATCATCATTAAACATTCCAAGTTCATTCATCCATATACTTCAAGTTCTTTCACAATCTTCAAGTCTTTGAGGAGTCTCCTACTCCATGTTATCAAGGAAGCAACATCATCCTCACTACTCTCCGTGAGGAATCATTCAAAAAAGATCAACATCAACCTACCTGCAAGAAGAAACATCACAATGTTAAACAAATGAGCAACATCTATCATATGTATCCAGTTTACAAGAAGATGAACAAGGCAAGATCAACAAAGTATTCCCAAGCATACAAGTTCATTCAAGCAATTACATTCGAAGACATCACAAGACGATACAATTTGGGAATATGCTAAGGTGGCACCTACGTGGCAAATGCATATCATCATCCAATCACAGTTCGCCACATCATTCAACAAGAAAGAAGCCAAAGAGGACGTCCATGTGGAAGATGCTCTAAAAGATTCCATCTTACCCTTATCTTCTTGGAAAACGTGCCTTCATTGCCTCTCTCATGTTCTAAAAATAGCAGTTTGTTGTAACTACCTGTTGAGGTGGCATGATCTGAGCCCTTGGCTATCTGGATTGATCCAGGCCATTCATTGTAATGTTGGACCTCTATATAAAGGCCTTGTTGCCTCATTTATAAGATGATCACATATAGTAGCTAGTGGTAGGCAAGTAGAGTAAGAGTAGAATAGAAGAGACTCTCGAAGTTTTCTGAGAGTACTTGAAGTTGTTGTAAATATTTCTCAAGATTAATGCAAAAACATTGGAGCTAGCTTATTTGGTGTTAAGTGTTGTCTTGTGGAATGACATGGTTTCTTGTATTTCGATGAAGTGGAGAGATGTTTCAAAGTAGATTAGAAGTAGAGTAGAAGCTCATTGATGTAACATATGTTTGTATTGGATATTTGATCAACTCCTAGTTCATGCTTTTAACATTCATCGCTAGTGAAGTGTTGTGTAAAGCTAGTCTGAGCTTCATCATAATTTGCTTAAGTTCGATTGTGGATGCTTGTTTAAGCTGCGCCATCTCATGGGTGCTTATATGAGACCTCATGATTTGAAAACCTTTCACTAATCTTAGGAGATTGCACCAACTTCATGTAGTTGTAGGCATCCTTGGCGAAGTGGAGTTAGGTTTATTTAGGAGTTTGTCTGTTCATGCATCATCATTGCTTCATTGACCTTAGATTAGTTTCTAAACCTTACCTTTTTCCCTTTTTTATCTTTGATACATCGTGAATACTTCATCCACACTGAAAGGAGAAACAAGCTGAAAGAAGTAAGAAGTCTACGTAAGTCCCTTTGTGATTACCAGCAAGATCACATGTAATCACTGAGTTTATCCACCATAAGTTATAAAAAAGGAACCTTGGAGTTGCTTCATTGGATCACACAGTTTAGCCTTTGAAGAGCTTTATTCAAGAGAGAGTGAGAGACTTAGTGTTTTACTCTATTGTTCAGTTGTCTAAAAACAATCATCAACACAATCCAGGAGAGAGAAAATACAGGACTTGATGGAATTTGTGCTCCAGGAGAGAAAATCAATGACTTGATGAAATGTGTGCGCTCAAGGATGAAATGATCCAAGGCAAAGGAAATATGCGACTAGGACAAAGGATAAAATTCCTTAACTCTATGAAATTTGCGCCTTAAAAAAGAATCCTCAACTCCAAGAGAAGTGTGAAGATCATCCAAGGTAGAGTTGAAATTATGATCTAAGCATGAAGAAATCCACAACCCTCAAGAAATTGCACTTAAGATCATCCTGGACTCCGTGGAATTTTCCTTGATCCATCTAAATGTGCACCTAAAGAAAAATCCACAACTTGGAATTTGAGATAAGGAAAAATCCACCTCCTAGTGAAACTTGCACCAAGGAATTTATCCATGATGTCAAGAAAAGTGCGCTCAAGGATAGAATTTATCCAAGACACAAAAAAATGCAACTTGGATTAAGGACAAATTTGTCCAAGGCAAGGAAGAAAATGCGACAAGGAATTTTTCCATGACTTGCCACAATTTGTGCCTAAGGATAGAATAAATCCCGATTCCAAGGGATTTGCAATCAGGAAAATTTCCAAGGTCTAGTAGAAATTGCGGCTAAGAAAATCCTTGAGACCCTTGAAAATGCTCCATTCATTCCAGGTAAGGAGAAAATTGTGCCTTGAAGGAAACAATCCACAACTCAGTAAAAGGTGCAACGAGGAAACAACCCAGGGGACTATGAAATGTGCAACTTGGAATTTCAAAGGAAAAATCTATGATGAATATGAAAGTGCGCCTAGAGTGCCTAGCCAACTTGAACACAAAAATGATGAAATTCAACGAAAATCTAAGGAAAGTGAAGAAAATCTTTTGTTTACTCAAGAATTCGTGAATGGAATTGATCAATTATGCAAATTTATTTCATGTTTCATTTCATATTACATTGCATTAAGGATTTCATCCGCCTTTGCTATTCAAGATTTCTCTTTCTTTTGCAGGTGTTGAAGACAAGGATCGGTTCCATGAGGAAGATGTTCAAGGATGATCCAAGACGTTTAAGACGCAAAGAGCTTCAAAGGCTGGAGAAGGAGATTATCCTACGTCAAGGAGACTTCACAAATCCAGAACAGGACATCATTCCATTCGTTGCCCGCCTTCCTCCTCCTAACATTCAACATGATTGGCACAAGGAAGGCAACATCAAGGATTCCAGTTCAATGACAAGAAGACTTCGCATGAATGCTAAAGGAAGATGAAAAAACCTTTCAAGACTTCAATGACATAGAGAATGCAAGCGTCAAGGACAACAGGATACACTTCAAGTTCCACATCAAGGACTACAGTTCCGGAAAAAGAACAATCTCGAGAAATCCAGGAACAAGAATCCAGTTCTTCATTCATTAAGGGAACGAGCCAAACGCCATGAAGACAAGGATTACACCAGGAATTCCACACCAAGACAAGAACCCAAGTCAAATGCAACACAAGATGAAATTTCCAAGTCCAAAGTACACTCAAGAGACAATTGTTTAGAATATGTTGAGGTGGCATCCAATCATCATCAACCAATCAAAACTTGCCAAGTGTACCAATGAACGAGCTAGAGATCAACATGTCCAAATTCATTGAACCTAGCTACAAAAGGACAAGATAAGGGAGGCGCCCTAGTACATGTGTCAACTTTTCATTTGCCAAAGTGGTGGCAGTCTTATCTACTTTCTCATTAGGGTTTTGACTTGATCTAATCTTGGCCATTGATTCCTAGAATCAATCTTGGCCCTTCTTTGTATTTTTGAAGCCTATATAAAGGCCCATTCACCCCATTTTGAAAGGATATGATGAGATGATTAGAACATTCTTCTCCTTAGTCAGTTCCTCCATAGAAGTAGTTAGTTCTTGATAGAGTAGAAGCTTTGACTATGGCGAAATTGCCGTAAAGACACTACTAGAATCAATACATTTTCATTGAAGCTTGGTGAAATTTGTGTTATTTTGGGATGTTAGCATGGTTTCCTATTTTTCTTGGATGATTCGAAGCAATTTTAGATAAGTTTAGTTGCAGTTCATTGATATGATGAATACATGTGAAGATATTTGATTAATTCCTTGGTTCATACTTTTTGTGGTTTGTTGATGGTAAGTTGCAATGTAAAGTTAGCCTGAACCCCATTTTGCAATAGTTCGATTGTGGATGTTCATTCAAGTTGCGCCAGCTGTGGGTATTTGAATGCATATTTGCGGTATGAAAATCCTTTATTTCCTTTGAAGATTGCACTAGTTTCGTGTAGTTGTTGCTCTCAAGGCAAAATGAAGCTTGGTTCGACGGAATTTGTCTATCAAAGCATGATTCATTATCTCATTGTCCTTAGTATTAGATTAGCTTTCTCTTAACGCTCTCCTTTTGTCATTCCTTTTTAGATAGATTGAAGAAGGTTTCATTCATTCACAAATCCAAGGAGTAAGGAGTAGATTTCATCCATGAAGAAGGAGCAATTTAGCATAAGTCCCTTTGTGATCACCAGCAAAATCACATCATTCCACTAAGTCTATCCATGTGCACGTCAAGACCTAACATTCAAGGAACCTTGGAGTAGTCTCATTTGATCACGTAGTTTAGCATCTGAGATACTTTGCTCAAGAGAGGATAGAGCACTTAGTGTTTTATTCTAATGTTGTTGTCATAAAACCAACATCAACAAGCCTCACGTCCCCTTCAGACCAAGTATGACCTGTACAACAGCAAGTACAGCCTGCTAGGACTTCTTCTTGCCAAAACGTGGCTTAATCTCCTCCAAACTACCTGTAATGTAGCACAGTTGAAGCTGACTTTCTGGGTTTGTGATACCCTGATCAGAGGAGTATTTCAATGTCACCAGTGTGCTCAGGTGATCCAGTGGAGCTGACACTTTTCAAAGGGATTTCAAACAACTTGTCCGTACTTACTATTTATAGTAAGTGCTTGCATGGTGATAATCTTTCTAGGTTTTTCTGGGTTTGTTCTCTTTGGTCCTCGGAGAACACTACTATTTATAGTAAGTGTCAGCTTGGCACTATTTTTGGTGATTTGGCAGTTCAGTCGTTTGGCTATCTCAGGTGTTGCATCGAGCTTAGAGTTGTCAGGGGTTTTGTGGTGATGCTTTCGAAAACGTTTTCGGACTCTTTTGCCGCATTTGCTATTTTTAGCAGGAATCACCATTTCGGCACCGACTTCATCACGCGGCATCGACAATGGCTCGTCATGATCAATCCCTTCACCAATTGCCCATTGGTGTCCGTTTGTGGATCCAGTTGATATATTTAATTATCGTTATGCATTTTAAGTTAAATTAAATATTTAACTTGCGATAATTAAATATTATAAAGGTGACTTTAATATTGTTTTTGGGCACCTAGCTTTGGGAAATGTGTTAGTTATAGTAAAGATAATCTTATAACTTACTTAATGGCATCCCTTTCAAAAAGGGAGACATAAGGAAATAAAAGAAATTAAAGTTATTATATTTCTCCCAAATTGAGGCATTGGAATTGGGAAGCTTATAAAAAGTTCTTTTGGAGCTCATTTTGCTTCATGCTTGGATATTTTCTTCTCGACAATTTGTCTTGCTAGTTGGACTGGTGTTCACCATTGCTTCTTAGGGACAAAAACCTCCTTGGAGAATAATATCTGCAGGTGTGGAAGATCACCTAAGGATACTCTATTGACACACAGGGGTTATGCTGGCGCTGAATAGTTGAAGATTTTCAGTGATTTGAAGCAAGGGTTTGGATGTAGATTTTACTAAGTGATTTAGAAGAGCATAGCAAAAGATCATTTGCAGATTTTAGGTGTTTCTTGGAGCTGTACCTTCTCCATTGTTGGCCACTCCAAGTGTTGTAGTTGAGCGTTGGGTTTTTGGGAGTTGTTTCCAGACTATTTTAGTGCTATTTCACCTTGAATGGGGATGCCTAGGGCTGGAGAATAAAGTGTTTTGAGCATTTTGTAATCTGAGCATTTCTGCTAGGGTTTTGGAGCCTTCCATTTCTGTTCACAGACTGTTTTAGACCTGCACATTGTAAGACAGCAAATGGGTATGTTTCAAATATGATGTTTGAGTGATTTTATCATCTGGGTATTTGTTATAATCCCTCTATTTAATGTATTCAGCAAATAAATCTCAAAAAACATATGACAACAGCTAGGGTTTTAAAACCTCTGAATTTCTAGGGTTTCCTAACATATGGGTATTGTTGATTTATGTTTCTAGTGGTTGTTTCAATTCATATAAGCTTCTGGGTATTATTAGAAATGCTTCTTTAATGTTATATCTCAACTACATGTAAGCAAAAAACCACATGCAAGCCCTAAACAACAACAAACAACAAAAAATCAGAAAAAAAAAAAAAAAAAAATCAGGGTGGAACATTACACTGCCCTGGGTAACCTTGCACCTGAGTTTCAAACATATTCAGTTCATTCAATGCAGATTTGTCTCCATGAAATCCACAAACATGGTACGACCTACTACAGGTACAGCCTTGGCTGGGAAAGTACGACCTGAAATATTACCCACACCAAACTCACAAAAAAGCATTAGAATGCACCAAAAATCACATGAAATCTGCACCACCAAAATCTTCATCAGAAAACATCAAAAATATTCTTCTCAGTTCCACCACAAAAGGACTCCATTGAAGTTCTATGTGATTTCAGAGGCAAAATCACCAATTGAACTAGATAGGGTTGATATTCCACAACTGAAACTAGAGAAGGAATGAGGGTTTCACACCCACAAGACAAATCACAAAGGCTCTCACAGAAAATTTGATTTCAAAATGCATAAACCTCAAAATGAAGACCCAAACCCCTTAAATAGACTTCCTCTAGGTGAGTGCTCCACAAAAGACAATTAAAATATTACTTTTTGTTTTCCAAGGTGAGTGCCTCTTTTTTTTTAAAAGAGCTTTATGAAGCCTAGTGCTCCATAAGGGGGCCTTAGCACACACTTTTTAAAAACAACTTAAGTTGTCTAGGAAACATAACGTCTATTTAACTTTTGACAACTTAAAAATATTTTAAAAAGTAAATTTCCCTTTAATCCACCAAGTTAGCCTTCGGGAAACACTAGGAACAAGGCTACCTATCTCCAAGTCAGTTACTGACAGAAAGGGGACATTACAATGCATCAAATGTAGGCACAACATATGTAGCTCACATAGAAATCTTGCGGGTAAGAAAGCCAAAAACAAATACTAAATACTCAAGACCAAGCTTAAATAGCACATTTAGAATCAATTGTAAATCCTCTTTATTAATCTTACAATCCTTTAGTTGGGTTTTAAGTTGTTTAACCTTGGAGATATAGTTCTAGCTGGATGCAGTCTAAATTGTTAGGACCAAGATTCATCAAATCGTTCTCTCTCTAACATCCCCTAATCTTGTCAATTCTACTATACAATTAAGCAAGAGTGTCCCAAGCTTGCTTAGGTGTTGTACATCTTTCAAGATGAAATTGTAAATCAAAAGACACTAATAAGCAAATGTAACCAAGAGCTTTTTCATGATCCCTTTCCCACTCCTTTGCTTTAGCATTGTTAGGCTTAGGCTTTGATTCATCTACATACATAGTGCAACCTTTGCCTCTTAAATAATTCCATACTGATGTTTTCAATGTGAAATAGTTGTATGGAGTTAGAAGATCAATACCAACTTTACCCATTGCAACAACACAACAAAAATACTAAAAGCAAACATGACCACAAGATGACCCCTCAAAATCATTCAATTAAGAGATCCCCCTAATAAAATATAATATGGCACTTTATATTTAGTGCTTTTACAGTTTCCACTTGCCAAATGTACAATAGTGGACTTGATCTCAATGAAAATCTAAGTTGTCAGTTCTTGTTCAGGTCTTGGTTTGGGTTCGTGGATCCGGAAAAAAAAATTGGGGGTTGGGTTCGTTTTGAGTTCATCTGTATAAAAACATATAAAAATCACACGCATAGCAACCTAAAAGTAGGAATTAAGTTTAGAAAACCACATAGCATCAGATTTATTATAATTCATAACACATAAATATATTAAAAACTAAATAATTTATAATTTTATAAATAATAAATTAATTAAATAATAAAATTATATTTTATATGTTTTTATTTATTAAATTAATTAATATTAAATATAAAATAAATATATTATAAATAAAAATAAGGAATGTAAAAGCTTAGATTATTAAAACCTTAGATTAATAAAAATGGTTCATGCACTATCTAAATTCCCACAAATGCTTCTCAATTTTCTCGATCAAGTTGTATTCCTTTGAGCTCCAAATGGAAATATTTTGGCATGCCCCTCATTATATACTTCATATTGGTTGGTCTAAGGAGTTGTTAGTGCCCATATTTTTCGGCCCTAAATTTGCCAAAAATCCTAAGTTCTAGGCCCCCATCGTCAAAATCCTCTGAAAATCATTCATGTGTTTACCTATGTTGAAAAACTCTAAAGAATCCTCAAAAATCCTCTTAAGTATGAAGCCTCTAAGTAAAGAAGTCTTTTGGCAAGTTCACAGGTTCGTGAACCTACCAAAAGCTCGAAAAAGCCTTATGTTTCGGCTTATCGGCAAGTTCATGAACTGGCGAACCCGTTGAAAGGTTCACGAAATTCTCATTTCCCCTGAAACGAAGAAGGAAAGAAGAGATGGAGAGAGAAAGTTATAAGTTACGACTTTTTGGTAGGTTCGCGCACCGGCAAACCTACCGAAAAGGTTTGTATGTCTCAATTTGCCCGAAAGGGCAACAAATGGGAGAGAGAAAGGAGAAAAAGTTAAATGTCTCGGCAAGTTAGCAGGTTTGCAAACTTGCCAAAAGGAGAAGAAAAGTCAAAGAGAAATCTTTTCAGCAAGTTCATGAGTTCGCGAACTTGCCGAAATGCCAAAAAGGAAGAAAAGAGAACAAAGAGGAGATAAAGAGAAAGAAAGTGGCTTTCAACAAGTTCGCGAACTTGCCGAAAAGCCCAAAGCGTTCGCAAGTTCTCAAAATCGCTGAACCGCCGAAAGAAGAGGATGAAGGGAAGAAAGAGAAGGAAAAAAGAAATGAAAGACAAATAGTCATAGTGGTCTGCTGGTTCGCCAAAGTGCTGAAAAGCCAAAAGGGTGGATTAAGAAAAGAGCACGAAGTGGTTTTCAGCGATTTCAGAGGTTCGCGAACCTCCCAAATCACCGAAAAGTTTTAAAAAGTTCCCAAGGACGCCAATTCCTTGATAGGGCATTTTTAGTGCCAATAACATGTTTGTCACAGGTTTTCTAGTTCGAATATCTACCTATTGCCTAGAATGCCATTAACACCAGAACAAGTAGGTGTGAGGTATGTATGGTTTTATGCAGCATACAAAGGTAGGTGGGGTAGATGATTCCCACCCAAACTGCAGTAGATGGAAAGTAATGCTATATATTCATGAAAGGAGATGTTATTGTGGTTTGTCCCTGAGCCAATTTGGATCTGCAAGTGCCTCAAGTGATTTTAAGGCATCAAACAAAGCTAGTCTAGCCTACAAACGAGGGAATGCATCTGGTACAACATAGGAAGAAATTGTAATTCACATCTATGCAGTGATATGTCTCCATGGCCATTTGTAACAACTCAAGGGAATGTATAGTCGCCGCTGTATGTTTTCTTTCACCACACTTACTAGTGTGAATGTAACAGAGATCAGATAAATATATAACAACATTTTAATGCAATACAAAACTTTTGTGTTGATCTTTCCTTTGTTGCATATGGGTTTTGCAATTCAATTTTGAATTATTAAGTATGTCCATTTTATAAAATGTAGTATTTGCTTTGTATGTAAATGCACATCTACTTATGTTGATGTTTTATTGTATGCATCTCCCTCCTCTTTGTTGTTCATGACTCCATTGCCCAATGGAGTAGGCACTGGTCCAGATTGGTGAAGTGTTGACACTCTTTTTAAATCATTCTCTATCCTGGGTAGTTGTAGAAGTACGATTGGGATTAGATCGGGTTTCACATATTGTTCATAATTCAGTGTTACAACCAAGGAATCATTTTGAGCGATCTTCAAGTGTTTGAATCATTTGTGAATCATGTCATGCATGCCTGCACCTTGCAAGTTGTGTGTGGGAAGTTAAGTGAATTCATCTTAAGGGATATCATGTTATTATTTGTTGGTACAGTTGCAGGATGCAGTAATTAGCTTAATTAGAGGTTTTATGTAGCCAGTTTGTCTTGGCCTAAAGACAAATATAGGGATCAAGTGTGTGTTGGGTTTGGCTGTGATTATTTTTTTGTGTTCCATTTGATACCTCTAGGAATAGCCTCCTGGGTCTAGCTAAGCCCAAAGTGCAAGAGAGAATACCCACTCTCGTTAGTTGGCCTTAACCATTCTCAATATGTGGATGAGCCTCTTTCTCACCTTCTTGATGACACCCATGGCCTAGAAGGTGGACATATACTCTAGGATTGTGGACTTGCAGTTTTGGGAACCAACATTCTAGAGTTGTTGCCGGAGAAGACATTGTTGGGTTAAAAACAATTGAAGACTCTGCTGGTGAGTTGAACCCAAAATCAATTTGTTGCCTTTGAGATCTATTGTACTTCAAGGTATTCCTCTTTTGGAAGAGGTAGCGACTTTGCTGTCAAAAAAAAGAAAGTTGTTGCTATAGTGTAGTTGTTGATGATTCAAGAACGCATTTCAAGTGTACAGCAATTGGAAATAAAGGTACACATGGTTCTTTCTTCCTATCTTTTGATATAATGTTTCTTCCATGATAAAGAAACTCATAATTTGTAATACCTTTGTTTCCTGCCCTACATGGTAGTATGTCCTAGTCATGGCTTCTAGGTATGGATATGATTACTCTAAGGATGCTCCTTCATATGCATCTTCTTATGTTTCAATCCCTAGAAACTATATTGGAATTGATGCCTACGACTATTCTAGTGATGTGTCTTCATGCTATTCTAATAGCCTTGCATCCTATGTGAACCCATACATTAACCTTCAAGCATCCATTCAAAAGAAAGATGAATTTGTTAAGCAGCAATATGAAGTTGAAAAACGAACCCAACTGCTTGAATCTATGTTGCAGTAGGAAAAATAAATTGAAAATAGAATTAGGTTGCTTGAGTCTAGGGTGCAGTCCCATGCTTGCCCTGCTGCTATCAAAAGTCAAGTTGCTCGGTCCCCTATCATTCCCATAGACACCGCTTATAAACAGTTGGACCTCTCTTGGGTTGACTAAATAATAAAAACATGCCAACCAAGATTTACAATCAGATGCCCAGGTTTAATGAGTATGACATTTGGGAAGGGGACACACATGTTGATGACTTTTCAGACTTTATGGGAGATTTTCAGTTTGAGGATGAAGACATGTGGATGAGATTTTTTATTAGGTCCTGTTGATGATTGTTTTTCGACAAGTCAACAATTAGAGTAAAATACTGAGTATCTGACTCCCTCTTGAGCAAAGCCTCTCGGATGCTGAACTAGGTGATCAAACGAGATGACTCCAAGGTTCCTTCTAATGGTTTCGGTAAGAGACAGCTCAAGAGGGAGTCAGATACTCAGTATTTTACTCTAATTGTTGACTTGTCGAAAAACAATCATCAACATTTTTGGCGCTAGAAGGAGGGCAGTTAACAAGTTGTTTCAGATTAAGGAAGAACATCCTGGAGCGAATTAGTTCTTTCTCGCCAGAAAGGCACCAAAGAATTCTAAGGTCTGCACCAGGAGCATCCAAGGAGTTTTCCGAGTTGGGGTTCCCTTCGAAGTCGAAGAAAGGAAAGAAAGGGACTTCATCGGGCCAAGGATCTCCAAGTGGGGGTGATATTTCAAATTTATTTCAAACTCCACCTCCGCATAATCAAAATCAGGGAGTTGTTCAACCGAGCAACGTCCAAGTAACCATCATAGGCACTCCACTTCAGCAAGGAGCTACTCAAGCAGGTCCAGGACAACCCAACGTTCCAATGGCAGCACCAGTACAAGCTTGGCCCTTGGGAAATGTCTCACCCCTTGGGACTTTTACAGACTACCATGAAATGCCTAAAAATCCTGAACACTTATGTTCGAAATTTCATGTCAACGATCCTAGCAGGACAGCTGAAGAGCACATTAAGATCTTTGAAGGTACTCTGGTCAATCAAAGGATCAACGATCAAGATGTAGCATGCCGACTGTTCCCATACTCTCTCGAAGGAGATGCTACTTTTTGGTATGTCAACCTACCAGCTGGGTCTATTACTACCTGGGAACAGATGAAAACTGCTTTCCTGGAGAAGTTCAAGATTCCCATCACTCCTGCAGAACTCTATAAGCAATTCATCGAAGTCAGAAGACAGGAACATGAGCCTATTGCCTCTTTTAATCACAGGTTTCATAAAGCATATTCTAGACTACAAGCTCCATATGATATCACTCAAGAAATGGCGAAGGAGATTTATTATGCTGCATTGGATCGCCTTACTTCTATGTTTGTGAAAAGAGCAACGGCCCCGCCTACCACTTTGACAGGAGCATACGCTGAAGCCGTTCAGGTGAACACAGATTTGGGTATGAACACTCATGGGCCACTTAATCACATAGGGCATGTGGCAATGCCAAATCAAATCCAGGGGATCAACCACGCATTGGCTCAACATACACCTGTAATGAATCCAGTTCCTGTTCCCACTCCTGCTAATCAATTAGTCCTACATCCAGGAATGCCAATTTCACAAGTTGCACCTGAAAAGCCAGTGTATCTGCAAGGATCGTCATCTTCTGCAAAGGCTCAGGAGGAGAAGGATGAAATGAAAGAGCTGATTGATCAGGTGAAGAAACTGTCTACTGAAGTTACACATTTGCGAAATCAGAATAATTATCTGCAGAAGAATTTCCAAGGCAATTAGGGTGGATACCAAGGAAACCAGAGCGGTAATCAAGGATACAATCCGGGATATAATCAGGGGTACAATCAAGGCTTTAGAGGAAATAATCAAGGCTTTCAACGGCAGAATAGAACCTGGAACACTGCACCGAACAACGGCACTGTCCCTTCACCACTTGACAATCCACCAGCTTCTGACCCAAAACCAGCAGAGAAAGTCTTCTTAGCAGAAGCTGCATTGTCCACTTGGTGTAGGTTGCATAACACCAATCAACATTCAGAACTTCAATGTCCCGAATTTAAGATAGCTGCTGACATCTTTCAGCAAGAAATGCATGGTACACAGGTACCAGAGAATCCTCCAGTCACCGGGTATGAAATTGTGCCCACGCAGAGGTATGATCAAGCCTTGATGATTGAAGGATGTTTGAGACCCTGAAAAGACTAAGTCTGGACCCTGAAATCCTGAAAATCCTGAAAAAATGGCTAAGTCTGAAATCTGGTGAATCCTCCAAATTCTATATTTTGCATCTTAAATCCGGTGGATTCGAGACCTATCTCAAACATCCTGAAAGGTATATTGAAAAATATTTAAAGTATAAGAAATTCAATCTCTCAACTTATACTTAAATATATTTTTCAATATACCTTTACCCTCGCGATCCTGAAAAACGCCTGACTCTTCCAGAGGATTCAAAAAGCTCATCTAGTGCGACGGGGCACTTAAGTGGCGCAAAATCGCGAGGAAAAAAGCGCTCTCAATTGCAAAATAAGATGAGGATTTCAGTTGATCAACCAATGCGCCCATCTAAAACCTTGAAGTGATGCGATTTTAAAACCTTGAAGTGATGTGATTTTAAAACCTTGAAGTGATGCGAAAATGTTAAAAGATTTCAAGTCTTGAAGTGATGCGATTTTGCAAAAAAATTTCATGCCTTTTGATGCGAATTCCAGAGGAATTTATACATGCTATCTAATGCGCAAGAGCATGAAGATTTTCAATGCCTTGAACTAATGCGTAAAAACATGAGGATTTCAATCAATCATCTAGTGCGCCCAAACTAAAAGCGTCATTTTGAAGGAAAAGGTAAGGACTTCAAACACTTAACTAATGCGAAAATTAAAAGACAAGTCTTGGAACGAATTTTAGAGCGAATTAAAGTGATAAGTGTCCAGAGGATTTCCAAACCTCAAACAATGCGCTAGGACAGAAGGATGGATTCCGAAATCTAAACTTTTGAAGAGAGACTAGAAGATTTGAAAAGCTCAACTGATGCGCCACCTAGAAGAAAGGAGAAGTCTTAAGGTTTTTGAATTAAGAAGGATCTAGTTTGAGAGGATTTCAATGCCTTGACTAATGCGCCAAAAACTAGAGGATCTTCTTCATCCCATCCAATGCGCCTATCTAGAAAACATCACATCTAGGAAAGGAAGACTCCCAAACATTCAACACAAGCGCTTAAACCAATCCACCAATGTGAGACTCAGAGGAATTTGAAACTTGATCCAAAGCGACCTAAGGAAGAAGGATCTAGTTGAGGTTGATTACACATTAAAGGCGAATTCCAGAGGATCTCAAATGCCTCATCTAATGCGACTTCAGGAAGGAAGATTCTAGGCGCTCCAAAGGGGATACATCACAAGGTTTAAGTCAATGTTCAAGAGATTCCAACATAGTGATCTAGTGCGCCAAAGAAGTTTCAATATAAAGTTCAAAGGATCCTTATCTAAGGCGAAACTCAGAGGATTCTTCATACCTCATCCAATGCGCCATACAAGGAGGAAAGTGAAGGTGTCCAAGACATCCAAGGTTAAGTATTCAACGCAAGTTTAGAGGATTTCAAAGTTCTATCCCAAGCGCCAACCTCATGCATGATTCGCTAAAGGTAAATGCACCTAAGTTTTGAAGCTTCCAACATAGTGATCTAATGCGCCACTTCAAGGTGGTATCCAATGCGCAACACATAAGGAAGAATGAAGTTTGTTTTTAGAGATCTCAAATCACCTATCTAATGCGCTTAACCTAGGAGCTGATCCATTTGAAAGAGGTTTTGAGAAGAATTCAAGTTGCCCATCTAATGCGCTAAAGAGGAAAGAAGGTAGAATATTTCAAAAACATTAACTTGAGAGGATCTTGTCATCTTCAACCAATGCGCCACTCCCTTGCAAATGAGAACGAGTTCAAACCAAAGCAATATTAAGAGGATCTTAATCCTTCATCCAATGCGAAATGCTAGAAGGAATCAAAAACTTGATCCAACGCGCCTAGAGGGTTATGAAGGGAGATCAAGGTATTTCAATCACCTCAGGAAGACTTCAACATACCTATCCAATGCGAAATGCAAGAAGAAAGTCAAACACTAATCCAAGGAATACAAAGAGGACCTAGAAGATGTTATCAAATGTAAAAGGCAAGAGGATCTTAATCCTTCATCCAATGCGCTTGAGGAAGAAGGTATCAAAATTTCAATCTACAAGAAGATCATGGAGACCCCATCCAATGCGCCAATCAAAGGAAAGGTTATAAACATTTAATGGTTTTTGCCTTGAAAAATGTGGAAATTGCATTATATTAAATGAAGATCAATCAAAATTAAATGTTTTTCACTATATTAAAGAGGGTCAGCCTAGGTATGAGGAAAAGTTTTAAGACAAATTCTATATATATACCTCCTCTCCTTTTCATTTTTTATCATTTTCAAAGAGCAGATTTGTTTTGCAAGAGCAGATTTGTCTTCAAGGAGCAGCAATAAGAAGGTTTTATAAAAGTACAAGTTTGATTTTGTCAATCCAAGCAAGTGGTGGATCAGATTTCAAGGTATCAAATTTAAAGCAGCTTATCAAGTAAGTCTGATCTGAATATTTTCTGATCTGATTTTCTTCTTTTTTCTTCTTTAGATGCATTAAAATTGTTCAAGTATTGGTAAAATTTAAGAAGGATAAGTGGATTTTGATAGATTCTTTGAGTCTAGATAGTAACATTCCATAATTATAAAGGAAAACTTCATAAATCTAATGCATCAAAGTAGCTGAAGTAGAGTCTAGTTTGAAATTACTTATTCGCGTCAAGTTTGCAGGATCATGGCAATGACTTCCAAAGAGCGACAAGCGAAGATCCGGATGGATGCTAAGGGGAAAATTCCCGAATCAAAGCTCGTTTCAAGGTGGACAAATGTAGGAGACACGAATATGGGCAACAGCAACTTGGAAGATATCAAATCAGTCCTTGAGGAACCCAATGGAGGTAGTCTTGCTCGAGCCATCATGAGGAGTGGAGCCATTGAAGCTGCTTGTTTTCCGCCAGCTTTGCCGTGTCCAGAGATGATCATTGAATGCGTTAAGAAGTATGATGTAGATACAAGGCAAATTACAGCCAAAGATGGAACAATATTAGCTTATTTACAAAAGGAGGCAGTTGAAGAGACTTTCAACATTCCAGCTAGGGAGAGGATGATCAGTATCTCGATACAACAAGGTTAGCAGGAATACGATGTTGATTTAAAGACAAAGTTGCAGGAAATAAGGAGAGAATGGATGGCCAATCCAGCTATGAAGTTCAATATGAATAATCCTCCGCAGTTTCACAAGTCAGATGTGGCACTGGCAGAAGGATCCATTAATGCGGCAACAAGTGTACCAATGGAGGATATTGTTCAAATTGTGTCTAGATTCATTGTATCTCATAGTACTACTACATAGAAGGCACATGATGTGGCTTCCTTATCTTCTTGGAAAGCGTGCCTTTGTTCCCTCCTTCATAGCTTCTTTCATTTAATAAAGTGAGCCTCCTTCATTTAATAAAGGAGAGTTTGTTACAATTACTTGTGATGTGGCTTGATCTGGTCCGCTGATTCGGCCGACCGATCTTGACCCTTCTTTCCTTTGAGGTCTATAAAAGAGCTCTCATTGCTCTCATTTGTAAAAGGGTTGAAATTCTGAAATTGTTGCAAGAGCTCTCTGAGATAATAAAAGATTCATTGCTTTGGTGATTCTATTTATGTTTCCGAGTGTTGCATGGTTTCAATTTTCAAACGAACATTAAGTTATAAGTTTTCTTTGAGTTTATGTTAGTTAATGAAAGGTTTCGTTATTGCTTTGTGGTGAAGTCTATAAGTTCATACCATTTGTAGTCTACGGCTTGTGGATTGCAGTGCATGGTTAGTCTGAACAATTGAACATCAATTTGATCTTTATGCTTGTTGGATCTTTCATGAGCATAATTGATTTAAACATCTTGTACACCTTTGAAGATTGCACCTATTTTGTGTAGTTGTTTTATCTTGGCGAAACAGGATCTGGTTTGATTTCACTTCAAGTAGTAAACGTCCTTGCATTTAGGATTAGATTAGTGTTTCTAAACCTTATACCTTTTGTCCTTTTTTTTTACCATTCAGTTAGAGTTAGGATCAAGAACCTCGATTGCTAAATCATACGCCATCAATTGCAGTACTTAGATTCTCTAGTATTCACTTCCATAATCATTGAAATAATCAGTTACTTGAACAATTGCGTAAGTCCCTTTGTGTGTAAACAGCAAAATCATACTTAGTCGCTGAGCTGTCTCTTACCGAAACCATCAGAAGGAACCTTGGAGTCATCTCGTTTGATCACCTAGTTCAGCATTCGAGAGACTTTGCTCAAGAGGGAGTCAGATACTCAGTATTTTACTCTAATTGTTGACTTGTCGAAAAACAATCATCAACAGGTCCTTACCTGGAAAGGCAAGGAGATGAATTCAAAATTTTCCAGGGTAGTCCTTTGCCTTTTGGAATGAACTTGTGGAGGAAGAATTTGCAAAAGGTCTAGACCTTGCTAATCTTGTCTAGGAATTGGAAAAAATTAGAAAACAAGAGGGAGTGCCTAGCATGAATTTCAGTCACAGGTTTGTAGTTGCCCTTTCCAAAATTCCAAATGATTTCAGACCTAACACTCTTGCCTGCATTGACATGTTCTTTGAAGTATATGAGGATGGTTTGAGTTCAATGCAAAGGATTTGAAACGAACAAGCATGTAGCAGGCCTATTTCTGCCTAGATTATGTTGAAAAGGTAAAGAATGATTACATTGTGAGGTTGTTATCTGCAAATCCAAGTGCTGCTAGTAATGAACAGACTGATGTGAACGACAATGATGTGGATGCAACTAATCAGATGGATACAACATCAAATCAGTATGGATGTGTGATCAGAATAGTAGAGGACGAAGGTGGTGCATCATATGATAGCAATGTGGATGATGAGGACAGTGTATGTACCTACCTTTAGTTGGATAGGTCATTAGTTGAAGATGAAAATGATGAAATTTGCAATGACTTTTAGCTTGATGTTGTGGCATGTGGCCCAATATACAATGAGGAAGGTGTACCGACAAGTGAGCAATCAAGTGGATCAGCTTGTGAAGCTAAGTATGTTATGTGTGCACATGCAAGTGATGTTTAGAATGAGCAAGAAACTAGTTTTTGTTTGATATGTTACCCTCCTTTGTTCCATTAGAGGATAATAAAGCAGTCAGTGTTTGTTTGCATGAGGATAATATGGATGTGCTTGCAATTAGTGATAATCAATCTAAGATATATATTAGTGCAAGCAATGATCTTCAGTTTGAGGAGCTTGCCCTTAATGAATGCGGAGATGGTGATCATGTGGATGCATATGAGAACCTATTCCTTTGGTGCAAGGCTTGTTGTCTTCCCCATGCTGATTGTGCTTCAAGAAGGCCACAAAGAAATGATAAAAGAATGAATGAGGAAGAAGAAATGTGTGACCAGTCTTGTTGCAGCAGTATATGTGACACAAGTTGCTAGAATGAGCTCCAAACAGTGGGACAATTTGAAGAACTTGGATCTTCACTTGAGGTGTCTCGTGGTGTTGATTTTCATGTTGATGGTTTGAATTGGAGCTTGCATCATGCTTATGATTCAGATATTGATAGTTGTAGCAACACATGTGAAGGCTATGTTCAAGGGTTCGGTGGAGATACAAATGAATATGAATCTTTCCACTTTAATGTTGGGTGTTCACCGACCCTAGAAGGTGTTGGTGTTGTAGTAGAGGTGGAGTCTTTCGTGTGGGACATGGATGTAAGTGAGCAGCGAGACATGTGTATGCCTAAACTTCAACAGGTTGCAGTCCAACATGATGGTGTACCTGGGCTTGGGCCATTCCAATTTGGATTGCAAGATGATTTTCTTCCTTGTGTTGAGCTGGGTTGCAATCAAGTACATTTTTCTTTGTCATGTGAATTGGAGGTGTTCTCCTTTTCTCGAGTCACATGGGGAGTTCAGCAGGTATGATGATGTTTGCATGTGTGGGTAAATGTTTCTTCCATCCATGTCTTTTGATGTTGACCTATTTTTATTTCATCCCTTGCTGCTATGAACGTGCATAATATGGTGTGGGGTCGTTCCTGCACATATTATTTGTGGTTGCCCTACAGCAGTAGTGTTTGTGGTGGAGTTGATCTTCATTTCATGAGCATTAGTTACAAAAACGTGCATGTAGGTGGCAGTCATCATTTGTTGCAGCCAGGTGATAAAAATGGTTTTAGTTTAAGGGAGATCAACTCCTTCATTCAGCTTGTCTTTGACAGAGGCAAGCAACACCATCAATCTATCACAGAGTTGACCTACATTGTGTTAAAATTTGATTCACAGCTATCCTTTTAATGTTTGTGTGTTTTCATACTATTGGTTGTGTGAGTCTTGTCTTGTATATATTCTTGTCGCGGTTCTTTGTAATGTCCCCATTTTCGTAATGGTCACATTTGATTTGGGTATTTAGCCTTTTCACCATTTCCATGGGCTAAATCGTATTCTAAAGGAATGATTTGTGTTTGAGCTAGGACCTTGAAGGCTTGGAAACTAAAAAGTTGGCTCAACACTCTATTTTATTGGTATTTTTGGCTAGCAATATTATATAATATTTTTATAAAAGCCAAAAATAATGATATTTTAGCCAAAACAAAGATCAAGGGCTTGGAGAATTGAAAGTGGGAAAATAAATAAAAAGGCAATTTTTATTTATATTTTATTTATTTAATTTTCCCAAGGAAAAAAACGATGCCAAGGAGAAAAAGAAAAATAAAATAATAATAATATATTATTTTATTGCAAAAAATCGGCGCCCAAGGGAGAAGGTAAAAAATAAATAAAAAAATATTATTTTCCCAAGGGAAAATCGACGCCTAAGAGAAAAAAGGAAAAAATGATAAAATATTATTATTTTATTGTTTTTTAATATTGGCGTCCAAGGTGAAAGCATTTAAAAATATCAAATTAAAGATTTGATATTATTGGTGGACTTGAAAATTGCTTATATTTTGTCTAATTGGGTCACCCTTGGAGAGAGTATAAAATGAGGTCTTTGGCATCAATTTTGACATCTTTGACATGTGATAAACCTTGCATTTTGTGTTTTGCTCTTGGCTGAAAGCGATTTTCAGTTGATTCAAGGTGGTGTTCCCTTGATTTATTGTGGTTTGGTGATGATCCCATTCCACCATAAGAGGTGAATTCATATGGAGTTCATCATTGGGCTTAACTGGTGACTTTTGATGGTGTTTTTGCTTCATTCAAGCTAAGGTTTGACATGGATCTTTGTTTTCAGTTAGCAATGGAGTTTGATATTCTGATTTGGCTTTGATTTTGATACATTTTCATGAATAAGTTGATTGGAGAGGGTTTTCACTTGGATCGCCTAACAAAAGGAGGTGTTTTTGGTGATTTCTATCATTCATGCATGGTCTGATTTTTGTAAGAGCAGTCTGCAAATTGATTTCAATTTCAGATCTGAGGAGTATTTGGCATTTACAACAGGGTTTCATCATCAACTTTGCTTCATAACCCTAATCGCTACCCATAGGCGCTTGGCCGCTTGAGTTTGGAGTGTTTTCTTGGCATTTCCATTGGCATTTGACATCAAGGTTTTATAACAGCAGTAGATACAAGTTTTATACAATCATATCAGACCTCCATTTGGCTGCTACAGTTGTTTTTCAAACATACCTAGCTGGGTACTTCATCAATACTTCATAGAGCTTCATCTTTCATTCATACAGCTAGGGTTTGGACTTATGTTTTTGGCATTTTGGGATGTATCAGGTCTGAAATTCAAATCAGACCTGACTGATTGTAATTTCCAGTCCTCATTATTTGTAATCAGCTTTCAAATCAATAAAGAAGATAAGCTATCAATGTCGGGTATGTTCATCTATGTTTATGAGCATTGTTTGATTGCCTAATATTACTATTTCATGTTCATTTCTTGTTATTTGGATGTATGCTTGCAACCTTTCAATCTTTATGATATTGCAAAACCATTGTTGAAAACCAAAGTTGAAAAACCTAAGTACTTTGCAAGCTAAACAAATCAGAAATTTTCAGACCAGCAAAGGAAGAATTTCAGTTAGATAAGACAGGGTTCTTATAGTGGTATCAAAGCTTAGATCTTGCCAGCCTATTGGGTTATGCAGCCACCGGAAGTTGGTCCTCACAGGTATCACTCTAGTAGAAGGATAGGATAGCGTAATAATCAACAAGGAGAGGATAATCCGGCTGCAGGTACACATACAGAAATGGATAAAGGTAGAAGTGAAAGTCCAAGAAGGAATAACCAGCCAAATGTTGATGATTTCTTGACTACTTTTGCCCAACAACAGCAGCAAATATTTCAGCAGAATGATTATAGCCATTGGCCAATTGAGGTTGGATCATTCACACTCAAGGAGGTCAAGGAGTGTGAGTAGTGGAAGGCATAGTGTTGCAGGTAGAGAGGCTACACATACAGTTAGAGCAGCTGCCACAGATTCAGATAGACCACTTCATCCTAAGTTTGTGCCCATAAGAGAAGAACAATCATCTGAAGAAGAGGAAGAAGTCATAGATCTCACCGTGATATCATGGTTGCATATGATGAGTACCGCATACTTCCAGCCAAAGTTAGGACAGCCCTTACTTTGAACCAATTCATGAACCAAAGAAGGCAAAAGAAGAAGAGCCAAAAGGAGAGAAAACCTTAAAAGGAGCATAAAGGATTCAAAGATGCATTAAGCAAAGTTCCTTTACCTAACTTTGATAGCAGCGGTAAGATAAGTGCTAGGGCATGGATACATAAGCTTGATACTTTTCTTACACTCAAGCCAATGAGTGAAGAAAAGGCTATTTAGTTTGCTACTATGCATTTGGAGGGCTTAGCCTATGATTGGTGGCATCATGGACTTGTCTCACAGCGGCATAATATGATCACTTCATATGATGAGTTTACACGTAAGCTCATTACCAGGTTTGACAGGAAGGATGTGGAAGTCTACTACAAGGAATTGGCTCAATTGAAACAGGTTGGTAGAGTGGACTCCTATGTCAATGAGTTCCAAAAGATTGTTGTTATGGTTCCAGAAATGCCTGAAAAGAGAGTCACAATGTTGTTTATAGAGGGTTTGAATGATAGAATAAAAGGATTGGTGAAGGTACATTAGCCTAAGACTTTGGATGATGCTATAGAGCTTGCACTTGACTTAGACACTTATCCTACATCATATCAAAATCAAAAGAAGAATAAGAATGAAAACTCAAATCAGCAATCTCATGAGCAGCCCACTCCAAAAAACATTGGAGGTACATCAAAGATGGATTTTGAGGAAAGGAACGAACTTCGTAGGAAAAAATTGTGTTTTTTTTGCAAAAAACCTTGGGAAGTTGGTCATAGATGTCTTGGCAAAGGTAAAGTGCACTACATAGAGGTGATTGATGAGGTGAATGATGATACTAGTTCAGAAAATGATTATGGACAGCCAACACTAGAACTAGTAAATGATGGTAACAAAGGATCTAGGATTGCCTGTCTTTCAGGAGCTCCAAGGATAATCCATTCATCTTTGAAGGCACATTGTTTGGATGCAAAGTCATGGCACTTCTTGATAGTGGAGCTACGCATAACTACATTGATGATGGTTTGGTGAACAAAAGAGGTTTGCATTGTGTTGACTTTGAGGGCTTTTATGTGACTATAGCAGGTGGAATCACTATTCTTTGCAAAAAAAAAAGTGAACAAACTTAGCATTCTATTTGGTGAGTATACACTTTGTGATGACTTCTATGTTCTTGATTTGAAGGATAATGAAATTGTGCTTGGTATGCAATGGCTACATTCACTACAAAGGGTCATCCAAGATCTACAAGCTATGGAGTTGAGTTTCCAACATGAAGGGAAACAAATTGTTATGAAAGCACTCAAGTACACATTGCCACATCAAATAGCAGCCAAATCTATGATAGTTATGGACAATGAATGGTCTCATGAAGACATATGTGATTCACATGGAGAGACTCATATTGGATCAGCATTTGATGGAGAGCATTTGATGTTTGAGATGGATGAAAACACTATGGAGTGGTATAATATCATTCCTAATTTGTTTAACAATAGTCCTACATCTTTGCATTTTCATGAGGAAAACACTTTAACACATATGGATGATAGTCATTTGAAATCTACTAATGATAACATACAAAATTGGAGTGTTGAATATGCTGGTTATGTTGAAAAATCTCGCACTACACATTCTGATTTTGTTTATCAGACTTTAGAAGATGTGGAAAGGACACAAGAAAAGTGTAAAAATTGGCTAGAAAGAGCAAGGAAAGCCAAGATGATTGCTGCTCAAGCAAAACAGCACCTTGAAATGATCAAGGATAAGAGGCAATCAGCTTTGTTTACTCATCATGGACCAGCCAATGATGATATGCAGGTATGTGAGAATGAAGATAAAGGAAAACCAGACATGAGCGATGCATTAGTCTCTATTGGAGAGTTAGTGTTTGGAACAGTTTGGTATGGTGGAGATCACTATATTCTTGTTGAGGATTGGTATAATGATGGTCTCCAATCATCATGGATTATGGATGGCACTTTTTGCATCATCATAGATGATATTTTCAGTTTGTATGTTGTT
This sequence comes from Cunninghamia lanceolata, assembly GCA_027924645.1. Lineage (NCBI taxonomy): Eukaryota > Viridiplantae > Streptophyta > Pinopsida > Cupressales > Cupressaceae > Cunninghamia > Cunninghamia lanceolata. The sequence continues at coordinate 5,090,033 of BSBN01000848.1, read as the reverse complement.
ATGATCTATGACAGCGAGATAACAGAGTTGGAAACACTTTCATTTGCACTTGTGTTCGACATTCATCACTTGTCCATGCTACTATTCAATGTTAGTGGGATTTTCAGTTTTGTTGGCACATTGATTGGCATCTACATCTTTATTATTGGTCTGATTGGTTACATCATTGTATGGGATCCAGGTGGTAGCATGATTGGCATGCTTTGTGATGTGTTGCTTCAAAGGTTTTGGTGTGATATTGCTTATATCAGAGTGGAGCAGCGGAGGTATTGGTACTAGTGGATATGTTTCAGAGGTTATTTCTTTTGTCACTTGTCAATGTATTTGTTTCACTACATGGTCTTGGTATGGTACATTATTAATGTAGTTGAGAGATGTGTGATCATTTGGTATTTGATTGGATGGACATACTTGTCCTATGATGGTATTACACAGGATGTAGGTTTGCCATTGCTTGAGGACAAGCAATGCTAGGAAGGGAGGACTGTAATGTCCCCATTTTCATAATGGTCACATTTGATTTGGGTATTTAGCCTTTTCATCATTTCCATGGGCTAAATCGTATTTTAAGGGAATGATTTGTGTTTGAGCTAGGACCTTGAAGGCCTGGAAACTAGAAAGTTGGCTCAACACTCTATTTTATTGGTATTTTTGGCTAGCAATATTATATAATATTTTTATAAAAGCCAAAAATAATGATATTTTAGCGAAGGCAAAAATCAAGGGCTTGAAAAATTGAAAGTGGGAAAATAAATAAAAAGGCAATTTTTATTTATATTTTATTTATTTATTTTTCCCAAGAAAAAAACGATGCCAAAGAGAAAAAGAAAAATAAAATAATAATAATATATTATTTTATTGCAAAAAATTAGCGTCCAAGGGAGATGGTAAAAAAAATAATAAAAAAATATTATTTTCCCAAGGGAAAATCAACGCCTAGGAGAAAAAAGGAAAAATTGATAAAATATTATTATTTTATTGTTTTTTAATAGTGGCGTCCAAGGTGAAAGCATTTAAAAATATCAAATTAAAGATTTGATATTATTGGTGGACTTGAACATTGCTTATATTTTGTCTAATTGGGTCACCCTTGGAGAGAAAGTATAAAATGAGGTCTTTGGCATCAATTTTGACATCTTTGACATATGGTAAACTTTGCATTTTGTGTTTTGCTCTAGCTGAAAGTGATTTTCAGTTGATTCAAGGTGGTGTTCCCTTGATTTATTGTGGTTTGGTGATGATCCCATTCCACCATGAGAGGTGAATTCATATGGAGTTCATCATTGGGCTTAATTGGTGACTTTTGATGGTGTTTTTGCTTCGTTCAAGCTAGGGTTTGACAAGGATCTTTGTTTTCAACTAGCAATAGAGTTTGATATTCTGATTTGGCTTTGATTTTGATACATTTTCACGAATAAGTTGATTGGAAAGGGTTTTCACTTGGATCGCTTGACAAAAAGAGGTGTTTTTGGTGATTTCTATCATTCATGCATGGTCTGATTTTTGTAACAGCAGTCTGCAAATTGATTTCAGTTTCAGATCTGAGGAGTATTTGGCATTTACAACAAGGTTTCATCATCAACTTTGCTTCATAACCCTAATCGCTACCCATAGGCGCTTGGCCACTTGAGTTTGGAGTGTTTTCTTGTCATTTCCATTGGCATTTGACATCAGGGTTTTATGACAGCAGCAGATATAGGTTTTATACAGTCATATCAAACCTCCATTTGGCTGCTACAATTGCTTTTCAGACATACCTAGCTGGGTACTTCATCAATACTTGATAGAGCTTCATCTTTCATTCATACGGCTAGGGTTTGGACTTATGTTTTGGCATTTTGGGATGTATTAGGTCTGAAATTCAAATCAGACCTGACTGATTGTAATTTCCAACCCTCATTATTTGTAATCAGCTTTCAAATCAATAAAGAAGATAAGCTATCAATGCCGGGTATGTTCATCTATGTTTATGAGCGTTGTTTGATTGCCTAATATCACTATTTCATGTTCATTTTTTGTTATTTGGATGTATGCTTGCAACCTTTCAATCTTTATGATATTGCAAAACCATTGTTGAAATCCAAAGCTGAAAAACCTAAGTACTTTGCAAGCTAAACAAATCAGAAATTTTCAGACCAGCAAAGGAAAATTTTCAGTTAGATAAGACAGGGTTCTTACATTCTTGCCTTGTACATACGTCTGTTTGTTTTCCCCCTATTTTGTTTTGCCTTTTTTGGTCTACTCCCAGAGATAGTTGGATCCTCGGTGCGCCTACAAGAGACGTCCCCAACTAGAGCCAAAGTGTTAGTGCCCATATTTTCCAGCCCTAAATTTGCCAAAAATTCTAAGTTTTGGGCCCCCATCATCAAAATCCTCTGAAAATTCATGTGTTTACCCATGTTGAAAAACCCTCAAGAATCCTCAAAAATCCTCTTAAGTATGAAGCCTCTAAGTAAAGAAGTCTTTCGGAAAGTTCACAGGTTCGCGAACCTATCGAAGCCCAAAAAAACCTTATGTTTCGGCTTTTCAGCAGGTTCGCGAACTGGCGAACCTATCAAAAGGTTCACGAAATTCTCATGTCGCCTGAAACAAAGAAGGAAAGAAGAGAGGAAGAAGAGAGAAAGTTATAAGTTTCGGCCTTTTGATGGGTTTGCAAACCGGTGAACCTATAGAAAAGGTTCGTATGGTCTCAGTTTGCCCGAATGGCCAACAAAGGGGACAGAAAAAGAAGAAAAAGTCAAATGTTTCGTTAAGTTCATAGGTTCACGAACTTGTTGAAAAGCCGAAAGAAGGGAGAGAGAAGAAAAGTCAAAGATAAATATTTTCAGCAAGTTCATGAGTTTGCAAACTTATCGAAATGCTGAAAAGGAAAAAGAAAAGAGAACAAAGAGGAGAGGAGATAAAGAGAAAGAAAGTGGCTTTCGGCAAGTTCGCGAGTTTGCAAACTCCCTAAAAACTGAAAGGGTTTGTGAGTTCTCAAAATTGCCAAACCATTGAAAGAAGAGGATGATGGAAAGAAAGAGAAGGAAGGAAAAAAGAAAAGAAAAGACAAATAGACGTATTGGTTCACTGGTTCGCCAAAGTGCCAAAAAGCCAAAAGGGTGGATTAAGAAAAGAGCATGAAGTGGTTTTTATTAGCGTAACTGTTAATCTCATAACTGAAAGACGTGTCTAAAGGTGTCCAGTTCTCTTCAGTGTTGTCCAGTTTGTTGTCAAACAACTCTGCAGTGCTGTCAATTCTATTTGCAAGTTTATAGGAGGTAGTTTAATTTGTTTACTATTATAAATTGTAATCTCTTGTTTGCTAATCAATATAGAAATAACTATGAGTTTCCTTTTTGTGTTATCTGCTGCTATCTTTTTATTCTCAGTTTTCCAATATGGTATCAGAGCTAGTTTGGGTATGACTCCACCATTGGAGTGCCCAAGAATATGAAAGCATCTTATAGGAAATTAAATTTTCTATAGAGAGTGTTGTGCAGTTTTTTTTTCCTCTCTGTTTTTTAATATTTTAAAATTGAAGATATAGTTTGCCATTGTTCTTTGCCCATCCACCGCCCTGCTGGTGTCCATGTTGCAGATATGAGAAGATAGGCTCTGCTGTTCTTGTTTTATGTTAGTTGCAGAAACAAACAAACAACCGATACCAAGTTGCCGCCAGAGTGAAGAAGCCGTTGCTGATTGGTGGTGATTTGCCTGGTAATCAAGCTGCTGAGAAGAACTTGCTGCAACGTAGGATTGGGTCTGAGAAGAATTTGGAAGTATTTGGTCAAATAATCTTCTGTTTATTTGTTGTTGTTGGAATAAGTGATCATGCTCAAGATCATCAGATGTGTCAAATATTTCTGTGAAAGTGTTGTTGTTGTGATTGGATGTACTAGTTGTTTACAGAAGATGACTTCATAGATATATGCTCAATAGTCCCATATGCTTGTGGATAGGAGAAACTATACCTCATTGGGGTTATGAGACATGCATGTGAGGATTGATGTCCAATAGTTCAGGGGAGATCCGAAGTCTGGAAGTTCGGCATCATACCTTTAAGAGGGTGATGAGACACTTCATGTGCAAATGGTGTCCAATGATGTTGGGAACTTGGATTATAGCTGGGAGACTATACGTGGGAGCAGCTTGAAGAAATCCTATCTGAATAATGTAATATTTTATTGTTTTTATGTTGTTAGTTGAAAATTCAGTTATTCATTAAGGGGGTATTAGCGTAACTGTTAATCTCATAACTGAATGACATGTCTAGAGGTGTCTAGTTCTCTTCAGTGCTGTCCAGTTTGTTGTCAAACAACTCTGCAATGCTGTCAATTCTATTTGCAAGTTTATAGGAGGTAGTTTAATTTGTTTACTATTATAAATTGTAATCTCTTGTTTGCTAATCAATATAGAAATAACTCTGAGTTTCCTTTTTGTGTTATCTGCTGCTATCTTTTTATTCTCAAATTTCCAATAGTTTTCAGTGATTTTAGAGGTTTGTGAACCTCCCAAATCGCCGCAAAGTTTTAAAAAGTTCCCAAGGCTCCCAATTCCTCGACATGGCATTTTTAGTGCCAGTAACGTGTTTTAAACACATTTGTCACGGGTTTTCCAATTCGAATGTCTACCTACGGCCCACAATGCCATTAACGACCCGAATAAGCAGGTGGTAGGTAGGTACGGTTTAATACAGCAAGTACAAAGGTAGGTGGGGTAGATGATTCCTGTCCAAACTGCAGCAGATGGAATGTAATGCTATATATTCATGAAAGAAAGGAGATGTTATTGTGGTTGGTCATTGAGCCAATTTGGGTCTGCAAGTGCTTTACGTGATTTTAGGGCATCAAGCAAAGCTAGTCTAGCCTACAAACGAGGGAATGCATCTGGTATAGCATAGGAAGAAATTGTAATGCACATCTATGTAGTGGTACCATGGTCGTTTGTAACAACTCAGGGGAATGTATAGTCATAACTGTATGTTTTCTTTCACCACATTTACTGGTGCAAATGTAACAGAGATCAGATAAATGTATAACATTTTAATGCAATACAAAGATTTTGTATTAATCTTTCCTTTGTTGCATATGGGTTCTGCAGTTCAGTTTTGGATTATTAAGTATGTCCATTGTATAAGATGTGATCTTTGATTTGTATGTAAATGCACATCTAGTTTTGTTGATGTTTTATTGGATGCATCTCCCTCCTCTTTGTTGTTCATGACTCTGTTGCCCAATGGAGTAGGCACTGATCTAGATTGGTGAAGGGCCGACACTCTTTTTAAATCATCCTCTATCCTAGGTAGTTCTAGTAGGATTAGGATTAGATTAGGTTTCACATGTTGTTCATGATTCAGTGTTACAACTAGGGAATCATTATGAGCGACCTTCAAGTGTTTGAATCATTTGTGAATCATGCCATGCATACCTGCACCTTGCAAGTTGTGTGTGGGAAGTTAAGTGAATTCATCTTAAGGATATCATGTTAGTATCATTTGTTGGACTTGGTGCATTTGCAGAGTGTAGTAATCAACTTAATTAGAGGTTTTATGCAGCCAGTTTGTCTTGGCCTAGTGACAAATATAGGGGTAAAGTGTACATTAGGTATGGCTGTGATTATTTATTTGTGTTTCATTTGATATCTCTAGGAATAGCCTCCTGGGTCTAGCTGAGCCCAAAGTGCAGGAGAGCATACCAACTCTCATTAGTTGGCCTTAACCATCCTCAATCTGTGGATAAGCCTCTTTCTCACCTTCTTGATGACACCCTTTGTCGAGAAAGTGGAGATATACTCTAGGATTGTGGACCTACAGTTTTAGGAACCAACAGGAGCAATAGCCCCTTTCAAACTAAGCGAATCTTCCAAACAGGGAGCCCCCTATAGATAGCAGGGCCGATTAGTTTTGTTGTATGCTATTTGATAAATTGAAATCCCGAATTTCTAGTTATTTTGAATTCCCTTAATTTGAATACTCAAATAGAATAGAAGAGCTCAAATGGAATTGGATCATTGTGAATGCTCTAGAGAAGTTGGAACAACACACTTCTCTCAATGCTTTATGGTGGCAAAACTAGTTGCAGATTCGAGATTGGTCATAGAAATTATTAAAAAAACAAAAAAAACCATAAAACTATCAAAAAAATAAAGGTCATCGTGGGTTCATCGCAGTCCCATCTAGTTCACTTCAGGTTTGCCTAGGACAAACCCACAATCCCTTGCATGTTCCCTTCCCGACTCCAAACATGCGTCAAACTGTACCGCAAATTTGGTTTGAACCGAATTTGAATCTAGGGCTCCAAGCTACAAACCCAATAACATAGGTGAGTATAAATGCCACAAGAGGCCAATATACTAAAACTACAATTCTGAAGCAGAATGTGAGAAAACCAAGGATACTACCACAAAGAATTCCCAAAATGAAAACAAGCCAACTACACCTCTGAGAAACTGCAAATTTGGAAAATCCAACACCAAAATCACAAACAGTCTACACCACTACAAAGCTCTCAAAAACTTACCCTAAATAAAAAAATGCTCAATCGGAGCCAAGTTGGGGTGCCAAAATAAGAATGCAAATGGAGAGGGGGGAAATCAAATGATGACGTCAACAAATGCCAACCAACAAAATATGCTCCTTGGACAAAATATTTTGTCAAGATGCCAAAACCGCCTTCTCTGCACTTAAATTGTTGTCCCAAAATCCGAGACTCTTGTCATACTGATGCAAAATTGGATGTTAGCGAGGAAGGTGGTTTATGGGTCGCGGGGCCAGAACTATTGGTTGGCCATTAGTTATTTGCCACTAGTAGTCATTCTACAACGAGAAGGTCAATGGAGACCTTGCACCTTTTGGCACTCCATACCCTATGTTATGACCTACAAACTATGCAAGTTCATACTAACATGGGGTATCATGAATAAATCTGTTGGTAAAATCAAAATATATATGCTTGTACACATTGTTCAAATCCTCAATGCAATGGTGACGCCAACTCCTGCACAATGCAAAATCGAAAACGCTAAAGAAATATTTTGCAATGTGGTCCATACAACATAGAAGGGCAGAAGTTTTCCTCTAAGGCCTCCTAGCAATGTTGTCCAAAATTAACCAATTGATAGGCAGTCCTAGAGTTTTTGGGACCTCCAAATGCAATGGCAAGGTCAATTTTAGTCCAAAATGCTTTGGATGCTAAGTGATCTACTGATGTCCAACAAAAAACCCTTATCTTCAAACCCTTGCAGATCTCACCTCCAAAGCTCAATCCAGACAAAATGGGAGGCAAAACTAGTAATATCAAATCCTTTGGACACAATGATGTGCTCTATGAGTTGCTCCACCATTCACCAGACGTGCCTTTAAAACAATGCCACAAGTAGGAAATGTGCAATCCCGATCTCTCTTTCAAACTTTTATGATTCCTTAGATCATCCAAGGACGCAAAAGAAGACCATACTAAGTTCTCAAAAAGATTGGAAATCCTCAATGGAGATGGGCAAGACTAAAATCACCAACCGCTCTAATACCATGTGAGAGTTGGTACAGAATACTCTAATACATGTGAGTTTTGTTGATCAGGCAAACCTCCTAGAATCTGATGACAAGATCAAGTCTCAAAATCCAAACTGCACATGACAATCAAAGACTGAAGATGCAACACATGACTATTCCGTTAGGTTGAACATGCAGCTGCAAATGTACAAGAGAAGTGCAATGATATACAATGGATGGGATGAGATGAGATGAGATGCTTATATGAGAGTAAGGGACGGGTGTATATAGAATACACCAGCAAGAGATGTGAGTGTACAACCAATGTGGGATAAAGGAGAAAGTACACATGTAGTACAAGTCTCCACCAAACTAGGAAAGTACAAGTCACATGTAGTAAATGCATATTACCTTCTTTAGTAGATGCCTACTAGTGTGCAAGGGAGATATTAGCTACCCAAGTAAGCTTATCCTATCCTAGGTGCATACAATGCAATAAAGTAATAAACTTAAATGTAAGGAAAATAATATGCACTAACAACATCTATAGTCCCTTTCATTTGTGAAAGAATAGGGAAAAACATAAAACAAAGAGGGGGAATCAGCTTCTATCATGTGCTAGCAACAACTGACACGTCTATGTCCTATTCATCTCTGACTGCAATACCTCCAATCTTTATCACCTATATTATGGATCCCACTATTGGGAGGCATTTTTCTAGTGAATATGTTGTGTCATACATTGTACTAAAAGAAAAAGGAAAGGCACAGCCAGATGCATGAAGAAGATTGCAATCAAACCAAGCATTGGAAGTCACTGATTGCAATATTAATGGATTTATTTTTCCAATGCATCTTGTTTGAAAAACAAAAAGCATGTAACAAACTATAAGAGCCAATGTGCTTCTATGTTGTGAGATGGCACAAGATTTGTTCTGACTATAACTAGTAAGGTTGCTTCCTCATTGTTGGGAGACCTCCTCCATTGAACTCATAAATTGTTCCGTCATTGGATTTGCTCGATGTTTTAATGATTATGCCAGCAAAATGTAAGGACTATTCCTTCTACTAACAACTTGTCACAACAACAATGATCCAATAGATTGAGGTCGTCTGTGGAAAAGTAAAACAATAACCACTGCAACCTTTCGAATTTTCTGGTGTGCTTATGATCTAAGAGCACCATAATCATCTTATCCTCGTCACTATTTCATCCTCAAAGGAAGCAGCAATCAGCTAACCAGCTCAGTTGAGATGTCCCCAATCTGTATTTTTGTAATTGTCCTGAATTTTTGGTATTTTCTGGAATTTATGGACCGAATGCAAAACTGAAACAGCACATTAATTTAGATAACTGACAAGAAATTCCATGAAATCAACCCCCAACAGCAATTATCAAATCAGTTGTATGCTCAATCCATTCAACAGTACTTGCAGATTTATTTGTTTGCAGCACTGTAAACCCTAGGGTTTAATTATGGCTAAAATCTGGAAATAAAAATGGTTTATAACAGCAATCACCAAAACAACTGGAACTGAAACTTACTGTAACTCCTTGCAGCTGGGTGAAATAAGAATATGTATATATTTTGTATTTTTTGGATTATGGTAATCTGGAATAAGTAGAGATGTCACACACTATGAATGATAAACTGCCTTCAGATTTGTGAGGTGGCAGCAATAATGGCTCATAGAATAGGCTGCAATCTCCCAATAAATACCCACGAACTGCTAGATATGCAACAATCAGCACTTGGAGGCTTTGGAATCTAGTAACAATCCTTCCTCACCCACGATCTGCTAGGTTTGCAACGATCAACACTTGGAAGCCTATGAAATCAAGATATTGTTATTTTCTCACAATCGCCCTTATCAGCTAACAGTCTACACCCTTCCTTGATGTATAAAACAGTGTGATCAGGTATTGCATGAAGGTAAATCGGCCCTGCAGTAAGTAATCCCTTGTTGCAACCTCTCCAATGGATTTCTTCAATTCACAAAATATGGCAGCGATCAGACTGTAGATTGGCGCAGCACCCCCAAACAGGGCCAAATTGGCTTTAGACTTTTGCACAGCTATCACCAATACCTCTATGATGGCTATGGCTGGTTTCAGTTGAAGCATTTAGTTTTAAACAATGATGGTATTAGTGTGTATGTTGAAAATTCCTCAACAAAGGTTCTCCAACTGATCAGCCAATTACTCCTTATATTTGCTTCCAAATCTTTATCTTTGAACCTAAAATAAACACAAAATCTATGATTCAGCTCGTCATACAAACCCTAGGTGGATTTTCCAATGCTAGAAATTGAGGCTTTTTGTCCTGACCTCCTAAATGAGACCCAAGAGGGTTTTTGTCCTCCTAGATTGCAAAATTGCAGCCAAGGGTTTTCGTCCTTGAACGCAAGATTAACTCAAACTCAAAATGAAGAAATGCCAAATGAAATTGAATGATCAAACAAAGATAGGTGCCTCCTTGATATACCTTTTCAAATTGGGCCCTTCTGTAATGTCCCCATTTTCCGAGTGATCACCTAATGGAGTTGGTTAGCCTATCCTATTCCCATAGGCTAAGCCAGAGGGCTAAGGGAATGACCTAATTGATTAAATATTATATTTAATCAATTTATTAGGGCAAATTGATGATGAGAGATGACTTTGTATATTTTTGAGAGCATATTGGTGAACTCAAAATAAATAAAATAATTTGCCCTAGAGATGAGCGACCAAGGAGAGAGAAAAAGGAAATGAAGAAAGGAAAATAAATGGAAGAAATATCAAGGATGGTTGGCCAAAATTGAAGGAGAAAAATAAGATAAATCCAAATAATATTCCCTTGAGGTGGACGACCTAGTGAGAGGTCAAGAAATGAAATATTTAATGCCACAAGTAGTTTGCCCCACTTGGAGAAAGGAATGAAAAAATAAAATAAAATATTTTACTTGTGTTTTTGGGCGCCTAGCATGCCTTGCATGAGGTTGGCCCTCAGGAGGAGGGAAAAAGAAAATAAAATAAGAATATATTGCTTAAGGAGGTCAGCCTTGATAAGGTCTTTTGGAGGGCAATAAAAGAAAGTAAATTGCAAGTCATTTGATCATCCATTCATATCATATTTCCTCATTGAGTTTTTACTCTTTGCCTACAACTTTTGTTGGCCTTCATTCCAAGGACGAAAGCCCTTGTGAATGTAGTGAGTTGGACAAAAACCTAGCTCATCTTGTGGAGGACTCATCACAGAGTTCTAATTGCACTTCATTGGAGACATTCAGAGTTTTGGAGCATCATAACATAATTAGATTTGGAGCAACGTTGTGTTGGTTCCCAAAATTCCTGCAACCCGGAACCCTAAAATATTTAACAATCACCAAGGCCAGAGGTGTCGTCAAGGTGATTGAAAGAGGTTTATCAATAGGTCAAAGGGCGATCTCGGCCAACTAACAAGAGTGGGCATACTCCTCTGCACTTCAGGCTCAGCTAGACCTAGAAGGGATATTCCTAGAGGCACGAAATAAAACATAAACAACATAACACAGCCATACCCAATGTACACTTGACCCCAAAGTTGTCACTAGGTCAAGACAAACTGGCTACACAGGCCTCTAATTAAGCTAATTACTGCACTATGCATTTGCACCCAAATATAGCTACATCACATTCCTTAAGATGACTCCACTTAATTTCACATACACAAGGTACACAATGCAGTACCTGTACATGATTCACCAATGATTAAGACGGTTTTGCATCACTTCAGATTTATCCCTGGTTATTACACCGAATCATGGACAGCATGAAAAACCCTAAACTAAACCTACTCCTACTCCTATAGCTAACGGGACAAGGATTTGATTAAAAATGGTGATTGATCCATCCCCAATATGGACCGGTGCCTACTCCATTGGGCAACTGAGTCATAGAGTGCGAGGAAAGAAAATACGTAGCAGAGGATCATTGGAACCTAACATATATTCACATACATATCATAAATAGACCTTCATGCAATGGACATACTTAATAATCCAAGAAAGAACTGCAATGATTCATGTGCAACAAAACGAATGGCAAATACAAAGCCTTGTATTAATTTGGATGTTGTCACACACCTCCAAACCCAGTTACAATCGTTCCAGCAAATGTGACAATGGAAAACATATAGCTGCGACTATACGTTTGCCAAAATCGTTACAAAATCCCATGGAGATTCCATTACATACCAATCTGCTTTACACATCCTTCCTACACTCTGTTGAATATGTCCCTTCATTTGCAAACCAAACCGACGTGATTTGATGCCCGAAAATCTTCCTTAGGCGTTTCCAGATCAAACAATTGGTTCAGCGACCAACCCTTGAAAATAGTTTCGATCCTACCTTTATAGCCTTCTCAATGCGGACCTGAGAGTGAAATGGGCGGGAAAACCCTCAACAACCCCACCAACTGCAGTTAAAATATTAATTTCGACCACCCATTACACATTAATGACGATCCCAGAGGTTGTTGGCGCGTTCCCAGGTGGTGGGAGGAATATGGAAGCCCAGACAGTCGGCCTTCGACAAATCGGACTTCAGCCTTCGGGCCTTCCGCTTTCCGCCTTCCAAAAGGAAGGACGAAAAGAAACCTGTCGTCTCCCGCAAGACTTAGCGCAATTTTGAAACCATCGAGGATCGGCCACCGGCCCTTCTCCCTTCTGCCTTCCAAAAGAAAGGAGAGAAGAGACAACTCCCACCAGCTGATGCTTGCTACACTTAGAAGAATTTTGGTTCCGTCGAAATTCAGCCCTCGGGCCTTCACCGTTCCATTTGCTCGGAAGAAGAGAGAAAACCACCACTCCGACCTTCGAAACACTTAGACGAATTTTGGAGGACTTAACTGTAATGTCCCCATTTCCGGCATGATCACCGAACAGAGGATGTAGTTAGCCTATCATCATTCCCGTAGGCTAATTCATCAAAAGAAGGGAATATTCTGATTGAGCTAAGGCTTGAAAAAGATAATAATGCTTAGAGGCTTGAAGAATGGAACGTCGGCTCAACTAATTACATTGGCGAGGATGGAAAAATGAAGTAATGCAATTTCGCATTAATTATCAAAAGGAAATAATTAAATAATAATATTTTATTATTATTTAATGATGACACCAAGGAAGGAGAAAAATAATAAAATAAATTAAATAATATTATTTAATTGAGTGCCTTGGAGAGAGACAAAAAGAAAATAATAAAAATATATGGATTCTTGGATTTTGGCGCTCACTTGGAAAAAGATATAAATTAAATAAAATAATATTTTATTTAATTTAGGCGCTCACCTTGGAGAAAGAAGAATTAATAAAATAATATTATTTTATTAATTGGGCGCCCATCTTGGAGAATGAAAATAATAAAGTATTTGATTGTCGGTCGACTTGGAGGGAAAAGTAATTCAAATTTTTAATTTGAATTCGTCGGTCTATTTCGATTGGAAAGAAGAACCAAGGATAAATCAAGGTCCATGTAGCTCATTTGATCATCACAAATCTTTTGCAAACTTTGGCATTTCATTTGCTACGGTGGAATTGGACGAAAACCCAATTTGCATCATTGGAGGCGGATTCACACGAAGTTCGCAATTGTGCTTCATTGAAGATTGTTTGAGCTTCATAGATCCATCATTTGATATTTGGTCGGAGACCTTGTTGATTTCATTGAAGATCTTTCATTGCATTTTGTTGAAGACTTGTTTGATTGAAGACATTGAAGATTGTTGAATATCATTGAAGGTCCTTGGAGCCAATTTGTAATATCATTGGCAACGATTACAAATTGGAGGGATCGCCTAGAGTCTGAACTGAAGTTGTCATCAGCAACTCCAGCGATCAGCATTCACCTTTGGCGATCAGCATTGGGAATCCTCACTAGTTACAGCGAACCCTAGCCGCCACCTACATAGAAGACTTGCATTATCCTTGGCTAGCGATCTTGGAAGGAGGGATTGTAGATTGTTGAAGGTGCAATCTGCTATCAAGGAGGTCGAATTGCTACTAATCTGAGTTCCCTGGGCAGCGATCTGCTAGGCATCATAATTTGGAGGTAGAGAATTCATTGGCACTGTGGGAACCGCCATCATTATATCACCAGCGACCTGCATGTTCAAATGCCTAAGACATCATAAATTGGTATGTGAGATCTCTGTTTATGTAACAGCAACATATGCCCTGTATTTGGCTATCAATTGCCATAATTGTCAATGTATTGAAGAGATTGCTAAGTCTGGTTTCAAATAGCAAGTTCTGAGTTGGTTTTCTCATTTATCATTGTCATTGTAACTTGCATTCTACGACTGCAATGCATATTGATTAAGCTGCCACTATCTATTTGTTTCATGGTCAATTGTACTTGTTATTCATATTTCATGCTTGGCAGGGTATAATACAAGAGTGCAAATAGGAAATCAAAATTTCAGTCCTAGCGGTTTAGTTTGGAAAATTGCAAGGTTCAGAAATTTGCTTCAAAACCTAGAACGAGACATTACATTAACACTTAGACAAGTTTTGGAGACTTGGACTTCGGAGCCTATAGGAATAGCACAATAGAAGACAGGAACCCGAAGTCCCGAATCTCCGAAAAAGATAGAAAATACAAGGAAAGACTTAGAATTTTTGGGACTTAGATATTTTTTAGGATTCCTTCCTTGTACTTCAAAGGGCAAAAGCTTAGAAGGCTAATTGAAAGAGACCCATGGGAAATATCTCTGATCGAGTATCAATGATGGGCTCTTCGATAAAGGCACAAAGTGGGATTCAGATGGATTTTTGGGGCGAAAAGATGCATTTTGGGAAGTGATTTTTTCATGTGTCAACACTGGCTCTAGTTGGGGACATGTGCCAAGCAATGGCATAGCGAGAATCAGCTATCTCTGAGCAGACCAAAAGACAAAAATAACACACAAGGGGGAAACAACACAAGACGTATTTATAGGGCATACAATCATAAACATGAGGGCACAAAGGGAAAGTTGATTGTAATCAAAATTTGCAATCACTTGCAGTTCAAACCTGCACAAGATGATCAAGACTACTTGCCTCTGTCAAAGACAAGTTGAATGAAGGAGTTGATCTCCCTCAGACCAAAACAATTTCCATCATCCGGCTGGAACAACTGAAGAATTCCATCTGCATGTATCAATCTACAACACATGCTTGTGGAGCCAAAGCCAAACCATAAGAAATAGGTGCTTGACCTATTCCAATCAACATCATGTTTGCTCCCAACAACAAAGGGTGAGAAACTAAAATCCAAGTCAGCAACAAAAGACATAGATGGAAGCAAACTTCCATCACCAACTGTAACCTTATTACTTTTGCTGACCTCTTCATGCAAATTGAGGGAAACGGAAAACACCTCCAATTCACATGGTAAGGAGAATTGTGCCTGAATGCACTGTTGATCCACAAGAGAAAACACTTCATCTTGTAAAGCAAACAAGAAAGACTCCAGCTCAGGTATACCTTCAAGTTGGGCAGGAACAAGTTGATCTTCAACTTGGCACTCATGTTGTTGCTCAATGTCATTATTATGTGTATACTAGGCCCAAACAAAAGACTCAAATTCAGGCGCAACACCATCATCCACAGCAATAGACACCTAACCTTCATCACAAAGGAAGCTTTCATACTCACAAGTGTCAAACTCTTGGATAATAGGCTGCCAGCATACAACACTTTCACACATGCTGATACCTTGTTCCACCTTTGGACCAAAGTCCTGATCCATATCTTCATTGTCATCATCAGCATAAGAATCATAATGATGCGTTTCAAATGATGGAATGCACCCATCCCATAACCTCTCTATTTCAATCTCATCGGGGCAACTCACTGTATTACAGCTGCTACTGCATATATGTACAAGACTGTCCTCCTCCACATCACCACAAGGAATTCTATTGTTGCCTGCATAACTAGATCAGCAACAAAAAGTTCATCATGGAGGCCACTCTTACCAATGTCAGCAGTTATAGGCTCATCCAACCGAAACCAGTCAATACACAAATCATCAATAAAGAAAGAACAAGTGTAAGAAATATCACTTAAAGCACAAGATACCTTGACTTCCACACAAGCATCCTCATCACAATCAACTTCATCACTGTTAAAAGGGACAAAACCTGGGAGCTCATTAAATGAAAACTCATCATTGCCACCACTCCCATTGCTTGACTCATCCACATGCAAAAAGGTGCACATGCCGCTTTCATCCCTTGCATTGTCAAGAGATGTTGCATCAAACACCTCTGTCCTTATGTCCTCACTGTCAAATTGCTCCTGCACAATATCGCATTCACCAACATCATAACCCACAACAATGTCTTCAAATTGAAACCAAATGTCTACACCTTTACCTGTCTCAGATCGGTTATCATTGGGTGCACACATGCTACTATCATCTTTAATTTCAGGTTGGGGATCACAAGACAAAGCAACAACATCATCATCCACAAGGGACAATCCATCCAACCGAAGATAGGTGGCTACACTATCTTCGCTTTCAGCACAACTGTCATATGATGTAGCCTCACATGAGTCCATTCTCCCAACAACACACTCAACTTGATCCATAGTATTTCTTCTTGCCTCATGCTCATCATTCATAATACTCACCTTAGGGGACAGCAATTCAACAACATATTCATTTCTCATTTTAACCAAGGCATCAAGACCAAGGTAAGCCTGCTGCAAACTAACCATCCTCAAATCTTCCTGGACTGAGCTCAACCCAACTTCGTAAGATTCAAAAGACAAATTAATGCAAGCTGGAATAGAAGGTTTGAAAGCATCTGGAATTCTAGACAGTTCAACAACAAACCGATGGCCAAAATCTATGTTGGATTCACCCTTATAGCTTATGATATTTTCAAGTTCTTGGACAAGCACAATAGGGTCCAAACTACTCACAAACCTTTCAAATGCAGCCACTAAATGATCCCAGCAAGCAAAGTGATGGTCAGGGAAATTAACAAGCCATTTCCGTGCCAATCCACAAAGTGATCTGACAAAGAACCTCATCCACATATCCTCATCCTCAAATTGGAATTTGTCCATGAAATCTGAAAATGCAAGAATATGTGCTTTCCCATCATAAACATCACACCCATCAAAAATTGGCATCTGATAATAGATCTTATTGGGCATAGACTGCTTCTCATAATTGACCCATGAAAGGTCCAGCTGTTTGTATGTGGTCTCATTAGCAATGGGAGGGGGCCAAAAAAATGAGCTATTGACAACAACAGGAAGGGCATTGGGTTGCACCCTGGATTGACGCAGCATGACTTGATTTTCTAATTCCTTTTCTTGCTGCAACAAAGACTCTAACAGCTGTTTGGTTTTATCAACTTCATACTGCAATCTAGCTGATTCATTTTGATTATGCAAGGGTGTTTGACATTGAGGTAGGGGAATGCAAGATGTAGGGCAATCAGAGTAATAGGATGAAGCATCATCATAAGAATCATAAGCATCTTCATTCTCATAATAGCTAAGGCATGAGACATAGGACAATGCACAAGAAGGATCTATCCTAGGGCCAATAGTATGCCAAGAAGCCATGACTAAAATTTTCTACCATGCAGGGCAGCACAAAACTTGATAGAATAAATGCTTTTGTATTTTGGAGGAAATCCAAATCGATTATAAGAGGAAACCATGTGTACCTTAATTTTCCAGCTGTTATTCATAAACTTGGGGCATTTGAATCACCAACAGCACAACTAGAACAACAACGAACAAACTTATGTTCTTTGACAACAGAGTCGCCACCTCACTGAATGAGGAAATCCTTTAAGTGTGACTGATCTTCAACACCGCAAACTCCACTTAACTTCACATACACAAGGTACACAGTGCAGGCATACCTGTACATGATTCACCAATGATTAAGACGGTTTTGCATCACTTCAGATTTATCCCCGGTTATTACACCGAATCATGGACAGCATGAGAAACCTTAAACTAAACCTACTCCTACTCCCACAGCTAACAGGATGAGGATTTGATTAAAAATGGTGATTGATCCATCCCCAATATGGACCGGTGCCTACTCCATTACGCAATAGAGGATCAATGGAACCAAACATATATTCACATACATATCATAAATAGGCCTTCATGCAATGGACATACTTAATAATTCAAGAAAGAACTGCAATGATTCATGTGTAACAAAACGAATGGCAAATACAAAGCCTTGTATTAATTTGGATGTTGTCACACACCTCCAAACCCAGTTACAATCGTGCCAGCAAATGTGGCAAGGGAAAACATATAGTTGCGACTATACATTTGCCAAAATCATTACAAACTCCCATGGAGACATTCCATTACATACAGATCTGCTTTACACATCCTTCCTACACTCTGTTGAATACGTCCCTTTGTTTGCAAACCAGACTGGCGTGATTTAATGCCCGAAAATATTCCTTAGGCATTTACAGACCAGACAATTGGTTCAATGACCAACCCTTGAAAAGAGTTTCGATCCTGCCTTTATAGCCTTCACAATGTCGACCTGAGAGTGAAATGGGCGAGAAAACCCTCAACAACCCCACCAACTGCAATTAAAACATTAATTTCGGCCATCCATTACGCATTAATGGTGATCCCAAAGGTTGTTGGCGTGTTCCTAGGCGGTGGAAGGAATATGGAAGGCTAGACAGTCGGCCTCCGACAAATCGAACTTCGGCCTTCCACTTTCTGCCTTCCAAAAGGAAGGACGAAAAGAAATCTACCGCCTCCCATCAGGGATCGGCCGCTGGACCTTCTCCCTTCCGCCTTCCAAATAAAAGGAGAGAAGAGACAACTCCTGCCCGTCGATGCCCGCTACACTTAGAAGAATTTTGGCTCCGTCAGACTTCGGCCCTCGGGCCTTCACCATTCCATCTGCTTGGAAGAAGAGAGAAAACCACCACTCCAACCTCCAAAACACTTAGACTAATTTTGGAGGACTTAACACTTAGACAAGTTTTGGAGCCTTGGACTTTGGAGCCTATAGGAATAGCACAACAGAAGACAGGAACTCGAAGACCCAAAACTATAAAAAAAATAGGAAAGACTTAGAATTTTGGGGACTTAGCCATTTTTTAGGATTCCTTCCTTGTACTTCAAAAGGCAAACGCTTAGAAGGCTATTGAAAGAGACCAATGGGAAATATCTTTGATCGGGTATCAATGATGGGCTCTTTGACAAAGGCACAAAGTGAGATTCAGATGGATTTTTGGAGCGAAAAGATGCACTTTGGGAACTGGTTTTTTCAGGTGTATACACGTTGTTGTGGCATTTTGTGTGCATATTGCATTAGGGTTTTGCCCTAATTTGGAGCGCCACTTTGGAGCAGACTTGAGCGCCCATCTTTGGAGGGCAACTTTGCATCTTTTGGAGCAGCAAACCCTAAGCACTTGCCAAGGAAGGATTCGCCCATCTAGGGTTTGATATTTGACATCTATTTTGCATATTCTTGGTAGGTATAAACCTAGTTTTAGGTCTGATTTATAGAGCAGAAATCTGGGCATATATTTGGCATGTTTGAGCCCAAGAATTCATTGTAAAATCAGTCCAGATTATTCAGATTTGTAACAGCAGAAGTTTCCTACAGAAAATCAGATTTGTATGTTGCATTTGGATGCCATATATTGTGTTTTCCATGGTGGATTTCATGTTTGATATGAATATCAATTGGTAGTATCATATGGCATGTTTATTTGTCATGTTTGGGCACTTGTATGTTCGCTGTGATAATTTGTTTGAAATCAGAAAATAAAAATCAGAAATCAGAATTAGGGTTGGAGCAGAAATAAAAATCAGAAATTTAGGGCAGATCCCATTGGGGATATTACACCTTCAGTCCTAAATTTCTCTCCAAGTATTTAAAAGTACTTTTTAATTTTTTAATTTTTATTTTTATTTTAAATATTAAAAATACTTTTACTTTAGCACTAATGTTTAAAAACGCCTTTTATTTCAATTATAATAATACTACTAAGTTGCCCTTAAAACTGGAAATTCTCGGGCCCAACTTAAATAATATTATTAATTATTTTAATCCGAAAAAGGGGACATGACATTAGTGCTGTTTAGAGGACATCATGTAGCAGTGCAACTAGTAATAGCATTAGATAATCAAGATCACAAGGCAAAAGAAATGCACAAGTCATAAGCATGATGTAGAAACCTAGAACGCCGTGACCAAAGGCACTTACAATCATAATCAGCAACTCAGTCACATTGGCAGTTGTCACACTAGATATTGAAGGCAGCTACACTGAGATTCACTATCAAATGAGAACAGGTTCAGATCATACCATGCATGAATTATTACCTTGTCATTGTCAAAGACAACATGTACAGTGGCAAGTCCGTTTGCTCAGCATGAACCAATGACATTCATGGGGCTTACTTTATAAGCCTCCTAAACCCTAACCCTAAACTTGTGTTTATTAGCTTAGTGCATAAGTATCATAAGCCTCCTATTTTTATCAATTAAATTTCCAAGGTCTGAATTATGTAGTAATCCAATAAGAATCAAATACAATTGGCTCAATACAAACAGTCTGAATTAGGGGAGTTTCAGAGCAGTTCGAACATATGGTTGAGATGACTACTCCAATGAAGCCTCCTTGATCAGTCTGGAATTGTCTTCTTTGTGGCCTCGTTATGTATTTGGGAGCAGTAGCTTTATTAAAATGGGGCATTACAGCCTTCTGCATCTGCTACCATATTTTTCTCCCTCAACTTTCCTATTACTAGAAAGGATCATTTTCTGATGTAAGCACAACAGCCCACTAAATGTAAGATTGTTTTGGCCTAAAATAACAAGAAGCTTATTTGGGCATTAAATGACAAAAAGCTTTCCAATCAGAAAATGTGGCTTAGTTTTTAGCAAGCATATGAATGTAGCTAGCAAGTGTAGACCCTTCTCGGGTACTTGGCTAATTAGACCAATTTGAAAGTAAAGTATCTTGCCTAAAATGCAATCAAATAGGGATGTTGCAATATCTTAAAAGGCTTTTTTAGAACATGGATGTTTTGATCAATTTCAGTCATGCTTTTCCTTCTAAGAAAACTGTGCACTGCCCATATATGCTTGATAAATATTTGACATACACAAACAGATTTCAAAAATGAAGATAAACTGGATGTGTTCAACATACTCCAAAACCCACAACGCTCAAAGTTAAAATTAACAATGGACCAACCTCAACAAAGTTTGTAAAGTTGGGGTCTCTATTAACAACCAGCCGGTGCACCTGCATGAAACATGTCCATTTAATATGTCATTAGCCAAAGTCCATAAAGATTTATTACAAGCACCACCAGTTACAAGTCTCAATAATGTGGCTTGTTAGTTGTAGTTTAATTTAATAATTAATAGCCTTCCATGATATAAATAACTCAATTTTAAATAACACAAAAATTCAAAATAAAATGATTCTGTACCGAGGATCGTAATGTAATGGTGATGCAGGGTGTTCATGAGAGCTTAACCTATGTTCAAGACCCCTCACAGCAACAAGGCAGGTCAGAACCCCAAAAAACATGTGCCAGGATTGTGTTGTGAGGAATCTTAAGAACATTTTAACATGACCCAAGATTAACACAGACAGCGATAAAGGCAACCTTTAACCTCGCACAAGATTTTCCAAGCAAGAAAAAGCCTAAGTCTCATTGTCTCCAAGGCTAACTGAAAGAATTCAAAACTGGTGATCATGAGCTATAATCCCATTTACAGCCCAAGCATAAACAAATTTCACGAAAAAGGGAAAATTACTTGAAGCAGAAAGAAGATGCCCCCAATCACAAATGGAACTTGACTTTGGCTTTCTATGGCCTTTTTATTACATTCTTTCTCTTTTGAAAGCATCCCAAATGCCAAATTCAACACTGGAATTCTAAAAACGGAAGAGGTTAAAAGTGGGTTATAATCTTCAGGGCTGCACATTCACCAATGTATGAGAAAGAAGCCTCGCATTGGCAACTAGGCTAACCAGTATCTTTTTCATGAATTCTAAGATTTATATATGCAAAACGAATCCCAATTCGACCGCCAAGGTTGATGGAGAAGAGGGGAAGCTTGATGGAGAGGGGTTCTGTACCTCATACTGAAGCTTGTGTTTTTCTGAATTTTCCAAGGGAATGTAATATTTGGCGAGACGGGTCTTTCCTTGTCTGTTCTGAAGCAAAACGAACCGAATCTGCAGATTCATTAAAAAACTATCATATTAGATACTATTTCATTTTATGAATTGAAGAAACAAATTGACATTACCCGCAGATCACATCAATAACTTACCATGGTGCTCTGCGAAAGAGCAAACCCAGTACAAAAGCTAGTAACAGAACAAGCTTGAATTTTATACAAACTTTTAAATCGTTGCTTTCCAAACGGGAATCCTGCAATGGAGTTAGGCTGCAAATATGGTTAAAAGGATTACAATGAAGCGAAAGGAATTATAAATCAGATTTGAGAAGAAGGCGGGTAATTATGTGCTTTGAAGTGTATAACAGCTAATTGTCCTTTCCCGAATTTACTCATCAAATGAGTTTTGTTTCCTCGTTTTTTCAACAAATATAATTTAAAAAAGTTTCTGGTTTTTATACATTTACGCTTCAAATGTGCTTTGGAAATGATTATCAAGGACCTATGGGTGGTCGGGAGTATAGGATTATAGAACAAGCTTTGGAATCCTGCAATGGAGTTGAACTGCTAATATGGTTAAAGGATTACAATGAAGCGAAAGGAATTATAAATCAGATTTGAAGAGAGAAGGCGGGTAATTATATGCTTTGAAGGGTACAACAGCTAATTGTCCTTTCCCGAATTTACTCATCAAATGAGTTAGTTTCCTTCTTTTTGCAATAAATATAATTTAAAAATGTCTATGTTTTTATACATTTATGTTTCAAATGTGTTCTGGGGATGATTATCAAGGATATATGGGAAACAAGCTTTGGAATCTTGCAATGGAGTTAGTTTGTAATTAGCATATCTGTCTTTTAAAAAATTTATATGTTGAGATATTTTTCTTAGGCTCTTTTTTAATCAATTTGTTAGATATGCTAATAGCATGCCACATGTAAGATGATTATCAAGGATATATGGGAAACAAGCTTTGGAATCTTGCAATGGAGTTAGGTTGTAATTAGCATATATGTCTTTTAAAAAATTTATCTAAAATATGTTGAGAGATTTTTCTTAAGGCACTTTTTTAATCAATTTGTTAGATATGCTAGTAGCATCCGCCACATGTAAGATGTTAACTCACTTCCCAACATGATTTTAAGAAAAGTAATACTTATACATTTAAATAAGTAGAATTTTATTATTATAAGATAATGAAAATGTGACTTATATCCTCCAAACACAAACCATAACTTAAATATATATGAAAGTAATATTACTTATATATATGTAAGTAACAATAATAATATAGTATAGTATAATATTATATAATAATATGAATTATATATGTAATTTTTAAAGGATTATATATATTTGTATATATAAATAGTAACCCTTTTTGTAATCCTAATTCTCAGCCTAACCTTAACCCTAATTATAACCCTAACATTAATTCTAACTTTAATTGTAACTGTAACCTTAATTCTAATCATAATTTTCACCTTCACCCTAACCCTAATTATAATTCTAACCCTAACCCTAATTCTAAACCTAACCATAATTCTAACCTTGGCCCTAACCCTAATTGTAACCCTAACCCTATTTGTAACCTTAACCCTAAACCTAATTCTAACCCTAACCCCGACCTATAATAACCACCATGGTTACTACTATTTTTTTTAACACCTCAAGAACTACTTAATCAACCAAGTGTCTTCTATTTGATTTAGAAGTGCCAACTTCATAGATTCACCATCCATAGACATGGAAACAACTTTGTGCCACAACTTATATACTCACACTAGAATATGGCAAGCTCTCAATGTGAGGGTGATCCTTAGACCCAGACCTAAACCTAAAGGGCTCATTCGTAATGACCCTACTTGTGTATCCCTACATGGGAACCAAAGGCTCCATAGTTCATACACCAATAATAGAGAGAATTCATCTTCTCCTCTATGAGATCTCTAATCTCACTTTTGAATCACAACCATTAGTTAATCTTATGCTTCCAAATCCATCCATATACAATAATAGGATAACAATGCATTCCAACAAATGTTAGTCTAATACCAACATTAGTGTACAAGCACACACAAAACCACATAGGGACCAACTCATATAAACTATTGAAATTAGGGCAAACAACTGAGAGGGGGGTGAATCAGTTGTCACAAAACTTTATCTTTTGTTGCATTTAATCTTCTTTACCACTTATTAACAGATTAATGGTATAACCATGAAAGCATGAATCAAAATACATGAGCAGAAACACAATCAACACACATAACACCATGATTTTTATGTGGAAACCCAGTTAAGGGAAAAACCACGGTGGGGGTTAACCCACAAGATTTATTCTCTATTAAAAGAATAGAAAAATGGGAAGGCACTTGCCTTCGGGCACACTGCCCAGATCTCACTGCTCCAAGAGACTCCCTGTTTATAAAAATATTCACATGGTTAACACTTGAAAGGTTGAATTGAGTAACAGCATCTTCTCCATGCCAAGGTTTAGTTCCATTGAAGCTCACAACACCTCTGCTCTGCCCCCAAACACTTCTTTGCTACCTCCTCATCTTCACCCACACAGCACATTTACACGACTTCATTACACTTATTTATACATGACATCGACTTTGGAATGGACATCAAAGTCGGCCTTACAATCATCTATCTAGAACATTCTCCAAGATAGGCATTACAATCACAAGACTTGACTTAATACAAAATGCTACATGCGGACCACTACACTGTCGTCCAAACATAGTTGGGACTCGAATCTTCCTCGAACAACACGCCACACTCCATAGAACTTCTCTTAGATCATCTGCAACATGCACAAAGCATCCGGTCGGCCAAGACTAGAAAGAACAGCAACACCCAAGGAGAAATCTTCGACTACGAGCTCAATCCTCAATGCAGACCACCAACACAATAGGCACACGATCCAAAGACCTCCACAAGCACAATGAAATCAACAAGAACAACTGCACCACCTCAAATCACCAAAATGACTTGCATCTTCATACGGGAACTTAAGAACACTAACTGTCATGACTGTCACTCTAGAAAGATTGCTTGCAAACCTCCAAACCATGAACTACTTGAGTTGAGGATACGCACCAACATCCCAAACATACCTCTAGAACCGTAGACCATAATATTCCAATGCAGAGCAATCCGGACCAAATTCCTGTCCTTCTATTACCTCTGAACAACTGCAAAACCTGGTTCTACTCAAATGGCCATAACTTCACCAATCCTCCATGTAGACCTCTCAAATCTTAACTGGAGCAACTTTAGACAATCCTCTACAAAACCCTTTAATCTGCAGACTCTGATCTTCGTCTCACTGGGAATGCGGAGCAATCTACTTTACTGAACTGCACTGTCTTCACTGTTTTTGACAAAGAGATATGTTGACATCAATGACAACACATCATAGGCACATATTTGCAACAATCTCCCCCTTTGTCATTGATGGCAACATATGATGTGGAAAACTGATTCAACCATCAAGACAAGGACTTCTCTGCCTTTCTCTTATCACACCTGCAACCACTTTCTTCATTGCTCCCCCTTTCACCAGCAACTACTTACTTTCGAGTTTTTCATGTGACTTCTCTCCTCCTTTGACATCAATGGCAAAGGGCACATATTTGCAATCATCTCTCCCCCTTTTTGTTTCTTAGATAAAACCAAACTGAACTCCAGAATTAACATACTAACTACTCCCCCTGAGTAGCATCCCCTGAACACCAATCTGGATCAAAAGATATGACTGTGAGTTCCACTGGACTGATGCACACTAGTGCACCTTAGTTCTGAATAGGAGAGGTAATAACCCCTGGCTTCACTCTGAGATACTCAAAAGTGTCCTTAGGTAGAGGCTTAGTGAAGATATCCACAATCTAATCCTTTGAAGAAACAAACTCCAATATGACTTCATTCTCATTTACCTTCTCTCTCAAAAAGTGAAACTTGATGGATGTGTGCTTTGTCTTTGAATGCAACACCGGATTATTTGAGATGTTTATTGCACTTGAATTATCACAGAAGATTGTAACAGGCTCTTCAAACACAATTCTGATATCCTTCAACATTTGCTTCATCCACAAAACTTGAGTACAATTACTTCTTGTTGCTATATACTCTGCCTCTACAATAGACAAAGATATTGCCTCCTGCTTTTTGCTCAACCAAGAAACCAATCTCTTTCCCAAGAAAAATGCACCACCACTAGTACTATTCATGTCATCCACATCTCCTGCCTAATTAGCATCTGTATATGCATGAAGAGTGAAATCATCATCCTTAGGATACCATAAGTCATAATCAGGTGTCCCCTTCAGATATCTAAAAATTCTCTTGACTACTATAACATGAGATTCTCTAGGATCAGCTTGAAATCTAGCAACAAGGCCAACTGCATTCATAATATTAGGTCTGGTTTGAGTCAGATAAAGTAGTCCTCCAATCATTGATCTATACCTTTTCTGATCTGCCTTAGGGGAATCATCATCTTTACTCAACTTGCATCTGATTATCATAGGAGTACTCACTAGTTTTGAATCCTCCATTCCAAACTTTTTCAACAACTCTTTCACATACTTAAACTGAGATATGAAGATGCCCTTATCTGACTAAATGATTTGCAGACCCAAGAAGAAATTTATTTCACCAAACATGGACATATCAAATTCACTTTGCATCTGATCAGCAAATTTTTTACACATGCTCTTATTTCCATCAAAGATGATATCATCAACGAATACCTCAACAATCAAGATATGTTCATGATCAATTTTGAAATAAAGATTACTGTTAGTTGTGTCTTTGCTAAAACCTAACTTTAGCAAATACTTATCAAATCTTGCATACCAGGCTCTTGGGGCTTGTTTAAGTCCATACAATGCTTTCCTCAATCTGCAGACCATATCTCCTTGATCAAACAACTGGAATCCTTCTGGTTGCTCGATGTAGACTTCTTCCAACTCTCCATTCAAGAATGTTGACTTGACATCCATCTGGTAAACTTTGAAATCTTTATAAGAAGCAAAGGCAAGAAATAATCTGACTGCTTCGATTCTTGCCATCGGAGCAAAAGTTTCTTCAAAATCAATTCCCTCTACCTGAGAATATCCTTTGCACACCAATCTTGCTTTGTTTCTCACAACTTCACTTATTCCGGAAGACCCATTTAGTTCCAATTATATTTTTGTTTTCAGGTCTAGGAACAAGATCCCAAGTATGATTTTTTTCAATTTGCATTAATTCTTCTTCCATTGCTTTTACCCAACTTTCATCATTAAAAGCTTTATTCACTGATTTTGGTTCAATCTTTGAAATCAAACAAGACTCCACTTGTTCTTCAACAATTCTTCTTCTAGTTTGAACACCTTTATTTTTATCTCCTATGATTTGATCTTCAAAATGATTCAACCTTACATACTTGGGAGTTTTGAGATGTTATTGACCTTCTGATTCTTGAACTTGTTCCTCAACATTTGCACTAGCTTCTTGAGTCATTGGATTCTCCGAAGTAATCTAAATCTGAGTTTGAGTTTGAACTTGCTTTCCTTTATTTGGACTTTCATTTTGATCATTTGATTCATATCCACAAGAATTGGAAGGTCTCTCCTTTCTTTCATCAACCTTGACATTAACACTTTCAACAATCCTTTTCAATTTCTTGTTAAAGCACCAGTATGCCTTGCTTTGGTTAGAATAACCCAGAAATATTCCTTCATCACATCTTGCATCAAACTTGCCTAGATCTTCATCTCTCTAGATATAGCATTTACTACCAAAAACTCTGAAGTATTTCATAGTAGGAGCATTACCAAACCATAGTTCATAAGGTGTTTTACCAGTATTACCTTTTATCTGCACCCGGTTAAGAGTGTAGACAGCAGTAGTCACAGCCTCTCTCCAATAGACATGTGGAACATTTGCCTCCATCATCATGGTTCTAGCAGCCTCTTAAATAGTCTAGTTCTTCCTTTCCACAACTCCATTTTGCTGAGGAGTCCTAGGAGCAGATAACTGTCTTCTTATTCCATGCTTTTCACAAAATGCATTAAACTCACCGGAGGTAAACTCTCCACCTCTGTCAAATCTCAGACACTTTATCTTCACACCAATCTCATTCTCCACCATAGCCTTGAACACCTTGAATCTGTCAAGAGCCTATGATTTCTCTCTCAAGAAAGTGACCCACATCATCCAGGACTAATCATTAATCAACAGCATAAAGGATCTATCTCCTTGCAAACTCCTAACTCTTGTAGGACCACACAAATCAGTGTGCACAAGTTCCAACAATCCACTTGAAAATTGTTCTTTACTTTTGAATGTAGCTCTATTCTGTTTGTCCAATTGACATTCCTTACACATGCTATTAGTAGGTTTCACAAGCTTTGGAAGATCTCTCACAACCTGAGTAGTACTTATCTTGACAATGTTATCAAAGTTTACATGACACATTATCCTATGCCATAACCAACTCTGATCAATCTGAGCAATCAAACAACTTTTACCAGTACCACTTAAATGAAAGATATTGCCTCTAGTCTATGTACCAGATGCAATCTCAGTTCTGGAGCTTCCCAAAATTTTGCATTTTCCATCCTTGAATCGAAGATCATACCCTTTGTCAACCAACTGTCCAACACTGAGAAGATTGTGCTTTAACCCTTCTACATACAAAACATCATTAGTGTTATTCTTACCATCAAAAGAGATGCATCCTCTGCCACAGATTCTACCAGCTGAATTATCTCCAAACTTCACAATTCTGCCTTCATATCTTTCCAAACTTACAAACTTACTTTTATCACCAATCATATGATGAGAACATCCACTGTCAATCACCCATTCATCCTTTTCTTCAACCTAAATAGCCAAGGCACTTTCCACATTCACACAACTACCAGATTTAGTAGGCACCAGATCTTCCTTTTTGATAGCAATGAACACCCATTCATTTCTAGAGGTACTTTCCATATCAGATTAATCATCTGTGACTCCTTCATCAATAGCTTCTTGGACATAGTAGCATTTCTTCTTAACCCTAGGTCTATTAGGGTTTGTCTTTGAAACCCTCTCCGGACATCTTGAGGCAAAATTACCAATCTTATTGCAAGCAAAATATTTGAAAGGCAACTTTCCTTCATACTTACTAGATCATCTTGGTAATCTTTTGGCAACAAGGGCTTCAAGTTCTTCAATCTCAAATTCATCTTCTTCAAGTTCCTTCCTTGCCTTCTCATATCTGGTTAGTATTCTTGAAGAGCTTTCACCTGGATCAAATCTTTGCTTTCTGAAAACATTGGCCTTAAATGCAGATTTTGATTTAGAAAGAGAATCACCAAACTCACTCATTTCAAATGTTGAAAGCTTGCCAACCAACTGATCCCTTGTAACATCTGTCACAGTCCTGATCTCCTCAATAAGAACAACTCTATGCTTGTATGAAACAGGTAAGGATCTAAGTACCTCGGCAACAATCTTTGATTCTTCCAGTTTTCCACCAGCACACCTAATACTGTACACAAGTTCATTCACCTTCTACATGTAGGAAGTGATGTTTTTATCTTCAGTCATCCTCAAACATTCGTATCTACCCTTCAGGCTCTGTAACTTAGCACATTTGACATATGCATCACCTTCATACACAGTTTCCAACTTCTTCCAGATTTCATGAGCAGTTTGCAATTCCAAGACATTTGTCATTTCTGTATCAGTCAGGACACTCAACAATGCTTCTTTATCCTGAATGTTGTATTCAGCTTCTTTGATTTCATCTGGAGTTGTAGGACCATTCTGCGGAGGAGTATACTTATTCTTATTTATCAACCAATAAGGATCACCCATGCATTGCAAATGACACTCCATGCGATTCTTCCAAAGAGAGTAATTTGTTCCATCAAATCTTGGATTGTCCTTGTATGTCGACATCCTAGATCTCCTCAAGCAGTCAAGCTTTTTTAGAGGAATCAGCTCTTATACCAATTGTTGAAATTAGGCCAGACAACTGAGAGGGGGGTGAATAAGTTGTCACAAAACTTTATCTTTTGCTGCATTTAATCTTCTTTACCACTTATCAACATATTAATGATATAACCATGAAAGCATGAATCAACAATACATGAGCAGAAACACAATCAACACATATCACCAGGATTTTTACGTGGAAACCCAGTTAAGGGAAAAACCACGGTGGGGGTTAACCCACAAGATTTATTCTCTATTAAAAGAATAGAAAAATGGGAAGGCACTTGCCTTCGGGCACACTGCCCAGAGCTCACTGCTCCAAGAGACTCACTGTCTACAAAAATATTCACATGGTTAACACTTGAAAGGTTGAACTGAGTAACAACATCTTCTCCATGCCAAGGTTCAGTTCCATTGAAGCTCACAACACCTCTGCTCTGCCCCCAAACACTTCTTCGCTACCTCCACATCTTCACCCACATAGCACATTTACATGACTTCATTACACTTATTTATACATGACATCGACTTTGGAATGGACATCAAAGTCAACCTTACAATCATCTATCTAGAACATTCTCCAAGATAGGCATTACAAGCAATTATAATCACAAGACTTGACTTAATACAAAATGCTACATGCGGACCACTACACTGTTGGCCAAACATAGCTGGGACTCAAATCTTCCTCGAACAACATGCCACACTCCATAGAACTTCTCTTAGATCATCTGCAACATGCACAAAGCATCCGGTCGGCCAAGACTGGAAAGAATAGCAACACCCAAGGAGAAATATTCAACTATGAGCTCAATCCTCAATGCAGACCACCAATACAATAGGCAATCGATCCAGAGACCTCCACAAGCACAATGAAATCAACAAGAACAACCGCACCACCTCAAATCACCAGATTGACTTGCATCTTCATATGGGAACTTAAGAACACTAACTGCCATGACTGTCACACTAGAAAGATTGCTTGCAGACCTCCAAACCACGAACCACTTGAGTTGAGGATACACACCAACATCCCAAACATACCTCTAGAACCGCAGATCATAATATTCCAATGCGGAGCAATCTGGACCAAATTCTTGTCCCTTTGTTACCTCTAAACAACTGCAAAACCCAGTTCTACTTAGATGGCCATAACTTCACCAATCCTCCATGCGTACCTCTCAAATCTTAACTAGAGAAACTTCAGACAATCCTCTACAAAACCCTTTAATCCGCAAACCCTGATCTTTGTCTCACTGGGAATGCGGAGCAATCTACTTTACTGAACTGCACTGTCTTCACTGTTTCTAACAAAGAGATATGTTGACATCAATGACAACACATCATAGGCACATATTTGCAACAATAAACATCACATGTTCACACATAATGATTAACTCAAGCATACATCACACATACATAATGTGAATAACTCATATATGTGTCACATATACACAGAATGACTGGCTCACACATATATCACATATACATACTGTGACTAATTCATACGCACATTATAGGTACACATAGGGACCAACTAGCAAAGGAAATGGTTGCAACCTTATTGCAAGCATCTTCCTCTTTACCTAATTCACTAACACATAGGCCCTTAAGTAAATCCCAGCCAAAAAAAATGTTGATGCATCTCATTCGACACTATGGGTCCCATCTTTTTTTCAATTCACTGTCAACTGTGACATGACAAGCAAGCATCCCATACTACTTATGGTCATCATTGGTTGTGTAAGTGTAACAACATACAAAACATGAGACCACTAATAAGATTTAAATATCCCACTAAGAATTTGAGTCATCTTATAACTAGATAAACATAATCACAATATCTTATGGTTTTATCTCAGCTAATACTAGTGCCTATAATATTAATCACTTGGACTAATTTAACAAATAGAACCTTGAAAACCATTCATCAAGAAGAAATAATATAGGAAGCACACATAATCATTCTGATACCCCAATGCCAATACCAAACTCATGAAATGGGTAGATATTGGCATCCATCACCTGCATACAACTAGCAAAAGCCAAACTAATCTTAACATCTATTGCATGCATCCTGCTAGCGAATGCCTACCTAAACCCTATGAAATCGAGTAGATCCTAGCATCTATCACCTACATGCTATTGTTGAAAGGCTAACAACCTTATGAAATTAGGTAGGTCCTAACATCTATCACCTACATGCTACTAGTAAAAGCCTGCTAACCCTATGATACAATTAAATACTTCTTTAGGCAAAGCATGATCCCTAACTCCTATCAAGATAGAGAAATAATAAGCTTATCTATAATCAAGTCATAGGTTTTACAAATCTTAATGATCACCTTGTTGGCACCTAATCTACAAAAATCCTAAGTGTGGTTCCTCTTTGTTGCCTTGGACCTATTTTTCCCATCACTGATAACCAATTTGAGAGATCTTAAATGGGTTCTACCTTGGTCAGATTTTTATGTTGAAATGATGCGTTGCC
The DNA here is from genome assembly GCA_027924645.1 of Cunninghamia lanceolata. NCBI lineage: Eukaryota > Viridiplantae > Streptophyta > Pinopsida > Cupressales > Cupressaceae > Cunninghamia > Cunninghamia lanceolata. The sequence goes on along the minus strand of BSBN01000848.1, from coordinate 5,057,922 downwards.
TTCCCCATGCCCTTATCATATCTTGAAGTTGTCAAAAGATCCAAAAAAATCTAAGTATGGGGAATTTTAAGTCATTTTCTAAGGTCTTGGCAGTTCTGTAGAAATTTTAGTGGTTTACCGGACTAGATATGTTCACTTCCCATCTAGTATCCACATCTTGTTTATCATAAAATTCTTGTGAAACGCATCACTTCTTCACTTCCTTTTATTTTCCTTCATTTCCCATTCTACAGAATCCTGACCAACTACCAGACCAAATGTATTCTACTCTTCATATCTTGTCTCCACCTTCTTTTCTACATGAAATCCCTACAAATTTCATTAAGTCCTTTATTTCTTCCATTCCCTTTGTTTTTCCTGCTTTACGAAATCCTGCTAGGCTGCCAGACTTCACATTTCAAGCTTGAACATCCGGTTCTTCATCCTTTGTCCATGACCTTCAATTCCTCATCCTTCCTCTACTTTCCTCTAGTCCCACTTCCCTTTCCCCATCCTTCCATTTCCCATTCATTTCACTTCATAGAGTTTCTTTTGCATTATGAACCTCACATGTTTCTCTCATCCTATTCCCATGTCTGGTTCCCTATCAAATTTTTGTGAAGTTCTCCTTGTCTAATTCCCTCACTTTCCTTTTTTGTTTGAACTTTCCATAGACTTCAAGATTTCTTCCCTTCACCCCATATCCCATCCTAGTATCCAATTCCACATCTTTTCCTTGCATTTTCCCCTCTTCATCAAAATACTCATTTTCCTCCTTTGTGGAAACCTGATAGGTTCCCAGACCTCTTTCACTTGTTTCCCTCCACTTCCTTCCTATAGTTCCCACCTTTAGTTCCATATGGTTTCTTTAATTTTCTCCCTATTCACACATCTAATTTCAAATCGAATTTCTACATTTGTCCCAATGACCAAATCTCTCATTCCCTTCCATTTCGTGGAACTTTCCCATCCTTCAGGACTTCATTCCTCCACTCCATATGTTTGATTCTCCCATCTTGTTATGTGGTCTTTCTTTATATTATTTCCATCCAATTCCATTCACTTCACATCCACTTCCCACCTTATCATTTCACGTAGTTTTTCCACAATGTTTCCTCTACTTCACATGCAATCCCATGTCAATTTTTTGCATTTTCTTTAGAAGACTTCAACTATTCCAAGAACTCTCCTGCACAACTTAAGACCACCATTAATGGTCTCCAAAGGGTTTGATAAGATGGAAGAAGACTTTCAAATTCCTCCAAGTACTTGTGGACCCTACATGGACAAGATTTATGTACAAGGGTATGGGTCAATGGTTCGATTGGGTATGTCTCCAAGTGCAAACTCATGTGAAGATGATATAGTAGACATAGGTGACCTATAAACATGTTTCCCACTCCAAGATTCATGTCCAAACAATAAGATTAAAATGATTTGCTATATATACATGAAAAAAGATATAATAAGGGTTGGTCATTGAGCTAATTTCCAAACTGTATGTGCTTTTAGTTGGTTCTAGGCCATCAAGCAATGCATGTCTAGTCTGTAAGGGATGGAAATACATATTTTAATTCTTTTCCATGACATAATGTATGTAACGATATGTATCCATGGAAGTTTGTAATTATTCAAGAGGGAGTTCAAACCTAGTTGTTCATCCTCTCCTACCACACTTACTAATATGAATGTACTAGAGGTCAGATAAATGTGTGATAGCATTTTAATTTAGTGAAAAGATTTTGTGATGGTCTTTTTTCTGTTTGATGTGTTTTCTTGTAGTTTTGCTCTAGATTATTAAGTATGTCCATTACATGAAGTGTGATATATGAATTGTATAATGATGCACATCTAGTTCCATTTATGTTTTACTAATGTATCTCCTTCTTTATAATCCATGGCTTAGTTGCCCAATGGAGTAGGCACCAATCTAATTGATGAGATACCAACGTCTTTAATTTTAATAATTTCTCTCATGTTATTTGTAGGAGTATGTTAGGTTTCACCATACTTGCATGATTCAATATTGCAAAATTTCACATCCTATGAGGTCCTAAAACTAAAGTATTCTTAGAGAACCATGATGGAGTATTTCTCCCTCTTACCAGTGTGTATGCAATGTTAAGTGGATTCATCTATTAGGGAAAATACAATGGTTGTCATCCTTAGGTGCAGGGTAAGATAAGATTTATCATCTATTTATTAGAGGTCTTGTAGGTCTATAAATTGCTAATGTTGACATGAACTTAGTGACAAATCTTTGGGGTTTATAGCATATTAGGTATGGCTACATAAGGGATTTAAGCATAAACTATTCATTTCTCTTTAATTGTTGTGTTGTTAAGACTTAAGAGAATACCCCTTGGTCTTGTGAAGCCTAAAGTTGGCGAGTTTACCCACTTGCAGTAATTGGTCCATTCATGCCACTATCTAAGCATAAGTCTTGCCCACTACCTTTGACAACATGTCCCTGGCCTTAGATTTTGGTGCAAGTCTTTAGGATTTGTGGAGTTACATGTCTGAGAACCAACACACTGTAGGATGAGTGGCACAATCTATGTTAAGAGAAATAATTATTCTCTACCTATGCCTTCATAGAATCCCTTTCTCAACCCTAGTTGTGGAGCCAAGAAGTTGGCTCTTGTATTGATCTCGGTTTAGCATCCTGACATTTAAAAGGTATAAGAACATTGATCTAACACATATTGTCCTAAGGGTTTACACCTTAAACTAGTTAATATAGTTACAATTACCGCATAGGGATCCATAAACCCATACACATGGTCTTATAGGTCTTGGGGTCAAAATTACCAACATGCAAGCAACACATTGAAGTCACATGAGTTGGGTCACATATACATAACAAAAACAACTCAAAGAGTAATCTCAAAGGCCATTGATGCTATTCCATTGTTACTTAAAACATAGTATTTATTAGATAGAAATTCAAACCCACATTAGTAATATTATACAACATTCTACTTCTGAGTACATAACAACTGCATATTACCAATCACAAAGTTTAGCATACAATTACCCACCAAACAAATATAAAGATAAACCACCATACCATATTAATAATACTTATTTGTTAATTTCTCACATTTGGCACATATTTAGAATAGGTAGATCATCCACACATTTTAAGAGTTGTTCACACCATTAGTTTATAATGGCTTAGTTCAACATCAACATTAAATGCAAAATTAACACGTTTCCACAACTCATTGGTAACCCTGTCATGACCAAGTTTATCATGTCCTAATTTCTTAGAAGAATAGACCTCTCTAGGGTCTTGAGGCTAACATATACCTTCCTATACTTATTATTGAACCCAAACACAATGCCACAATGTTCAACACATAGAACTCTAAAAATTATAGTTATACAACACCAAAGGTACTCTTATACATATGCATTAGAGACAAACCATGATGAAAGTTCATCCAAGATTAGAGCAAAATGTGGAAGCCAAAATCCACAAGCCTTAGAGTAGATAAGCTTAATGATGATGGAGGGCCTTTTATCAGCTCAATCCTATATAGTGAGGACATATTAATTGAAAGGTGAGTTCATAACCATCTGATGCAAATTTTAGTCTCAATCAAAAACAAACTAAAGAGGGCAGGTCGATCAAGTTTAGAAACACCCCATACCTTGGAGCATATTCCCTAAACCCCTCTGCTATGGACATGGGTCCAAGGGAATCCTTCACCCAAAAACTACCTAAATATATGCTTCCAAATGGATATCGAAGTCCCATGTAGTTCTCCTCACTTTAATCTCTCAAGGGTTATACACAGGTTCCTACTCTTAGGGTTTCATTGTCACCTAATTTCATATCAACACTTACTAATATTCCCATAATCAAATCCATACACAAAAATAAGTATAAAAACATAATTATTATAAAATAAATCCAGTCATAAGAGACCACATGAAATCAACAGACATAATATCTTCACAATGCAACAAATATGTAAAGTCTTGACAAGGCTTTACGTGATATCCCACTATAATACAATTCAATGATATCAAGTATTAGAGTCATATTATATTATGACATCCTTCTTAAATGGAACACAACTTGCATCCACACGGCCACTTAAAAACTATTTGAAAGTTTGAAGGCTTACAACAATTTAATTATAAACTTGCTTTAAGCATGGTTAATATCTGATTCATACTCAAGATAGTTATCAACACTATATCCATTATATCCTCATATGAAGATGTACACTCAATAATATTAATAATAATATTCTCACCCTTTTGGTTTCAATTACTATTGTCACTTAGATTTGCACCTTGTGTTGAAGCCTAGTGCTACAACAATCCAATGAAACATTGGAGTGATCTCAAGGTGTGGGACCTACAAATGAGATAAAACCTCCAAAGAAGGTTGGTTCATCTTTCTGAATCGAGGATTCAGAGAAATAAACACAACTAAACCTAATACTAAGGATCACCAGGGAAAAGAGGGAAAAGGAAAATTGAAAACAAGAGGTGATACACCAAATTTAGTTTGGAGGGCCCTTAGATCAACCATTCATACACAAAACAATATCAAACAATACATGTGCATACACAACTCATAAATCACTGACAGAGGTAAATAAAATAGATTGAAACCCACCATGAAAGAAACATTCACAGAATAGGGATTCAGACACCCATGCTACGCAGTGCAAGAATTGTATGAGAAGGTAAAACCTATTGTTTATTTATCATAAAGGCAAGATTACACAACCGATACAAGATATGGCTTCAAAAATACCAATAGCCAACCCTTTTTACATGTGTTTTACATGTATATGGCATTTTATTACACTATTACAACATTGGACATGGGAAACTTGGTCAACACATATGTCAGGTTGCCCATGCTGCAATAAATCATGGCCCATGGCCCTGTCAGAGAAATCCCTACAAAAGAAGGTTCATCCATGCCTCAGTCTATAAATAAATAAATGCAGAAGAGACCCCCATCTGATCTGGTAGCTGGAACTCACTATTTCAACCACTACATTAAACTCATTCACCTGCAACAATAAGTTTGACCAACAACTAGATCTACCTAAAAATTGGATATGATTTTGCATCGATGGTGATCACAGGTGATTTTAGGGCAACATACAAGAAAACACATTCATGCACTTTTACAACACTTTAAAAATGTTTAAATTTGACCTCTGCACTCTCTGACGCTTTTCCTACCTCCTTTTAGGCAATTTTGTGTTGGAAAAGGCGTGTTGTACACCTTTCATAAAAATAAAATAATTTAATTATGTAAAATAAATATTTATTTGTGGTGCATCTATGTGATGTGTTTAGCCACATTAAATATTTATTTGGGTGCCACTTATAAAAGTTGTATGTAACATTGGGTTAGTTATTTTACATGTGTGTGAGACACATAGAATAATTAATTATTTATTTGAGAAATTATTTAATATTGGGAAAAGGGAAAACTTAGTACCAATAATTAAATGTGGCCCGGTCAATTGTTTTGTATACTCATGGTTTGGGGATACATGGTTTTACCATACTACATCTTGTATTCGTGTGAGCTTATCTCTATAAAAGCAAGCACATGAGTAGTTGTTGAGGTTGGTTGTTTTAGCTATTGACTAGGTTTGGATAGATTGAGCTTCTCTTGCAGGTTGCATATGTGAGGAGAGGAAGCATGGATTGGGATGTGTGGTTATATGATTCTAATTTGCTTGTTCACATGGAGTGCAATTAGGGAGCTTGATGATTCAAAAGTATTCATGGAGGCTATGTATTGTAATCTTTGTTCATGATATAATACAATGGGTGTGAATGCTTTTGGAGGCTGGGTTTTTCCCTCATGGAGGGTTTTCCCAAGGTATATCTCATGTCACCTTGATGGTATATATTATTATTCTTAAATGCATGGGGATTTCTGAATACTTGTTTGCATAAATATCTCTCATAGGGTTATAAGGAAATTATCTTCATGGTTGTATATTTCCATCATTTGGTATAAGAGCTTGGTTGCCATGGTTGTGGGAGGAGATATCCCTAGTTTTATAACCATTTCTATGAGTATATTTTGTGTACAGTTGAATCCATGGCTTTTTAGGAAAGGATTGAAGGCATTTTCAAGGTTACAGGTGTGTTTGCAGACTTGGGTTGTTGCAGATCTAGGGTTTGATGAAGTTTTGGTTAACGGGTTTTTGTTTTGGGCTCTTTGTATGAGGGTTTTGGAGGTGAGATTTTGCAATAGGCCTCTTGGGAAAAAAATAGACCTCACCATTGAGTCCTAAAAGGGCCAAAAACCTATATTTTCATATAAAACTTGACATATTTTGGAGGAAAGTTTTTTTTGGCCATTTTCATGCCGTAGGGAATCTTTGCAGAAAATATTTCATACGAATGTACAAAATCCATACGGTTGTACAATGTGTCATGAATACTTAGGGAATATTCCCCATGCGTTGTGCTTGTTTAGGTCACTCGTTTGCAGATTTTTTTTGAATTTTTTGAATTTGGTTGATAGGCCATTCTATGTGCACACATCTTGCAATTGCCAAAAATTTAGTAGTCCCCCTAAAAAATTATTTTTTTCGTCGTCCAATTTTTTTAAAAAATTAGTCATCCTTGAACTTTTCTTTAATGAAGGATGGGTGGTGGCTTTTTATGGTGGTGGTTTCCTTTTCTTTAGCTCCCTAATGCAACTTCTTCCTACGCGCCTTTTATATCCCAATCTTTTCCAATATTTGCCTTTATTTACACTGCAGCATCAGTCAGATTACTATGATCATTTCTTGCAGGTTGATTTTGATCTTCTATGCCTTTTGTCATAAGAAAAACTCAACATCTCCATGTTTGACTTCAACAATCAATTATTACCAGGGAAATACGGACATGGAATCCCATGACACTAGAAAGATGAGGGTGTTGTAGTCAGGCCACATATCTCAACTCTGCCACCCATTTTTGAACCAGCTTAAAGATCAACCAGGTAATCTGAGTAATGTCTATGTTTGAGAAGCTATTGTGGGGATTAGGCTAAGAAACAATTTTCTTGGCCTAGTTGTGAGCTTTACATCAGTTTATATTTGGCTTAGGGTTACAAAACAGGGTATGGTTGTGGAAGAACAAAAAATCACTTAGCCTATGTTTTTCTCTTAATTAGATCCTAACCCTAGCACAAGGTCGATTCCTTGTTCGACCAGGGTTTGTGTCCCTTTACCTCCAAGGAAGTAAATGATTGTGTCTTTTTATCATGAAATAGAAATACAGCGTACTGACATTGTATTAACATCTATGTCATTCTTTAAAGTGTGTGGTCATATAAAATGAAGAAATTGCAATGTTCTCTTTGTAATTAATTTTTTAAAAAAAATTATGCACGACAAAGGATTGGTCATTCGTTTACCACTTTTCCCTCCCTCCATCCATGGCCAAAGAGATTACAGGAGGATTGGTTGAATTTATAAGCTAGCTTATTTTGGCTTTTGGAAATCATTTTTTTTCTAAGTTGATGGTCTTGGGATGGGTTTGGGGTTCAGTTAAGCTGGTTCGACATTCCCCTCCTAGTATGGGTTCATGTGTATATATAAATAGTAATACTGAATAGAATTATAATTTATGATTTTCAACAGATCCATTTTGTGCATATCCTACAATCATTGCAGCCCATGAGGACACATCACTTTGAGGTATTCTGTCAAATAGTTCAGGTGCCTTGTCTATGCTTCTACTCTTTGCATACATGTCTACCAAGGCAGTTGCAACTATAACATCTAACAAAACACCTCCTTCCTATATGCTTTGATGGATGTCCATACCCTATTCCCAGGTTGTGGAATTTGACTTTGCACCTGCCAATTGCATTTGCTTGAAAGTTTCTAAAGCCTTTTCAACAAATCCATTTTGTGTATATCCTACAGTCATTGAATTTCATGAGATGACATCTCTTTGAGGCATTATGTCAAACAATTCATGTGCCTTGTCTATGGTTCCACATTTTGCATACATGTCTATCAAGGCAGTGACAACTATAACATCTGACAAAAATCCCCCTTCCATTATGCTTTGATAGATGTTCATACCCTATTCCAAATGATTCTTTGTTTAAAAATTTGAAAAAAATCAAGTTTTGATATTTTGAATTTTATGTTTTTCATGGATACACATGGGTTCTCCCAAGTTTGGTCTAGGGTTTGGCCAGGGTCCACCCAGGTGTCTTGGGTACCCTATGGGTCTTACTGTGGCACCTAGGGTGCCCAAGGCAGACCTTGGGCAAACCCCAGGTCGTCCCTACCACAAACCAAGACGAGATAGGTACAAGAGGGATTCTGTAGAACCTAACAACATAGATTTTTTTTGGTCCACCTTCACTCATCCCATATCTATATGAGACTTTAGAGTGGCATCTCTATGGTTTGTATTGCTTCAAGTGTAACCTTCTATGCTTGTTTGCCAACCAGAACAAATTTCTTTGTTTAGTACTCCCCAAAAGTTGTCACATGGATAGGAGGATGTGAGATTTTAGTATAGTACAAGCAAGAAAATAGACCTATTTCTTCCTTTTCTTTGTACTTGTACCTAGGACAATCATGCATATTTTGTATTCTATGCTTCATGCTATCTTGTTTTAAGTTGCTATTAATTTCAAACCACCCAATTCTTGGATTTTCTTTAATTGTTAACTCATGTTATATTCTTTATTATTTATATTAATCTAAATTGTAAAAAACCTATATTTTTAAGATCTTCCATTAAATATGATTAAAGCTCAAGACAGGGTTTCTTAGTCAAGATAGATTTTATGGGATAACAATCTTCATTTTCTTAATATCTGTTGAAGTGTTTTGATGTATAAATGAAAAAATGAAGAAGAATATGACACGATCCTTTCCATTGTTCATAGGAATGACTGCTACTGAACTGGTTGTGGATGCCAGCATTGTGATGTGCTTTAGGTACTGGTATGGAAAGACAAAAATGTCCTTTCTACTTTTCCCATAAGTACAACATTTTTAAGATTTATTTTAAAGAATAAAAATTAGAACATGGAACAAAGAGAAAGAGGCACAAAAATGTGTTTAGATAAATAATGGCAACTTAACATTGGAAACATTGCCATTAAAAATGTGTGTGGAAGCATTCAATTACTTGACATTTCTATGGTTATGCATTAGTGATTTGTGCCAAATTGTCTCAATGAGATGTTTTTTCAATCTCTACTTTAGTTATAGGATATATGATCAGAGAATGGATATTATATTAGAAGTACTAAAATTAGAAGAGGTGTTTGATGAATGTTGTAAAAAATCTCACATGAACTCTACAATGTAGATTTATGATACCATTCTTGCATCCTACATAATTTAAGACATTCAGATTATTTTGAACATATCTGGAAGCCTAATCCAACTTCATCTACCTTTGAGATTTCTTTTCATAGGTATTGAGCACTGGACTGGAGTCATTAGAAACATTGTATCTCAAAAGACTATTTTCCAAACTTTGACAAGAACATGATAACTTTAAGGCCTCATCCACCTTTTCAATTCAAGGTCCTAAATAGATGGAATTAAAAAAAAGCAAGTGGTGATATTCAAACTACAAGAATTATTAATTCCCAATTGAAAAAATGGTTTTTGATCACATTTTACAAAGTATGTGATAACATCGAGTCTTGGTCATTGGTTTGAGTTTGAAGTATTGTACATGTGCGCTAACACTACCATCTCTAAAGTGAATCAAAGAAAATGATGGATTCAAAAATTGAAAATGGTTGTATATGTTAAATATTGTTTAAATGTGTTGTAGACAAAAATTCTAGCTGATTACCTCTAGAGAGATTTGGAGGCATGCTGATTTGAAGGAAAGATATGATCAATTTTTTGTGTTTTGATATTTGTTATGACCAAGCACAACTCAGAGTCTCAAACAAATGAAGAATTTTGAATATCAACAGATTTTAAGTAATTTATATAATTTGCCTTTGTTAAACAAAGTATTCATATGAGCTTTGATTGTTATGTTGGGTAGAAAATGTATTGTGTGTTTCTTGTTTTGCTAAACATTATACTATTTGTTGAGAATTTTGATCACTCTTAACATGAATGCTACAACATTATATTTGTCATAAAAGTGTAGTTTTATTTTATAGGAAGACTAACATAAATGGAAAGATTCAACTTCCAATTAGTGATAGTACTTATTGATTAAATAATTTATGAACTTTGTCTCAGGGAAGAATGTTTGTAATTGTATATATACATTGTTTGTGATTGTATATATACATGTTCCTCCTCTCCCAGGCACATCACAGGGAAAACAAAAACCAAGAGACGCTTTATCAAATATAAACAAGAGCTACAAGCAAATAAGACACATTTGAGTATTGTGTATATATCTACCTAGGATCATGTCTTTGTATTTGTATATATATTTGATGGATTAATGGGTGGTTTACACTGGGCCCTACCCCTGTTAAATCAATAAACAAAAAAGGAAACACACAAGGAAAGGTAGAAACACCCAAGCCCATCTATGGAAACAATCAGTAAATTCTACTACACATTGCTTTCTTCAAATAATAGGAGTACTTCAGCAAAATTGTGTACTTCCTTCAAAAAGTACAATTCTATTGAAACTATAGCAATAGACTACTTATGGGTAAGCCAAAAAGAATGTCACCAAAGTAATCCCATTTGAAATGATGAAAGCAATTTGCTTCTCTCACAACCATTTTCTTGAAATAATTTTGGACAAATGATTACAAAATGGAAGACTTGAGATATTTAAAAAGAATTTTGACACATCTGCAAGTTGTTTCAGGGGATCTTTTAAACACCTGAAATCAATCGACAGGGAATTAATAGCTAGCTCTCTTAACTCCAATCATTTTGATGCAAATTCTAAATTCCTTCTATAGCCTCTCTAATTTAGGTCTAGTTGAGCCCTCCTTAAAACCTCACACCAAGTCTCAAATTTATAAGAACGTGAGGATGAAAATAAATTCCTTTTTATAGTAAGGCAGGAGAGTTGTTTTACCACACAAGTATGGTGGATATACTAAATGGAGGGTCAACATCTTTGTGCTACTCTCTTAAATGATATTGCTAGACACTTTTAAATTATGACTGTATGGTGGATATAGAATAAACATATTATGGTATTCACAAATTAAGCATGAAATCGTGTGGACTGATCCTTGACTTGAGACCTGCACATGAAACACCATTAAATTTAATATATATATATATATATATACACACACACATGTGTATATGTACATGTACACATATATAATGTTTTAATTTTAAATAAATAATTAATACTTGACAGATCTCTAAATTACCTAACATCCACGGTCTGGATCATGTAGAGGATGAGCATGCACAGGAGTCTGAGTAGAAGCATGACCTAATTCTGGAACCTATATATGACATGTACATGTATATATGCATATGTGTATTTAGTTAGAAAACTTGTACTTGATGTGTGTATGTAAAAAGTTAAATATATATGTGTACTTAAATCAAGTATGTATGTGATATAGGTGGTTTTTAAATACCTCATGATGATGTCTAGGATCGCCAGCATACTGTAAATCTCCATATCCAGGTGGTAAAACATCATCATGTGTATGATACACATTCAATTCATACATGTACACATGATTTCAATCAAGATTCAGAGCTTGAACATGTGCATGATTTAATTTTAAATTAAACTTATTATATAAATATATATGAATTTAGATTGTACATAATTTTTAAATAAATTACCTCAACTACAGCATCAAGGACCCTCCCAATCCCACTAAGCTCAGAAGAACAGAGGGAGAATGAGAGACGTGTAGATGGTGCAGCCTCAGTGCTAAAAGGAATCATATTATACTCACCTCCTACAATATCAGGTGTAGTAACCTCAACCTGATTTGGAACATGCTAAGGGGTGGAGCCTATAGGACCAACTGGAACATGTTGAGGGGTGGAACATGTAGGACCAACTGGAACACCCTAATGTCCCCCCAAACCTTGTGAAGTTGCCTCACCATGACTCCTCTGTCTAGCAAAATATTGCCTAACATGTGTGGATATACCATCAAGTGGGATCCCATACTCATTACTGATGAACTATTATGCATCTAATAAATTACTGGTGAGGCATCTAGTCATATTACGCAAAGCAATCTCTTGTAATATTCCCTTTTTTGCGCGTAGACCTTTTGTTCGCATTATGCTTGTTCCTGGTCCTTCGGAGGCTATTTGTCATATTTGAGAGAACTCCAATGTTTGTGGAATGGCCGTGGATTAGTTTCTCAGAGCAGTTGATGTTGGCTTTGAGCTCGGTGATGTTTCAAGATGAGAATGCAACTTTTAGAAGTTTGTTTGGCTTCCCGGATAGCTCTCCAAGATTATTGGAGGAGACATCTATTTTTAAAATGTCACCCAGAAGGCGTCATTATTCATCCCAAACCTTATGGAGTATGATGTTACAGTTTATTTGGCAGTTTGGTGAAGTTTGGGATTTTCCATAAAAGGGAGTATTTTAATGAGCTAATAGTTAATTATTTTGCACTTAGTCTTATAAAGTTGAAAATAATTATAAAGTGCATGGGTATTATAGCTCATTGGAACAGGAGCCACTCTTTCTTATAGGCACATAAAAGTGAGAGATTATGTTGGTGAAAAAGGGAAATATTGGAGTTTGAGTGGAAAAGTTTTTTTTTTAATAAATAATTCATTTTTATGTGCAACTCCAAAAAGTGCCTATATAAAGGAGTTGAGAGCTCATTTTGCTTTCTATTCTATTGATATGATGTCATTATGTTGTTAGATTGAACTTGTGTGTTCTTCCATTCCTTCTTGAGGACGAAAACCCTCTTGGAGAAGATTAGTTTTGGTGGTGAAAGATCTACCATAGCTGGTTCGAGGTGATTTCATCCAGGAATCACATAGAGTTGAATGGAGTTCGATGTTTTTTTATGGGGTTTGTTTTGGAAGTGATCTTGTTTGTTGTTTTGGTTATTGGTGTGATTTTGGAGTGGAAGAACTTTTGGAGATTTCCTTGAAGTTTGTTGTTTTCCCTTTGCTGGTCATATTGTACCTTGTCATACCATGGCTTGGGAGCAAGTTGTTTATGAAGGATTTGAAGTTCTTAATGCTAGGAAATTGATCTAATCCTTGTTATCTAGTTCCAACGCATATTACAGATCTTTTTCCTTATAGTTTGTTGTAGTTTTTAGAGGATTTGAGGGCATCTGTACCTATACTAGGTCGTATAATTTGCAGCCTAGGCATGGAGTTTCCTGTGCTATTCGTTGGGTTTTAATATGTCAAATATCATTCATTTGGGGTGACATGAATGGAGGATGCTTGGGAACTAGCTTTGGAGGAGGTACTAAAGTCTTTACTTGCATTTTTATGAGTTTTGGCATTCCCAAGGGTTGCTGTACAACAACAAAAACAAAGCAGATCAGGCTCAGCCTTTGGACAACAGTGTGACTTGTGGTATGCAATATTTAGAAGTGTTTTCAGTATTGTTTTATTGTTATCTCTTTTATATGTAGTTTATAAACAAGGAAAACGCATCATCCAAGAGAATGGGTTTATTTGAGCTAATTATGTGTGTTGCAACATCCTGCTAATTCATTGTAATTCCTACCTTGATGCATTATCACTGTAACCCTGGATGGTTCAACCACTAGTGAGGATAGACTTTTTAGTTTTCTTTGTAATGGCTTCCCACTGAATAAGTGGATGTGCCTATTTCCTTTCAATATTTTCATGGCTCAGGTTCCTGCTGAATAAGTGGATGCACTTAGTTTTCCTTTCATGTATCCCAATGAATAAGTGGTTGCCCACAGCATAAGTGGATGTTTCTTCCATGTTTCATTCCCATGATTAAGTGGATGCCCACTGCATAAGTGGATGCCTACTTAATATGTGGAAGTTATTTCTATTGCTAGATTTGGGTTTTGAATGCTAACTGTGAAGCACTTGTATGCTCTTACCTTACCCATACCGGGATCTCGGTGATCAAAAGAGTGTGGAAGATATTATTGCTCTTAACATTTAGTGTTGTCATCTTGTTTCAAAAAAAATTAGGACAACATATTACATCTCTCCACTAATTTGTGCCACATCATGTGGTGATGGTATATCAGTACGAATGTGTTATGGAGTAAAAAGTATCCCTATGCCTTTTTACCTCCTAGTTTAGCTCCTAGGTCTCCGTGTTTACACTTTACAAATTAAATACTAATCTTGGAGCTATTTCCCCTGAAACCCATGTCAAATGGCACTTAGGGGCATGTTCTAATCCTTAATCAAGACCAAATTAGGGCCTTGGGACTTGGACACCCGCACCCAAGTATAGCCTAATTTGTCAGGATAAAAATTAAAGTGTGTCAGCCTGGGCCCTTTCAAAAGGTTTCCCTCTATCGCCCTCTTCAATTTAAATTACGATTGTTAGCGGGAAAGCATATATAAGTGAGTTTATGACTTCATTTTACACCTAGATGGATAAGGCAAACTTGTGATGTTGAGAAAATAGATTTCAAGGCCTTCATTATGTTGCAAAGTAGAATTGTGTTGTTATTGTGTTTGTTTGTTGCAGATTTGGCTTCATCAATCCATTTCCTCATGATTTGAAGGATCTTCATCTCTGCGAGGGATTCACCTCTACGGTGACATCTATTTGTTTTTCAATCATTTCATTTCATTATTGGATTTGGCCTCTGCCCTCCTTGGGCACACACTCTATCTAACAATGGTGTCGGAAGACTTGAATGTCCTTTCGGGGCTTGACTGAGGCAAGCTCCTAAACACCACAACCCCCAACCCCCTTTCTTTGTGAATGCAGGTTACAAGTGTGGGAGTTGGAAAAGTGCAGGTGTAAAGAAGTAGTTTGAAGGATAAGGATTCGAGATCTGGAAGAAACTTGCTGATATTCCTCCCTCCTGGACTAGGGCACCCTCCACATAGTCCTCTTGACAAGCTTGACCCCAAACTCAAGATCTGGATACATTTCGACACATCTCTCTGCTCCGAATCTACTGAAGAACTACCCTATTGGACTTGGGCACCCACCCTGTAGTCTGCAAAGTTTTTATTTTCAAAAACTTAGCTTCTGGTATGTTTTTTATCATCCCTGAGTATCTTCCTGTATTGTTTTCTATAGCATTCTACATGTCGTACCTGATTGCATTATAATTAGGGTTTGAGGCTTATTTGATCTAGGGTTTGACAAATATCTCAATCTAATCTATCTTTCCATATGATTCCTGAGTACATAAACCTGTAGCCAAGTCCCCATTCATCTGTAGTGACTTGGCTCAGTGTTTGTCCTCAAATGTTATTGTGAAAGGAGGGTTTGATTTGATATACTTAACACCATTTCCCATCTTCCCACTTTTCACCATAAAATTTTGGTGAACCTGGAACAATGAGCATTTTGCATCTTTTTGAGTGTTTTAATCATTCCTTGCATTCATTTATATCATATTAATCATCTTGCATTAAAAAATCTAGCATACATTTGGCAAAAATTGAGAAAACAAGCATTCTAGGCTTACATTAGGGCATAGTTTTGCATAATTTGTATTGTATATGATAAAAAAATTTAATTTTCTGATATTTGTATTATATCTAATCCTTATTATAGTAATTCATCATTAATTCATATCAAATCTTGCATTTAAAAGTTTCATTTGTTAGGATTTTGCTTAAAAAGTTGCATTTTTCATATAACCTAATCTTTGCAAAACTAGGGTTTGTAGTCAAAATTTCATTTTCAGATTTTGCTACTCCTTTTCAACATTCATTCAAATATGATTTTTAAGTGTAGTGTTGGATCATATTGCATACTTTTTCATCCTAGCTTTGAAACTTTCACCTTTTACAATTATACATTGTGTATTTCAACACTAAGAGTTTTATACACTTTCTTCAAACTTCTTTAAGCAAATCTTTAAATAATTCATCTTGCCTTGTTGTGTAGCACTATTTCCATCTTACTCACTTAGTTTGCTATGGAATTTGTGTGTTTTTCTCTTTCAAAACCCGATTTCCTCAAACAAGTGCTTTGGTGTGAAACAGTCTCACATACATGGCTTCTCATTACAACAATGCTATGGTCCCTCCTACAGTTTATAGGAAGTGGAAGACTCTTGAACCTAAATTAATCTTTACACCACACGATAGAACAATTGGAAGCATTGAGGGACCTTTTTACATCACCGTACAGATAATGGGGAATCCTATAAGAGCCCTTATTGATCCTAACTATATAACTAATGTGGCTATTAAATAGTTCCTCTATGCACATGATTTGATGCAAGAATCTTATGAGCCCACACACATGATGATTAAAACACATACTGGAGATTTCCTCTTGGCCTTAGGGAAGATTACTTTATTGATCAAAGTAGCCAATAAAGCCTTGGAACAATCATTTGACATCATTCCTACATCTGACCTATTTCATGTGAAATTAGGCCATTCATGGCTCAAGTCCATGAAAGTGGTCCCCTCCACAATTCATAAATTTCTAAAATTTCTTCACCATGGGAGAGTGTATACTATCCACCATAGTAGATTGCAGCTTATGGTTACCCAGATGAACTTCAATGTTGATTACTTTTGGCCACAACCTACTAAGCCTCCTCAACCACGAGAAGATAAAATATTCCTGGGATACCAACAATATAAAGCAAAGTTGATAACAAAATTGGTTGGACCTCCTATAGAACAAATCATAAGTAAAGAGCAACCTGAATTGAAAGAATCCCCTAGACCAAGAGGTAAGGGAGTCTTTTCCGAGGTTCCTCCTCCATCATCCTTACAAGGATTGAGAGATGCCTGTAAAGAACAAAGCATTTCATCACAAAAGGTCAATTTAGAACAAGCTTTCTCCTCTGAGATGTCGAAGACTATAGAAAATCATGAGAATACTTTTGCAAACATCATCAATAAAACATTAAGGAATAGACAAGCAAGAGAAAGGAGGAGGAGACAAGCCTTAGCTCAACAAGCAACACCTCAACAAGAGAACATTCCACCACCTAATATTGAATCAAACAAGAGCTAAAGGTTGAAGAGACTAAGGACAATGATAAAAGTTGGGAAATTGTACCTTATGTACCTCTTTCCTCTTGCATTCAAGATTGGGAGGAAGATGATTTGCTTGACAATATCTACTAGTTCGGTTGTGTAAACAGGTAAGTATTTCTAACCCTTTTTAGCCACCTTTGTCATAGCATACCTTTGCTCACTTATGTGGCCTACTCTTATGTGTTGTGTTCCTTCATGTTGTTTTATCTATTGTTTATGTCTCCTTGGATGACCCTTGATACTCTTGTAAGGTCAAGGATACCATGAGACTGCCTTTGTTGTGACCATTCTTCTATTTGTTTCTACATTCTTCTACCTCGCTTCTCCTATATTTTGTTGTTGTGTGTTTTTGCCTTAGGGGTATAGCGTTGCAAAAGATATCTTGGGGGCTTCCTCCTACATGGTGTTCATAAGGCACTTGGTTCTCCTCTCTCATTTTTATTGTTTAAATTTTTTAGTGATTCTACCTAGTCGGCGGATGACAAAAACAAACAAATACTGATAAGGACCGTGTGCCCCTTCAACAAGAAAGCAAAAATGGACCTAGTCTATATATGAAGATGGGGTTGATATATATATCTGACGCTTGACTAGTAGAATCACTCCGTGTGATGTGTCATTTCATAACAAACCTTTGAAATACTCTCAATCTGCTTCAGTGCACTAATTTGGATGGTTTTGTATCTCACCTTGTTGCTACACTCGGTCCTAAGATATCTACAGTATAGCCCAACGACTATACTTGGTTCTGAACTTGCAAGTGTAGCCTTGGTCTTTGATGTGATCTAATATATGACTTATGCATAGCTTTCATGATTTGATTTGGTTATTATCTTAGAGTAAGATGTTCTAACCTTATTTCTCGTTGATTATCTTAGCAATTGATCTTGATGTGTTTGTGGGAACATTCGACAATCGTGGCACATGTCACCTCTAGGGGCATGGGCTTTGCGAAAGGTCTTTTTCCCTTGCGTATTTTCACTCTACCTTAATGTACTTGATACTAGCAAGCGGGATCAACCACCTTAAGGTGGGGGAATATATAAGGGTATCTATCTGATTACTTTTACACTAACAAAGCATGTTTGAAATCCCTCATTATGAGGTGGGATGGTTTATCTCTTGAGCTAGTGCACATCCTTTTAAAGAAAGAAATCCCTCATCGCGAGGTAGGATGGCATATCTCTTGAGCTATTGTGCTTCCTTTTATACAGAGCCCTTCTGCGGAAGGCGGGACGGTGTATCTCTTGAGCTAGTGCACATCCTTTTATACAAAGTCCTCATCGTGAGGAGGGGTTGGATCTTGAGTCATCCACCCTTAAGCATGTCTTTGGCTGTTGTGGTAGCATAGCTCAACTGTTAGGTGTGTTTGGTATGTTTTAGATGGTGGGACTTAGCAATAAGCTCCTTCCCATTGCCCATGTTTGCCATGTATAAGACATACTATACGTTGCTCGTGTATTCCGTGTGTCTTCCTTATGTGTTTGTCATGTCTTCCTTCGAGTGTGGTCTAAAGGCACACATCGATGAGCTCCCTCCACATTTGGGCTTTTGTTTGGCGTGTCTTCCCCCTGGTGTGTTTTAAAGGTGCATAGTGATGAGCTCCCTCCATATTTTGGGTTATGTTTTGCATGTTTTTGGTGGTCTAAAGGCTCATAGCGATGAGCCCCCTCCGCCCCCTAGTCTAGGATTTGTTTAGTTGATTAAATCAATGTATTCTTCGTGTATTATGTGACTGCTCTCATGTCTTCTTCGTGTATTGTGCACTTCCACTATATTCTCTATATTTTGCATGCTTCTTATTGTATTCCTTGTGTCTTGCGTGTCTTATGTGTGTTTTCTAGTGCTTACCTGAGATTGGGGGCTAGAAATAGTCCTCCAACCTTTGGGTATGCCTTAGCTCTATGTGCTTGACGTGTTGATGTGCTTTGACCATACTTTAATGCATGCATGGAATCATAAGATCATACATACATTAAAGTGGGAGCTAAATGTTATGGAGTAAAAAGTATCCCTATGCCTTTTTACCTCCTAGTTTAGCTCCTAGGTCCCCATGTTTACACTTTACAAATTAAATACTAATCCCGAAGCAATTTCCCCTGAAACCCATGTCAAATGGGACTTAGGGGCCTGTTCTAATCCTTAATCAAGATCAAATTAGGGCCTTGGGACTTGGGCACTCATGCCCAAGTCCAGCCTAATTTGCCAGGATAAAAATTAAAGTGTGCCAGCTTGGGCCCTTTCAAAAGGTTTCCCTTTGTCAGCCTCTTCAATTTAAATTATGAATTTTAGCGGGAAAGCATATATAAGTGAGCTTATGACTTCATTTTACACCTAGATGGATAAGGCAAACTTGTGATGTTGAGAAAATAAATTTCAAGGCCTTCATTGTGTTGCAAAGTAGAATTGTGTTGTTATTGTGTTTGTTTGTTGCAGATTTGGCTTCATCAATCAATCTCCTCATGATTTGAAGGATCTTCATCTCCGTGAGGGCTTCACCTCTAAGGTGACATCAATTTGTGTTTCAATCATTTCATTTCATCATTAGATTTTGCCTCTGCCCTCCTTGGGCACGCACTCTATCTAACAACGGTGTTGGAAGACTTGAATGTCCTTTCGAGGCTTGATCGAGGCAAGCCCTAAACACTACAACCCCCAACCCCCTTTCTTTGTGAATGCAGGTTATAGGTGCGGGAGTTGGAAAAGTACCGGTGTAGAGAAGCAATTTGAAGGATAAGGATTTAGGATCTGGAAGAAACTTGCTGATATTCCTCCCTCTTGGACTAGGGTGCCCGCCCCATAGTCCTCCTGATAGGCTTGACCTCGAACTCAGGATCTAGATATAGTTTGACACATCTCTCTGCTCTGAATCTACCGAAAAATTGCCCTATTGGACTTGGATGCCTACCTCATAGTCCACAAAGTTTCTATTTTTGAAAACTCAACTTCTGGCATGTTTATGATCATCCCCGAGTATCTTCCTATACTATTTTTTGTAGCATTCTAGTTGTTTGTACCTGATTGCATCATAATTAGGGTTTGAAGCTTATTCGGTCTAGGGTTTGACAAATCTCTCAATCTAATCTATCTTTCCATATCATTCCGGAGTACACAAACCTATAGCTAAGTCCTCATTCATCTGTAGTGACTTGGGTTAGTTTTTGTCCTCGAATGCTATTGTGAAAGGAGGGTTTGATTTGATATACTTAACAGCATTTCCCATCTTCCCACTTTTCACCATATCATAATGTAACAATCAGAGCTAGCCGATGTGGCCTCAATGGGAGGAATGTGAATCCATGGATGTAACAAATATCCACCAACATGATCAGATGACAACTGATCAACCTCACTGGTATTAGTCACGAGGCTCTTAAAAATCTTGCATCTCGATGGGGTTAGTGCTGGTTGTGCGGCTTCTACTAGTTCCACATGTTTTGGAAGAACCAAAAGGTGTGGACCAACTAAGGACCTCTTGTTCACATAAGGTTGCAAATCTGCTCGTCTATACTCAGATTTGTCTACAAACCTCCCTCTCCCCTATCCAACATGTTTAGGGAAAGATGTATAATTGACAGATAAATGTAAATGGAACTCTGCATATAATTGTTTGCAAAAATACAATGGCAACACATCATTGTTAGGCCATTTGTGACGTGCTGCTAAAAATCTAGGATAGATAAAAGGACCCACAATTGGATCCACACACTTGGTGGGGGAATAGGCTCTCACTCTATCTCAATTCCTATAAGATGGGAACATGCTGAGAACATTATCTACTGAAACCAGCCTAGAAATAGATGACCATTTCTCATGGCCACCAACACTATGAGAAAGTGACGCATAGAACATGCCAACACTAATGTGATCATAAGGGTTGTATGATCGAACGACATCGATCGCACGTGTGATCTCCTCTTGAATCGTAACCAACTTGTCTCTATTTGACAAGTTTGGTGTGTTATGTATTGTTCGATCAAGTTCACTCAAAGCATTTTCAAACCTCTCAATAGTCTTAGCATATAAAGTAGAACTATCACTAGTGTCAGGATGATTAGACTGATGTGAAGTTTGATCATCCATGTGTCAAAATATTTGCAGCATGATAATTAAAATGTAATGTAATTTAAAATTTTTAACAATTAATTAAATTGAAACTAAAATAAATTTAATTTCTAAGTTTGAAACCAAACCCAATTTAATAGATATAAATATAAATGGAAGAAGTAAACATTAGCTTAAATTTAAATGAAGTAAAACACTTCTAAATCATAGACAATGTGTAAACTAAAAGAAATCTACTCCAAACTTGAGGATGAGGAACATGTTTGGCAAAAAAGTAAATTGGAATGAAAGACAACATAACATCGTAATTTTTAATAGTCTAAATAATTATGATCAATGCATAAATTAAATATAGGGGAGACAATACCAAGAACCAACTTCTATCACCTTTCTTAATTTGACAATACAACACATAACCCATCATATACATTATGACATAAATAAACAAGTTAAACTAAATTCTAATTTATATATAACACAATATAATTTCCTCATTGATTACCTATTGAGCACATATGTTTGTAAATATTAATATATATTATAATAAGAGTCTAACCCATGTCGAAAAAAAAACTACTTTATAATTAATTGAGTCTTACACAAGCCACACAAGAAGGAAGTCTACATGTAGCACTAACTCTTGCTATATCATGGTCAACTCTCTTTAATCTATTTGTATGAACTTCTACAAAATTTTCTAAGAGGGGGCTATGAATAGTGGCTTGCATAATGTATCCTTTAAAAGTCTTGTAATTTTAGGGCTTGTTGAGGTAAAACTAAAACATAATTAATCTCCTTAGTTTTGTTGGGCCCTACGAATTATGTGTAGGGCAGTAAACAAGTAAGTGTGCTCATATGGTTATTTAAAATCTTCTCTAACTTAATGTGAGTAAATCAAAGAGAACTCCAAAAAGATCTATAAGAAAAAAAATTTACTAAAATTATTGTATTTTAATGGCACTTATTTTATGTCAATGATACTATGAAATATCTTAAGTCATTAATGTTTTAATGTCAAGTAAATAGACTATGTTTTATAAAATATGGTTTAGGTTTAAGTAATGGGAAGATATTTTTAAAGTTTTGGGGCATTGTTTCTCCTTATGGGAAAGCATGAAGGAATAAAACATCTAAGAAAGAAACACTACCATCCCCCTAATCCATAAACATGAACTATATATCTCACACTCTCCTCATCAACTATGGGTTTTAACTGTCAACTCACTAACACTCCTTCAATACCACTATAATGTTCCTCTCTTAGAAATATATTAAAAATATCAATATTCATTTAATTCTTTATGAATGAAATAAATTCAAAACAAAAGTGAAGTATGCAAACAATCAGTCTAGTATACAAGATTACAATACAAGCATCATCCTATTACAAACAACTCCAAATCTTTTTCTCTTAGCATTGTCGTTTTTTTGTTTGATAAAAAGTGTATAACACCTATAAACATTATATTAATAAAATTAGATTACACATAAAATGTTTGAAGCAACCATAACAGTAATAGAGATTTAGCACCAACCGAAAAATAAAGATAGTGATTACATAATCAGCCAAAAATATCAAGCCAAAAAAGTGAAAGCATGAACTTAAACACTTCTAGACGAGCTCATATTATTAGTATCCAAAGGTAGAGTATGACCTGAAGAAGAAGGAGCTTAAACAAGAATGGCAGTAATAGTATCTCTATATTTTTGTTGGTTTCCTTATGCTTTATTTTTTTCATCTTCAACCCACTACTAGACAAAGAACCCATGGTTGAGAGAGGGAGAGAGGTAAAGTAGTTGGGTCCTTGAGAACAAATTTTTCACCAACAATTCACTTCACATCTTGGGTTCATCATATCTCGAGTGTGGAATTTTCATTTATTATGCTTTAGATTGTGATAGATTAGTTGTTAGAGTTAGTTGTCGAATAGAATTAGTACTATAGTTTTCATTTTGTTATAATGGTTTACTTGTACAAGAATCATTGTCAAGATAAAGTATTGTCATTTATTTTGAAACTCTCAAAGCAAGCTCAAACAAGCTCTCAAAAACAAAAATCAACTCTTTGATACAAACATTCAAAACAAAGTTAGCAATTAATCAATATCATTGAAAATCTAAAAATTGGTTTTGTTCATTAAGGATAGCAAAAGAAATTTGTCAATTATTTGAAGCTTCTGTTTGTAGTCATCTAAATTAAAATTGTAAAATAGAAAGGAATACATTGTTGGTGATTTTAGAATTAGTTTTCAATTACTTTTAATATTAGAGTAGTTCTTTGCATGCATGCATACACATAAATATAAAAAAATACAAAAACAAAAGTTTATTTCCAACACTCATTTCAGCAAGTCAGTTTGATTAGAAACATTCATATGCAAACATTCATTTTGTATGGGACGATGTACATGCACTCCAAGTTCTCAGAAATGAACCTGCACCTTACAAGTGATGATTGCATAATTTTTTCTTGATTGTAGGTGGCACTTCCAACTACTACATCTTACAAAAATTCACTTTCAATTATGCTTTGATGGATGTCACACCCACTTCCAAAGTTCCAATTTGAGCAGAGGTAGGGAACATGCAACCAAAGGTTGAGGAGTCTAGATTTACACCCATTAATTGCATTTGCTTAAAAGTTTCTTAAGGTGCAAGTTCAAGTGCACAAACTTCCAAATGTGTAAGGTGCATGTTCAAGTGCATGTACATCATCCCATACAATATGTTTGACAGAAAATTTGAGTGACTTTTTATCCATTATATCACACTTCTTTGAGGCATTTTGTTTTAAACAGTTTGCATGCCTTGTTTTAAATAGTTTGAGTGCCAGTGCCAATTGGGTTATGAGATTTTGTGTTCTATTTGGTTGCATTTGAAAAATATAAAGGGTAGACCTTCAAACTTAACAAACTGAGTACAAGTAGATGAAGGTGGGTTTTGTGTTACCTAGTTGGCAGTTGTTGAAGAAGGTGGCAGAGAATTTATGCAGCAACATTTCCGCCCAAATGAAACCCCCCTCACTGTTCCTCAGGTCATTGTCTGGCAGCCAGGAAAAATGCATGTTGCAAAATATGCCGAAACTACTTTTTTGTTTTGTTTTTAATTGCTTTGTTTCGGGAAAAACTGACTCACCCAAAAAGAACCTCACACATATATGACACGTAGCTGCTGCGTGGTTTCAGGTGAAAAGAGCTCACCTGAGTCCAACTCGGGTGAAAACAAATCGCTATGAATTGTTTTGTTAGCCAAAAGTATGACACAGGTTTGTGCTTTTACCCGATTAGAAATACGAACTCAAGATGTGACACCTTATTAGAGGCTACAACTGTACATCAATGGACTTAATGACCAAATTAAATATGATGTTCATTTGTTGGAACCTTTGACAGTTAGAAGAGTTATGCAACAAGCATTGCACATTGAGCAACGAAACCTCACCATAAAAAGAATCCACATAGGGTCAAACTATAAATGTGACTAATCCTATTAACAAAAATGAGGACAACTTCCTTTAACCCAAGACAAGTTACTAAGCTCTCTCATGATCAAGAGGTAGAGAAAAGAGAAAAAGGTCTATGTTGGCATTGTGATAGTAAATGGTCTAGGGGTCACAAGTGTGGTAACAATGAGAAGAGATTAAAGATTATTGAGAATACTTGGTTGAAGATGAAGGAGAAGTAGCTATAGAGGAACCAAATAGGGAACTTGAACATGCAAATTTAGAGGAGGAAGAAAGTGCTACTATCTCCCTACATGCATTGAATGGCACAAGCACACCACAAACACTCAAGGTATTTGTTTATATAAAAAAGAGAAAGGTGACAACATTGGTTGATACAGCTAGTACACACAACATTATTGATAGAAGATTGGCCAATGAGCTCAATTATTTTGTGTATCCAATCTCTAATTTTTAGGTTATGATAGCAGATGGGAAACAACTCTCTTATGCTTGTAAATGTCATCATATAAAACTCTCAATGGGAGATTATCAGCTAGATTCATAAATGTTTGCTATCCCAATTATGTAGTTTTAAGAGTGCAATGGCTTAAAAAGTTGGGAACAGTACCCTTTAATTTTTAGGAATTATTCATGAATTTTAGTGTAAATGGACAACAATATAAACTTATAGGGATACAATCACCACCAAGTCAAATTATTAGCTCCCATAGGATGGAGAAGTTACTTAAGAAAGGTTCTTATAACATAGGGGTACAACTACATTTTTTAGAAGCATAGATGTGAAAACTCAAGATCAACCAAAGATTCAAGAGATCATTCAACAATGTCAACATGCATTTCAAAAACCCAAGGGTCTACCAATAGTCAAAGACTATGATTGTTCCATTGAATTAATACCAAGAAGTATTGTTCATCCCAAAAAAAGTTCCTATTCATCCCCAATGATTATGGTTAACAAAAAGGATGAACCATGGAGAATGTGCCCACATTACAAGGAGCTCAACAAGCTCACTCTTAAATATAAACTTCATATTCCTAGTATTGATAAATTGGTAGATGAATCTAATAATGTAGTTCTCTTTACTAAGTTAAAGATTTGCATTTAGATTATCATCAAATTCAACTAAAGGAAGAGGATATAAATAAGACTACATTTAGAACACATGAGCCTCATTATGAATTATTTTTTGTCATTTAGTGTCACTGATACTAAATCAACTTTTCAAAGCCTCATAAATTTAGTGTTCCACTCATTTCTTCAAAAATTGGTGTTGGTATTCTTTGACGACATCTTCATCTATAGTAAAACATGGAATAATGAATAATGAATAGAAAAGATTCTAGAGTTTCTAAGCATTAAGGGTAACACTTTTCTGAAGGGGATGGGAATGTTATGATCCTAGTATGCTATATTCCTAATTATAATAAGTTAAGCACTTGTGGCATCCTTAAGATTAATAGTTTCATATATTAGTCTTAGTTATTACTTAAGATGACTTAGTTAGGATGAAGGGGTGTGTCCCTACATAGTTATGCATATAAATAAGGAAGAGAGAGACACTCCCAAATCATCATATCTTCTAATATTGAATTCACATATTATTTTCTGATTATTGGAGGTCACTCCCTCAAAGTGGTTTACTATTTTATTGATTTTTACATTTATTTCCAAGAAATATCATAACAAGTGGTATCAGGGCTACGATTTGGGCCAAGATTTTTGTTTCCACCACAACTTTCAAATCATTGTGAATTTGGACCCAATTTTTTATGGATTTTGAGGTAAGTATTAGATAAGGCTTCAAGTAAAAACTTAGATTTCTTTCATACGTTTTGCACAAATTATTTTAATTTTATGTTTTTTCATTAAATGGTTCTATAGGACGCAATTTTAGGAATTCTAAAGTTGGAAGTCTAAAGTAACAGAGACATAAAAAATTCCAAAAATCTCAAAAATTCCAAAAATTAATAGAGAGCCATCACTTCTGAGTAACACTTAGGAGACCCTAGCAGTGTGGGCAATTGCCTCAGGTCATGACAAGCCATATGTATGTGATGATCGCCATTGTATAGATCTATACCATACCATTGTGTAGATTTATTTGCAAGCTTTTTTATGCTTAAAAATATTTGGAAAAAGGGACTTCATACAAAGAAGTAATTGTCTCTAAAAGATCCTTTCAAACCTTTGAAATTCAAAAGATTTTAAATTTTTTAAAATAAATTGATAATTTTCCTTCTGACCTAATTGTGCCAAGGTGCCCTCTTGATTCATCAACCATAGACCATGTATATTTTTGTAGTGCCCCTCCATTCTCACTTTGGATGAGAAGGTGGTTGGGCTAAGGAGCATGAAGAAGAAGGTAAAATACTCGGAATACTTAGGGTATGATCGACATGTTGATGGTAGGCTTATTGTTATGATGTAGTTGATGACACTCATTGATGTGTATTATGATGACATTGTTGATACTTTATGATTAGTACATTATGCTTATGTTGTGATTAGTTATAGGTTAATTGATTATGTAGATTAGTTTTACTACGTGATTAATGTGATTATTTGTCTATGTGTTATTTGGTTGTTTATTTACTAATAAATTTGTTTAATGTGGATACTTGTGATGTGTTTTGTGAAGGGACAATGTAGTATTACTCATAATGAATACCCTACTACGCTGTGATTCCCTGTCACTATGTGCCTGCTTGGATGATTATATGTATGTATTCGACACTTTTGTTTGCTACAGGTTGCAAGTACCAGGCATCGACTCCACCTGAATTGGGAGGTCTGAGCGTGCCTTCATATCAATGGAAGTTGTTGAATGGAGATAACATATGGTCCCCTAGCCTAGCCATCATCCTTGAAGAGGATGAGTATCCGGTTGTGTACCCTGTCAGTGTTGTCAGTTTGGTCATGATACTCAGTCATTGTTGTGGTGGTCTTGTTTTCCGATCTTGCATAGTAGTCAGGTATGGTTTGACAATTGGGTTATTTTGTTGGTATTGTTTTGGTTATTGTTTCCTTAAAATAAAATAATTAGTTATGAAGCATTTTTGTTAAATAAATAAATATATAAATATCCTTATGTAAATTTAGTTTATGAAAAATATATTATTCTAGAAGTTAAGTTAATAAATAATAATAATAATAGTAATAAATGTAATTGCAACTAGAGATAAATAAATAAATAATATTTATGTGTTACCATAAAATATATTTATCTTGGTTTGGTTGTAAAATGTTTAAAATAGCAAATTGTAAGATATTGTTCATGCAAGAGTTATTGCCTCTTGTGGGGGGAATCTTCTCGAAGATTTTAGGGGATTTCTTTCGCTAAAAATAGGGAGTTTTTGGGCTATATTTAGGGGGGAGATTTCTCTTTCATAAGAATCTTTAGCAGATGGAACTTTTGGAGGGAGACTGGTTTGTGGCTGTAGCAGTTGAACTTAGCATCGAATCTTCAACCCAGTCAAGCAAGCAAAATCAGGTTCCTTTGGTTCTAATTTCTGTCTCATTATTCTATTGAAGCAAATGTTTGATTTATAATTTTTCTTGTTGATAGTAATTTGCTTGAGAGGTTAGAAGGCTTGTTATCAGATCCATTTGTGCATGTCTGTATCATTGCATTTCTGGGAATCACCGATTGATGTGACTGTCTATCTCTCGCCCATTTCATCTTTGTTTTAACAGTCTATTGCGTTATCCATAACTTTCATTTTACAAACTGGGTTCCTCTAAGTTTTTGATATGTGGTGCATGACCTAGTTACCTAAATCATATCCAAAAATAGTCCATACCCAGTTTGTCGATTTGGAGATATGAATGTTTTGTGACTATCTACCTCTCAACCATTTCGTCTCTGTTTTAGCAGTCTGTTGCGTTAGCCATAACTTTAGTTTTATGAACTAGGTTCCTCTAAGTTTTTGATATAAGGTGTATGACCTAGTTTTCTAAATCATATACGAAAATTGTCCATACCCAGTTTTTCATTTTGGATATATGAATATTTTTTGACTATCTACCTTTCACCCGTTTCATCTCTGTTAAAACAGTTAGTTGTGTCACCAATAACTCTATATTTTCAAATTGGGTTTCTCTAAAATTTTTATATAAGATTCAGCTCTTACTTATGAAAACCATATCTAAAAGAGTTAGCATTACCCAGTTTGTCAATTCAGAGATATGTATTAATTAGTGACAGACATTCCTATGCCATCTTGATTGTTGTTATTAAATCTACAAATCCATTCTATGCATATCCTTTAATCATTGCATTCCATAATTTGACATCTCTTTGTTGATAACTGAGAGGGGGGGGGGGGGGTGAATCAGTTATCTTAATTATTTAAGCTTTCTGAACTTTCTTAATAATTAGTGCAGCATCAATTCAAACAAGCAAACATAACCATGAAATGGAAATACACATGACACAATATTTTTGACATGGAAACCCTGTTAAGGGAGAAAACCACGGGGTGATTAACCCAAGATTGTATTCTCTGTTAGAAGAATAGAATTACAAAATGGCACTTGCCAATTAGGGCTCATTGCCCGAGCATACTACTCACAAGAGGCCCACTGCCTATAAGAGACTCATTGTCTACAATTTACAAAGAGTGTAATACAATACTTGAACTGATAAGGAGCATTTACATATGCTGGAGTTCAGTTCTAGTTAAGCTCAGTACACTGATCTGTTGCACTTCATCCTTTCTCTTCCTTAGTGCTGCTGTCCCTTCACATACCGGACCTGCCTTACTGCTTTCACTTTGCTCTTCTACTTTTCTTCGCACTTTGCCAAAAACTACGACACATCTCACAACTAAATCCATCTTGTATATATATCCACACAAGTGATTTCATCACCTTTCTAGTCGGCACTCGGAAGAGTCAATATTTTCCATGAACTCTGATTTGTCAGCTGAATCCTTGCTTACCAAGTAATGCGGATCAAGGATATACTTGTAGAAGTCATCAATCATGTCGGCCAATCATAACTTATGCCTTAAGAATCTTTACCATCATCAGTAATGCATCCGGAATAATGTTTGATGTTCTGCCAGTCAATTCTTCCTCTGTCCACACTGTCAATCAGGGACCCGACACTCAATTATTCATATCTTTTTCTTCATCTATCACCGGAGGCTAAATCCTTGGAATCTATCAGTCAAGGTAGTCCTCTTGACTTCCCCAAATCTACACTTCACCAAGATACTTCCTCTGAGGGATCTGGAGCTGACTGTCGGACCTCACCACATGCTTTATTCTTGCTTACCGGATCACAATACTCTGCAATCTACCTTCCGGTAGAGACTCATCATGTCCTGCGGATGTGTGGGTTAACCTTTGTTGCCATTAATGACAACAATCATGAAGCTCCAATGTGTCTCTTACCACCACTCTTTGAGGCAATTTGCTGAATAGTTAATGCACTTTGTCTGAGCTCTCACTTTTGCATACATCTCTACTAGAGCATTTCCTTTTCGAAGTCTCTTATCATTATCAAAACATTCTATATCTATATTCTTTCTGATCTTAATCGATCATATTAGTATGTTTCTTTCTTAGTGGTTTATTTTAGTGTTTTTTGGTTTAAAATTGTTCAATGGTGATATGTTGAGTTAATTTTAAATATGGTCTTGCTTGAAATTCCCTTGTTAGTTATTAGCGTCAAGTAGTAATGATGTAATTGGTTTATTATATTATTCTTTGGTTCTGAGTCATATTGTTCTAATAGAATGCAATAGTTGTTTAAATCCTCTTTTTTTTCATATCAGGAAATGGATGTATTAATAGTGGTATTGTGTTTTCAAATTACCTGACTCCAGAGGTTAGGCTACTTTGGTTCGAGTACAACATTAAGTCATGTCATTTTAAATGTTTTTATTGATTTGAGATTTTGAAGTGGATAAGGGAAAGTTTTGTGGTTTGAGGTTTCGGATTTAAAATTGTCTATGTAATGTATTGGTTTGCAAAAGATGGGTGCCTATCAGTCCCTTGTCCATGCATGATATTAATTACTTTTCTAGATGTTGGTTAGGGGTTGCTAGTTGCATGTAGGAGAGTGGCTTCTATGGTGGGGCCGGTGCCCAAAGTGGCTACCTGGGTAACCCTATGGAAGTTGTAATCAAGTGATAACTTAATAATTTATCTAGGTGGGTTAGGTAGTAATTCACATAACAAGATAAGTATGATGCATCACCCATGCCTTGAGTGCTCTCATAGGCTAAGGATGGGATGAGAAGGCTTGGTTGGCAAGGTCGACCTCCTTGTCTCCATGAGAGGATGTGTCGGCTCTGCATGTGTCACCCTATGGGGCCGGTGCCTAGAGAGAGGCTGCCAGGGTAACCATAGATGGGGGTCAGTTTCTAGTGAGAGATAGCTTGGGTAACCCATGCTAGGACCATGCGATGACAGTCTCCCTACTGCAGCTTAGTTACTTCCTCTTTATCTTTTGTTGTTGCCTCTGGAGCACTGTCTTGTCTTGATGATTTGTGTAGTCTTGATAATCTATATTGTCTGTGTCGAGTTTGTATTTGCCTTCTTGTATCCTTTGACTTAGTGGAACCTCATTGTTATCTCCTAGCTCGAGAGGTGGACCTCAGGGTTCCACATGGTTGGGTGGAAGAGCTTAATCCATTAGTTTTTCTTGGTCGACTTGATTCATGTTCACTACAAATGTGCCTCCAGTTCCAGACTTATTCTTGCATCCTCAGAGCTATATTATAATTTCAGAATTGTATAATCTTGTTGTACATTGTAAACCAATGTAATCAGTCATGAATCTTGTAAGCATGTAATCTTGTATTGATCTTATGTAACTGTTCATATTTGTAAATGAATAATGTTATCTTCTTCTATTGTATCATAATGTATATTACTTGTATTGTTATGAACTTATGTTTATCTGATGCAGTTATGTTTCCCTAGAGGTGTTAGTTGATCATTTTGTTTAAATGCTTTAAATAGTGTTAATTTTATCTAGTGTAAATGCATTTACGTGCTTCAAAAAAAAAATTCTGTAAATTTAGCACCTGTTAGTCTAACTCTCTAGGGTTGCATGACGGGGCATCACATTTTCCACTTGTTTGTTGATTGGTGTAAATAATTTTTCCCTTCCAAATAGTACCTAAAACATGTTGGCTTGTGATTGGATAAAATTTTCAAACAAATAGAAGGTGCCACATCACCCTTCTATACATTGTATGCAGTGTTGAGAAAGGATGTTAATCAAATGGAGGGTGAGAGTTTGAATCCAAGACTTAAGGAATTGGATGACTTGCAATGGGTAGGTGAGCCAAGCTCATTGGATCGCTGCTCACCATGCTATAGGAGGTTGTCAACTCTTAAATAGGGCCATTGGTCTTAGGACCTTGGGTGGTGGTTTTTATGTCACTTGCACATGTATCTTTGCACACCATCATGGGTGTCACTTATATCATGCCCCTACATCATATGCTTTTATTTGTGTTGCTCATAATGCTACTCTAGTGACTTCGCTGCCTACAATCTCCACTCCACCAATGTTCCTATGATGACTCTATTGTGATCACCTACATTTTCCTCTCAGCCTCAAATCATCAAT
Organism: Cunninghamia lanceolata; assembly: GCA_027924645.1. Classification (NCBI taxonomy): domain Eukaryota; kingdom Viridiplantae; phylum Streptophyta; class Pinopsida; order Cupressales; family Cupressaceae; genus Cunninghamia; species Cunninghamia lanceolata. The sequence continues at coordinate 5,025,718 of BSBN01000848.1, read as the reverse complement.
GCCACTCTATCATCATGGAATATTGTACAAAATATTACTTGTTTCAAATTTGAATTTCAAATTTTGTGAGCGAAAGCTAAAGATTTCAATTGAGGATTTGAAGGGCAAAATGAAAACAATTGAAAAGTTCAAAACTACATGATCTTTTCAAACAATGCAAGTGGTTTTGCAAGATTTTACCTATAGAATTTGGGTTTTTTCGAATTACTAGCAAACTGTGAATAACTAGACCTTGAAAATTGAACCACAACCTCCTCATAAATTGGTCTATCTCTCCAAGAATAGGTTTGGAAAATTTTCCTCCAAACTCTTGAATTAACTATTGTTGGAACAAACAATAATATCCTCTTATAATCAACTTTTTCCATAGCCCTTGAGACAAGATGCACATTTACTCTATGGCATGAACACACAATAGCAATCATTGCATATAGCATCCACAATAACATGCAATGGTCAGCAAATGAGAGAAAAAGAGAGAGGTGCACAACCTTGAATGCCTAGATGGAACATAACTCCTATCTATTTATATATAATGAGTTGCTTTTAACACATAACCTTGAATGGGCAGAAGAAACATAATTCCTATCTATTTATATTAATGCATGCTTCCCTTAGGTAACTTTAGCCTGAACTATAATGAAAGAGAAACGCTTTAGCTATAACCTTGAATGCGTAGATGGAACATGAATCCTATCTATTTATATAACTTTAGGTAACTTATATCTTGAACCAACCTTACTTCTTTACATAAGAACCATAAGGTAGGATGCAGAAATCAATGTACCTAATGTGTAAAGAGAACGTACCTAAAGTGGGCCGAACATAACAACTTTGGATCACAAGAAGGTGGATTGTATGCAATGCTAAGCTACATGTCCAGCTCCGGAGTATATCTTCTAAAGTTGGAAGTCTGAAGTAACAGAGAGCCATCACTTCTGAGCAATGGGTGTTTGACGAAGATGTACTGCTGTAAGTCTTCACCATTGCAAGTTTTGGTAATGTACAGCCTAGTTGCACTTTCCATATGCTTATTGGTGACCTTCCCAATTCCTGTGTTCATACACACCAATATTTCAAGTTTTGAACCTTCCTCTATTTTGCCTTAGAACAATTCTCTTATGTTCATTATAAGATGCAATACATACTTGATCTCATTACTAAAAGAAAGGCCTGAATTGTGTAGCCATTCAACAGATAAGTTTGTTGATAAGCTAGTTTTAATCATGATCAAAACTTATAAACTGCTCAAAGTGACTTCAGCTACCTGAAATTGAATTTCAACTGCTCAAAGTGTTGGAGATATGATCAGGGGATTAAACATAAATGAAATTGAATCTCAGAATCTAGATCTGTCATAATTAGCATTGTAATGTTGTACTTGATAAAAATAACAAAAACTGTTCAGAAGTTTTTGACTGTATGAAACAACCCAATTCCTTTTTCATATTTTCAGATATGCAGAATAATTAGAATTGTAATTTTGTAATTACGAAGTAAGGAAAACGATCAAAAAAGTTTTCACTGTATGAAGTATCTCTTCATATTTTTTAATTGTTTATAGAAGGATTAAATGGGTTTCATTATTATTAGGGCTGAATCTTAACAAATGATCTTGTATTTTAATATTCTTGTATGGTCCTTTCTTGATTTGATTGCCAACAATCCAGAATACCTATCTGAATAAATTATGATTGTAATGAAAAGCACATCAAGAATTTCTATGTTAATTTGGAGGGTCACAGACTCACTATTCTAATTTTGGAGTTGGTAGATGCAGATAGGAACTGACCTTGAAGACTTTAAATGCTCCTGGCTTGTAGTGCAAGCTCTTGAACGGGCAAATGAGAGTCATTCAAAGACTATATGTATGCAGATAACTCCATTTTCATTTGTGACAATCTGTGTAATTGTGCACTAGCTGCTTGTTGACTAACAGTGATTATGTTCTTTTTTAGGCTAATTATGGAAAAGCAGATCCATCTTGTGTTGCAGAAGTTAAGGATTCATATAGAGATCTTGGAATTGAGGTCTGCTTATTCTTTTCCTTTCTGGAGTTATGAGATGTTAACAGTGATTTTTCCCTTTCCAAGTTTCCAGTATCAAATTGCATAGTTCATAGGAGGACTGATTTTTCTCTAACAGATCGAGTTCATTATATAGATTTCAGAATTTGAACTCTTAAAATTAGCTTTCACTTATCTGAGGGGGCATGTAAATCACGTTTGAAGTTGACTGTAAAAAACAGAGTAGCATGTACGGAAAAAGGATGAATAATAATAAAGTTAAAAGATGCCTCTTGTTAGGAAAATAAGATTTGTCTAGATTATTCATAGAATAGTCCAAAATAAAAAGAACTTTCTAGGATAGAACAACCAGAAATTAGAACATTCCAAATTTTAAAAACATCTGGAAATGGGGAGTTTCTAGATTTTATCTTGTAAGCTAAAATTTTAAATATGTAATTGTGCATAGTAGCAAAAATATTGGATTGAATGTAATGTTTTTCCTTCAGCTATTTAACTCTATTTTATGTCGTTTTGCCCTGTTTGCAGCTGTTGTTATATTTTTTTCTTGTTATTTTAAGCATGTTTTTTACATGGTATCAGAGCTAAGTTAGAGCTAGAAATCTTCCAACATGGCTGAAATGTTGCTGAATTGATCTTTGTTCAGCTAGATAAACTTTGAAGTGGTTTAATATATTTATTTGAGGGCTGCTTTTTTTACTTAACATTGGCTCTAGAAATGAAGGTTTGCCAATCTCTGATGGAAGTGGTTTTGCAGATTGGAAGATTGTAGTCAAGAATGCTCTAAGAGAAAAGGTTTTATGAAGGATAGTGAATAAAGAAATTGGAGAGCATCAACAAAATGATAAAAAAAGGAGTTATGGAAATGCAAGTTGGAGCAATCTAGAGGTATTATTGGTAAAACCTTGAGCCCCAATCTCAATAGAAAACTTGTTGATGTTGATAATCCAATAGAGTTGTGGCAAAATTTTAAAAAATAAAATAAAGATGCAAATATTACTAGCATGTTTAGTATAGAAGAAAAATTAGTGAACTTAGATCTAGGTGATTTTAGAAAAAATAACCGATTAATGAAGTTACATAGTTAAATGCTTAGTTGAAGAAAATGGGTATTGAATATGCAAAAGAAAGATTTTCAATTGATTGCAATGGTTGAAAGCAAGCTTCCCCAACCTTACAAGGCATTTAAAGAATCAAGGACAAAGGATATTTAATTAAATCTCAATACCTGCCCAACAAACTTTTGATCAATTTTGTAAGTCAATTTTAGACAAAGAATTTCAATTTATTAAAGAAGGATATATTAAGAAGAATCATGCATATGCAGCGAAGGGTAAATCATTTTCTAAATATGTTGATGGGAAAAAGAATTTAAAAAGTTATAATAAATTTTGAAATAATGATGGTTGTAACCATTTTTCGAGAAATGATGGTGCAAAAAAGCAAGCAGGAAGAAAACTCATTATTTGTAGGTATTGTGGAGGTGAGAACCACATGGAGAAGTTTTGTTTGAAGAAGAGGGACAATGAAAGATGGTAATATAAGCCAAAACAAGAAATATTTAAGGATGACGAGATGGGTAAACATAGCTTCACGGCCATCTCCTTCAAAAAGAAAGAAAAATCAAGTGTGGAGGTAATTTTTAAACCCAAAAATAAATCTAGTGTTAAGGGGGGATAATTTTCTTCAGACTCTAATAAAAAATGGATTTTAGATTCAAGAGCATCCTTTCACATGACTGAAGATAGATCTTTGTTTATTAATTTTTATGAAGGGAAGAATTCAGATCAAAAAATTACCATTGGCAATCCAAGCAATGTAATTACTATTGGTATCATATGAAGTAAATTAACTGTTTATTGATTTGATTATGAAATGTAGATATATCAATGTATATAAACTATGAGGGAGTTGACAGTTACAATAGTTATATGGTTATATCTTAATGCTAAAATACTCAACAAAGCTGATTACATAATATGAATACATATTTTATAGAAGATGTTCTTCCAAAGAACACATCCTCAACCAAGCAGGGCTCCATCATGCTGTCTCATCTACCCTCGAAAAGGTGTAGCTTCGAGTTGTGTTTTTGAGCTTTTTAGTCTCAAGCTCTCAAATCACAGAGTCTTGAATTATTCGACAATGAACCCTAAGAGATACAACAGATCTCTGCCATTGTCTAGTGACCACGAAAGGGTATAATTCTTGATCATATACTCTTTGAAGCTCGCTAGATAACAATCCATATTGAGCTCAACACCAAATCCCAAACCTGTCTCCAAAACAAAATCTTCACAAAACATAGATTCTTCAAATCCGTCAGCATCAACAAAGAAAAGCAAAACAACCAAAACCAAAAACGCTTCTCATGCAAAGCATCATCTCAAAGCAAGAAGCTAACTTGAGATGATGGAAAATCCTCCATCCTCCGATGCCGCCAGCCTCCAATATGACCCTGTTACACTTTATCCACTTGAGGTTGTGAGTGAATCTCCAAAAGCCCTATCAAGTGTAGCATTCAAACTTTCGATAGCATAGGCATGTGAGTCTTCAAAATTTCTATCAGGGATAGCATGGATGACACCAAGAACACAAGCGTAATGTGTGGCCATGTTCAAATTCTAAAAATAATGATGTCGATTTTGACCAATAATGGACCCTTAGACTAGTCAATCTTGTACATCCAAGACACTATTAAACCTTCAACAATTCTTACCTTATTACTCCAATGAAACTCTTATTGAATCTATGATTTTTCAATGTTATACCTTCGTTAAGACCAAATAATTGAACCACTTTATAACACCTTATTTCACAAAACACTTGTCCACAACGGCTCTAGTTTCCAAAAAACAAACTTCAGTCTCTGCGAATAGAAGAAATTCTTTTCTTTCAACAATGATGGCAGGTGAATACAGTCGGCACTGTCAATAAAGTACTCAGGTTTGATTTTCACAGTGTATGGTAGGAGCCCAGTACACAAATAGACTATTGAATGGTGGGAAGGTGGGGAAATCTTTAGAAGATTGAGGGAAAATCTGTGTGAGTAGAGATTACAACATATTACTTCCAACCACCAATCAAATCAAACTAAAGGTAAATAATAGTCTTTATGAGTGGCAAGAAAATAGTCTTCAAACTATGAATGGTTGTACAAAGAATGAACCTTCAAATCAAATGACATTATCCTATTGTGTTACTTCAAATGGCTTGGGCAATGATAGGAAGAGTAACACTACATTAGGAAGTCTCCAAACTGGGTCACAACCTTCTCCTATGCGCTAGTAAATATCATATAAAAGCATTCCTCATACCTGATATGCCAGTCACTTGTCTTCTATACACTTTCATAGGTTTGCGTAGGCCAACAAACACAAAATTCACCATCCACAATCTTCACTTCATAGTTGCCTTTATCAATCTTCTTCAAACACGCATTCTCTGCCTTCAAATGCATACAAACAAAGCAAATATAGTTGCTCCTTAGAATGCTATTACGTTTCTCCTCCACGCGAACTTCTTCTCCATGTGTTGCAACTTATTGAAATCTTTAAAGGTGTTTCTATTCACAAATTCTTCCACGCAGATGTTCTTTATTGGTGCTTCTCACGCCTCTGCCATCTTCCTACCATCTAAATCACCGCAGACATTTCTTCATTCATATGGCACTTGCTAGCAATGAACTCTGTGTCTTCAAACAACGATCTCTGTTACACCTCACATCGCACAAGATCGGACGCTCTGATATCAAATGAAGTAAATTAACTGTTTATTGATTCGATTATGAAATGCAGATACATTGATGTATATAAACTATGAGGGAGTTGACAGTTACAATAGTTATATGGTTATATGAAACTGATAGTTGAAACTGAACCGACCGAACCATAACAATGTAATACAATGATGTATTACGCTAACATCATAAAGAGAGTCTCTTTAAATTTGTCACCTTTATTGATGAAGAATACACTCTCCCACTCTTTTATTGCTTAGATTGATTATATGTCAGAACTTTGGTATGGTCTTGGACATATAAATTCTAGAAAATTACAAGACATGGTTAGAATGAATATGGTTAGAGGATTAACAAAGATTTCAGATTCTAAAGGTGTATATGAAGGATGTGTGTTAGGTAAACACCATCGAGATCCTTTTGATTTAGGCAAAGTGTGAAGATTCAATCATCCACTACAACTCATTCATAGTGATTTATGTGAATCGGGTTATCCTTCACTTTCAGGTGCCAGGTACCTTCTTACTTTTATTGATGATTATAGCAGGTGAGTATGGGTTTATTTTCTTCAAAGGAAAAGTGAAGTATTTGAGTTTTTTCAAAAGTTTAAGGTATTAGTTGAAAACCAAAGTGGAAAAAGAATTAAATGCTTAAGGATGGATAATGGGGATGAATATTGCTATTATGCATTTGAATCATTTTGTGAAAATTATGGTATTAAGGTGCAAAGAACAATTCCACATACCCTCAACAAAATAGGGTGGCTGAAAGGATGAATAGAACTCTCTTTAGAAATAATCATGTATGTTGCATTTTAAAGGTTTGTATAATAAATTGTGTGGTTTGGTTGTTTCTTGTGTTGCACATATTATGAATAGATTCCCCACTAAAGCCCTCACAAATGTCACCCCTAAAGAAGCATGGAGTTGAAGAAAGCCTCACATTGGATATTTTAAAGTATTTGGGTGTATTGCTTGGACACACATCCTTGATAAAAATAGGAAAAACTTAGAACCAAAGAGTCATAAGTGTTTGCTTATGGGTTATAGTGAAGAATCAAAGGCTTACAGGTTATATGATTTGGCAACAAAAAAGGTATTTATTAGTAGAGATGTAAAGTTTGATGAAAATTCACAACTTACAACCACTTCTTCTCACTCTACAACAAAAATGCTACCAAATTTTCAACTATTTTACAAAGAAATAGAGACTATATTGATGTGGTTGAGGTGTGCACTACAATAAATGAAGATAATATTATTGAAAATGAAACAACTAATGCTTGTGACTAGCCCTTTTCTAAAGGTAGTGATGATGAAGATCTTTTAGCTAGATAGAAAACAAGGAGTGTTGAAGAGATATATAGTCAAGGATCAAAGACCCAAGGAAATAATGACAATGCTCTCATGGCCAACATCCTATAGGTAAATGACTCAATCACATATGAGCAAGGTAGAGGGAAGAAAGAATGGGAATAGGTCATGAAAGAAGAATTTCATGCATTGCTAAAGAACAAAACTTGGGAACTTGTGCCCCTCCCCAAAGGTAAGAGTGTTATTGGTTGCAAATGGGATTACAAAGAAAAAATTAAATCAGATGGTGCTATAGAAAAATTCATAGCTAGATTGGTTGCTAAGGGATTCAGTCAAAAAGAGGGTGTTGAATATGAAGAAATATTTTCTCCTATCATTAAAATGAATATAGTTAGAATTATTCTTTCTTTGGTTGCTAGTCTTGGGTGGCATATTCATCAAATGGATGTTAAAAATGATTTCTCAAATGGAGTTTTATATGAAGAAATATATATGGATCAACCACCAAGTTTTGTAGATCAAAAGCATCATAACCTTGTTTGCATATTAAAGAAGTCAATTTAAGGTCTTAAACAAGCACCAAGAGCATGGAATGAGAAGATTGATAGGTACTTTCAACTTCATGGGTTTAAAAAATATAAATCAGATTCAAATCTTTATGTGAAGAAAGTCCAAGATGCGATTATTCTTGTTTATGTAGATGATTTACTCATCATTTGACCAAATATTAGCTTAATCAATTATATAAAATCAGATCTTGAAAGGGTATTTCATATGAGTGATTTGGGTGAACTAAACTTTTTTTTTGGTTTACAAGTTTGTAGGCTACATGATGGATTGTTCATCTCACAATCGAAATATACTTTGGATCTTTTGAAAAAAATTAACATGCTTGAATGCAAGCCAACCTCTACTCTCTTTCAATTCACAGTCAAGCTTATTAAAGAATGTATTTTCAAGAGTGTAGATGCCACTTTATACAAATAACTTGTTGGTAGCTTGGTTTATCTAACTTATTCTAGACCAAGCATTTGTTCTGTAGTCAATCTAGTATCTAAATTTATGCAAGCACCTAAAGAAAGTCATTGGTTGGATACAAAGAGAATTTTATGATACAATTCATGGAACAATACACTATGGCATCCACTATGTATATAAGTCCTTAATTTCTTTGATTAGCTTTACAAATTTAGATTAGGGTGGTAATATAGATGACATGAAATCTACTAGAGGTTATATTTTCCATCTTGGATTAGGCCCTATTACATGGAGTAGCAAAAAACAAACAACTATATCTTTGTCTTCACATGAAGCATAATATAGAGTAGAAAAATAAGCAATTTGGATTCAAAATCTTTTATTTGAGCTCGGTCTTCCACAATGTTCTAATACTAATTTTTATTGTGACAATCAAAGTACCATACAGACTACAAACAATCCCATCTTCCATGCTAAAACAAAGCATATTGAGATTGATGTTCACTATATTTGGGATCTTGTTCAAGAAACTATTGTAAATCTACAATTTTGTCCAAGTGAAGAACAAAAAGTTGATATATTTACTAAGAGTATGACTGAATCCATATTATTGAAATTACGAGGAATGCTTGGCATATTAGAGGTAAACATTAAAGGGGAATAGTAGTGTAAAGTTCCCCACTGCTTTGTATCTTCTTTGTATTGCTCTAGCCAATCTTAAGAGGGGATGTTAGGAAAATAATATTGTCTAAAATTATTCCATAGAATAGTCCAAAATAAAAGAACGTTCTAGGACAAAACAACCCAAAAATTAAAACATTCTAGATTGAAGAATCATCTAGAAATTGGGAGTTTCTAGATTTTACCTTATAAGATAAAAATTTAAATATGTAATTGTTCACAACAATGAAAAGCATTGGATTGAATGTAATGAAAGACAGATTAATTAAATATTTTTTCTTTAGCTATTTAACTATGTTTTATGCCCTGTTTTGCCTTGTTTGCATCTGTTGTTATGTTTTTTTATTGTTATTTTGGGCGTATTTTTACACCTCTTCTATCAACCATGTAGAGTGTGAGGAAAATAGTATGGGGATGGTACCTAGGAGTTTAATGTTTACAATGTAGTGGAACCTGAGTCCCTAGGTTCATATACATATTTGAATAAATTCTCAAGTCTTGAAATCTTAAAGGCATGGTAATTAAGTTTGATATATTAATTAGCAAAAAATATATATTTGGCACATATTGTAGTGAGAGTTGGTGCTCTCAACATCTATGGTCTATATCAATTCTTCCTATATGGGACAATTGATGAATCACCACTTTCATTGACTCTCTAATCTCTTTATCATTGCTAACAACTACCAATGATAAAAGCTAAAGTCTATATCAACCATACAACTAGTAATCAAGATCTTAGTGCTCAACACTAGGCTTGTCTTCAATCATGGTGTACTTATACAATACAACAATATAACAAGAGGAATGCCAAATCCAAATAGCAAGCCTTTGAGGATTAAAGAAAGATAAATGAAAGTATTCACACATGCTTTTATTTGGCCTTGAAGGTTGATTGACCTATCTATGTCATTTTCATAATTGTTGATCATTTTAGGTATCAAATGATTTTTTATCATTTTATGGCATGGTAGTCTCTTGGTGGAGAAGATTAGACCATGTGTTACTATCTCTGATCATCAACTTGGGGTCTAATTTTAACATTAAAACCTTACACAATTAAATAAAAATTTAGCAATAATAAGTATAACTATAATGTTTCAATTAAATTATAAGTGGTTATAAAAAACAACATACAAACATGCTATCCACATATTGATTAAGTATCTTTGCTTCCCCTTACTTGGGTCAATATATTTTTTATATTGAATAAGAGTACAAATATAGCTTAAAGAGCATCAATTCTTACAAATCCAAACAAAAAGGAATTGATATTATGCCACCACCTCAAATATGGCTATAAACTAACTAGTCAATCAAGTTTAGAATCCCATACATCAACTAGGACTGCTAAAAGATAAAAGGTCAATCAAAATACATAATATTTATATGGAGAAAGAAAGCCTAGATATAGAATGACATCATAAAGACTAGAGCCATCAACAAAACAACATATATCCCGTAGATAACATCAGTCAACATCTTTCTTGTCATTAACAACATTTTCTTCTTCATCAATGATGATCTCAATCGTCTTTTCCAAATATTGAATGGTATACTAGATACACTTCCTGGGCCATCGGTATTCTACAAAAGATGAGATGGGATAGTTATCAAAGGAAGCTAGCTTAGAAACTTCAAGCTCCTTGGAAGGAATGTTATTAGCATCACCTTTAGCACCATTGGAGCTACTATTTCCCCTATTAGAACCTACAACCTTCTTTCCTTTCAAGTGTTCTTCAACAACTTTCTAAATATCCTCTTCACTTTTTCCAATCTATTAAAAAACTTGCAAGAAAATAAGAGCAACTGTGACTTCTTTGCAAAAGCCAGAAATAATCTTGCTAACACCCCAAAAGATATCAGAAAAGATACCATAAGACTTTAATAGACATGACCTACTTGGGTCGATGTTGATAGTCAAAACATGTTCTATATGCAAATCTCAACATGCATATTGAGTTGTTAGATTCACAAATCTCAACATGCTTGATGAGAAATGACTAAGAGCTATGCAAAGACATAAGGCATGCCTAGCCCATACAAGTAAGTAGTACAACAAGAAGGTCACTCTTAGACCCTTAAAGGTCAAATATCTCATGCTCAAGATAGAAAATCTTATAGATAAAAGAGCCAGTGAAGGCTAGAAGTTTAGGTTTAATTGGATCGACCCCTATCTAGTAAAGGAAGATGTCAGTAATAGAGCCTACCTTTTGTACACAATGGAAGGTGAAGAGTTTAGAAAAAATTTCAATGCTTTTCATCTCAAGAAATATTACATTTAAAAATAAAATATATGTATATATGCATACATACATTCAAAAAGCAAAATATGCATTACAATTGTTCATTCCATCCAATCATATGCTAGAGGTTCATTCTTTTTAAATTTTCATCTTAGTAGGAGTCTTGAGTTGCTAGTATAGCCCACTTTTACTAAGTCACAAATTCCTAAGACCATCTTTACCATTCACTAGGCTTACATTCGTAATAATTTAAATTAATCCACTTAAAGATTTAAATTGATCCATCTTAATTGTCATCAAGTTTAGCTCAATGCACGTCAAATATTTCAAGTCTATAGTACCTTACAGAAGCTAATAGCCAAGTCTCCTAATTCTTCTTAGCAAGAGGGAAGTCTTAGAAGCCACTTATACCCATTTGGTTGCATCTAGCCCCTTATTTGCCTTGCCTAACCTTTGATGATGAGCCCTCACTTCTTCCTAGTAGCATGGGGCTAGGTCAAGAGAATTTAAAACTCCAATTCAAAAATAAAGGAAAAACAAAAACAAAAGAAACAAAGAAACAATGCATAATGTATGTACTCTTCGGTGGATACCCCAATCAAAGCTATGAGGGTGACATGCATAAAAAAGGAGTGAACAAGAAAATCACACACAAGCACAAGTTAGGTGAAATAACCAAGAGTCTAGCTTTCCTCCAAAAGGCCATTTTTTGAGGACAATATCTTTTACCCTAAGCTTGACTTGTTGGCCACCATTGATCTAAGTCTATAAGGTACTTACACAACCTATTGCTTTTTGATGTCGAGTGCTAGTCTAAGTGGCCAGTCTTGATTGGGATCAATCTTTAGCATTTTACAAAATTCATACTAAAATTTCCCTTATCATCTTTCCTATTCCCACTTGATCCCCTAATTCCTGCATCCTAAAAGCTTAGCGAGTTGTCTTATGCTAATCAACTTGTAATCCCTTAAGTCAAAAATCTCATAAAGAGAAACCATATTATCAATATCATATACATGTCAAGAAATAAATGAAATCATGCAATAATAAATCATATATATCAAAGAAATAACCATGTAAAGCCATCATGTTGGTCTATGTGCATACATACATATCCACTATCCATACATGCATAAACTACATATACATCATAAAATAGAAAAGCATAACATAACACACACACACACACACATATAAGAATCCATGAATAATCAAAAACCAAACTCTAATCTAGCCATGTGCATCAAGGGAAAGCAATGTAAACAAGATCAACCATAATAATACACAAATCAACATCAATAATAATCAAAATGTCATATAAGTGTGTTGACAACTTAGTACATAGGCTCCATCATGGGAAGTACATGATCACAATAGGCACATGAGTACAAAATCTCCCCATGCAAGTGTTAGAATACAGGACCACTGAGAGGGGGGGTGAATCTGTGGTCTAACCAGGAACCTAATTTTTAATTTATCAACTCACTTGTTTTAGGCAAAGAGAACCATTATAACACTTCAAACATCATAGGCATTGAACATTGAGTGAGTCATAATTACATGTAAAATAGAACATGAAGCTTGAACAAGGATAATCTATTAGACACAAAGTGACAACCACCAAGAAGAGACATAACACAAGTATTTTGAGTGGAAAACCCTAGAAGGGTGAAAAACCACTATGAAAATAGATTTTATTAGGCCTCACTGGCCAATCCTCATTGGATACAATATATGCCTCACTGGCAAACAAGTTGTCTCACTGACAACTAGAATGTCTCATTGACAAAGAACATGTCTCACTGACAGATAGGTTCATATATCTTTTTCACAAATTTAGATGAAAGATAAAAATAGAGGATCACTCTGTGTCACTACAATACAATGCTCCTTATATATGCCTTTGTAAAACACAAATATCCTTCAAACAATTTCAAAACTCTCTTCAAACAATCTCAAAAAAATTCTTCATACAAACACACCTTCAATACTTCAATAGAAACACACATCCTTCTGCAAAGAAAAATTCTACCACCTTGCCATGACTAAATCATGTCACTCTGTTACAATCTATCATATATGAAAGACGTCCTAACTCTGTTTAAGCTCTTCAAAACATAAAATCTTCTTCACACAATTAAACTAGCAACCACTCTACCCAATTACATGTCTTTGAGCCATGATAAAAATACTCTCAGAGGATGTATAGATTGAAAACAATGTAAATTCTTAAAAGAATATCACTAGACTGTTGGTATCATAGAAACTTATATCAGACCAACATACTCAAACACCAAGGCAAACCCCCATTCATGAGATCTTCATAAAGAAAGAGTTATCTTTACTTACCATCAACATAATCTGCCACCAATCAGAAATATTTTCTCTGCACAATTTATCTTTGTTACCAATCCATGTCATTTGTCTCTAAAACATCTTTGTGCCATTATATTTTGCAACTCTTTTCTCAGTGTTTTTTGTTTTTCACCAAAGTTCTCTCAATTATGACCATGTTTTTATGTTTTCAACACAGTATAATAACTCTATCACTTGACATTACAAAAAAAACTCCCTTTCATTTCTAATAAATCACACCAAGAGTAGGGCTCTGTACCTGTTTAGGGTTTTTATTCAATTTCCCACTCAGAGCAGCAAGAACAGTTAATAAGAACTATTACCAACTACCTTCAACTAAATGATAGTCATATGGCCATCAAAAGTTAATGACTAAGAATGACCGTTGCTTTTCAAAATAGGATTAAACCTCGGCCATTGATCTATACCTTCCCGCTCTTGAGCTTCAAATAGAGACCTTTAGATTCATTTTTGGCGCCTGTTTGAAAAGACATACCTGCTATAAATGATGGCCTAGGTAGAAAGGGCCGGTTTCACCACAACAACTGAGCCCTTAGTTCATAACTTAAGTTATGAACAACCTACATTAGCCGGTCAACTACAAATTAGAACAAAAAGCAATCTTGTAGTGATGGTTTTCACAAGGTAAGACCTTAGGTTATTAGGGATTTTAGGGTTTTAGGTTTATGTCTCTCATTCACATTACAAAACCCTAAATCTGCACCTTAAACTACTTCAAGATCTCAACGAATTGAACACCTCTGTTTGAACTTATATTGCACTAAGCATGTGTGCCATCAAAGATATGTGAAATGCATATAGTCTATCTTGAACATGAATTCAAACTAATAAGACTGCCCTAAACATCAAATGAAAGCAACTCCAACTGAGATCAAACATGCATGAACATTATGAGATGAAGACAAACCCTTTAATGAAAAACTCCATGTTCTTGAGCATATGATATGAAGGTAAACAAAGTATGAACAACAATGCTCAACAATGTGCTTAATAAGGAAGACAGTGAAACAACACAATCCTACTTTTGACATCATGAAGGCAACTCCTAGATGAGGGTCAATCTGTCAATATTGTGCCTTTGGTAACAACACCACCATCAGAACAAGTATACCCTAAATCAAGAACCATGTCAAACATCGTCAACTCAAGACATGAACTTTAAGAATGGAGCATGTGAACTCTTGAACCAACACTGAAACATGTGAATAAGCCTAACTTGCATGAACCATGAAGTATCTATGTAGATCATGATGGACTCCATGCATATCATGATGAACTACAAGTGAAGAAGAAGCATGAATCATATTGTATGGCAAAACCATCAACCCAAGCTATCACATAAACAATCACCTTTTGACATCAATGACAAACACATCAACAACAAGGGGATAGGGAAAAATTAATTGAAGTTCCAAATGTTAGTGTCTCAAAGGGCCTCAAATCAATTCTAAGTTCTTGATCCTCTAGGGCTCTCACTCCTCTATCTCCTCCTACTTTATACTATATCTAATCATCAAGGAGTCATATCTCTTTGTGCTAGTACCTAGGATGGGACATGTGTCTGAACCCATGACTGAGAATGGGTTAGTGTCTCAACTTGTGAATGAGAAGCTAGTCATTGGCTAATCCCTACCTTAGCTATCTCTCATAGCAAAGCAACATTGGCCTCCAATGTGTTAATCCTACCCCTCATTGCTATGATTTGTTGATTGGCATGGTAAGTGGGAGAAAAAATATCTATGTGTTAGCCTACTATCATAGGTATCCCTACATCCACTAAGAGCATGTCTCTCTATCCTCATGGCAAGGACAAGAACATTTAGTGACAAGGTTCTGACCAAACTCCACTGTCCATCTATGATACTTTTGCCACCAAGTGTGAAGCAAGAGACAATTAGGTCCTTGTCAAAGATTAATTGATAATGTGACAGATAAGCTATAATGTTAATAAAAGTAAAGAACTAAGTAAGATACTCATGAGGATCTCCTACCTACCAGGAGGGGTCACTCACTCACATCTGATTCTTTTTCTATTTAGTTAGAGGAATCACCTATGCCACAAGAGTATACTCATTTAATGCCTCCTCATCCTTGTCTACCTCAGGAATGTAGTCATGATTAGATCCCTCATCCTCTCCATCATCTTGATCACTCTCTATGTCAAAAATTAGGTGACCCCAATGTGGTCCTAGATGTCTTTGTCCCTATCCTTGTGCCTAGCCTCATACTGATCATGCAATAGTAGTCCTTAGAGTAAGAGGAGTCCATGGGGTATCCCTTGCCTAGCCTTTGTTGTCTTCCAAGTAGATTTGTAGCATGGGGGCACTAGGGGTAGATCGTTTAGCAAGTCCTCCCTAAACTATTGGAGCACTCGTGTGACTGGATGGGTCTCCTAAGCCATGTTTGTCTACTATTTAGTTCACCACTCTATATCCTATTCATCTCCCTTCCATGTTTGTATAGGGATCTATGATAATCTATACATTTGTCAAAGTTGCCACCATCTATGTAGTCATGCCATAGTGATGCAATTGATGCCACTTGATGACCCTCGAAATTGAAGGATCTAGCTCAAGAATGGATCATTTGTAGGGTCTGATATGCTCCAATTCTGGATACCATAACTAAGGAAGGACAATTGAATGCCAATTCCACATGGTGCATAATTTGATAGAGGCCATGGTAGACCATTATTAGGATGTCGATCCCCCATGTATAAAATCTATCTCACTCTAATTGCTAGATGATAGGAGCCCACAACCACATGAGAAAGAATACCTCTTTGTCTCCTGACAAGTGAGAAGAAATCAGACCAATGAGGACTTTCCACAAGTGTGGAATGTCAAGTGTAGGAACTCAAGTCAATTAAACTCCCCTCCTATATCCTAGTGTCTCAATGCCCATAAAAGTAGCCCAAGATTGTCTCTCATTCTCTGACTCCCACTTTGCCTATGTTAACCTATCCCCTAGATAGGGACATCCAAAATCTGGTGGACATCATAAAGTGTGATCATCCACTCTCTAGTAATATCAAGAAACTTGAAGATGTTCTATGTTAGAGTTATGATCACCTGTAGAACTCTTCTACTGAAGAGAGCTTGCACACAATATCAAGAAACTAGAGTAAAAGATGTAGAATACTAATGTAATAATTTCAATATTCACAAAAGAATAATATAAAATAATATACATCCACATTTTCCAATAATAGACAAAGAAAAAAAGATAGAAAAGCAGTCTTATCTTGTGATAAAAGTCACAAGGATAAGAAACTAATAAAAGGAAATAAAGTCCTAATTCATCCTACCTAATTAACTTATGACAAAGGTGTAAATATAATTTTACACCAACACCCCCCTATAAGTGCAACTTAGGGAGGTTACACACAAGCTAAAAGAAATATGAAGATGGGTCCCGACAACTAGGTCTAATGAAGTACCTATTTACAAACAAGAAACTCTCATAAAAGGAGCAAAGGAGGAAAACCCAGTGGGAGAAAATCCCTCCCCAAAAGAGAGAAAACAACAAACTAATATATACAAGTGATGGAAGCATACTCAATATTAATCACATACAATAAAGTCCAACTCTAATATAAAATCCCCAATAAGAGGGAAAGAAAGAGATTATGAAATCCTCCCGTATTGTAGAATCTCCTATACCAAAAGTGGATGCCTGAACATGAATGCAGAAGGTGAATGACATTTCTTCCTCTTAGAAAGAAACAACTCCAATGGTGAATGCTAAAGAACTTGTGAAGTAGGAAGTTTCATGATGAATGCCTTTGAAAATTGAATAGGTGTCCACATGTCACAATCAGAAGATACCACAATAAAATTAGGAAATACATGCCTTATCAATGAGTGTGAGAACTCAAGCCAAAGTGGAAACTCATAATAAATAATCTCCAAAGAAAAAATAGAACTGATAATAATAGCACTATGACTATCATCAAACACGAACTACAAATCCTTAAGAGTGTCCTCAAGATCTACAATGTGAGACTTAGTAAATAACTTAGAAATACCTATCAGATAATCATCCCACATAAAAGAATCAAATGAACAAAAAATATCCTACTCAACCAAAGAATCATTAATTTCAAAATAAGTGGGAGGTGGAGGAGAAGAAATAGTGGCACTAGTCTCAAAAACTAAATCTAAAGTGAGAACACCAAGATTCAAATATCCAAACTTCTCCTCAGAAACATGATTCACAAAAAGAAGTGTGATCAACAACTAAAGGATCTAAACCATCATCAGGGGCAAAATATGAAAAGATATATAGTTGAGATGCATGATCAACCATCCTTGTAGAAATAATCTATGTGCTCTCCAAGTCTCTGATGATTACTAAATTTATCAAGTGTGAACTCTATAGTCTTCCTTGTTCCACTTTGAGTAATCTGATATATAGAAAGAAGATTTTTTGACAAAGAAGGCACACACAATACATCATTGAAAGTACCCTCACAAATATTAATAGATCCCTTCCCAACTATATTCATATATGTATTATTACCCATCAAAATTGGTGGAATAATGTAAGGCTCAAAAGTAGAGAACATGGATTGAGACGAATCCATATGATGAGAGGTGTTGGAACTTGCAAAATCTTTAGGGTTTAGGGTTCTTGTTTTGAATTATTTTCCCATGTTATGTAGACTCTTCTTTCAATCCTCAAATTTTAGAGTCTAAGGTCTAATTTTTCTGTGACATGCATAGTTGGTTGTATTTGCTTAAGTTACTTAAGTGTGCCCACTTCTCCATGTGTTCACTAGCCCTTCTGCTAATTTTACTGGCTAATGCCTTTCTTTTTATCAAAACCCAATTGATGTGCCCATGTGCTTAAAGTTATATTGTAATCTTGAGGTGGGCCCATGACATTCAAAGTAGGAGCTCCATGGAGGTGTACACTTGTTAAGCCCGTGCTTGTTTTCAACACTTGATAACTTCACATCTGGTGAGCGAGCGTCGTGTTGCCATGTGTAAATGGGACCTGTCAGGCTGTTTGAAGAGGAAGATTTTATGGGTTGTCTTCCCCTTTTTGTAAGTAACCCTTTTGATAAGAGGTTACATCTAGTCAGTATGAACATGTGATGAAGCTTTGGTAGGGAACCAAGATTCACTTCAAATGGAGCTTCAATATGCAGTTGTTTCTCAAGGACCATGGTTGTGTGACTTGTTGACACGTGCCTTCTATGTAGAGATGGGCCCAATTGTTAGAAGCTACTGTGTACATGGGCCATGGATATCAGTTCCATGATTGAGTCGATGGTCAGTATTCAAAGTATTCTCCAGATCGTGGCACATGAAGCAAATATTTGGCTCCCTTGAAGATTAATTACTGAAAGTAATATGGTATTAAATTTGAAATGACTACAATTGAGATTGAAACCTTGAGTGAACTATGAGACATGTGTGAGTTAATGGATACATTTAATGATATATTTGATAGATATGATGATTTATGAGATTGAGCAATTTGAAGCCTTTGAAGCGTGTTTTTTGCCCCAATTCTTAGTGATGGTGGCTGCAGGACATTATGACATGATCGGGATGTGAAATTCTACAACAATGCCTCGAGCCTTAATTGCATCATCACATGGGAGAGCCGAGTAAATCCATTTCAATGTGGTGTTAGAATAAATGAATTATTTAGAGCCAAATTAGAATTAGGCAATCCCATGAGGGAAGTTGAAACAATATTTAGTGCCAAATATGAGATCCATGTCAGTAGGTAGGCAAATCTTTTAGGAGGCAGACAACTTGAAAATGGAACATGTCACCTAGGCACAAGAATACATGACATGATGTGGATTTACCGCATCACCTGAAGCTTCAATAAAATCCTCTTCGCATGTGTGACAATTCTTCATTAATGCCTTAGATAGCTGAATGACATGAGTTCAAGGACGAATGATCTAATGGGTTTGTTCAGGATTGTGTGCACTCTCGAGGGCTAAAACAATCTAGGATCTACCTATAAAAGGAAGTGTGACATTGAAGAGATCATTAGAAATCCTTCATCTTGTTTGAAAAGGGTAATTCTAATATTTTAGAAAGGCTCAACAATGATTCTCTTGTTTCTTTGGGGCTTCTCATCCTTTTCATGCGTTCAACTATGCGAATTTAAAAGGAAAAGTGAGATTCCTCCCTATAATGTGTGGAATTGGAATGAGAGGTGTTTGTTCACTTGCCTCTCAAGGGAAGTGTTGAGCCATGACACAAGGTTTTGATGGAGAGAAGAGCATTTATGGGAAGAATCAATGTGACATATGGTCTCTGTTTTCCCCATTGAGGTGGGTCATTTTTCTAGATTCATATTGGAGTGGAAACATTCCAATTGCATCCCCGGAGCCTTTGATGTCTTTCAAGTTATGCATGTGGATAGAGGGAGTGTTGCCGCTTAAGGAGGAATCATTCATTGTTTGGGCACTTTTGTTTCTTCCTGGTGACCTGGTTATGTGGGTAGATAGTGCAATCTTGCCTATTTGATCTTTGTTTGCTACTGCTTGTACCTTGGTGTGGAGTGCCTGTTGCTAGAACATGTGGTGTTGCGTTAGGATGGAGTCTTTTCCTCTATGATTTGACCTAAAGCAAATGACTTCTTTCATTCCACCTTCAACATTAGGAGAGCACAAGGCGGTTGTGTCCTTGAATCCCAATCTCCAACTGTTGTTTGAAATGCTTAGGGATTCAAAAAAGGAGTACTTTTCTAATGCCCCATTGTCGCCTCCATTGCTAGCAGGAGTCAATATCTCAACTTAGGTGGATCAATACCAAATCAAGATCTTCTACTGTGTCATCTTTGTTGCGGGACGTGGAAAACTACCCTCGAGCAATGCCCCAATTGTTACAACTATTTCTGTTGGATAGGACCATTTGGGACAAACATGGAAATGACATGTAACAGTCATCGACGCATTTGTATTTTCTCCCTTCTTCTATAAAAGGGATGAGCTTCATTTGTACAAGAGTTGTAAAATATTGAAAGGGATGTTAGAATTGTTGTAGTTTGTATTAGGAGTAGCTCTATCTGATACATGTGTAACATATTTGTGATAGCATGATTTCTTTGTTTGAACATATATGAGAAATGTGTTGTTATGTGTTATTTGTCTCCATTTTGCAATGTAAGCATTCATTTGAAACCCATAATCAAGGATTATCAATTTATTTGTGCACATTTGTTGTTGCAAATCCCTTTTCTATGTTAGTTTCTCTTTAAGGAATAGGATATATCTTTAACAGGAATTGGTAATGTTGTTTGCAATATAAATGGATTATAAAGTCTGAATGCACTGTAACAACCTTATGTGGGTCTTTATTGTTTCCAAAGACAGTGATATTTAGCAAAGCTTAAATTGACCATCAAATGTATGTAATGTCTGAACAAATTAATGCATAAGGTATCGACTATGTACTCCCTAAGTAGGCACCAGTCTGGTTTTACATTCCTGCCAACGATAAAACACTCTAAAATGGAAAATATTAAGTCCGTAGTAATTTATTTATAATTATCTAAACTTTTCACACCAAATTTCAAAGATCACAAGTAATGAATCACATAGGTGCTTAATTCTTAAATTCACTTGTCAATTTGTGTGAGAATTTTCATTTGCTCAACATTATTGTGTGAAAATTGTCCGCAATTTCTAAGTAGTGTCTTAAGGGGAACCCACCTAGGTCCTACAGAGCCTAAAGGGCAGGGGAGAACACCACTACATCTATCTCCCCTTTGTTGGCCAACCCTCCATTAATTCCAATCATAAGATTTTATAAATCTTTAGGAATTACTGAGATACAAGTTGGAGAACCAACAAGAGGCTCTAGAATCAAGAAGCCATTTACCTGATCCATGACTTGTACTTGCACAAAGTGCCTTACCTTTATATTTATCAACCCCATTAGCTAAACTTGCATGGTCTATTTCAAAATATTTTTGATGCAGGAGCCTCCCTAGTTCAATAGCAATCTTGCATCAACCAAAAACATTTGCATTTTAGTTGTTTGCAGTTTAGTTTGTTTCCTTTCATTTTCCAGTTCAGTTTAGGTAGTTCAGTCAGTAGCAGTTTCTGTATTTTGGTCCGCATTTTGCCGCAGTTGCATTTCACACCTTGCGGAGCTAGACTTAGCATCTAGATTCATTCATCTACATCATATTTAGAATTTAGAGCATTTGGATTAAGTACCGGAAAGATATTGCTATCAGAAGATCGATTATTTCATCAGAATAGAGCATCCTGACAGTCTCTGATAATCAGCTAAAGGAGAAGACTTGCGGAGCATTCCTCAACTTGTGGAGCTTAATGACACATCATTAAATGATCTTTGGTTTGTGGCTGACCTTCCCCGAGATCTGCACATCATTCCATTCATTTGCAGAGGTGTTCTACCTGATTAGGTCTGACCTATCCGTGTACACACATTATAGCTCTTCATTGGAGTTTGTGACCTTCCTTGGCTGACACAGAGGAATCTTTTTTACCAGAGATGATATATAAGGATGTAATAGATCCTAGGCAAGCAGTTAATGATTGATTCATAATCCTTAGTTTAGATTTGGTGCGAAGGGGACTTCAAAGCTATATCTTGCGCATATTTTGATATTTAGTATTCAGGCCTTTGAACCCTACTTGTAAGCCCACATGATGCCGACCAGATTGTATTTGAATTCTATTATTTACTGAATGACTAGATCTGTGTTTGTTTCATATCTTTGAGTTGTTTCCGTTGTCTTTACTCTCACTGCACGACCTAGACAGTTCATTCTATGAACCCTCCTACCGTGACTGCACCAAGTGGTATCAGATAATGTGCCTGATGGATTACCACCTATTAGAAGTATCAGTCATCACATGGATCTTATACTAGGAGATAGTTTGCCTAACAAAGCAACACACAGAATGACACCGACAGAAAATGAAAATTGAATAGATAGATATAGGAGTTGCTGAGGAAAGGTTTGATTAGAGAAAGTTTGAGTCCTTGTACAGTACCTGTAGTATTAGCACCTAAGAAAGATGGAGAATGGAGAATTTGTACTGACTCTAGAGCAATAAATAAGATCACAGTTAAGTATAGATTTCCTTTACCTAGGATGGATGATACCATGGATTGTTTGAGTGGAGCAAGATATTTCACAAAGATAGACTTGAAGAGTAGATACCATCAAATCAGAATCAGAGAAGGAGATGAATGGAAGACTGCTTTTAAGACAAATGAAGGATTGTATGAGTGGTTAGTGATGCCCTTTGGATTGACTAATGCATCGAGTACTTTCATGAGATTGATGAATGAAGTCTTGAAGAAATTCTTGGGTAAGTTTGTGATTGTATATTTAGATGATATTCTGATTTTTAGTAAGACAAAAGAAGAACATTTGTGGCATATTAGGCAAGTTTTGCAGAGGTTGAGAGAAGAGAAATTGCTGATAAACATCAAGAAATGTAGTTTCATGAAGGTGTTGGAAATAGGATAGACAACTGAGAGGGGGAGGTGAATCAGTTGTCTCAAAACTTTAATACTTTCCGCAGTTAATTCTTTCTTTTACCACTTAACAACAAATTAATAACTTAACTATGAAAACAACAATCATAAGTGTAAGAGCAACAACACAATAATATGCATGACACCAAGATTTTTAACGTGGAAACCCGATTAAGGGAAAAACCACAGTGGGGTTTAACCCATAAAAATTAATACCCTATTAAAAGTATTTTTACAAATGAGAATGCACACGCATTCGGGCTCACTGCTCAAATAGAGGCTCACTGCCTACAAATGATTACAAAAGAATACAAAGATTTTGAACTGATGAGAAGCATTTACTAATGCATGAATTTAGTTCTGATTAAGCACAAAACACTGATCTTACACATTTCATCTTCACTTTGCCCTGTTTACTGCTCTACCTTCATCCGAATCTTAGATCTCTGCTCCTTTCATATTTACTCCATATTCACAACACACACACACCAAATTCATTCAAATCCATTGGCTATATATATCCGCATCCTGATCTTCAACCACTTTTCAGTCAGCTTCAAGAACACTTAGAACTTTATTGAAAATTCTGCTCTGTCGGCTAAATTCATGTACACTTGTAACATAGACCAAAACTTGCACTCTCAAATCATTAATCAGGTTGGCTACTATCACTGATCATCATAGCTTGTCCAACCAACAACTTCCATACATCCGGAACCAAGATCAATCTCAAAGTCAACCTGTTCTTCTTCTGTCTGCTCTGTCAAACTGTTAACCTGATACTTAGATGCTAATAACTAGTGAATCCTTCATCACCGGAGGCCAAAACTCTAGATTTAGATTATCCTGACAATGCTTATGACTCCCTCAAATCTGCAACAAACTATGATCTACCATTAGAGAGATCCAGACCAAGATACCGGACCCTGTCACACACTCTGTTCTTGACTCCCCAGACTTAGGCAAATCTTTAATCTGCTTTCTGGTATGGGCAAAATATGCAATGCAGATGTGTAGTAGAGACTTAGTTTCCATCAATGACAACACTTATCTTACCTAGTAGTGTCTCTTGCCAACAATCTCCCCCTTTGGCATTGATGGCAACACTTAGTGAAAAATGACTAAGTGTCAGAATAATTCCCCCTTTGCTTGTGCTCCATACTGTTGTTCACACTACTTTCTGGTGCTCCCCCTTTTGTTGGATTCCTTATTTTTCACTAATCTTCACTCTCCCTTTGACATCAATGGCAAAGGGTGGGGTTCGCAAGACAAAATTCTCCAAAAATTCTATGTATAGTGTCGCATATGTACAACTAATCATTAAGTTCTATTCACATGAACTTGAGAATGTCTACAAAACTATTTTTCAATTGCACAAGTTTAGAGGCCCAAGTTCCCTTCATTCCATCCAAAATTGAGATGTGTCCACTCAGAAAAAATGCATATGCTTCTGCCTTTGTCAAATCCAGAGGATTACTTGTCTGAAGTGCAGTCTAAGCTTCTAATAAGGCATTAAACATGGTTTCTAACTTGGGGGCAATCAATTCCCGGAGCTCACACATTCTCTTCATAATGTTACCTTTTTCTTTAACAAGCCTCTTTTTCTCATCTATCAAGCTAATTACTTGACATTCTTGACTTATAGGCGAAATTGTTAGAGGATAAAAAATTTGAGAAAGATTTGAGAATTTTTGTTCTTGCTCCTTTATCTTCTTCTCAATATCCTTACTAACTTTGGGCCATGATAGACAGAACTTGTACATATCACTTCCATCATTTAGAGCATTCTGAATACTCCTTATGCTAATGCCAAGTATCATCCTATCATTTCCTCTTAGATTCTTTACTTCACTAAATTTCTTATCCAAAATTTCCTTCTAAACTTTCGCTTCTGCAGATTTTTCAAAAGACTCAAAATGTGTACTTACAACATTTACAAGATTCTTTAGGTGACCAGAGGGGGAATCCAATGGACTCTTTTGGCAAGTTGGCACTAACTTTTCCAAGACTCTGGTTGCAAGCCTTAATATTTCACTGTCCTCCATGTGAGATTTTAACAACTTCTCTCTGGCCTTGGCTTGAGTGAAGGATGCAATCTTCATCACTTGTACCAGAGAGAGAGCATCTAGATTAATTGGTCCTTGAAGTAATTCAGGTTCATCAAACTCAAGCATCTCTTTATCCAGAAGACTTTTCACTGCATCTGCAGTGTCTCTTACAACAGTTTCTGGAACACTTTCCTCTTCTTGGGTTTTCTTTGGACTATCTTGTTTTGGTGCTTCAACATTTGCACCATCTTCTTCTATTTTCTCATCCTTACTCTCTTCTTTCTCTTTCTTTGCTTCACCTTTTCTTGTATCATCTACAGTGGGATTCTCTCCTTTGTCCTTACCATCTAAAATTTGTTCTAGAGGATCTAGTGTGGCAACAATATTCTTAACATTATCTTCCTTTTCTGATTGGTCAGGAGGAGTTAGAGTATCACCTGCATCATCAATTTGGTCCACCATCTCTGTATTTGCTTTGTTTATTTGCTCCTCTCTCGGAATAGAGGAGTCATCAATCTCTGTTTGTTGCTCATGGATCTTCACTTCTTCAACAACTGGAATTGATGAATCAATTCCATCATCTGTCTCCTCATAGGTTTGCTTTGGAGGATCTAGAGTATTACCTTGGTCATCATTTCCTTTTTTAGTCTCTTCTTCTGGAGCTTCTTGTTCCTTTGAAACAATATAGTATTTATCTTTGTCAAGGGCTTTTCTCAAAATTTCTTCTGTTCCCTTTACAACTTCCTCAGTTTCACCAAGCATTAACTTGTTCATCTTGATCTTGCTTCTAAATTTCTCCTTAACTTCCTTGAGGATTTTATCAGTTTCTCTTCTGGTCATTACTGGACATAGGGTGGAAATAACATATTCTCTGAGTTCTATGTCTTTGTCCTTGGAAGCCTCCTTCCTTATTTCTAGTATTTTCCTTAAAGTTTTGGTAATTTATTGCAAAATTTCCAATAGAGCTCTATTGAATTTATTCAAGTACAGGATGGTGGCATCCTCCAAGATTTTCTTATTTGCTTCATCAAAACTATCATAATATATTCTGATAGGCTTTAGATTCCCATGAACAATAATTGATTTTACAATTTGATCAATAGTCATAGCAACCTTACCAGTCTCTTGCCTTTTACTTACCTTTTTGCTTCCAGAGGGTTGGTTCTCAGAAGCCCTTGAAGTTTTGGCTTTATTTAATCTGATCTCTTTAACTTCATCTATTTTTGTTTCCTCATCATCTTTTGTGCTCTTGTAGGCTCTTGTGGCCTTGGTTTTCTTCCTCTTTCCTCCTTCACCAGATGGTGTGGCTTCCGATGTCTTAATGGGAATAGACTTGGATTGTACTGAGACAGTTGTAGAGCTTCTTGTTTTCCTTGAAGTGGAGGATGGTTCCACTGGAGCATCTTCTTGTTTCTTGTCCTATTTTTCTCTTTCAGCCTTTTCAATTCTTTCTCTATTTTGCTTCACTACCTTCTTGGTTAGGCCAATGTTCTCAACATACCTTTCAACTTGCCTCTGCACTTTACTTTTGGTCTCTAGCCGTCTGAGCTCCACATGTAACTTTAGACTTAGCTCCTTATATGTTCCAAACCTTTCCACAGATGTGTCTTTTGATTTGCTCAGGAGATGTTGAGCATACATTTCCAAAACTTTCTCATCAACCTCATATCCCATTGGCATAATCCATATGGTTCTGGGTTCCACAGCCTCCATTAGGCACTAATCAGTGTCAACCATAAAGCATATTTCATTCTCATATTTCTCCACAACTGACTTAGGGATTCTCTCTCTTGCATACATCATACTTTGAAAGTTTTTGAAGTAACCCCAAATGATTGGCTTCTGAGTTTGGGAATCACCAAAGATGAGTAGATGATCTCTTATTTTCCATGCAACTGCCCTGTCATTTGTCTAGTGCACACCTTGAACTCCAGGAACTTCATTCATAAAATAAAAGAACAAACATATAATCAAGGAACAATACTTGAAGGTATTTTTCTTATCTTTCCTTATTTTGCTCAGATTCTTAATCAACTGATTTTGTAGTAGTTCACAAAGATCATAATCAACATTCTCTTTTAACATTTGATAGCTTGCATATATTGCAGTTCTAGAGACAAAATTTTCCCTGCTAGAGTGGTAAATCTTGTGCCCAATCACCATGGAGGCAAATTTAACATCCGGTTCTATGATATCATTGATGGTCATTTCCCTTTTGTCAAACTTGGCACTGATAGCATCAGTCACTATTTGGTTTTTCACGGCTTTTAGCATGGGTAATCCACTAGATGAATTTAACCTAGTTACAATCTTGATAACATCCTTTGTAATCTTAAATGGTTTCAATAGCCATATGAACTCATCATGTATTCGGATCAAGATGTATCAAACCCATTCATTCTCATCAAATATAAAAAACCTAATGACTTGCAAAAAATGTTTGCTTTCTAGGGATTTGTATTCCAGTTTCAATTCATGGCTATCATCCCTTAAGTAGTTGTTAAACAAATCCAAGAGTTTCAGGTTTCCAAATTCATCCATGTTATAGTGGATGTATGCCCTAATATCCTCAACATGCAGTACGCCATATGGAACTCCAAAAAATGCACCTAACGGTTGAACTTCAACTGATTATTATGGATGCTTCTTAAATATTGGTCAGGGCCTTTCAGTTACATCAACAACTAGAGGTGTAGCCATCTCAACAGATTTTAGATTCAAGATTTTACAGAGAAGTACCTTTTTTTTTCCGTGGGGTTAAAGTTGATCAATTGTCGGTTGAATTCGCTCTTCGTGCTTCAATTTCTGGATTTGAAGCTCAGATGCACTTCTTCTTGTTTCCTTCGAATGTAAAGTGATTCAAATGCATGACCAAGTGACCTTTTATCCTCTGCAAAACCTAATTTCACATTGTAATAAATGCGCTACCCTAACTTCATCTGGTTACTTTGTTTCTTGAACTATTCTTCATGAATTACTCCACAAATTTTCATATTAACATCTTTTCTTCTGGAAATCCTTTCAAAAGATCTGAAACAATTCAAAATATCTTCACTCATTGTGCCATATCTAGGCACCGAATTACTGACTGGGGGAATTTGATATTCAATGCAGCCCCCTGAGCTAGAGCTTTTGATTTAATTACTGGAGGAATTGTCAGCACCGGATTCCGGTACGGACCCATTACTATGGTTCACAATTGTTTTCTTGACCCATGTCTCACTCATTTCATTCTGGATCTCATTCTCATCAATTTTTCTTTTGTCTGTCTTGTCTCTGCTCATCTAGTTTTCTGTTTACCGGACCCCTTCTTTCATTAATCCTACTTCTGCAGAATCTTGCAAAATGACTAGATCGGTTACAATTGAAGCACACAACATTTCTTTGCCCATTTGATTGATTTCCTCTTGATCTGCACTGAATGGCCATATGTCCAAATCTATTGCATTCAAAGCATTTTCCGTTGAAAGAATTCCTATTTCCTCTATTTGATGAGTTATTCATTATCATACTTCTACATTCATTAGATTTATGACCATACCTCTTGCAATTGAAGCATCACTCGGAGAAGGATGGATTATTTTGATTTACTTTACTTCTACATTGAGTGGCTCTATGACCAAATTTATTGCACTTGAAACAATTTCCATTAAAAGATGGATACCTTTGAGCATTAGGCTATCTTACTGGAGGTCTTCTAGGCTTGTTTCTCTCATTCCTTGGTTGAGAGTTTCTTTGTCCAGATCCAGAGCCTTCACCTTTCTCATATCCAAGACCGTGCTTGTCATCAACCCTTTTCTGACCCTCAAGTATTGCTTCAAGTTTAGCTGAACTTATCTTGAACTTCTCCTTGTATTCATTTGCAACTTCTAAGTCATGTCTGACAATGATAATTTGTCTTTCAAGATCTCTTTCATTATCTCCGCTTTATTGTAGATCAGACTTTAGATGGCCAGCTCTACTGTCTAATCTATAGCATTCATTAGTTCTTTCTTTTAGAGTTTGATTCAAGTCTTGTTCAGTCTTCTTCCTTTGCTCAATTTCTTTGGTTAGCCTCATTGCCCTAGATTCCATCTCAATTTTTAGAACAATTTCTTTTGACAGCTTCTCACATTCCCTTGTCTTTTCTTCCAAAGCTTCATTCATGCCATTTTCTTCAGTTAAATTGGATAACTGCAGAAGTAGCTCCTTTTTCCTTTTCGTAGATTTCTTTAATTTATCTTTTAACATTTCAATTGTATCATCAGCATCTTTAAGTTCACCTCTCAGATTACTAATTTATGCTTTAGACTGAACAAGATCTTCTAGGGCCAATTGAATTTGATCTTTGAATGAACCCATTAAAACTCCTTCCAAGATCTTTTCTTAAGTTGTTAGGCTTCTCAAAGGAACCTTGCTCTGATACCAATTGTTGGAAATAAGATAGACAACTAAGAGGGGGGGTGAATCAGTTGTCTCAAAACTTTAATACTTTCTGCAATTAATTCTTTCTTTTACCACTTAACAACAATTCAATAACTTAACTATGAAAACAACAATCATAAGTGTAAGAGTAGCAGCACAATAATACACATGACACCAAGATTTTTAACGTGGAAACCTAGTTAAGGGAAAAACCACGGTGGAGGTTAACCCACAAAAATTAATACCCTGTTAAAAGTATTTTTACAAATGAGAATTCACATGCATTCGGGCTCACTGCCCAGAGCTCACTGCCTACAAATGATTACAAAAGAATATAGAGATTTTGAACTGATGAGAAGCATCTACTAATGCATGAATTCAGTTTCGGTTAAGCACAAAACACTGATCTTACACATTTCATCTTCACTCTGCCCTATTTACTGCTCTACCTTCGTTTGAATCTTAGATCTCTGCTCCTTTCTCATTTACTCCATATTTGCAACAAACACACACAAAATTCATTAAAATCCATCGGCTATATATATCCGCATCCTGATCTTCAACCACTTTTCAGTTAGCTTCAAGAACACTTAGAACTTTATTGAAAATTTTGCTATGTCGGCTAAATTCATGTACACTTCTAATGCAGACCAAAACTTGCACTCTCAAATCATTAATCAGGTCAGCTACTATCACTGATCATCACAACTTGTCCAACCAAAAACTTCCATACATCCGGAACCAAGATCAATTTCAAGGTCAACCTGTTCTTCTTCTGTCTACTCTGTCAAACTGTTAACCCGATACTTAGATGCTAATAACTAGTGAATCCTTCATCACTGGAGGCCAAAAATCTAGATTTAGATTATCCTGACAATGTTTATGACTCCCTCAGATCTGCAACAAACTATGATCTACCATCAGAGAGATCCGGACCAAGATACTAGACCCTGTCACACACTCTATTCTTGACTCCCCAGACTTAGACAAATCTTCAATCTGATTTCCGGTATGGGCAAAATATGCAATGCGGATGTGTAGTAGAGACTTAGTTTCCATCAATGACAACACTTATCTTTCCTAGCAGTGTCTCTTGCCAACAAAAGGAAGAGTTGGTATATTTCGGATTTGTGATTTCTACGGAAGGATTAAAGATGGACCTTGAGAAAGTGAAAGCAATTGTTGAATGGCCTACATCAGAGAGCATTGGAGAGGTTAGATCATTTCATGGATTGGCTAGTTTCTACCGGAAGTTCATCAGAAATTTCAGTTCAGCATGCAACCCTATGACAGAGACAATGAGAGGTGATAGGAAAGAATTTAAGTGGACATCTGGAGCAGATTAAAGTTTTGAATTGTTGAAGCAGAAAGTGATAGAGCAAACTATTTTGGCATTACTGGATTTCAATAAGGTATTTCAAGTTGATTGTGATGCAAGTGGAAATGTGATTGGAGCAGTATTAAGTCAAGAAGGTAGACCTGTACCATATTTTAGTGAGAAGTTGAATGATGCAAGGAGAAGATATTTAGTTTATGACTAAGAGTTCTATGCCATAATTCAAGCCTTGAAGAAGTGGAGACATTACTTGTTGCCTAAGGAGTTTGTACTATATACAGATCATCAAGCTTTGCAGTACTTGAACAGTCAAGGTAAGTTGAATCAGAGACATATGAGATGGGTAGAGTTCATGTAGAGTTTGATTTTGTGTTGAAGCATAGGAGTGGAAAATCAAACGAAGTTGCTGATGTGTTGAGTAGAAGAAGAAATTTGTTGACAGAAATGAGAATTGAAGTATTGGGTTTTGATGAATTGAAGAACATGTATGAGGGAGACATTGATTTTGTAGAACCTTGGAAAGCATGTAAGGAACCTGTTGTGATAGATAGGAGTAAGTGGCCTGGATTATTTCATTCAAGGTGATATATTGTTTAGAGGAAATTAGTTATGCATACCTAGACGTTCAATGAGAGATAATTTGATCAAGGAGAAACATAGTGGTGGATTGGCATGGCATTTTGGCATTGATAAGACAGTGGCTTTGGTAAGTGAAAACTATTTTTGGCCTCAGATACATAAGGATGTTAGGAGATTTGTGTAGAGTTGTAGAGTTTGTCAAGTTGCAAAAGGGAGTAGTCAGAATACTAGATTGTATAAACCTTTGGCAATACCAGAAAGACCTTGGGAAGACATTGTAGGAGTCCAAGACAACATTGAGAGGGGGGGTGAATCAGTGTTGTATAAATTTTAACTTTTTGCAAATTTAACTTTCAAGACGTGAAGAAAGAAAGATATCATTTATTTGTTACACACATGTGCACATAACTGAGAATGAAGGAAGAGAATAAAACCTCATGAGTAAATCATACACACACATAGAGAGAAGAACAATATGAATCATGACATAAGATTTGCATGAGTGGAAAACCCTCCAGAGGTAGAAAAACCACTCCAAAATTGCTTCACTAGCTTTATCAAAAACCTCACTGATTACAATGTTTAGAAGCATCAACTTCAAGGAGCACCAACCCCTAATACAGAACAAACTGCAAAGTGTGCAAGAAGTGATTGCCACTCAATCTGATTTGCACCATTACTCAACATGTCTTCTCTAAATTTGCAATCATACTCAATCCAATCTGCTTATCAATTTCATGATCTCTGCATAATCAAATTACCCAATTCACAATACAATCTCAATGTCTTCCTCTGCATTTCATCTTCAATAAAAAACAATTCACCTGATTCAGTTTATCTTTGCACAATTAATTGCATATTGTCTTCAAACTTCATAAGAATCAATTCTGTATCACAAGTTGTATTCAATTTACATATTGATTTACATTGATATGCATTTTCATCCCCTTTTTCAAGGCACTTGTGATGACATAAAAAACAAGAAATTGAATATCCTCTCCCGACCTTTCACATACTTTATCTTCTCTAATTTTTTAATTTCACTGTGCATAAAAAATGGACCTTTCATATTCTTTGACATTTCAATTTGGACAATTTTTGTCTTCAAAATTATCCATTCAAACTGCAAAAATAAATGATGTAAATCTTCTTCAAAAATCTCCAAACCTTTCACCTTCTCTGCACAAACAATTCATCTAAAACAATAATAAGGTCATATAAAAATCTTCAATGAAAATAATTTATTTGCCTTTGTAATAAAAACTCTTTCAAAAAAATGGATCCTCTTCTCAAAAAAATCACTCTGCATCTTTTTATATTCTCTGTCAAAAAAATGAAGCATGATCCTCATGTGGCCATATGTATAAAAAAATTCTTCCAAGAAAATCATTCCTTTGATCTTATATTTTCTTGCAAGCTCTTTGAAAAATCTTCTCATTCGATCTGCAAAAAAATCTTTTCAAAATATTCTTCAATCTAAGCTCTCTTCATATTCTCTGCAAGAAAATAAGAAAAAGAAGAACAAAAGCCTTTAAACTTTTTTTTCCAAAATAGACTTCTCCTTAATCATTTCCTATCTTTTCACATTTAATAAAAAAAACTCCTCATAAATAGCATATAGCTCCATATGATACTCCATAGCCCATCAAATTAGAAAATAATAAAAAGTTTCTAATTTTAAATTAAAGTCACAAAAGACTTAATTAAATTCCCCTCTTAAAGCATATTTAATGCCACAAAAATTGGCTCTTCCAAAATAAATACTTCAAAGTCTTTCCATAAGTCGTGCTCTCCTTAAAAAGAAACTTTGAATAAATTAAAATATTCAATGTCTTTTAAAGATCCCTTCGCATAAAATGAGGCTCATACGATGGCAAAACAAATTCGCACCCACACTAAGTATTAGCCTTTTAAGGCTTTTTGTCGCTCATATAACATTTGAATGACCGATGTTATTGGTAGAAGGACCAAAGGGGGCCGGTGACATATATGAATAAAGAGCCCTTTAGCAGGTTTTTTTAAGTGATTTAACCTATGATAGGAAGTCAACGACTGTTTAAAAACAAAAGAGCATATAACATAGGGTGGGCAAGAATGGGCTTTTAGTGACTTAGTAATTTTTGAGGATTTAGAAGCTTATGAAGACATGTAGGAGTAGATCTTAGAAAGGTAAAAGAAATAATCAGAGTTTCTGATCAGCAGGACCATGTAGAATATGAGAGGTGAAAGAACAACAACTCCACTTCATTTGTCTCAAGCTTCAATCACACCTTGAATATTCATAACAATATCAATAAACTCCCTTAACAACAACTCCCACATAAAAGAGTATGAAACATAAGTATCTTCAATAATACCATTGCCATGTCAAATGCAAGAATAGATGAGCCTGGATACAAAGTACCTTGCCATGTCAAATGCAAGAATAGATGAGATGAACAACATCAGTGCAATATGTAAACTACATCCAAAACACCAACATCCTGAAGTATGAAGCACAATGCAACATGAAGAACATTCTTCAACTCAAATATGAATCATCATCACAAAGAAACTCTTGAATAATAATGATATCTTGAACTCCTGAAATGAACATCTGACATGAAAACCATACCAAACAAGATGATAAAAACCAAACATCAAGAACATCCTGCAACAATAACATCCTGAGATGACCATGTTTGCCTTGTTGATAGATCTTTGACATCAAACTTATATCATGAACCCATGCAAAGAATGAATAACACCAATCCTCTCTCATATCCATGGAGAACATTAAGAACTGAATGTGAATGATGAATGAACATCCTTGCAACTTTTCTCAGAACAATGCACAACACCTTTTGTTATCAATACTACATTACATCAAACCAACTCCACATCTCTGTGAACTGACCAAGCAATAAACAACTATCTCCTCCTGATGTCCTGCAACAACTATGGCAACTTTACATCATCAACTGAACACACTTTTGACATCAATGATAACCTGTCACCATCATACATAAGCATGGATTTTGTAATGGGATTGCCGAAAACACAGAGAGGACATGATTCAATATTTGTAGTGATGGATAGATTTTCAAAGATGGCTCATTTCATACCTTGTAAGAAGACAACTGATGCGGTGCATGTAGCTGACCTATTTTTTAAGGAGATTGTGAGATTACATGGATTACCTAAGAGTATAGTTTCAGACAGAGACACAAAGTTTGTTGGATACTTTTGGAAGACACTTTGGAAGAAGATGAAGACAGATTTGAAGTTTAGTTCAACTTTTCATCCACAGACTGATGGACATACAGAGTTAGTGAATAGGAGTTTGGGAAACTTGTTGAGATGTTTGGTTGGAGAGAAGACAGGAAGTTGGGATTTGATTCTTTCACAAGCAGAGTTTGCATACAATAATTCAGTAAATAGGAGTACCGGAAGAACACCGTTTGAGATTGTTACCAGAGTAAAACCTAGAGGAGTTGCAGAATTGAGGGACATGGATATGGAAGAAAAGTGAAGTGCAGAAGTAGAGGAATTTGCAGATCACATGAAAATAGTGCATAATCAGGTGAAGAAGCATTTGGAGAATATGAACAGTAAATATAAGGACAAGGCAGATAAGAAGAGAAGACATAAGGAATTTACATTTGGAGATGAAGTGATGGTATAATTGAGAAAAGAGAGATTTCCAGTTGGGACATATAACAAGTTGAAGATGAAGAAGTTTGGACCTTGTAAGATACTCAAAAAATTTGATTTAGGAAATGCATATGAAGTAGAGTTACTGGAGACATTGGGTATATCACCTATTTTCATTATTGCAGACTTGTATCAGTATCATGAAGCATAATCAGTGACAACATGGAAGAAGACTTGAAGAAGCAGTTACCACAACAAGCACCGGAGCAGATTGAAGACATTTTGGATAGTAGAGTTGGATGCAACACTAGAGGAAGACAATACAAAGAATATCTTGTGAAGTGGAAAGACAGACCGGAAGAAGATTCAGTATGGATTTCTCAGGCTGAGGTGGACCATCTTGGTTCCCCCCTAGCCCCAACAGAGTGAGGGACTCTCTTTTTCAATAACCCCGGATGTCTGATGCAGGAGCATCCCTGGTTCAAGAGCAATCTACAACAACCAAAAACATTTGCATTTCAATTGTTTGCAGTTCAGTTTGTTTCCTTTCATTTTCCAATTCAGTTTAGGCAGTTCAGTCAGTAGCAGTTTTTGTATTTTGGTCTGCACTTTGCCGTAGTTGCATTTCACACCTTGCAGAGCTGGACTTAGTATCTAGATTCATTCATCTACATCATATTCATAATTCAAAGCATTTGGATTAAGTACTAGAAAGATACCACTATCAAAAGATCAACTGTTTCATCAGAATAAAGCATCCTGGCGGTCTTTGATAATCAGCTAAAGGAGAAGACTTGCAGATCATTCCTTGACTTGTGGAGCTTAATGACACATCATTCAATGATCTTTGGTTCTTGGCTGACCTTCCTCAAGATCTGCACATCATTCCATTCATTTGCAGAGGTGTTCTACATGATTAGGTCCGACCTATCAGTGTACACACGTTACAGCTCTTCATTGGAGTTTGTGACCTTCCTTGGCCGATGTAGAGGAATCTTTTGTACCGGAGATGATATATGAGGATGTAATAGATCCCTAGGCAAGTAGTTAATGATTGATTCATAATCCTTAGTTTAGATTTGGTGCAAAGGGGACTTCAAAGCTATATCTTGTGCATATTCTAATATTCTGTATTCAGGCCTTTGAGCCCTACTTGTAAGCCTGCATGATGTCGGCCAGATTGTATTTGAATTCTATCATATACTGAATGAATGGATCTGTGTTTGTTTCATATCTTTGAGTTGTTTCCGTTGTGTTTACTCTTGCTGCATGGCCTGGATAGTTCATTCTATGAACCCTCCTACCGTGACTGCACCAGTTTTGTTTGCTTTGTTGATGGAGTAGAAGAAGTAGATGAACTAGAAGACATAGTTGAAGGTAAACTTACATTGTTTTTCTAAAGAAGATGCTTCAACTCATCAATCTGCTTTATGTAGAAAACAGGTTCATCATGCCCATGTTTCTTGTAATCTACACATGTGGGTTTCTCCTTTGATTTCTCTTTTTTATTGGATGAAGATGACTCAAGGGTTGCATGTGGTGTTGATTCTTTATGTTGATCACCGTTCTCAATTTTCTATTTCTTTTCCTTGCCACTTGAAGCCTTTTGGTCTTTTGTGCTTTGATTAGCAATAAGAGCCTGTGATTTTGTAGACTTTAGAGTACCATCTATACTAACATTTCCTATTCCCTAGTGAGTGATGTAGAAAACTCATCAAGTGAAGGCATTCTAAATCTAGTACCAAGAGCATCTCTTGTAGCATAAAAAGTAGATACAAAAATAGAATAATTATGACCTAGTTTAGCAATAATAGACAAAATCAATTGGGTGTCCTCTTTCTCAATACCACATTATTTTTAGTTGTAATTAGAGAGACTTAAGTTTTGTGAATAAGTCTTGAATACTATTAAAATCTGATGGATTTAACCCAATAAGTTCATTTTCTAACTAAAAACCTCTCAGTGTAACCTGCTTACCAAACAAACTCTCTAATGTAATCCAGATTTCATTTAGTGTTGTGCAAGACTCAATATGGAAGAGAAGATCAAGAGAAATATACTGACATAATGTCTCAAAAGATTCATCACTCCTATCAAACCATTTTTTTTTCTATAGCACCTCCTAGTTTAGGATTTGTACCCATTGTCACTTGATATATTCTCAATCTCTTCAATTGAAATTCCATTTGCTTCCTCCACTCATAATAATTGTATGGAGTGAGAGGAACAATTGGGAGTTTATCCATAATGAATACATCCAAATTGAAAGAGAAATAGTAAAATACCCCTCACAATGCAAGAAATAACCCCCTCATTCTGAGAAAAAAAATCCACTTATATGCTCTTTTTCCAATCAACCAAGGTAAAAAAGATCTAACTTCATACACAAATATGAGATACTTGATGAAATTATCTAGAAAAAAATAAATAAATGGTTGTGTACAGTGCAGAACTAGATTTTCAATGCCTATTTATTTTTGAAATTTCAATATTGTATGACCAAGATATGGCTGTTTCCCTAAAATTGCTCCTTTTGGCAATGAACAAGCAACTGTAGAAGGTCTTAGTCACCCATGTGACCACGAGCTAAGTCTTTGGGGGCTAGTGCCCAAGTAAAGAATAGTTTTAAGATTAAAAAATTAATAAAATATTTAGCTGTACCTTCTGTGCATGGAAACTAAGGTGGCACATAAATTGAGGTGGCACGAAAATTGAGACAAGGTCAGAAAATGATGGCATAGAAATCAAGGTGGTTGTGCAAATGTATGGATCCATATGGTTGTATGGTTTTTTGACTGCACAAAAATACAAACCCCCAAAAAATGCCCAAATTTTTTCCTATTTGATTTCAATGTTTGGACAAGCGATCTTAAGGTTTTGACACCTTCTGAGCACAACAGTTAGGTCCATTTTGCACTAGGATGCATCGTTTACAGCTTCATGACCAAAAGTCTCAAAAATTCAAGAAGAAACTTGCAAATCTCATGCTCTAATACCATTTTAGAGTTATGATCACCTATATTAACTCTTCTATCAAAGAGAGCTTGCACACAATAGCAAGAAACCAGAGGAAAAGATGCAGAATACTTATGCAATAATTTCATTATTCACAAAAGAATAATACAAAAATAATATACATCCACATTTGCCAATAATAGACAAAGCGGAAAAGCTAGAAAAACAATATTATCTTGCGATACAAGTCCCAAGGATAAGAAACTAATAAATGGAAATAAAATCCTAATTAAGCCTACCTAATTAACTTATGATAAAGGTTTAAACATAATTTTACACTAACATTCTATTCTACATCCCACTAGGTCAGGATATCATAGCAAATATGTGTTGAGGATTGCATGATAGGAACTCATACTACTCAATCTAGCCCAACTCATTAGTGGACAGCTTGATCCACTACATAAAACTGCTCCACTGAACTCAAAAACCAAGCCTACTCCTGAGACACATTCCTAAGTTTTATAATCTATCAAAAGGGGAATCCTTGAAGTGTTAGAATATATTATTATGTCCTAAAATTTTTGAAAGGTTTTGTTTTATGTTGCAAGTTGCAAACCAGACTTGGACCCAACTTTGCAAGTTGTAAATCAGACCTAGACTCTAGTTTACAAGTCTGTCTTACATGCAGTCTTTTTCATGTGTTTTCTTTTGCACCTAATGCTTCATTTTCCCACTTGGTCTTCTTTTTGACATTTCATCTTCCATTTTTGAGTTGCACAAGTTGGTTTTTTGACAAATTTTCTCTATGTAATCTCTTGATCTGTTAGTGTGAAAGGAGTATTTATTCATCTAGTTTACTTCTATCTAGTTCCTAGCCTAGTAGACCTATTCCCACTAGCTTAAGTTCACTTAGTGGTTTAGTTGTCTCACCTCATAGACATATGACACATGCTCTCACACTTGTCCCAAGTGTTCTACATGTGTCACACATCATGGAGGGTTAGTTAGTGTTTGACTCTCACCTTCTCACTTCCTCCTTGTCCTACATATACAAGGAGTTAATTGTATATTCATATACATTTTATGATAGTTTTAGCTCTTGATCTGTGTGCACATTCATCTTGTGGAAGTTCTAGTTATTGGATTCATTTCATTGCTGCTCAGCCTAGAATCACACATAGCCCTATCATAGGTGTGTCATTCTATCAGTTCATTAGTTGAAAATACTTTTTTTTTGCAAATTGAAGATTTGCAGGCATCTTTGTACCAGATTTGGCTTGATTTGGCAAATTTTTTGAGGACATATGTGTTTGCTTTGGGCAATTTGGACCATTTGGTGCCTCTACCTAGTTCGTTGATTCACCTAGGGTTTCATCACGCTTGTTTTAAAGCAAATTTTCACCTCTGGTTTGGGGTGTTCCTACCCTATTCTGCCTTGCAGGCCAACCTTCTCTTCACGACCTATTTAGGTGAATTTTTCACCAGTTTTAAAAGGTGAATATTTTTCACATTTTTGGTATTTGAAGGTCGATTCTATAGTTTTTTGGGCTCTTGAGGCCCTTTTTTTGGTCCATTTTGAAGGCCTTGCTATGGCCTCCATTCCTCCAAGACCAACCTTATTCAAAATTTGATGTTTTTTTGTAGCCTAGACGTCTTCTTTGGCATTTTTAGGGTATTTTCTGGTTCATAAGTGTAGAGATTTAGGGCACCATTTTTCCCTGCCAACATCTAATCCTCCTTTTTTGGGGCCTTTCAGGTGACTCCACATAGTTCTGACTCTTGTTTGCATTACGGTCAAAGTCTTTGTGCAGTTTAACACTACTTGGTCACCATTCATCCCCAATAGTTTCCTTTGGTCATGAATTTTTGTTCAGTAAATCACCATCACCATCAAAGGCCGCTGGCACCCTAGCTTGAATTCTCCTCAACATTTGTAAGGTCACTGAGGCTGAAGACACAGTCTAGGTTGTTATTTACAGCACTCGTCACAATCCTGGTCATCTTCTAGTAGATGTTTGCTTGTTTGTAGGGCTCAAGCATTTGGTTGACATTTTGTTCTCCTCAGTCTCCAGTTTAATTTTTTGTAGCATGGATTTCCAACCACCAATGGCATTATCCCACAGTTTTCTCTATCATAGGTCAGCTATCTCATCTGGTTTCCCTCACCTACCAGTGTTTGAAGTTTCAGCCTTGCCCTCTTCAACAAGTCGATGCCTTTGAACCAAAAATTGGAGGTGACATCTCTGGTGTAGTTTGTAGTGTGTTCATCATTTGTGCAAGGTCCCAATCTCTAATGGATTCATTATTCCCAGTCATAGTTTTTGTGGTTTTTTTGGTCACCTAAAACCCTAGCATGTGATGTTTCCTATTACAATTATGTTAAGTTTGATGCTATCTTAACTATTATAACCACTAGCAGTTTCGTTATTAGGTGTTAACATTTTATGTACCATCACATTTAATGTTACGATTAAAATTTTGTAACCTTAACAACCTTTAGTTAACTTTTTATGCTAGAGAAAGTTTCTTTTTGCTAAAAAAAAATTTCTTCAAGACCC
This sequence comes from Cunninghamia lanceolata, assembly GCA_027924645.1. NCBI lineage: Eukaryota > Viridiplantae > Streptophyta > Pinopsida > Cupressales > Cupressaceae > Cunninghamia > Cunninghamia lanceolata. Next base: position 4,985,351 of record BSBN01000848.1, on the reverse strand, counting down.
TTGATATTGCAAAGTGTGTGCAAAGAGGGGCTTTTTTTTCATTTTGCCATAACTTTCACCCACGGAGGTGAAATTGGGCATATTTATAGTTGATGAGGAGTTGGTTCTGGAGCTAACAAAGCTACGTTGAGATGATTTGGGAATTGTCCCATTTTCTCTAACTTTTTTCCCTTCTTTATATAGCAAGCTAAGCAACTCATCAAATTACTGTATCTTTTGATTGGCAACTCGAAATTGAGTGTCATTTTTTTAGAAAGTGAATAATGTTTCATGCCTAATCTATTGGAAATGATTTTGCACTATCATTATAAAGTGCCTTTTTCCATTCCAAATAGACTTGTTTATGCAATGTAGTTATAAAGTGCCAAATTTTGGGGGCTTCTTTTACAAAATTTTAGTCAAACTTGGGGGTTTATAAGGCATAATTTACGTGCCTCATTGTGTTTCTCAAGCATGGATCCTAAAAATGATTTGTTAACACCACATAATTTTCACATGTGGAAAACAAAAGTACAACAACTTCTTCAATCTAAAGGGTTATGGGAAATGCTAAATGATCAACAAGTGCAATTCAATAGGGAGTATGAACAATTTGTCTATCACAATAAGTTAGATGAGGCAATTGGAATCATTGGCCTCCATGTATCTGATAACTTGCAATTTCATCTAAGAAATTGTACAAGTCCTAAGCAAATGTGGGACAAATTTAGTGATCTATTTGGTAAAGTTGGTGAGTTCAAAATACTTCAATTGGATGCTAAATTAACAACTTTGTCTCCTGACGCCTTTCCTTCAATTGAAGATTACTTAGTCAAGTCCAAATCTTTGCTTTCTTGACTTCAAGGTTGTGGTAAAACAAAAAAATATAAGGAATGTGTCTTCTTCATTTTGTTAAAGTTAAAAGGCCCCTATCAGATCTTTGCTTCTACTTTTTACTCTACAATGGATGCACTTGGTTTAGCATTTACTATACCTACTTTTGAAGAGTTTTGTGATTGACTCACGAGATCTAAGTTACTCTCCATGGATTCTAACACTTCTTGAAAAATTCAAGCATTAGTAGTTCATGCATCTTAGGGTAAAATTAATAAGAATTTAAAACATTCAAAGGAAGAATCATCTTCAAGCAATGTGAAATCATCTAAGCAGACGACCAAACCTGATACTTCAAACACATCTTGTAAGTCAAGTAAATATTCTTCCAAGAAGAAAAGCAGAGGGCCATGTACTTTTTGTGGGATGCATAATCATGATGTTAAGATTTGTCATCGAAGGATTGAGGCTATGGAAGAATCCATGAAGAAACACAACATTGATACTCCCAAACCTAGCAAAGACCATGCCCTTACTACTATAGGTTTGAATTCATCCACATCAAATTGGATAGTTGACTCAGGAGCCTCACATCACATGACTTATTTAGTTGATCTTCTTGAGTCTCTTTCTGATAGCACCACATCTCATATTTTAGTGGGAAACTCTTCACAAATTCTAGGTATGGGGTCAAGTTCAGTTTAGCTGGTAGATGGTTGCATTGAGGATGTACTCTTTGTTCCTAAGCTTTCTGCCAATCTTCTATCTATCTATTAGATATGTCATACTGGGGATGGAAAGATTATTGAGTTCTCTCCACATGATGTTGTTGTTCATGACCTACATCATCCAAAGAAGATCATTACTTCAAGTAGAGAAGATAATGGGTCTAGATTGTATAGGTTTCACAGTTTTGAGACATCCAGTGGTTCATCACACATTGCCCATGCAAACTCTTTGAGTCAACTTTGGAATGAGAGGTTTGGACACCTCAATTACAAGTATCTTTAGTAGTTGAGTACACAGGAGATGGTACTTGCTCTCCCTAAGGTTTCATGTACAGAGGGAATTTGTCGAGGTTATGCACTTGGAAAACATCATCAAGAATCCTTTCCTAAGGGTAAAGGCCCTCATGTTACTTCCTTACTTGAGTTGGTTCATAGTGACCTCATGTCATTTCCAACTCATTCATTTTATAGAGCCAAGTATGTACTTACTTTCATTGATGACTTCACTCACCACACATGGGTGTACTTTCTCAAGTAAAAAAGTGATGTATTTAACACTTTCAACACTTTTAGGGTGTTTGTGGAGAAGCCAATACGCACAGATAATGGGGGGAGTATGCGAATCATTCCTTTTAGGACTATTACACTAAGCATGGTATTCGTCATCAATATTCAGTTCCCTACACTCCTCAGCAAAATGGTGTTTCTGAATGAAAGAACAAAACACTCAAGGAAATGGCCAATTGTATGCTTTAGTCTTGGTCTATGGACTCAACTTTTTGAGCTGAAGCAATCAGTTGTGCCAACTATATTCAGAACTGCACTCCCCACAACATAGTTCAAAATATCACTCCAGAAGAGGCTTGGTGGAATATCAAGCCTAATGTTTCCTTCTTCAGGGTATTTGGTAGTGAAGCTTGGGCATTCATACCAGATGGTCAACCTAAGGCAATGGAGAAGAAGAATCAACCATTCATCTTTGTTGTCAATTGTGAGGATGTAAAAGCCTATAGGTTGCTTGATCCTATTACTCAAGATGTCTTATTTCAAAGAGATGTCCATTTTGATGAGTCTTTCCCACATATGTATCCTCCATCCCCTTCTTCTTCCTCACTACCTATTCCGCCCTCTTCATCTCATGACGAAACCTTAGCACTTGAGGATCATGTAGATGTTGGTCCTAATCCACCATCTCCACCACATCCACCACCTCCTCCACCACTTCCACCTCCACCCACTTGTATTTTTCCTAAATGTGCATGCAGTACTATTCAGGAGGCTGGATCTTTAGCTGGTGATCCTATGACATCTCACCGCACTCGCTCACAGACTTTTGGCTCTAGTCTTCTGATTCAAGCCATATCTCCAAATCCATATAGTTTTTCAGAGGATTCAAGTGTTCCAAAGTGGGATCTAGCTATGGAAAAGGAGTATTCTTCTTTGATAAAGAATAATACATGGGATTTAGTACCTCTTCCTAAGGGAAGAAAGATGGTTCGGTGCAAGTGGGTGTACCACATAAAGTATGCAGGTAATGGTTCTATTGAAAGATACAAGGCACGTCTTGTTGCTAAGGGTTTTTCATAGGTTGAGGGTATTGATTACTCCAAGACCATTTCGCCTGTAGCCAAGATGGATTCTGTTCGCCTTGTTCTTTCTATTGTTGCATCTCAAAGTTGGCAGATATTTCAGATGGATGTGAAGAGTGCCTTCCTGCATGGTGATCTTCATGAGGAGATCTACATGGAGCAACATCCAGGATTTATTTAGGACTCTTCACTTGTATGTAGGCTTCAATGTTCTTTATATGGTCTCAAATAAGACCCTCTGGCTTGGTATGAGAAGATTGATAGATTCTTGCTTACATCTGGTTTCACACATTGCCACTCTGATCACACTGTCTATATTTAGAGACATGGCGATGACATTTTGATTCTAGTCTTGTATGTAGATGCTTTGCTTTTGACTAGTAGTTCCTCGTCCATGCTTCAAGATATTCGATACTCTTTGATGGAGCATTTTGACATGACAGATCTTGGGCTTCTACTCTATTTTCTTGGTCTTCAGGTTCTTCAATCTACTGAGGGGATCACCATATGCCATAAGAAGTATACCATTGATATGCTTCATCATTTTAGCATGGCTGATTGCAAGCCAGCTCCTACACCATTTTAGTCTGGTGTTGTTTTGACTACCACTTGCACAACACCTTGTGTTGATGCATCTTTGTACAGATAGTTAGTTGGTAGTCTTTTATATTTGACACATACTCACCCTAATATAACCTTTGTTGTTGGGATTATCTCACATTTTTTACATGACTCTCATGAGAGTCATTGGAAGGTAGCCAAGCACATTTTGAGATATATTCGAGGCACCACACATTTTGGCATTTAGTACACACCAAGAGATTCATGGATAGTAGGCTTCACTGACTCAGATTGGGTAGGTGATGTTGACTCACAGAAGTCAACCTCTGGGTTTGTTTTCTACCTTGGTGCAGCTCTAGTTTCTTGGTCTTGGAAGAAGCAAATTGCTATTGTATTATCATCCACCGAGGTTGAGTATTGAGGTGTAGTTCCTACTAGCCAAGAGGTTCTATGGCTTCGACAACTTTTGACAGAGTCTAATCTACCACCAGATCTTCCTACTATTCTTTTGTGTGATAACCAAAGTGCTATTAACATTTCACACAACCTAGTTGAGAATCAAAGGACAAAGCATATCGAGATTCACAATCACTTCATTCGACAGCTTATCTAGGATGGTGTTCTTTCCTTAGAGTATTTGTCTACTCAGGAATAGGTTGTTGACATCTTTACTGAACCTTTAGCATCACCTCGCTATCTTGAGTTGTAACATATGTGGGTGATCCCACAATACTGTGTCCCACTTTTTGGCCAAAGTAGGACATTGAAATCAATATTTTTAACCAAATTTCTACTTTCTAACACCTATAGCAACTAAACCGTTAAGAATTTGAAGATGATGTGAACTAGTGACTTTTGAGATTTCATGTGTAGATTCTAAATGTATTTAAAAAAAAAATCTAAGAAACAATTTGTGGATTTTTTTTATGTAACTTTTAATAACTTATTTTTTATAATTAACAACATTTTTAGACAGTGACGTTCATACCATACAACATAACTTTTTTTTATAGAAAGGATAAAATTATAAATTTTTAAACATAGATTTGCAACACCAATATTTAGTGTGCGGATATTTTTTCATAATTTTTTGTTGCATATTTTTTAATTAATTTTTGAAGTGAGATTAATTATAATTTAGACATAGGTTTATACGATACAACATAAGCTTTTCTATATGTATCCAAATTAACTTCCTTTTTTTTTTTTTGAAACAAGGACATCAATACCTAGTGCACAATTATTGTTCAAATTTTTTTCTCTACTTTTTAGTATTTTTGCATGTGTGGAATAGAGACCTTGATGTTCGATGAAAAACCTACGTTCACTAGAAAATAGAAAATAAATATAAAATCAAATGAAACATATTCAAAATCATACTTTTTGGAAAGCTTATACTAAGGGCTACATATTTATAAAATAGAATTTCTAAATGACTTCATTTGATCCTGCAAAAGGTGAAGCAAAATGGGTTCTTTGTCAGCATTTTGATAGGTGCAGAGGAGACTCCATAAAGGGTTTGATTTAAGACCAGGGGGTTCTTTCCAATGGGATTTGATCTTAGGGGGTTTAATAAAACCCGCTTCAATTAAACCCCTTTAGATGGATCCCCTCAAGGCTTAAATCATTAATTTTTCTAAAAAATATGTGATTTCAGACAAAAATCAGGATGTCCCATAAGTGGGAAACACTATTGTGGCAGCACCCATGCTTGGGGTGAAGGAATTTGTATTTAGATCTCTTTTTTGGGGAGGGGTTTTTCCCACATGGTTTTCTCCTTTACTCTGTTTGTGAGAGACTTTCATTTTGTACATGAGTACCTCAACAGGCCATGTTGTCGGGACTCATTTTTCAGTGATTTACTCCCTAAGTATCACTTAAGGGGGGTGTTAGTGTGAAAGGAGTCTTATTCATCTAGTTTACTTCTATCTAGTTCCTAGCCTAGTAGACTTATTCACACTAGCTTAAGTTAACTTAGTTGTTTAGTTGTCTCACCTCATAGACATATGACACATGATCTCACACTTGTCCCAAGTGTTCTATATGTGTCACACATCGTTGAGGGTTAGTCAGTGTTTGACTCTCACCTTCTCACTTCCTCCTTGTCCTTCATATACAAAGATTTCATTGTAAATTCATAGACATTTTATGATAGTTTTAGCTCTTGCTCTGTGTGCATATTCATCTTGTGGAAGTTCTGGTTATTGGATTCATTTCATTGCTACTCCTATACAATCTTACCTTGGAAAGTTAATTTGTGCAAATTTGTGTTATTTTTTCTCTCTTTATCCCTATTTAGGTGGGGTTTCATTATAATTCCAAAGTTTTTCTAAGTGATTCAATGTTGATTTTAGATTTGCATGTTCAATGTGTTATAGGATTTAAGGATTCAATGCTTATTTTTCATCTTTAAGTCTGGTTCTTTGGTTTTCAAGTTTTGTTTTTGGGAGTTTTGATGCATTTACATTTGAAACCCTTGTCAAATTGGCATTCTCAAGAGAGCATAATGCAGACCAAACCCCAACTCTAGTTGGAAGTCACTAGTCTTTTGCAATTTACAATTTGTTGCAAACTACAACCAAAGTCTGAACTTTGGTTGCACTTTACTCTCCCAAACCTTTTTTAAATTTATAGTTTTATTGTAAGTTGCAATCAAATTCTAAACTCTAATTACACTTTGGGAATCCATAATCCTTTACAATTTATAAATTTTGCACATTACAAACCAGACCCCAAGCCCAGTAGGTAGTTAAAAGCTCTTTGTAATTTACAAATTTTGCACACTACTGGATTGACCCTAGGTCCAACCGATAGTCAAATTTTCTTTGTTTCAAACTACAACCAAATTTGAAACTCTAGTCACACTTCTAACTCAAGTTACCTTTGTTGTATGCAAACCAATGTAGACTACAAGCTCGAACTCAGTTTGCAAGTTGCAATCTGGGCCCAAAGTTTAGTTTACATTTTGCAACTTTTCAAAAAAAAATCCAAAACTCTCCTATTTGTCTTCAAAAACTCAAAAAAAATTTAGGGAAAGAAAAATTTAACCAATATTTATCATACTAACTTGTTAAATAGATGCAATTAGTAGGCTTAAAATCAATTCTTTATTAAGTGTAGTTGACTTAATGATATAAACAGTAAGACATGTTTAGTTGTGGTAGGAACTTCAACCTAGGGAATGTCTTCACCAACAAAGATGAAATATGAATACAAAGGCATGGTACAACCCTCAAAATTATTGTCTAAGCTTGACAACATTTTAATATAGATTTTGGGCATGTGGGTTTAGAGGAGTTTCACAAGAGGATACAAGAAAGCAAGAAGATGAATATGATGCAAAACATCAAACTAAGAAGATGAATATGATGCAAAACATCAAACTAAGTGGTATCATGGAAGAAACATTCTTTCCAATTTCCATTCAATCTCTAGATTTGGTAATGACATGTGCCAAACTCTACAACCAGAAGGATAGGGTGGTTAGAACTATTGATGGAAAGAAAATCATGCAAATTCAACCTCCACACATTGAATAAATGTTGAATCTACCTCCAAGGGACACTTTTGTAAAAATATCCATGGAATAATCTAGAGAGAATTTTGAGGCCCATGATAACCAATGTATAAACATCATAAATAAGAATTGTTTGGTTAAACTAAGCAACTATTTCTAGGCTACCAAAGAAGTTGTTCTCGAGTGAATTTAAAGAGGAAATCAATGGTATGGTTACTCTCTTGAGTTGTATGACTCAATGTTGCAAGGGAATTCCATCCATGGATGTTTTAATTCATTGCCAAGGTCATTTCTAGAAAGGAGTTTACTGATTGGGCAACCCTCATCAGTGATAACCTCCACAAGTAATTGTGTGAAGTCATCCAATCAAAGTAGTTTTACATGACTTTATATTTGGTGTATGCCTAATGTAGTCATAGCCAGAGGATCCAACAAATGATTTTCCAAGTTCTATGCAACCAACCACAACAACTCATACATAAATCACTACAAAACATAGAAATTCACATAAAATACCACAATTCTTTTATTAGACATCTTATAAGCTTATCACTAAATTACAACCACAAGGTTTGCCACAATGGACCATATTACATGCCAAGTCACAACCATTTGATTTCAACAAGATTATATAAATGGATAGTTGCCACTATGGGCTTCTACACTCACAAACCTCTAACTATGGAAACACTACTTCCAAACTTGTCGCAAGCGTCCACATAAAGATTTCTAGTATAATATAACCTTAGAATTTTACCACATATTTGTAGTATGGGCAACACAATGGCTCAAGTACAAGTACATTTAATTATCACCACTAGATCACAATCACAATCCAAATCACCATACTATTTTATGAAAATGACATCCACGATGCACCACTATCAACTACTCCATGTCATACTCCTTGAATCATTACTTAACCTCTCATACATCACTCCCTCCCTACTGAAACTTACCGTCTATGCTCCTACTCCATCCTAGTCTTCTTTTCTTACTTTAGATTGATACAAAAGAGAAAGAGGTTTGTTAAACTAGCTTTGGATGATCTTATTCAGCTATCTACCATGTTCCTAAAGCCAAGTCTTCTAATAAGAGATAGGGTGAGATCTTCCATTACAACTAATGGTCATTAAAATAGGTAGGTCTAGATCATAACACCACTAATATTCCTATTGACATTTTTCACCTTTTAGGCTCAATTTAGAGGTGTCTTGAGAATGTTCGTAGGTCTTATGTCTTGTGAAGAGTCATTAAAGGTCTTTAAAAGTCTTTAAAGGTCTTAAAAGATGCATATTTAACAAATACCTTTATCTTTGTATTTCTTTTAAAAGGTCCAAATGTCCAAATGCATCCTTAGTTTCTCCAAAGTTCCATATATGTCTTGAGAGGGAGTATCTTTTTGAAAATGGTCAAGTTTTCCAAGAGAAGTTTTTAGGTTTAGATCAAGGGTTGGAGCCATCTGTCATGTTTTAGGGTTTTTCAACTAATGTGTAGGTGTCTAAATGAATGAAGAACACATTACCGGTGTATGAGCTAGATGTATGAATACTTGAAGCTATTGAAATAAGAGGAATACATGAGGGATGTTATGATAGAGATGTGAAGAGTTTGTATGATGATGTGTTCTGGAGAATAAAGAGTTTGTTAAAGCTAATATACAGGTGAACCAATCTTGAAGGTATATAGATAGAAATCATCTGTGGTTGTGAAGGAAAGATCACGTTCTTAAGTCTAAAAATACATTAATGGATCTACATCAACCCTCAAAGTTTCATTTTTGTTCAAATGCAAGAGTCCATCAAAAGTCAGTCTGTTGTCCATTAATTGTGAGTCCTACACCAAGTTACAAAAGTTGGTACAAATTGCTGTTAGGTCATGAAAATTGTTTAAAAGTTAATAGCCAGTGTTTGAAGTCTTGAAACATTGTAGGAGGTAATTTTAACTTGACAAAGAGGAGCTATGAGAATTTGTATAGGTTTGTCATAGTATGTCAATAGTCTACAAAGTATGTTAAAGACTATATAGGTATATTTCATTTTGGAAAAATCCCAAATCTTGCAAGTCATAAAACAAAAATATTTGCATAGTATAAGTATTTATGATGACAAAGAGGTTTTAGACATTGATAAATTAGACACATGGGATAATGGACTTATCAAACTACTTAAAGCTTGCACCAGGTCTCCCTATTGTTAGTTAGGTTTATATGTGACTCAAAATTTGTTAGAGAATTCTAGGGTTTGTTGAATGATGTATGGGTTGTGGGTATCTTAGGTTGTCCATTTCTAGACTAGTAGCTTGTTTTATATATTCAATATCATTTAACTTGGACTAGTTAAGAAATGTCTACTCACCACAAGCTGGTCTGCTACCATCCAAGGTCAATACCACTATCTTCCATCAAAGGAGGATCAATAATATGACAAGTCCCTACACTCTAATGTCAAATATAATGAGACATTCATTGTTTTGGCATTAAGTGATAAGAGACAATCGAATTAGTGAAAACAAGACCATGAAGACTGCCAAGGATACATATTTGTTCACCGGTGCTCAAGAAGGTATATCTCTCTTCACAATGGATTAGTCTTACATTCCTTCACAATGATCTTCTAGGCCATAAAGATAGGAAGATGATTTGTAGGCATGTCATGAAGTTTAGAAGAAAATCAATAAAGGAGCAACCTTTCATTGTCAAGAAGGAGCAGTCACAAATCATGAAGGAGGACTGACACAGTAGCTTGCATACAAGGATATATACTTATTAACAATGAAATTCTAGGGTCAAGGTCTAAAATAAAATCATTAATTTATTCTTGAGTCATAGAGGATATTGAGAAAAATAATGGTCTGCTCACTGTATAATGCAATTTGGAAGCAATGAATGAAGAGGGAGTTTGATGTAGTGAAGTCTCATGTAAAATCTTGTCACGATCTTTTTGAATCCCCATGATACCAAGGATCAAAATTTAAGGATACATCTCTATCCACTTAAGAGGTCCCAAAAACACAGTAGGGGGATGCATCTTATATGGAGTCAGATTATGCACAAAACCTAGCAGAGGTTTGATTCCTAGTAGAGGCCTCACTGATTTGACAAATTATAAACCTATAATGGTCGGATACAAGACAAATAATAGAGATGTATATGCAATCAATGCCAAGATGAACAACATTCATACAATGCAAGGAAGATATGGGGTTTGAGACAGTTGACAATGCTTTGACAAAGAACAACATAGACAGTTAGTAGATAGAGATAAAAGATAGTCAACAATGAAGGTAGCTGATGTATTTGTTTGTTATCCTATGGAATGTCCCAAAACCTTAGCTTCTTGTATTGTTGCTAAATTGTTTTATGCCAAAGATTTTAGATATCTATAAAGCATACAGGTACAATGAACAAAGTCATTAAGATGAAGAGAAGTCAATGACACATAAGAGTCTTTGCAAGTTGATATTAGTGTCTCTGAACAATGTGAGTCCTTATGAGTAAAAGTATGTGCTAAGCCTTTGCATGGCCTTGTTATGGAGTAAAATGTGTACACTAGCATGTTACACCTAGTTTAGCACCCAAGTGGACCTAAACTGTTTACACTTGTTAATCATGACCTATTTTAACACCTTTTTTGAACATTAAATGATTAATTCTTGATCCTGATGATAAAACTTGACAAAATAACATTGAGGCCAACCTAAGCACACTTAAAGGGACTTATGTCAGAGTTTTTGGGGCTAAAGATAAGGGTGCCCAAATGCCTTGGTCCCTCATTTAGCCCAGACCTAATTTAAAGGTATGTTGGCTTAAGACATCTTAAGTGGTTCCTTGTGTCAACCCCATTTGGTTTTATTTTTCATTGGTTAGTGAGAATGCATATAAAAGCAAGTTAGTTTATTCATTTGAACATCTCTAAGATATATCTACCTTCTGGAAGGATTCTAGCTCTCTCTTCTTCTCTCTCATGCTCTCTACTCTTCTCCAAATCTCTCTATGGTGGATTATTGTTGCGACACTAACTTATTGCAGGTCTTGTGAAGATCTTTCTACTTCTTTGGGCTACACCAACTTCTTGAGTCAAGTTGTGACGCTGCATCAAGCATGCTAGGGTTTCGATGCTCATGGTGACTTCTTTCCTTCATACTTTATTACAATTTTCCATTATACTTCAAATTTGCCTCTGACCTCCTAGGGCACACACTCTTTGAGATCTCATCATTGCTCGAGATTGAGACCCTAATTTTGAATAATAGAAAAGAGGGCTTCACATCCTTGTGAGTAAGGATAGGGTAGGGCGGTTTGATCCATGAAGCACTCGTTGAAGCTTCTAGCCACATAGGAGGAAAGGACCCAATGGAAGAAATGGGCCCTCTCCTCCCTCCCACCCACCCCAACCTTCGGTGAGTAATAGAAAATAGGGGGTGGCCTCTGTTAGGTTTGGCATGGTTGTCTTTTCATTGATGTCAAAATGGTATGATGTTTCATGCTTGACTGGACCTCATGGAGGCTTCATGTTCTTGTGCATTCATGTTGTTCATGATGATAGTTTGAGTGAGTTGATAGTGCATTCATGTTGGTATGTAATCAGATTTGATAATGGCAACTTTTTGCTTGACAGTTGAGTTAATCATTGTTCTTATCTTCAGAAGAGTTGATTTCATCATCAGAAAAATATGTCTTGGTGTTATCTATATCAGTTGGGTAATCATGATGAAGGTACAGTGATTAACTATTGATATGAAAGACATTAAAGTTTCATGTTGAGTTTGGTGATCTAATAGGTGTAATTGACCTTTTGAGCCTTATATTTTATTTAAGATCTCCTCAACAAATTCTAAATGTCATGCCTTCATCATATTTTCTTTGGTGTCACAGAGACCTCTGCAAGGTCATGAGATATTTCTTTTGGTAGTTTAGTATGTAGAGATCCTTATTAATGTAGATCAGGGTTTTAAACAAGTGGCTCTTAGGGATATAAACCCCAAAAGAACCTAAGTAATCCCTAAGACACAATATCTTATTACCTTGGTTCACCCATCAAGCACTTTATTTCTTTTTTAGTGTTGACCGGCTCAGAAGGTAAACATATAGCTTAAGTTATAATGTATGGGTATCAGCCTCGTGTGATGACCGGTCCCGATTACCTAGGACCACTGGTGAGCGAAGGTTATTCAAAGTTGTTTTAATGTAGTCAGTGGGAGCTCTTATTGAATGGTCAAAGATTGAACATTTCATGGCACAAAAAATGAATGAACGATTGTTGTTTAAAAAGTATTTGAATCCCAATAGTCGCAAAAACTTTTTAAATTTGATGGGCTTTTCTTATAAAAGCCTAAAAAGACTATTTTTTCTTCTTCTTTGTAGCAACGAGGGCTAGTAAATTTTGTTTTGAGATTTATATGATGTTTTTGTGATTTATAATTATTGATTTGAGGTTGCAGAGAGGTTATCCAAATACAGTTTTGTTAATTTTTTTGTAAAGGAATTTTTAAGTGCTTGCAGAGGTGAAAGCCTATATCTACATGCAAATTCATCCATTGTTGAAGTTATGAAGAGTATATTGAAAGCAATGTGCAGGGGATTCAAACAAGAGCAGTATGTCCTAAAGAATGAAGGTGTGAAATATGCATGATGAATAGTATATGCGGTGTGACTGGGATCTTTTGTAGAGATGTATGTGAGTTTATTGAAGATTGAATTTGTTGTTTATCTATTTGTATGAGGTGAATTTCAGTGTGTTTGAAGATTATTTACAGGGGTGTGTATGAGATTTTGAAGACTATGATTATTGTTCTGAATCAGAGATAATATTGTCTAATTGGTTTCATGAAGAATTGAAAAGATTGTTGTAGTATTTGGTGCCTCAAAATTGTAATTTGACAAATGAGAAATTGAAGAAAGGTTGTCAAGTGAAGGTTAAAGGAGAAATAAGGTTTTGTGTTAGATCGAAATAGGGTAACCCCTGAGATATTTTTATTTGTATTCAAAATGATTGTAAAGGTCAGTGAGACACTTATTAGCCAGTGAGGCCTTGTATATGTTGTTTTTCATACTTAAGCTAGTGAGGCATTTTTAAGAGGTTTTTCCACCCCAGGAGGGTTTTCCTCTCATATAATCTTTTGTGTCTTGGTCTCATGTCTTGTGTGAATTCATGGTTGAACATTTAGTTTTTAACTCATCTCTTTGATAAAGTTATTTGTCAAGTTTTGATAAGATCTAAAATCTTGTTTTAGATACAACACTGATTCACCCCTCCCCCCCTCTCAATGTTGTTTCTACTCCTACAATTGGTATTAGAGCCTTGTTCCCAATAGAGGCTTAATCAGCTTGGGTAGGTCCTATAAGTGGAGTACTAGACATGGGAAGTCAAGAAGGATTTTCAACATACAAGGCACCTTTATTTGATGGGTCTAATTATGCTTTCTGGAAGTATAGAATGGAGTCATATTTGTCTTCTTTGGGATATGATGTGTATGCTTCCATAGAAAATGAGTATAAAGCCACAACTCCTCCATCTACTCCTGATGAGAAGAAGGCATATGAAAACAATGCTAGGGCCAAAAATGCAATATGTTGTGGTTTGTCTAATGAGATACTTGTCAAAATCATGGACTGTAAGTCAGCTAAATCCATATGGGATAAACTATCCAATTTCTATCAAGGAGATGACAAAATCAAGGATGCAAAGTTACAGTCATATAGAGCAAAATTTGAAAGTCTCAAGATGAGTGATGATGAGAAGGTGGCTGATTATCTCTTGAGAGTTCAAGAGATTGTTAATGCTATTAGGGGCTTGGGTGATACCTTAGAAGAAAAGGCTGTTGTAACTAAGTTTTTAAAGGACTCTAACTCCTAAATATGAATCCAAAGTGTCTGTAGTAGAGGAGAGAGATTTGAGCAAAGTGACCTTTGATGAACTTCATGGTACCTTCATAGCTTTTGAGATGAGGATATGTAGTGATACTCCTACAAGTAAAAAATTTGCATTCAAATCAATCAGAAAAGTAAAGGAAGTAAAGGTTGATTCAGAAGAATTGGATGAGGATCAAGAATCTTCATTTGTTAGCAAACTAAAAAAGGGGTCAACTGGAAAATATAAAGGCAAACTTCCATTTAAATGTTTTGAATGTGGAAGAATAGGACACTATGCTGCAAATTGTCCATATAAAGATTTGGATAGTGATGAAGAAGAAAATAAGCCACAATTCAAGAAGAAACAGTTTCAATTCAAAAAGAAAAACAACTTCAAAAAGAAGAAGAGCTTGTTCATAAACAATGCTGATATAACTGATAGTGATTCAGAGGAGTCAATTGAGGAAGGTGCAAAAACTTTGTTCATGGATGTTATAAATGAAAATTAGAATAAAAAATGTGAAGATCAATCTGAAAATGAAGAAGTAGTTGTTGATCTTGAAGGTGAATTGAAGTGTGCTCTTGGTATGGTCAAAAAGCTCAAGAAAGAGACAATTGCTCAAAGAATTCAATTTCAAAAGGACAATGAAATTTTGATCAGCAAGGTTAGTGATTATGAAAAACAAATTGCAGACCTAAAATTGTGTTTTGAGGAGAGAAAAAGGGTTGTTGATGTTACAAGCAAGGAGCTAGATGTCAAAGTTAAAGAATGTCATGCTCTAGAAGCTGAAATTGTGACTCTAAGAAGAAGACTTGATATGTGCAATAACAGTGATAAACTTGAAGACCTATTGGAAAAACAAAATTTTTTCAAAGACAAATCAGGTCTAGGGTTTGAGGAAGGACAATGCTCATACACCAATAATATTCAACATGCTAACATCAACCACAAAAGTATTATAATAGAAGCAAACTTCAAAAGAAGTAATACTTTCAGGTATAATATGCATTTCCTTGGTTACTATTTTAGTTGTAACAAGTATGGGCACAAAGCAAATGAGTGCAGGTCTGATTTTAGAAGAAGAGAAAATCTTTTGAGAAGAAATCCTTTTGAGTTCTTAAAAGGATTAAGATGCTTTAATTGCAAATTTTTTGGGCATATAGCCAAATTTTGTAGACCTAATCTGCAAGTGCAGTAAACTAGGATGAATATTCTTTCCAAAAAGTACTCTTCAAATGTTGATAAGAAAATGCTTGTTTGGAAGCCTAAGATGATGTGTAAGAAAATTGAAGCTATGATTGTTCAAGCTATTTTTTATGCCAAAAAGAAGGATTAGTGGGTTATAGATAGTGGTTGTTCTAATCATATGATAGGAGATAAAGGCAAATTCATCAAGTTTGAAGACCTTACTGAAGGATCAGTCATGTTTGTCAACAATGATTGCATTTTGATCAAAGGAAAAGGTACTATTCTTTTAGATGATGAGAATCCATTACATGATGTTTATTATGTTGAAGGCTTGCAACATAATCTATTGAGTGTTAGTCAAATCTATGATAATGGATTCAGTTTTGTATTTAATGCTCATGGTTGTGAGATAAAAAAGAAATCAGGAAAAGTTGTGGCAGCAAGATTAAGAACAAGTGGAAACATATATAATCTACATGAGACTGAAAATAGAAGTGTAGATGGACAAATTTGCTTCATGGGTCAAATTGAGGAGAGTTGG
This sequence comes from Cunninghamia lanceolata, assembly GCA_027924645.1. Taxonomy (NCBI): domain Eukaryota; kingdom Viridiplantae; phylum Streptophyta; class Pinopsida; order Cupressales; family Cupressaceae; genus Cunninghamia; species Cunninghamia lanceolata. The sequence continues at coordinate 4,969,560 of BSBN01000848.1, read as the reverse complement.
CTATGGCATAGGAGACTTGGCCATGTAAACTTTGATAATCTTGAGAGAATCAACAAACATCAAAATGTAAGGAATATGCCTTACATCTCTAAACCAAATAATACAACTTGCTTGAAGAATGCCAAGTTGGTAAGCAAACTAAGGTCAGCGTCAAATCTAAAGAGTATATTTCTTATAAGCCTCTACAACTTGTTCATTCAGACTTGTGTGGTCCTACAAGGACTAAGGCTTTAGGTGGTGAAAAATACTTTATGCTCTTTATTGATGACTTTTCTATAATGACCTGGGTGACATTTTTGAGACACAAATCAGAAGCCTTTGACAGATTCAGGGTCTTTAAGAAGATGGTAGAGAAGGAATCTGATTTCAAACTCAAATGTCTAAGATTAGACAATGTTGGAAAGTATATATCCAAGGAGTTTATAGAGTATTGTGAGAAACATGGGATCAAAAGAAATTTTTTTGCTCCTAGAACTCCACAACAGAATGGAGTAGTTGAAAGAAAGAACAGGGCTGTGAAGGAGATGGCAAGGACATTACTTCATGATGCTAATCTGCCCAATATTTTTTGGAAGGAAGCTGTCCATACAATGGTATACACTCTAAATAGAGTTCAACTGAGGGTAAAATCTAACCATACTCCTTATGAATTATGGTATGGTAGGACAACTAATGTTGGTTACTTTAAAATTTTTGGTAGTAAATGCTTTATTAAGAGAGATGGTGATAACTTAGGAAGTTTTGAGTCTAGGTGTGATGAGGGCATTTTTCTAGGCTATTCTACACATAGTAAAACCTACAAATGTTTCAACAAGAGACTCAAAAAGGTGATAGAAAGCACTAATGTGAAGGTGGATGAGAATTTGCAGCCCTGTGTGCAGCTAATTGAAAACAAAGAAGAAGAACATCATTCAGAAAAGGAAGAGGAGGTTCAAATGGAAGAAGAGACTCCTGAAAGTCCATTGTAATCAAAGGCAAAACTCCTTCAAAGACATTGCAAAGAGATCATCCAAAAGAGCTGATTATTGGAGACAAAGATATTGGTGTGTCAACAAGGAGAAGACTTGCTGCTGCAAATAATCAAGCACATGTTTGTTTGATATCAGAAATGGAGCCAAAAACCTATGTAGAGGCCAACAAGGGTGAAGCATGGATTAAAGCTATGGAAGAGGAAATGAATCAAATAGAGAAGAACAAGACATGGGAACTTGTGCCAAGACCTGAAGGTAAAAATGTTATTGGCTCAAAGTGGGTGTTTAGAAACAAGCTTGATGAAAAAGGTAAAGTTATTAGAAATAAAGCTAGATTGGTTTGTAAAGGTTAATCTCAAATTGAAGGGATTGACTTTGATGAAACTTTTGCACCTGTGGCTAGATTAGAGGAAATAAGAATGTTCTTATCTTTTTCAATTTATAAGAATTTCAAGGTATTCCAAATGGATGTCAAATCAACCTTTCTAAATGGTGATCTTGAAGAAGTTTACATGGAGCAGTCGGAAGGTTTTGAATGCAAAGACAAATCAGACCATGTATAAAGATTGAAAAAGGCCTTGTATGGACTGAAACAAGCCCCAAGAGCATGGTACTAGAGGTTGGATAAGTACTTGCAAGAGCAAGGATTTACTAAAGGAGGTGTGGACAACAATTTGTACTATATTGCCAAAGGTGAGGATATCCTAGTTGTAGTGGTTTATGTTGATGATATAATTTTTGGAAGTAATAATGATGAAATGAGCCATTCATTTCCTAACATCATGAAATCAGAATTTGAAATGTCTATGTTGGGAGAATTGTCTTTCTTCCTTGGTTTATAGGTGTCTCAACTTGAAAAAGGGATTTTCATCTCACAAACCAAGTATGCTAAAGAAATGCTTAAGAGGTTTCAAATGGATGAATGTAAACCACTGGGTACTCCTATGGAAACATGATACAAACTAAGAAAAAATGATGATTCACTTGAGCTGGAATAGTCCTTGTATAGATCCAAGATTGGTAGCCTCTTGTATCTAACTACTTCTAGGCCTGATATCATGCAGGTAGTTTGCTTATTAGCAAGAATTTCAAGCATGTCCAAACAATCTCATTTAAATTTTGTTAAGAGTATTTTTAGATATGTTAAGGGTACTCTTGAGTTTGGGTTGTGGTATCCTAGACACAATGATTTCAATCTTCTTGCATATATAGATGTTGAATGGATAGGATGTCCTGATGACAAGAAGAGCACAAGTAGAGCAACCTTCTTTCTTGGAGGTAAATTAGTAGCTTGGCATAGTAAAAAACAAGATTGTGTCTCTTTATCTACTATTGAAGCTGAATATATTGCAACATCTTGTTGTTGTACTTAGATTCTTTGGATGGTTCAGTCACTCCAAGACATCAAAGTGGAGGTATCTAAACCTGTAACTATTCTTTGTGACAACACAAGTTCCATTAATATGTCCAAGAATCCAATCATGCATTCTAGGATCAAGCATATTTCCATTAGATATCATTTTCTAAGAGAAAAGGTGATTGCAAATGAAGTGGTGTTCGATTATGTACATACTTCTGATCAATTGGCTGATATCTTTACAAAACCATTGCCTAAAGAAGTGTTTGAATCCTTGAGATAGAGGCATGGGGTTTATCTCTTTCCTCTCTTCAATGAGTTCATAATAATGTTGGATTCAGGGGGAGTGATTGGTTGTCTTTGGAAGTCCTGAAATCCAATCATTTTGTAGTTTTATTTTTTTAAGTTTTGGTGAGTTGTTGGTCAGTTCTTATAAGTTGCAAAGCTATTTTGCTTCATAATTTGGTGTGGCATTTAGATTTGTCAATGTTGATATACTTACAAGTGTCATGGTTGGAGCACAAGCCATTGTTGTGTTAATCATCAATCCAAACTTCTATGTTTTCAGGTAGAAATCAGATTGTGATGACTGTGTGACAGTCCCTGTATCAATTTTTTCTTCACAGTGGTATAAACACTTTATATTAGAGGCTTTTACAATTATTAGTTGTGTACTTCTTCTACAGGTAGTGTATCTTTTCAGTAGGTCATAATGGACAATGACAATGTTTGTATTTAGTGTATTTAGTCTTTATTCAGTGAGGACAGTGTATGTTTGGACTGTATTTCATCTTCTAAGTCATGAGAGACAGGGGAACAATAAATAGAAGGGACAAAGAAAAGTTTCAGTTCATCTTCTAAACTATGTGAGACAGGGGGTCAGCAATATGATATTAGAAGTCTTGGTGCAACAGAATGTTGTCAGCAAAAGGGATATGATGTCTTTGTCATTGAGTGCCAAAAAGGGGGAGATAGATTGAAAAGGTGATTTGTTTGCTTGCAAATGGTCCTAAATGCCAAATGTCTCAAGGCTATGTGTTTTGACATCATGCCAAAGACAAAGGGGGAGTTTTGTTAGGTTTGGCATGGTTGTCTTTCCATTGATGTCAAAATGGTATGATGTTTCATGCTTGACTGGACTTCATGGAGGCTTCATGTTCTTGTGCATTCATGTTGTTCATGATGATAGTTTGAGTGAGTTGATAGTGCATTCATGTTGGTATGTAATCATATTTGACAGTGGCAGCTTTTTGCTTGACATTTGAGTTAATGATGGTTCTTATCTTCAGAAGAGTTGTTGATTGCCTTCATCATCAAAAAAATATGTCTTGGCGTTATCTATATCATTTGGGTAATCATGATGAAGGTATAGTGATTAACTACTGATATGAAAGACATTAAAATTTCATGTTGAGTTTGGTGATCTAATAGGTGTAGTACCTATTGACCTTTTGAGCCTTATATTTTATTTAAGATCTCCTCAACAAATTCTAAATGTCACGATTTCACCATATTTTCTTTGGTGTCATAGAGACCTCTGCAAGGTCATGAGATATTTCTTTTGGTAGTTTAGTATGTAGAGATCCTTATTAATGCAAATCAGGGTTAGTAAACAAGTGGCTCTTAGGGATATAAACCCTAAAAAAACCTAAGTAATCCCTAATACACATATCTTATAACCTTGGCTCACCCGTCAAGCACTTTATTTATTTTTTAGTGTTGACTGGCTCAGAAGGTAAACAAACAACTTAAGTTATAATGTATGGGTACCGGCCCCATGTGATGACCAGGCCCGACTACCTAGGACCACCAGTGAGTGAAGGTCATTCAAAGTTGTTTTAATGTAGTCGACGGGAGCTCTTATCGAATGGTCAAAGATTGAACATTTCATGGCGTGAAAAATGAATCAATGATTGTTGTCTAAAAAGTATTTGAATCCCAACGATCACAAAAACTTTCTAAATTTGACAAGCTTTTGCTATAAAAGCCTAAAAAGATTGTTTTTTCTTCTTCTTTGTAGCAACAAGGGTCAGTAAATTTTGTTTTGAGATTTATATGATGTTTTTGTGATTTTTGATTATTGATTTGAGGTTGCAGAGAGGTTATCCATATACAGTTTTCTCAATTTTTTTGTAAAGGAATTTTTAAGTGCTTGTAGAGGTGAAAGCCTATATCGATATGCATATTCATCCATTGTTGAAGTTATGAAGAGTATATTGAAAGCAATGTGCAAGGGATTCAAAGAAGAGCAGTATGTCCTAAAGAATGAAGGTGTGAAATATGCATGACAAATATTATATGTAGTGTTACTGGGATCTTTTGCAGAGATGTATGTGAGTTTATTGAAGACTGAATTTGTTGTTTAGATATTTGTATGAGGTGAATTTCAGTGTGTTTGAAGATTATTTACAGGGGTGTGTATGAGATTTTGAAGACTATGATTATTGTTCTGAATCAATGATAATATTATCTAATTGGTTTCATGAAGAATTGAAAAGATTGTGTGCAGTATTTGGTGCCTCAAAATTGTAATTTGACAAATGAGAAATTGAAGAAAGGTTGTCAAGTGAAGGTTAAAGGAGAAATAAGGTTTTGTGTTAGATTGAAATAGGGTAACCCCTGAGATATTTTTCTTTGTATTCAAAATGATTGTAAAGGTCAGTGAGACCTTGATTTGTCAGTGAGACACTTATCAGCCAGTGAGGCCTTGTATATGTTGTTTTTCATACTTAAGCCAGTGAGGCATTTTTGAGAGGTTTTTCTACCCTAGGAGGGTTTTCCTCTCGTATAATCTTTTGTGTCTTGGTCTCATGTCTTGTGTGAATTCATGGTTGAACATTTAGTTTTTAACTCATCTCTTTGATAAAGTTATTTGTCAAGTTTTGATAAGATCTAAAATCTTGTTTTAGATACAACATTGATTCACCTCCCCCTCTCAGTGTTGTTTGTACTCCTACATCCTTGGTATTATTGTTTTTAGGGTTGGTTCAGGTCTTGGGGCATAGGTATAGATACGACCAACAATGGCAAGAACTAACCGCTAGTCCATGCCCATGATTCTAGTTGAAATTCCATGATTTGAGGGGTAGATCCAAAGTGACTAGGTGGAACTCGATCCCATGGATATAGAGACAGAGATCCTCACTCCTCGTTACCACCCAACCAACAATGATAGCCCAATTGGTGTTTTGAGAGGGCAACCCTAGGGGACACTCTAATAAATATTACTCCCTCCCATTCTTCAACATTAGAACCTTAACCACCCAACCCCACACACAGGGCTCCCCTATGGGGATGCACCACAACTGGGGACGCATCACGAAATAATGCCATTCCATGGTAGAGGGTTCCAACGAATCAAAAACACCATTCACAAAGCTTGACTTAGGGAAGATCCTAAATAACACCCTACCATTTTCCTTCTTGTGTGTGTGCAGGTTAGATTCGGAAGAATCTACGGAAAACAAGTTATAGGAAGTAGAAGCATAGATGAGTGAAGACACAGGAAGCTAAACATTCTACTAAACCCTAATCATGGTCTAGAGGGGCCAAGTACCTTGGTCCTTTAGGCTCTTGAATCTAGATCCAAGTTCACATCTGTCCTATGATCCTTGCTGTGGTGTTAGATTTCTGATATCTATTTCTGACAATTTGTTATGAGTAGGTCCTTGTCATTTAGGGTTTGGTAATTTGCCCTAGTTTGCTTGGTTAGTTTGGTTAGATTTAGTTGACACTCCTCTATACAACAAAGGGACAAAACCCCTATAGTTTGGCTCTCCTTCTTGGGTATAATCCAATCCCAATTTGTGTTCTAATGTTAGATAGAAGAGGGATTGACCTAGTTTAACCTTGTTATACTAAGTCACTCTTTTCTATCAAACATTTTGGTGAACCTGACTCTTCTTGGACTTTGGCATCCTTCTTTATTCAGATCTAAGTTGTTTACTTTCCTAGATCTGATTAGATTTGAGTTTATTGTTCATTTTTCATACCTACATAGCTAAATTGTGCATAGTTGCAAAACTAGGGTTTGTAAAAACCTTGCATTTCTAGGAAATCTAGCTAATCTCCAACCTAGAGTGTGTAGATCAGTGTGTTGTTTCATATCTTGTTGCATTGTTAGTTGTATTAAAGTGATTTCATTTTTTGTACCTTATCATCCTTTCTATTTTATAACATTCTTGCATCCTTGCATGTGAAATTTGGAAAATATGTATTTCATTTTAGATCTTGAAAGAAACATATTTGTTACCTTATTTTCATGTCATAAACTTAGATCGTCATAACATGAATTAAATTTCTGACTTATACATTAGATATGATTTTAATAACAGCAATTAGTCATTTCATAGTATTTAAACCTCTTGTTTGCTAGGGTTTTGTCAAAAAAAGTTGCATTTTTTGAAAACCTAGTCAAATTTAAAACCTAGGGTTTGTAATAAAGATCTTATTTCAAATTTTTCTTCTATCATTTACATTTCAAAACTGATCTTTAATTTCTATAGCATGTAATAATATCATTTGTGTTTTAAAAAAATTTTTGCATCAAAAAATTGTGATTTAGGGAGTAAATATTCAAAATCTAGGGTTTTGATAGTAAACCCTAGCTAGTCTTGCATTTAGTGCATCTGCATCAAAGCAAATTTATCTCAATCTTTGTTGCATTTAAGTGGATAAATTATTTAGGCACTTCTTTTGCACATACTACACACCTTACATTTGCAAGACTTAGTTGTTGTGGTTACCAAGAATATCACATTTTTGGAAGACCTCGCTTCTCTTGAACTTGTATGTCATTGAATTGCAATCTTATTTTCATATTGGTGGTACTTGATTAATGAATAAATCTGATTTTAAATTGCTTTTCCATATCATATTTTCATATATTAGATAATTCATTTCATTATGGACAATTCTTGTTCTTCATCTTTGGTATCTTTGCATGCATATATCATAGATTTTGAAGATTTCTCTAAATTCATTAATATGCATCCTTATGTCTTAGATCATATAGAATCCATGTATGATATTGATATCTCTAAATTCTCTATATATGAAATCCTTTGTTCTATATCTAATTTTGATAGCTTCATGACTCTCATGGGAAAGATGATCGTGACGGTTCTTCTTCTACTACAATTCATGATCATATCATTAACATCATATCTAAGGCATATGATGGTGACTTAGCTTTGCCTACTTCACCTTATGCTTTGGATCCCTCTCACAAAAATGAAGACATTTTTGTGCAAGAGGATGAGATCATTGACACATTCCTTAACATTACTTTACCTTCTCTTCATTTTAATCTCTCTTCTAGAGATGCGACATTAGATGATGTTGAGCCTACTACTTCTATTTCTACCATAGTACATGAGGTTTCTATGGCTCATCTTATGGATCTTCCGCATTTGGTTGAATGTTCAAGTAACGTAGATATTACTAAGGATGTGAAGACCCTTGATCTTCCTCCTTTGATTGAATGTTCAAGTACCTTGATATCACTAAGGATGTGAAGACCCTTGAGATTTCTCCTTTGGTTGCATGTTCAAATCCCTTGGACATCACTAAAGACACTATCATAAAAAAATTTCTTAACAACACTTTAACCTCCCTTCATTCCAATGCTCTCCCTTTAAAAGATGAAGCATTAGTGGATGAAGAGTGGTCTCTCACATTAAATCCCTTGGGGATGGATGTTGAGATTACTCAAAAGGAAAACAATGTCAATTCAATCATCATTAATAGACTTATTCCACCCACTAAAGGGATAGTGAATAAGTGCAATTCACCTCTTTTCTCTAAACCGGTGATTATGATTCAAGGTTATCCAACACCGCCTCGACCCCCGAGTTACATTCTCAATTATGCAAATCAAATTACTCAAATAAATCAAGGTGTTCAAAATGTGTTGCAGCAATCTCATAACAATGTGGTTGCTCACACATACAACACCTGTAATAACAAGAAAAGTAAGCAAGCATTGAGTGTGGCCACTTCTCTTCCACCTTCTCAAACTATCCTACCTCAAGTACCTTGTCTTCCTCCATATATTGGCAAAGAATATGATCATGTCAAGTAGATTTGTGCTACTCCGACTAAGATCTCCCTATGGGATTTAACACAAACATCACCTACATACCATAGAATGCTCCACGAGGCTCTACAAAAGGTAGTTGTTCCACCTTCTATTATACTAAATGATGTAGCATCTTTGTTTAGTTTTATGCACGTGACAACATAAGATATATCATTTCAACAACATGAATTACCTCCCATAAATGTGGAAGACCAATATGAATCTCTTATGATATTTGTCATCATTAATAAAATGAGGGTGAGATGCACTATGATTGATGGTGGATCAGGTCTTAATGTTTGTGGCATAGACTTGTTACATAAACTCAATATTGATACATATTTCATCAAACCAGATAAACTCAACATTCATGGCTTTGATAATGTTGGTAAACAATCACTAGGTACAATCACCTTAGATGTTAAGGTTGGACCTGTGACATTTCCTACCCTTATCCATGTCATTCCTAATTCTCTTTCATAAAATCTTCTTCTTGGTAGACTATGGATTCATTCCATGGGGGCAATCTCATATACCCTTCATCGTTCAATAAAATTCATTTTTGAAAACAAACCTTATATAATTAAAGCTGATTTAGCTCTGGAAAATTGTTGGCAAATGGAAGTGAGACATAAAATTCCTTTAAGTAGTTTGATCCCTTCTTCAACACTACCCTTTGTTACTAACAATAGTTTTGGTTAGGATAGTGTCAGTCCTTCGAATGTATTTTTGGTGATGATTGGGGTTTGTTAGATTTTACACCATCCTTTGTGGGTGAATTTAAAGTCTCACCCTCACACCCAAAAATCTTGAAGATAAATGAAATTTATTCAACACAATCTCCTACTCCTACAAAGCTTAAAGTCAAGATTAATGACAATAGAACCTTTAAAACTGATGAAGATCCACCTTCTTCTATAGAAATGGCGGCCATTTGTGATAAAGTATTATCTAATTCTAATACATTTCATGATAATGACAAGGTTCCTTTAGATTTCAACCCCCATGGGATTGTTTAAACAAATATGGACCCTCCTCACCATGATGAAAAGAATGATCCTTTTTCTTCAACACATGATGACAATTCTCATTTCAATAAAGATAGCCATATGACCTCTCCTCTTCCGACATACTTGGAGATGTGTTATGGGTGTGGATTCAAAATTCTTTCAAAACAAGGATATAATGGAAATGAGTTAGGATGCAAAGAACAAGGAATTAAGGAGCCTGTGGAACCAACACCGTACTTGTCTAAAGTAGGTTTAGGTTTCCAACCTTCTCCTACATTCTCTCCACCATGTTCACAACAAAAAGGGTTGCTTCCTACTCTATCTATATCTTCTCTTCTATCTCAAAAAGAGTGTATGTTGTTGAGTCTACTCAAAGACTACTTAATTACTCTTCCTCCTCCAACACACAAAAAGATTCAACAAAGTAATCATTCATCACCTCATTATTGTGCATATCATCAAGCACTTGGCCATTCCACTAAAGAATGTCGAGTCTTGGGTGACATAATTCAACAACTTTGAAAAAGGTTTGGCTCTAGCACTCCTCACCATGCTTGATGTAGTCCCTAGAGTAGCTTGTCTTCCATCCATTTTATAAAGCAAGTTGGGGGAGGATGATTTGTTATAGGCCAACTTGCAAGTGTGGTTCCTCCTCATTTTTTTGTTATGCTTGTATGTATTGTTATCCCTGTATCATGATGTTGTGGTTATCCCTTGACAAACTTGTTAGCACAAAGGTACAAGGAGTAAGAACACATTGTGTCATTCCTCTATATGTATCTTCATTCTTTTATATGTCATGATATACAATTGTGTTATTTTTCTTGGATGATCTAGCATCCTTTCTTGATTCAATTTATGTGTACTCTACTTTCATGTGACCTTTCCTCCATCATCTTTGTAAGTTATGATGTTTTATGTATGTGGCACCTTGTTGCAATGCTTGACATTATACCATGACTACACAAGCCATTGTGTATCATTCTTGTAAGCATCACCTTGGTTTGCTCATCCTGGGGGAAATGCCTTGTCACAATGTAGCTTTTGAAAATGCATATCATTTGGGGATGTGCTTTTAGAAAGCTCTTGTTCCTATTTTATGTTTTCTTCCTCACTCTACCTTAAAGGCAATTGCTCCTAGATGGAGTTAGCAATCACTTTCAGGTGGGGGCATATATCGTTCTATGATCCTTACTCTCATCTTTCTATCTAAACACTTGTTGATTGTACTTTATGGAAAGGATTTTAGTACACTTAGAAACAAGAACTTGAGTCTATCTTGTTGAAGCTCCTTGCAAGTTTGGGAGAAGGGTTGTGCCACAAAATAGAGGTTGGTAGTAAGGTCACTTCACCTTCTTATTCTACAAGGCTTCATGTAGTTCCTCTTGTGGGAGGTGGATTGTGTATTCCCTTGAGTGGAAACACTTATCGTTAGATAGATTATGTGTATGATGTGTTGGTATCCTCTTATGCTTCTCATTTCTAACTAACCCCTTAGCATTCTTGTTATTGCATCTTGGGGAATGATGCATGGTTATTGAGACAACCCTTTAAATTAAGGTCTCTTTTGTCATGCAGGCTCAAGGTCTTCTGTTATGTGCTTTTTGTGATTAATGTATGATGCGTGTATTCTCTTCATATATTCTTATTCCCTATATGTTCATCATGCCTCGCATATATTCTCTCTATGTGTTCCTTATGTATTCTCTTTGAGTGCTTTACGTGCATTCCATGTGTGTTTCATGTGTATTCTATTTATACTTTATGTCATATTCAAGTATGCTTCGTGTCAAGCGTGTATACTTTGTGTATTGTGTGTATGTATTGTGATTTATCAAGTGTATGCCTTGTATAAGTCTTCTCTTATCTCATTTTTTCTAAGTGCTTCATAAATGAGTGAATTATGTCGTGTCTTATGTGTATGCAAATCATCATAGACTCTTAGAATCCTAAACTTGTGGACTTGATCACCCCTCAATTTTGGTGATATTCTATAGTTTCTATGTTTGTTATGATTGAAATTTATTTTCTCCATACTTAAATGTGAGTTCAAACGTAAGCTCGTACCCATGCTAAAGTGGGGGCTAAATGTTATGGATTAAAATGTGTACACTAGCATTTTACACCTTGTTTAGCACCTAAGTGGACCTAAAATGTTTACACTTGTTAATCAAGACCTATTTTAACACCTTTTTAAACATTAAATGATTAATTCTTGATCTTGATGATAAAACCCATCAAAATAACAATGAGGCTGACCTAAGCACACTTAAAGGGACTTATGTCAAAGTTTTTGGGGATAAAGAACAAGGGTACGCAAGCACCCTAGTCCCTCATTTAGCCTAAACCTAATTGAAAGGTATGTTGGCTTAAGACATCTTAAGTGGTTCCTCCTGTTGGACCCATTTGGTTTTATTTGTGATTGGTGAGCGGGAATGTATATAAAAGCAAGTTAGTTTATTCATTTGAACATCTCTAAGATATCTCTAACTTCTTGAAGGATTCTAGCTCTCTCTTCTTCTCTCTCATGCTCTCTACTCTTCTCCAAAGCTGTCTATGGTGGATTATTGTTGTGACACTAACTTATTGTAGGTCTTGTGAAGATCTTTCTACTTCTTTGGGCTACACCAACTTCTTGAGTCAAGTTGTAACACCACATCAAGCATGCTAGGGTTTCTATGCTCATGGTGACTTCTTTCCTTCATGCTTTATTACAACATTCCATTCTACTTTAAATTTGCCTCTGCCCTCCTAGGGCATGCACTCTTTGAGATCTCATCCTTGCTATTATGGAGGTGGAAACATCATTCATGGAGATTTACTTAGGCAAGCTCCTAAATAGAACCCAACCATTTTCCTTCTAGTGTGTGTGTAGGTTGGATCCAGAAGAATCTATGGAAAATAAGTTACAGGAAGTAGGAGCATAGAAGGGAAAAGACACAGGAAGCTAAACATTCTACTAAACCCTAATCAAGGTCTAGGGCACCCAATCACCCTAGTCCTTTGGGCTCCCAAATTCAGATCTGGGTTCACATCTATCCTTTGATCCTTGCTGTGTTGTTAGATTTTTGATATCTATTTCCGACAGTTTGTTATGAGTAGATCTTTGTCATTTAGGGTTTGGTAATTTGCCCTAGTTTGCTTGGTTATATTTGGTTGGATTTGGTTGACACTCCTCTATACAACAAAGAGACAAAACCCCTATAGTTTGGCTCTCCTTCTTGGGTAGAACCAAAGCTCGGTTTGTGTTCTAATGTTAGATAGAAGAGGGTTTGACCTAGTTTAACCTTGTTAGGCTAAGTCACTCTTTTCTATTTAACATGCCTATTGTTTTCCTGTCTCAAAAGAATGCATAAACCCTAGAGAAGGAAATTTTGTTTGGAGTTGTGAAAGAATGTTAAAAGCCTTTCAAATGTTGTAAAGATCTTATAAACTACACAATATTGAGGTTTTCTTATAGAATAAAGATGCAATGACGAAGAACAGGGATCAACGGGTTTAAAGTTAGTACAGTCCTATCAAAGGTGTTAGGGTATGAAAACATGCAGATCATTAGAGACACAAGGAGTCATTGAAGAGTTTCTATCATCTATGAGTTTGTGGAAGTGTTAGAGGTTGTCATAAAGAATGTAGAGATTTGCTTATGAGACTAAATATAGTGTGTAGGCACTGTGAGATATCAAGATGAGCACAGACATCAGTAAGAACTATTAAAAGGTAGGGGTGACAAGGGTCATTGTACCTCATCATTTAATCATATTTCAAGTGTCAAATCTAGGGCTGTGTCCTTGGCTATTTGCAATTAGGAATCCTATAGTTGCCAGTTTTATCTAACTAACTCTAATGATCTTTACTGATTAAAGAAACTAATACTACTAATCTATCTGCTATGAAATGAATTCTAAGAATATTAAAAACAAAACTAAACAATGAATTGCTTAAAGTAAATCTATATTATTCCTTTCAACTGAAACATGTATTTATCTATGAAAACAGTAACTATCTTCTTAGACAGAATATGAAATAACAAAAAAACAACAGTACTAGCCTTTTGCCTTGGTGGTGAGAATGGGCCCTTGCTCCACACCCTTAGGGCTGAAGACTAAAGTAAAGAATCAGCACAAGAAGATAATATCATGATTCAATTTCAGTCCAATTCCATTAGCTTTATATTCAAAAAATGTTTATGTCAAAATAAGATTACAAAAATTAGAAAATCAATCACTATTTTTCTTCTGCTGCTGCTTTTGTAAGTTTATATCTAATTAGTGATGAGATATCACTTACCCTAACTACTAGTTCATCTATGAGATAACATCAATCTCTTTATTCTACTAACTGTCTAACTACAAAATAAATATCCATGCAATTAAAATAGATTTAGTGGAACAGAAGTCCACACTAAATCTGAGTCATAGTTTTAAATACACGTGGGTAGCGATGCCCTGAAATATAGGTATTTAAATCAGTTTATCAATAGCTCATGCAAAATAAAAAAGAGATAAAACTTCCAGCAGTTAACTATGGTCTTCCCTCAATTACTTAGGTGATGATTTGAGTAACATCAGGAGCATCTCGATCACTACTGGAAGTGTTTGACCGACAGCTGTGCTGGAAATCTGCACTGTTCTAAAGAGGTACCAGAGATGTATGTTTATGTCTGTAGCTCCAGAGATATGATTGTGACCTTCTTGTTCAGCTCTGGAGATGCTCATGACTTTAGTCCAGCTCCGGAGATGATTCACCTCCTTATCCCAAAATCTCTCCAATCAAATTGGAAAACATTGGAGACCAGTCGTGGCATTCTGATGTCAGCTTTGGAGATCATTAGGACTACCTCTGGAGATGCACAAAATTGTCTACCTGAACACTTGCACCTGTTGATTCAAAAAGAGAAGATTTCTTCATATTTCCATCAATTCAATGCACATTAGTCCTTCAATCATAAATCATGATTCTAAGTAATTCATCTCTTATTAATCATCATTAGAACAATCTTGTTAGCCTATTTAGGTGCAGCCATCAGGACAATGGAATAAGAAGGAAGAAAAAGAGGGGTAAAAAGTTGTATTTCATGGGTGCTACCTGGCACTCATCATCCCCTCATACTTAAGGATTAGCAAGTCCTCCTGCTTCTCACAATTTGGACTTATTCTTGTGGAATATCTTATCAGTCAAGTTGTAGTCTTGTGCATAAGTAGTCCAAGTGGTGTGGTTTGTATTACCATTTCCTCTGAACAAATCAACCTGCTTCATCCATTCTTGAAACTTGTCATCTTCCATTTGCTCAGCCCAAATAGGTAGTGGTTCAATGATGAGAGGAGGTCTAAAATGGCCACCTATCCACTCCATTTGGTATTTATCCATCATTTTAGACACTGTCCTAGCCTTCTTCATAAATAGTCTCAAGTTAGCAGGAGTCACCACTTTTCTCATTTTTTTCTCTGAAGTTAAGATATTCCACCTTTTCCTTGCCATTGAAAGTACTTGATTAGCTGAACTATTCATAAAAAGACCAAATTCAATGGAATATTCCTGCAGATGTTTCAGATACAATGGCAAAATTCTGGGCTTACTTTCTGGGTGGTAGACATTGTTGGCAAGAGACACTATATGGATTCATGATTGTTGTCATTGATGGCAACAAAGTTCATCCCACACATCCGCAGGACATGGTATGTCTCTATCAGAAGTCAGAGTGAAGAATGTTGTGGTCCGGTAAACAGGAACAGAGCATGTGGCGAGGTCCAACAGATAGGTCCGGATCTCTCAGAGGAAGTATCTTGGTAAAGTGTGGATTTGGAGAAGTCAAGAGGACTATCTTGACTGATAGATTCCAAGGTTTGAGCCTCCGGTGTGGAAAGGATAAAGAGATATGAATGCTTAAGTACCGGGTTCCCGATTGGCAGTGTGAACAGAGGAAGAACTGACTGGCAGAACATCAGACATTATTCTGGATGTGTTACTAATGTTGATAAAGGTTATGAAGGCATGAATTATGTTTGGCCGACATGGTTAATGATTTCCACAAGTATATCCTTGATCCGCACTACTTGATATGCAAGGATTCAACTGACAGATCAGAGTCTATTGAAAATATTGACTATTCTGGTGCTGACTAGAAAGATGATGAAATCACTTGTGCGGATATATATAGAGGATGGATTTAGTTGTGTAAGGTGATGTGGTGATAGGTGATATGCAAATAAAAGTAGAACAGAGCAGAAGCAGTAAGGAAGGTCCGGTATGTGAAAGGAAAGCAGTATAAGAGAAGAAAAAAGATGAAGTGCAGCAGATCAGTGTACTGAGCCTAACCAGAACTGAACTCCAGCATATGTGGATGCTTCCAATCAGTTCAAGTATTGTATAACACTCTTTTGTAGACTGTGTGTCTCTTGTAGGTAGTGTGTCTCCTTGTGAGCAGTGTGCTCGGGCAGTGAGCCCTAATTGGCAAGTGCCATTTTGTATTTCCATTCTTCTAATAGAGAATACAATCTTGGGTTAATCACCCCGTGGTTTTCTCCCTTAACAGGGTTTCCACGTCAAAAATATTGTGTCATGTGTATTTCCATTTCATGGTTATGTTTGCTTATTTGAATTAATGTTACATTGATTATTAATAAAATTCAGAAAGAGAAATAATTAGGATAACTGATTCACCCCCCCTCTCAGTTATCAACAATTGGTATCAGCGCTAAGTTCCTCCTAATAGAGCCTAACAATTTGAGGAAGATCTAGGAATTCAAATGGATGAATATGGTTTAAGGGAGCAACTCAAGACTGCCCTTGATGATCTTGAACAGTCAAACTCTGAAGTAAATGAATTAAAGGAAAGACTCAAACAGGCTGATGATTTCATGAGAGAACTAAAAGACAAATTAAGTCTCTATGAAAAAGAGAAAGGAGCTGCTTCAGCAATTGGCAAGACAAGGTGAAGCAAATAATGCAAATGAAGAGCTAAAAAAAAAATTGAGTTGTGTGAAAAGTTATCAAAAGAAATCATTATGGTAAGACATGAAATGGAATCAGAAGTCATGAAGTTTACCCAAGAAGTTGAAGAGAAAAGAAAAACTAAAGATAATCTAAGACAATCTCTCAAGGAGAAATCAGAAGATTGCCACCAGATGGATAGAATTATTAGACATCTTGAATATGATCTTGAAGATGCTAAAGATAATGAACAAAAACTTGAGGATCAAATTGTCTCTCTTAAAAGGGATCTTCAAACAGAAAATGAGTATAAAGAGAAATTCAAGATAAGTTATGCTCAAAGTTCTTGGAAGTCAAAAGAAGCTAGATGACAAGTGTGGTTTGGGATATGAGAAAGGAGAAAGCTCCGGATCCGGTCAGAAGAATTTTGGATCAGAAAATCCATGGAACAGGCCTAGAAGACCTCCGGTAAGACAGCCTAATGCTCAAAGATATCCATCCTTCAATGGATACTGCCACAACTGCAATCACTTTGGTCACAAAGCTAATCAGTGCAGAAAGAGAATGAATCAGACTAATTCATCTTTCTCTGGACAGTGTTTTAACTGCAAAAGGTATGGTCACAAATCTCATGAATGCAGAAATATGCAAATGAAGAAATCATTCAATGGTAGATGCTTTGCATGCAATAGAATAGGTCATATGGCTAATCAATGCAGATCAAGAGGATATAAATCAAATATGCAAAGAAATGTTGTTTGCCAAATCTGCAATAGATCCGGTCATAGTGCAAAATTTTGTAGAAGCAAGAATCAGGACAAAAGAGGTCCGATATATCATAATCATCAAGATAAGGGTAAATAAAAGGTGAATGCGGATGAAGTTAAAAGTGAGATGAACAAGATTTGGGTGAAGAAAAGTACAGAGAATGTACAGGTTGAATCCGCACCAGACTCTGGTGCTGATATTCCTTCCAGAAATTAAGAAGTGAGCTCTAGCTTAGGGGGAGACACAAAGAAAACCTTGTTCCCCCAGCCAGTCAACCGGTGCCGGAACTGGCACAAGAATAGTTGCAGATTGTAGGGCTCATAAGGGCAACATCCAAACAAACTATGGTAAAGATTTGAAAGATCCACATGATGTTTAAAGATTAGGATTGATCTGGTTCTCCAAGTCATCTAAATAAGGCAAACCGGAATAACTTAGGTCGAGCATTTATTGCAACCTAACATTAGGGTTTGCAGAGCAATATAAGGGTTTTTCTCATTAATCACTTGTTCATTCTGCATTCAAGAAGAAATGAAAAGTGAAGCTCTGCAGCAAAATTCCACAACTTCATCAAAGATCATTTGCAAAAGTCAATTCATCCAGAAATCAATCCGGTCAACTACGTGAAACCGAAAGGCGCAAAAGGTATTTTCTATTCTCAATATCTCTCTGCAAAGCTTTGAAAGATGCATACTCTGAATATAGTAAAGATCTCTGATAGGCCCCGCCATGAATTCAAGAAACATCCATACAAATCATTGGAGGTAGATTCCCTAGGAGCATTCTCTAGTGTTCTGCATGGCGTTTTGCACACAGAAGACATTAGGGTTTACATACATGCAAATATTGAAGAGTTTGGGGAATTCAAACTGAGAGACATCTATCACAAACAATTGATAGATGATACTTTTGAGCTTAAACCAGAATATAAGGGCATCCAGGAGAAACATTTTAATTAGTTTATTCATTTCCCCTGTTTTGAAGAAGATGAATGGGTCTGGTATGTATTGAGTAGGGTGCATGATAACTTCCTATGGCTGAACAAACCTTGCAAGATCACAAAGGAGGCAATTAGGGCAGTAACTGGTTTATACTCCTCTGGAGGGATACCTGTCCTCAAATCTGTCAAAAACAACATTGTAATTGAGGCCACTGGATCAAAATTTGATAAGAGGGCAATGACCATTGAAGATATTATTGACCCGAATGTCAAGTTTGCATCTATGATAATAGGATACAAGATATATCACTCCAGTAGGGAGAATTCAGTATCCGGAACTGCAGTATATACTACTTATGAGATGATGAGAAAGAATGCAGAATATGACCTCTGTGAACTTCTTTTGAGCCAACTAATGGAAAACATACAGAAAATCAAAAAGGACAAGAAGAATTCCTTTAAATATGGTGGACTAATACTATGTCTATTTTTCTACTTCATGAATGAGTTTCCTAGATCAAATGGATGGGTATGGCAAAATGACAAATCGGTAGCAATTCAGATTAGAGACTACTTGTATGAACTTGGGGATGCTAAGGCAAGGAATACAGCTCTGTGGGGTTACTTCAAGCAATTTCAAAATACAATGCAAATCAGAGAAAGAATCCCCAAATCAGTAGTTGAGAAATACAAGGATACAGTGTGCTTCATGGTAGACACTGATCAATGCCTAATGGAGGCAGTAGAGCCAAGGACAGTCTGGATCGTGCCTATGGGGTATGAAGTTGATAAACAAATTTTAGAACTGCATGTTCAAGACATGCTCAGTTAGTCTAAGGACTCAAAAGCAGAAAGATTTGGAACCTTTAAGGAGCTGAGTGTAAAGATTCATGTGCAACTCAGAGAACCTGAAATCAAGAGGAAGGTGAGAAAAGAAGTAGAAAATATTGCCCAAGGCCTTGGCATCTCAAAGGAGGCACTTGATGCCCACAAGAAAAGGATGGAAAGGGCTGAGGAAGAGAAGAAAGAGGCAGAAAAGAAAAGCAAGGAAAGTGCTCCGGTAGAAACCTCCACCTGGACTAGATCATCAAAGAGATCTGCGCCTGCTACTGCCAAAAGCTCAAGGGCATCTAAACCGGAAGCACAATCATCCGGAAAAGGAGAAAAGAGAACAAAGAAAAAGGCAACAAGGTCCTATGTTAGCCTAAAGGATGATGAGGAGATAAGGAAACTGAAGAAGAAGAAGAAATCATCCGGTGAACATTCTACCGATCAAGGAGAAGAAGAGAAGAGGAATTTGTTGAAAAACCCACTCTATCCTTAGATGTTGTGGTAAAAGCAGCTACTGTGGATGGAAACCTGTAGCCCTTAACAGAATTCTATGATGATTATAATGGAGCAGATAAAAAGATTCTGGAGGAAGCCACAGTTCAGTTTTTGAATACTTACAACAAAGCTTTTATTGAAATAATCTCTCTAATTCCCAAAAGTTTAGAGAAAAGGCTTGAAATAAGGAAGAACAATGCTCAAGCAAAAGATCTCAAGATCCAGGAACAAGTCGCCATTAAGCTCTTCCCTTCAATCACTCCGCAACAAATGAATATGATCTTTAAAGAGTGCAAGGATGAGTTCTGGAGCAAAGCCAGGATGAATCAGCTCATGCTTGGTGAAACCAGCAAAGTGGTAAAAGAGACTGAAGAGATTCTCCAGAATACTCTTAAACAGTTCAACATTCCCATCACAGAGGACTTTAGTAAAGACAAGGGCTCAGAATCCCCTATTCTGGAAGAGGTGGCTCATGGACAAACAAATATCTCTCCTCTGGTTTCCCCTACAGCTTCCAGATCTAAAGGAGAAGAAGGATTACAGGAGAAAGAAGCAGAGGTGAAAGAGGTTGACAGTACCAAGGCTGTAGAAGGAGAGAAGCCTTCAACATAGAAGACCACAACTGCTAGTGGTGAGAATGTAGAAGGAGAGAAAGCTCCAAGGGACAGCCCTAAGAATGCAGAAGAGAAGAAACATTTGTCTACGGCAAGAGACACTGCAAAAATTGTCCAAGAATTCCTGAACAAAGAAACAATGGAGATTGATGAACTGGAGCTTCTACAAGGACCATTTAACTTTGATTCTCTTTCTCCGGTACAGACAAAGAAGATTGCTTCATTTGCTAATGCCAAGGTTAAAGAAAAACTCCTAAAGTCTCACATGGAAGACTATGAGTTGATAGAAGCTGCCTCCGGAGTGCTTGAAAAGATTATGCCATCATTTCAGAAAGATCCTACAGCCTCCTCTTCTGGTAATCTCAAAACTCTAGTCAGTAGTGTTAGCACACATTTTGATTCACTAGAGAAGTCAGCGGAAGATAAGGTCCGAAAGGAATTTCTTGCAAAAAGATTATCAGAGGTACAAGGGTTGATAAGTAATGATAGGAGAAATATGAGTATAGGGATAAAGAGCTTAGAAAATGCTCTTATAGATGGCAGAAAAATATACAAATTGTATTTCATGGTCCAAAGCAACAGTAGAGATTGAGAAGAAAATAAAAGAGCAAGAGGATAAACTATGAAGTTTGTCTCAAAGTTTTGATCCTCTCTCTTCCTCCATAGTCAATCAAGAGTGTCAGACTATTGCAATCACAAATGCAATCAAGAATTTTGAGAAGGAAAAGAAGAACATAATTAGCCGGATTGGTGAACTCAGAAGAATCATTATCCCTAAGTTAGAGGCCATGCATGAGGCCATAAGTGATGCTCAGACTACCACCCAAACCAATGATCTGACAGATCTTAAGAGGGTAGAAGATTTTACGTTTTTGTTGAGTGGTCACATTTCAATTTTGGATAGAATGAAGCAAAGTTGGGCTACAAAACTCGTCCAATTGAAGACATTCTTTGCAGGCATTCTTCAGTTTATGTGAGTATGTAATATGCGGCTAAGTATAGTTAAATTTTTTTTTAAACTTTTGGTATGCGGACCCTACCCTTTGCCATTGATGTCAAAGGGGGAGTGAAGAACAGTGAAAAATGAGGAATCCAACTAAGGGGGAGCTCCGAGGAATGTATATAATAATAGAGCATCGGCCAAGGGGGAGCATAGTGTAAACACTTAGTCATTTTTCACTAAGTGTTGCCATTAATGCCAAAGGGGGAGATTGTTGGCAAGAGACACTATATGGATTCATGATTGTTGTCATTGATGGCAACAAAGTTCATCCCACACATCCATAGGACATGGTATGTCTCTACCGGAAGTCAGAGTGAAGAATGTTGTGGTCCGGTAAACAGGAACAGAGCATGTGGTGAGGTCCGACAGACAGGTCCGGATCTCTCAGAGGAAGTATCTTGGTAAAGTGCGGATTTGGGGAAGTCAAGAGGACTATCTTGACTAATAGATTCCAAGGTTTGAGCCTCCGGTGTGGAAAGGATAAAGAGATATGAGTGCTTAAGTACCGGGTTCCCAATTGGTAGTGTGAATAGAGGAAGAATTGACTGGCAGAACATCAGACATTATTCTGGATGTGTTACTAATGTTGATAAAGGTTATGAAGGCATAAATTATGTTTGGCCGACATGGTTAATGATTTCCACAAGTATATCCTTGATCCACACTACTTGATATGCAAGGATTCAGCCGACAGATCAGAGTCTATTGAAAATATTGACTATTCCAGTGCCGACTAGAAAGATGATGAAATCACTTATGCGGATATATATAGAGGATGGATTTAGTTGTGTAAGGTGATGTGGTGATAGGTGATATGCGAATAAAAGCAGAACAGAGAAAAAGCAGTAAGGAAGGTCCGGTATGTGAAAGGAAAGCAGTATAAGAGAAGAAAAAAGATGAAGTGCAGCAGATCAGTGTACTGAGCCTAACCAGAACTGAACTCCAGCATATGTGGATGCTTCCAATCAGTTCAAGTATTGTATAACACTCTTTTGTAGACAATGTGTCTCTTGTAGGCAGTGTGCCTCCTTGTGAGCAGTGTGCTTGGGCAGTGAGCCCTAATTGGCAAGTGCCATTTTGTATTTCCATTCTTCTAACAGAGAATACAATCTTGGGTTAATCACCCCGTGGTTTTCTCCCTTAATAGGGTTTCCACGTCAAAAATATTGTGTCATGTGTATTTCCATTTCATGGTTATGTTTGCTCATTTGAATTAATGTTACATTGATTATTAATAAAATTCAGAAAGAGAAATAATTAGGATAACTGATTCACCCCCCCTCTTAGTTATCAACAAACATATGCCCTAAATTGGACCTTAAAAGCATGGGGGTTTGGACATTCTTTTCTAATGAAAAGACTTGTTTCTGCATCCTTCTTGAGATAAGCCTCCATTCTCTCATTCCAAATTTGACGATTCCTCATCAGTGAGATAAATGCCTTAAGTTGACATTCCCCTACAAAATAGTTGATGATGAAGGTCATATCATCTACACAGAAACCATGCAAATATAACTCACACAATTTTTTTTTTGTCTTCATCAGAACTTCTCATGTATGCTTCCATGAACCCCTCTCTTGTTTCTGTGTTCTCAGTAAGATCAGAAAGATCCAAAGATAGTTTTCTCTGTAGGACTCTCTCTTGTAAGAACAGAGCATAACTTCCACTAGGGGGCCTGCAAGATAGGATTTCAGATGAAATAGAAGCTACCTGAATGACTTTTTCTTCCAGGGTTTCTACTCTTTTTGACATGGCAGTAACTGCCCTTTGTAATTGCAGCATGGGCTTAGAAGCCTAATATTCTCTACATCTCCTTTCCCAATGGAAAAGGGCTTTGGGAATATCTATTGGAATTGGGCCCACATATGGATCTGTTTGCACTCCCTGCTCCATGGTTGCCCCTAGGCCAATTAACTCATGAATATACACTTCTTGATCATCTATTTTATTGTTGGCCCATGTTAATTATTTGTCTTGACTCTGTACTTTCTCAACTAGTGTTACAATTATTGTGAGACTATTGTCTCTGGCCTTGGTAAGATCAGAAATATCTTGTACTACCTTTGCGTCCTTTTCCTTGATGCTTTGGGCTGCCTTTGTTTCTTGGTCTCTCAATTCTGCATCTTTCTCATGAATTGTTTGTTGTTTATTCTGGAGCTCTACCTTTAGCCCTTCAATCACCTGTGTTTGCTCCATTTCTTTTTCTTTCATGACCTTCTTGAGGTCAGTAATAATCTGGTTCTTCCCCCATAATAATCTTTTCAGATTATCAATCTCTTCTAACATCTGCTGTTCTTTTGAAATTTCAATATCCTCTTGATCAAAGGGGTGAGAATAAGTTCCTATTTCTTCTTCTGTTTGCTCTACATCAGGGTTTTCCATAGCTATTGACTCTTCACTGCCAACTGCATCCATTTGCTCTATTTCACCTTCCCCTGTAGCCTCCCCGTCTTAAGTTTCTTCTTGAGTCTTCTTTGCAACTGCTAGTACTGATGAAGGCCTAGCTTTTTCTTTAGAAGTTTTGAAACCCAAAAGATCTTCAGCTCGGAGAGTAGTATCTTTTTCATCTTGGGTAAGATTCCTTTTCCTTTTGATTCTCTGTAGCACAGGTGGAGCAGGTGCCTCTGGAGCAGGTATATCATCCTCAGAATCAGAGGAAATAGTAAAAGTTTCTTTTTGTTCTATCTCCATAGCAGGATAATGTTGTGAAGTTGGACTATGAGAACCTAGATGAACAGATGGTTCAGGGGAAATTTCTCTCTGTTTCTTCTTTCTCACTAGAGGGATTTCATCTGAGTCATGAGATGCTTCTTCAACCTAGTAGTGTATGCTAGAGTTAGTTTTCTTTGGAGTTCTTTTTGTCTTCTGACCTGGCCTTGCCCCTGTTGGTTCTATTGGAATAGACTCCTTAGCTAAGGTCATCTTCTGCCTTGCTGAGCGAGTCATATATGGAGTCTGTTCAAGAGAAGGTTCTCTAACTTCCTTCCCTTTTCTCTTTATATCAGAAATAGGGCTAGCAAATGAAGTTGCCTCCAGTGAGGGCTTTGGACCTTTACCTTTCTCAATAGCTGGAGAGGAAGTTGAAGGTTCTGCCTCCTCTTCTTGCTGGGTAGAGGAAGCCTCACCCACTTCTTGTGCCCTCTCTGGTTCTCTGTCCTGGGGTTTGTTATCTAAAAATGTCTGCCATAGTGCTTCCCCATCATCTTGGGACAGAAAGTGATGTTTTACTACCAAAAAAATGAGGCCATGGTCTACAGTTGCTCTAATGGCAGAGTACAAAAAGTTTGGAATGTTTATGCTAAATTCTAGGTGAGCATTTCCATGCCTCAGAAAAATCAACATTTTCATTATTGGTCCTAGAACTAAGGAAAATTGGCCATCACATGTAAAGTATTTCATAAACCATAATGCTACAGATTGCCATGGGTTTAGAAGTGAAGAGCTAACAATTCCTTTAACCTCATTCTTGCTTAAATGCAATTGTATTGTAGGTTCACCTCCTACAGAGAGATTTCTAATTAAATCAGGATATAGGGTTTTCATATGGTAAAACCTCTCACCTTGTTCTGGCAATCTAGAGATATGACTGATGGTGGTAGCAGAGAGATTGAATTGAATCCCTCTAATAGTTGTTTGATTATCTCCCAAATTTTGTAGGAAGTCGTCAACAATATCCTCTTGAAAACCTTCAAAATTCTCCAAGAACTCCAACCACCCTGCATTCCTAAGAATGTCTGCCACAACATCATCCTGCAAAAGACCTGTTATACTTTCTGGCTCTGATTTCTTTTTAATCCCCATCTCTCAGTCCTATTCCACCCCATGTAGCTAGAATTTTGTTTGCTTCTCTCTGTGGTCTGTCTTTCCTCTTTTAACTCCGTAGGCTCCGGAGGACTATGTTAACAGACTTGGATTTTTAGAGAATTTTGCAATCTTGAATGAGGGTTGTTATGTTGATTTATTTCATTGATTGAATTATGGGAAGGAGCTTGAAATTGGTTAGTGTGCTTATGCAGTCATAATTGTAGCAAAGTGATGGGACACTTCATAGACAGGTCGACAGTGTGGCAAATGTGGTGGCATGCATGAGGTCAAAAAGGGAAATAATGGCAGGGAGACGTGTCATAATAACAACACCCAAAAATAGAAATAACAAGATAGTTACTAACTAATGCTTAATTAAAGAGAATTACATGAATCAATCTTAATGATGATGACCCGATGGTCTTGGCTGTAAGACCATGGCTGTGATGTGACTTGATGTGACTAGGCACGTGAGCAGCACCTGTGCGGGTTTGAAATGGCGTCAGCATCCCTGTTGTCACATACCATGCAATCATTCCCACTAAGTGGTTCGAGAATGCCATGTTTTCAGGTGATGTCAGCACAGTCATTTGTGAGGACCTGCGCATGCAAGAGTAATGACTTTTCCTGAAATGTGTACTGACTTCATCTTTGTCCCTATCATAAAGTGGAGGATGAGTCATATTGACCTCATCAATGATACCTCTATTTTATTACCTAGAGAGGTGGGTTCCCTCCTTATTTATTCTATTCAAGAATGGCTCTTTATTGGTAGAGCGCCAGAGGTGCTCCTAGTTTGTGAGCACCGGAGGTGCTCCAAATTCATGAAGCACCGAAGGTGCTCCTAATTTGCGAGCACCGGAGGTGTGTTTGAGTAACTTCTGGCACCTGATTACCTCTGTAGCTTGATTATTCTTATCTGGCATGAAGAAGGGAGCCGCCATTTGCTGGTTTTCAATCCCCTTGGTTGAGAAAGATAGCTATTTACTGGTTTTCCATCCTTCTCCTTTTTTTTTTCTCTTTTTTTTAAGAAGGCCACCATTTGCTAGTTTTCAACCTTCTCTATTTTTTTTATAGTCCAAATTTCTGATAGAGGATGTGTCCCCTGTAACCATGCACAAATATTTGATGAATTCTTCCTTAGTGGATGGCCTTTTATAGAGCCTAATTCTGTGGCCATTCACTAAGAATGTGTAGGTGCTTCCATCAATGGGTTCCAGCAGCATCGTTCCATTCTTTAAAACTTCCTTTATTTGGTAAGGACCCATCCAATGAGTTTGTAGCTTCCTTTGGAACTCCTTAAACTTAGAATCATATAGGAGAACCCAATAACCTTGCTAAAATGTCCTCTTGATGTGTTGGTCATGCCATTGCTTCCTTTGATACTAAACCAGTTCTGTCTGCTCAATGGGCTTCTGTCTAGATTACACCTAACTCATTGAGCTGAAGAATTCTGTTCTGTTGGGCTATAGACAATCGTAGACCAATAGCTAATGCAGTTTTAAGTGTTTGGAGCTCAAATTCTATAGATAGAATGGCCTTTTTACCATAAACTAATTCATGTGGTGATAATTTTGTTGTGGACTTCCAAGTGGTATTATAGGCCCAAACTACTTCAGATAATCTGCTAGCCCAGTCCTTTCTGTTCATGGCCACTGTCCTTGTCAGAATATTCTCCAATTCTCTATTAGTCACCTCTACTTGCCCATTGGCTTGGGGGTGATAAGGTGAAGATTTCTTGTGCTTAACCTAATATAAGTCTATGAATGCTCTGATTACCTGTGAAGTAAACTGAGGTCCTCTCTGAAACTATGGATCTTGGGGCTCCAAACCTCAAGAAAATCTTATTATAAAGGAAATCAAAAACTTTCTCTTCTCTTGCAAATTGCAATGCCTGAACTTCAACCCATTTAGTCACATAGTCTGTGCATACCAGAATGTACTCTTTGCCTAATGATGGTGGAGAAATTGGTCCCACAAAGTCTAGACCCCACTATTCGAATGGTTCCATCATTACTTGAGGATGCAGCAACATCTCCTATGTGAAGGTTGGATGTCCCATCCTTTGACATTGGTCATACTGTTGCACATACTTCTTGCTATCCTTATGAATAGAGGGCCAGTAGTAACCAGCTCCCAAAATTTTGTGGATGGTTTTGTGTGAAGAATAATACCCACCAGATGGTTCATCATGACATGCCCTTAGGACATCAAAAATTTCATCAGCTTTTAGACACCTGCGTAAAATGAAATCAGGACCACATTTAAATAGCAAACCATTTAACCATTTGTAAGATAAGCTTTCCTTAAGTAAGCGTTTCTTTTGTTTTGAGGTAAAATGGGATGGATACAAGCCTGTAGCTACAAGATTAGCTATGTCTACAAACCAAGGTGCAGTAGAGAAGATAGCAAAAAGATGTTCATCTAGAAATCTGTCCTCCACTGGCTGGTTCTCTCCACCTGTATGCAATCTTGGCAGAAAGTCAACAACCAAATTAAATTTTCCTGGATTATCAACTATGGTAATGTCAAATTCCCGCAATAGCAATAACCACCTGATTATCCTTGCACCCACTACTAGCTTATTCATTAAATATTTGATGGTTGCATGATCAGTATGTACAAATATTTTGTACCCAGTGATATAATGCTTGAATTTGTTTATAGCATAGATGACTGCCAATAATTCTTTTTTAGTTGTGGTATAGTTTCTTTCTACAGAGGTAAGGTTTTTGCTGATATAATAGATGGCATGCATACTTTCTCCTTCCTCCTTTTGTCCTAAGACTGCTCCAATGGACTCATTTGAAGCATCAGTTTGTATGTGAAATGGTAGAGTCCAATTGGGTCCTCTTAAAACAGGTGTGACAGTAAGTATCTCCTTAAGGGTTTCAAATGTTGATTGACAATCCTCTGTCCATAAGAATTCCATGTCTTTGTTAAGCAGGGTAAACAGAGGAGTAGCTACTCTGTTGAAATTTTCTATGAATCTCCTATAGTAGCTTGCATGACCCAAAAACCTCTAACATCTGTCTGATTTTTGGGTGAAGGTAACTGTTTGATCACTTCTATTTTGTTTTGGTCCACTTAGGATCCCATTTGCTAAGATGTGATGTCCCAATATAATTTCTTCCTCTACCATCATGAAGCACTTCTCATGGCTCAAGGGTAGTCAATTTTTTCATTTTAATACCTTTTCCAAGTTTATGAGAGCTTCTTTGAAGCTGTCCCCATACATAGTAAAGTCATCCATATAGACTTCCATGCACTCATTAGGTAGTTTAGCAAAAATGGCTAGAATAAGACTCTGAAATGTAGCTGGAGCATTACATAGTCCAAATGGAAGAACTTTGTAGGCAAAAGTTCCCCAAGAACAAGTGAACATGGTTTTATCTTGATCTTCTGGTGCTACTTGGATTTGGTTATATCCACTAAACCCATCTAGGAAAGAGAAATACTTCCTCCCTGCAAGGTTGTGGACAGCACTTGGTCAATAAATGGTAAGGGAAAGTAGTCCTTCTTTGTGGCTTTGTTTAGCTCTCTATAGTCAATACACACTCTCCACTTCCCATTATTTTTAGGTACTATGACTAAGGGTGAGACCCATTGACTGTCTGAGATTGGATATATGAACCCTACTTGCAACAATTTTTCTATTTCAGTCTTAACAATGTTTTTTAAAGTAGGATTCAGTCTTCTCTGGGGTTGTCTGACAGGTTTGACATCTTTCGTGTATATCTGATGAGTACAGATCTTAGGAGGGATGCCCTTCATATATTGGTATTCCCAAGCAAAAGCTACTAAATGAGAAATTAGGAGTTTGATAAGTTCTTCTTCCTATTTTTCTGCTAACTGGGTATTGATATTCAATGTTTTCCCAAGTAAAATCATAACTTGTTTTGTGATCTGATCCATAGATGTATTCAATCCATATCTTGGAGTCATAGTATTGAGGGGGCAAGAATGTGGAAGCAACATGTGGAATGTGGCTAAGTCTCTGTGAAAGGTTTCTCCACAAGGAATGATATTTGCTAGGGTACAATGAGCATAAGTGAGAAGTTCTCTCCTTGAATGTTGGGCTAGCTGCCTTATATCCTCATTAATTAGAATGTGGGTGATATCTTTAGTTGTATCATAGTGGATTTCTTCTTCTAGCTCACCCAAATGTTCTTTGATGGTAACCATAGCTATTGAGGCATTGTTTTCTATGTTATCTGGCTCATCTACCCATACTCTTCTTGTATAATGTATTGATGGTTTAGCTGGAGGATACAAAGATATTTTTTTCAAGTCTATCCCATTAGAAATGACCATATCCCCAGTTTGACAATCAATAGATGCTGTTGTTGTAGCCATCCATGGTCTTCCTAATATCAATGGATAAGCATTTCTCTAGTTTCTTGGCTCCAATATCAGGAAGTCTACTGGGAATTTCCATGATTCTATCACAACCAGAACATCAGTAATCGCCCCTTTTGGAATAGCTACTGATTGGTCAGCAAGTTGAAGGATTGTAGATGTGGATTGGATACCTGTTAGGGCTAATTTGTCCATTGTATGAACTATGATTACATTTATTGCTGCTCCCAAATCAACCAAAACATTTGAAATTTCTACCCCTAAGATGTAAACAGTCATGATAGGATTTCAAGGGTCTCCATATTTTGGGAGGAGCATTTCTCCCATTAGGAGGTCTAATACCTTTCCTTCCACTTGGATAGTTGAGGGAAAGTTCTTCTTTCTTCCCTGGGTCTTAACACAATGTTGTTTGATGAATTGGTTAAGTTTAGGTACATCTCTGATTGCTTGTAGGAGAGGGATTTCAATGTCCAGTTGCCTAATTTCTTGTAAAAGTTCTGATTCCAGGGTAGACTGGACTTGATTTTGTAAGACCTTTTTCTGGGGGAACATGTTGTTTGATTTATTCTGGGTATGGTGCTAGTTTTTCTATCTCCGAAGCATCTCTGGAGCTCTTATCAGAGATGTTCCTAGGGATGTTCTCTGGAGTCATTCTTTTAGGAGGATCTCCAGAGTTATCCAAGGATGATTCTTTTAGCATTGTTTCAGTAGTAATCTCCTCTAGAAGTTGAGTGGATGGATTTTTAGGTTCCTCATCATTGGTTACTTCAACTATAGTTGGAGGAGATGGTCTTGGAAGCGCTTTCCTAGAACGCAGCTGGAGATTATTGGAATAAATAGCATTAATACCAGCCATGTTTTCTTGTTCTGTCATGTAAACAGTTGCTCCCTGCTTATTTTGTGGGTTTGGTATAGGTTGAGTTGGTAAGGGTGGTTGGGTAACTGGTTCATTTGGTGACTGACCTTGTGTGTTGGGGGGTCTAGTTAGCAATGCTTGTTGTTGAGGTTGGAAACATCTAGGTTATCCCTGGTATTGTTGATTATATCCTTGTTGAGGGCCCCAATGAGGCTGCATGTTTTGTGATCCAAATTGTTGTGGCCATTGTTGATTCCCCCAGGATTGATTTTGCCAATGCTAGTTCTGCCATTGTTGGTTTGACCAATCTTGTGGCCCCCAAGAAGGATTATTCTGAGGCCCATGCCAAGTTGGATTCCATTGATTATTTCCCCAATTAGAAGGACCCCTATAAGAAGTCTAGTTTGGATAATGATTATAAGGGAAATTTATAGCTTGTTTTTGTCCTACATAATTCAACTCCTCTATAATGGCATTGTTTTTACTTATCCTTTTTAAGGCTAGAAGTTGATCACACCGACTAGTAGGATGTTCCCTATCACAGATCTGATAGATCTTTGATTTATCCAAAGGACATTCTCTCAATAGATGTCTATTTCTACACCTAGGACAATAGATGGAGAGTGGTTTAGTTGTTCTATCCTGATCATTTGTTCTAGTTTTTGCCTAAATCCCATCTAATGTGGTGTTCAGTTGGACTAGAATATCTATTTTAAAATTTGCAATTTCCTCCATTAACTGTCCTATTTCATTCTTCCCTTTGAAAGATTTGGGTGTTCTCACTCCATCTTGGGTTCTAGAATAGTTCCTGCAAAGTTCTTCTATAGCAGGCATATCCATTTTATTGATATTCCCTTTTCCCATCAGATCTAGTGCTTGTTTTGATTCTTTGTCTAATCCTTTTACAAATAGGGTTTTGGCTAAAGAATGATTTACAGGGTTGCCATACCTTCTCAAAGCAAAATTGAACCTATCCACATAATCCTCTAAGGTCTCTTCCTCTCTCTGTTTAATTTTGAATAATTCCTCATTCTTATCACTGATTTTACAGTAGTCTTGGTATTTTCCCAAGAATTCTGTCTCCATATGATCCCAAGAATGGATGGAGTTTTGGGGAAAACCCATAAACCACCTCATTGCAGAATCCTTCAGGGTTGAGGAAAACAATTTGAGTTTTTGATTATCTCATCCATAATCATAAGTCTGGCATACCACTTTGAATTCAAACAAAAACTGATCTGGATCCTCAAAAGCAAGACCCCTAAAATTTGGCAAGTGTGTAGATGAAATATTTTTCATAGGGGCATTATCTCTAGCAGCCAAGACAATGGGATATGAGAAGGTTCTTGGAGCCTGATTTTCCTCCTCTTCATGACTATCATCCATGTCTTATACTAGTTCTTCTCCTTGAGGTTCTGGGGAATTAGTTTTTGTCAAAGGATCTGCTTAGAATGTCTCTTGCAATTCTTGGATAAAGTCAGCAAGTGGAAGATTTAGAGGATTTAAGGGATTATTGATTTGAGGTGTAGCTTCCAAGGTAGGTTCTAGGTCTCTTTCTTCAACATGATCTTGTGCCACCCCACTGCTTTCTCCTAAAGTTTGTTGATGGGGTGTTTGTTTTATGTATCTTCCTTTTGAATCCCTAGCTCTAACCATACAGATCTATCCTAAAACTATTTAGCTAAGTTTTCCTAATTAACACAGTTTCCCTGGCAATGGAGTCAAAAATGACAAGGGTCGTTGTACCTCATCATATAATCATATTTCAAGTGTCAAATCCAGGGATGTGTCATTAGCTATCTGCAATTAGGAATCCTATAGTTGCCAGTTTTATCTAACTAACTCTAATGATCTTTACTGATTAAAGAAAATAATACTACTGATCTATCTGCTGTGAAATGAATTCTAAGAATATTGAAAACAAAACTGAACAATGAATTGCTTAAAGTAAATCTATATTATTCCTTTCAACTGAAACATGCATTTATCTATGAAAACAGTAACTATCTTCTTAAACAGAATTTGAAATAACAAAAAAACAACAGTACTAGCCTTCTGCCTTGGTGGTGAGAGTGGGCCCTTGCTCCACAGCCTTAGGGATGAAGACTGAAGTAAAGAATCAACACAAGAAGATAATATCACGATTCAATTTCAGTCCAATTCCATCAGCTTTGTATTCAGAAAATGTTTATGTCAAAATAAGATTACAGAAATCAGAAAATCAATTGTTGTTTTTCTTCTGCTGTTGCTTCTGTAAGTTTATATCTAATTAGTGATGAGATATCACTTACCCTAACTACGAGTTCATATATGAGATAACATCAATCTCCTTATTCTACTGACTATCTAATTACAGAATAAATATCCATGCAATTAAAATAGATTTAGTGGAACATAAGTCCACACTAAATCTGAGTCTTAGTTTTAAATACACTTGGGTAGCGAGGCCTTGAAATATAGGTATTTAAATCAATTTATCAATAACTCGTGCAAAATCAAAAAGACATAAAACTTCCAACAGTTAACTATGGTCTACCCTTAATTACTCAAGTGATGATTTGAGTAACATCAGGAGCATCCCAATCACTACTGGAAGTGTTTGACTGACAGCCGTGCTGGAAATCTGCACTGTTCTAAAGAGGCGTCAGAGATGTATGTTTCTATCTGTAGTTCTGAAGATATGATTGTGACCTTCTTGTTCAGCTCTGGAGATGCTCACGACTTCAGTCCAACTCTGGAGATGATTCACCTCCTTATCCCAAAATCTCTGCAATCAAATTGGAAAACATTGGAGACTAGTCATGGCATTCTGATGTCGGCTCCAGAGATCATTAGGACTACCTCCAGAGATGCACAAAATTGGCTACCCGAACACTTGCACCGTTGATTCAAAAAGAGAATATTTCTTCATATTTCCATCAATTCAATGCACATTAGTCCTTCAATCAGAAATCATGATTCTAAGTAATTCATCTCTTATTAATCATCATTAGAACAATCTTGTTAGCCTATTTAGGTGCAACCATCAGGACAATGGAATAAGAAGGAAGAAAAAGAGGGGTAAGAGGGTGTATTTCATGGGTGCTACCTAACATTCATCAAGGGGTCTTCATTTCATGCATGACAATATGGTGAAGGAGGAAGAACTAATACAAAGTAGACCTACAGATGAGATACAAGGGAGTGCAAATGCCTTAAAGGCCATTGTCTTGATAGTTTGATAGGAAACCCTACAGAATAGTTTGACGACTGTATTCCAAGATTTGTGTCTTCCAAACAAGGAAGAAAATAATGGCCTGGGACAGTGAACAAAGTTAAGGGAACAATAAGCATGGTCCTCAAAAGGAGGTATGCACTATCATGTGAGCCTACTCAAATCCTAGAAGAACCACATGAATATGCAGTGGTTAGAGATCCATGGAGATGTAAGGACTACTAAAAAACAAGGGTCTGATGATAGTCTATAGGGGTCTAATGACATTCAAGAGATTGTCAAGGTTTTAACAACTTGTCTAAGGTCTGTTTAAAGATGTTGAAGGTTCTTCGAACCCTAACTGAGATAAGAAGGAACAAACACTTGAAAGAGGAAGAAAGATACAAACTATAGAGAGACAGTCCTAAGAAGCTTTTATAAGTATACAAAAGGTATGTGCTCAAGAAGAACAAACATGTCTGAAACTTTGATATGGGTAGTGGTCTCAAAAGTTATAGTCTACAAAATGAAGAAACTTACATGAGTGTCTAATAGAACAAGAAGACTTGAAAAGGCTTGAAGTAATTATCCAAAAGGCAGTTTAGAGACTATCTCTTTCCCATACACCTTCAAGGAGCTCTGGGTAACTTCAAACTCAAAGACACATGTCCTATTATCATGTTAAAGGAAGTTGAAGGTAGTTGGAACAACTTTGATGATTCTAAAGGTAGTTTGGCCTTATTGCAAGCATCTAGGAGGTTGAGGAGTTGATTTAGGAGAAGTTCCACTTTTCAAGGATGCACAACCCAACCACCTCCACTTTTCATGCTTAATGGAGCATTCCAAGGAGATAAACCAGCTAGATGTTCCTACAACAACAACAAAGAAGGTTTGACCAAACCTCCTAAAAGACAAGTGTATTTTTCTCCTTCAAAGCATGTCCTTTTTCTTCTTTAATGGTGGGAGATAAAAAAAGCCCAGGGTTAGTTTAGGAAGTTCTTCCTAGTTGTTGGAGGGAATTCTTTCAGTTTTAGACTAATATTGTAACTTTTCAATCTTTTCTAGTCTGAAGGCCATGATTGTAACTTAGAACAACAATCGAACTTTGGTTTTTTAGAGAAGTATGTTAAATTTAAAACATGTATACAGTTGTATGTTACCTTTTGATGAATAAAATAATCATTTTGGCTTCTCTGAGTTGTATTTTTTTGTAAATTGTGGAAGTTATTGATCTAATCCTATGGTGAAGTTGTTTCCCCTTGATTTGTAGTCTCCTTTTCAGTACCTTATGCAGAAATACATGTAATATGCAGGTCATAGGTTGTATTGTGAGTTTATGCATATTTTAGTTGTGAAAACCATTAAACTTTTCCTTTTAAATGTTATTCAGAAACTCAGTTTTCCTTGCCATGAAATACTTATGCATCAAAATATGTCAAAACCTAAGTTGTGCATGACATAGTTAGCTCATTTGATGCATGATCAACTGGGTTCATTGGCAATCCTCTGTCACAAAAAAAATATATTTCATTTCTTAAGTTTTTTGGTTTTGTTTTCCTTACAAAATTTGGCTTTTATGTTTCAAGAGAAAATTGGATTCACTTGGTAAAATTCAAAACTTCACCTTGTAGAAAACCCAAATGGGTATCTGCAGTTTCAATTTGGTGAGATTTGGACAAAATTTGCCCAAGTTATGGGCAATCAGAGATTTTGCCAGTTTCAGAACCTAGCAGTTCATTGGTTCCTTTTTTTCAATTAGTTGATAGGCTTCTATGTAATACTCTTTTTCATTTGCCTTAACTTCACAGTGTGGGCAAGGCTCATTATCGGTGAAAGCTCAGGTTTTAGAACTCTATCGGTAATACTCTGTTCATTTATCAACACTTAACAGTTTGAACAAAGAGCATTATCAGACAAATCTTGGGTTTTAGAACCTTATTAGAAATGTTATGCGTTAGCGAACTCACTAGTTCATCGATAGTCTTCTTCGCTGACAAGTCTTGCAAGTTGAAGTCACACACTCTTTGGTTCGTGATGGCATTAGATAAGCCAATAAAGGCTTAAAGTTCAGAGTTTCGATAAAAGGCCGATAAGTTGATAAAGGCTTAATTTTGGATTTTGGTTTTCCCTAAAATTGTTGATTGAAGGAATATAGCTTTGTCAGCTCATATTGGAATTCTCTAACTGGTTCATAGGTCCTTACATTCATCGATATGTTGATTGGGTTCAGAAGGATTCACTTTCACCGACAACGGAGAATAGTTCGAGATAAGGAAGTTATGCCAATAACATGGAAGAGGCTTAAGTTCATAAAAGCCTTATTTTTCTGATAACATGGTAAAGACTTAAATTCATAAAATTCATAATTCATCGATAACCTAGAAAGTGGCTAAGTTCGTAATATTTTTGCTTTGCTGATAACAAAGGGATGTTCCTAAGTTCCTGGAAAGTGTATTTTACTGATAAGCTATTCAAAAGAGTGGTTCATGAATGGGTTAAGTCACAAACAAGTTCATACAAATAGACTTTTGCTGATAAGCCCTTATAATGAAGGTTCAGAAAACCAATAGTTTGTCGATAAGCATTTAATACTCAAGTTCAGAAAACTTGACAATTGCTGATAATGTGGAGAGTTTGCACAGTTGGAATTCATCGATAGCTAACTCCTTGATTATGGAAAAGGGTATTATGGACAACAATTTCCTGGAGCCAAATGTGTCTAAACTAATGAATTCACAATGGTGATTGGAACGTCCTTTTGAAAGAATTGCTGTTGGTTGTTTGTTCTATTCTGGCAGTTTTGATCAGTTGCGTAACAATTTGAAGCGGTTGAACTGCTTTCAGTGAAGGATCATAAATATGATTGAAGGAGTCGGATTGTGGGTTGGTTGGATTCTAGAGGATTTGATGGTGGAGGATTCAATAGTGAATTGGTTGGGTGAGTTAGTTTGTCTTGGTTCAATCTCATGAATGGGAGATATGTTGGAGAAATCTTTGTAAGTGAAGGAGGATGTAATTTGTTGACTGTGTAATGAGATTCATACTCCTGTAAGCGCTTTTTTCTGATAATAAGAAAATCATCTTTGTTGGTGTGGCGTTTATTGGTTTTTACTGCTTAACTCAATTATCTAATAGGATTTGTGAGTTTAGTCTTGCATCAAGTGGTATCAGAGAAAGGTTTCCTGAGAGGGTTGTGGACGTGTCCAAGAAGAGATTCTAATATTTTGTTGTAGGAAAAGGAAAGCGAGTGTAGACCTACAACTGCAAAGAATATGAAGTAGACATGGCACAGAGAGGATGTGGTAGCAAAGGACCATGAGGAGATATGGTGATTATGGAAATGTTGAGAGGGATAACTGCATGATTGTATGCTATTGAGATGACACAACACAGAGGGGTACTTGTTGAGGATGCTAGCGAGGATGAAGAGGAAGTTGTGGTTAATGAAGATGATGCAAATGAAGGAGATGAACCAGATAGACAATTTTTGAGATCAATATCTAGAATAAACAGTAAGCCTTGTTTAGACCTTCCTAGTTATAATGGTTGTTTAAATCCAAAAGAATTAATCAACTGGATCTCAGAGATGGATAAATATTTTGATTTTGAATCGATTGAAGATCTAAAGAAGTAAAACTTGCCTGCACAAAGTTGAAGGGCCATGCTTCCCTATGGTGGGAACATGTTCAATTAGAATGGCAGAAAAAGGGAAAAGAGAAAATTCAAACCTGGGAGAGAATGGTAACAAAATTGAAGGCCAATTTTTTGCCTGGAGATTATCAAAATAGTTTATTCAAGAAGTTACAAAATTTGAAGTAGAAGAAGAAAAATGTGCAAGAATATATTGAGGAGTTTTATAGATTGAACATTCGAGCTGGCCATGTTGATGATGATGCTGAGAAGGTTTCGAGATATATCAATGGACTGCACTACTCCATTCAAGATGAGTTGAGTATGACGTGAATCACTAGTGTTGAGGAAGCTTACCAATATGCCCTGAAGGCTAAAGAGAAACTTGCCAGAAAACAAAATAGTTCTAGAGGTAGGGGTAAATTTTCAAGAGGAAGAGGCTAGTCTAGTGGTGGAAGAGGATACCAAAATAAGCAAGGAGATGCTAGTACATCCCAAACTAATACCTAGGAAGGCAGAGGAAGGGGAGATTCCTCAAGAAAAAGGGGTGATTATTTTAGAGGCAGAGGATCTTTTGACAGAGGCAGGGGAAGAGGATTTAGTCGTACTTATTTTCAATGTGGGGAAATTAGACATAGGGCATTTGAGTGCCTTTATAGATCCAACAAAGTTCAGGAAAAGGAAAAGAAGCAAGGGTGAATGTGGCACAAGTAGAGTGCAAAAGTGTGGCTTCATTAAAGTATGGAGAGGACCCTGAGGATGGGGAATCCTTGATGCTGAGAAGGATCTTCTTAAATCTAGAGAAGGAGAAATCTGAACCTATTCAGAGGAGGAACTTATTTCAAACTAAATGTAAGTCAGGTGGTAAGTGTTGTAAGGTGATAGTAGATAGTGGTAGCACAAACAATATTGTGTCTAAAGAAATGGTGAACAAACTGAAGCTGAAGCAGTTGAAGCATCCTAGTCCTTAGAAATTTCATGGTTGCAAAAGGAGCATCAATTAGTGGTAAGTGAACAATGCCTGGTTAATTTTTAAATTGGTAGTTATAAGGATGAAGTCTTGTGTGATATAATTCTAATGGATGCATGTCATATTTTGCTGGGTAGACCATGGCAGTTTGATAGACACACTATCCATGATGGAAGAACAAATACCTATAAGGTAAAGAAGGATGGGAAGGAGTATGCTTTGAATCCCATGAAGGAGAAAGGAGATGAAGTAGAAAGTAACCCCAAAGTGTGTTTGATTTCTGGAAAGAAATTTTTGAAATAATTAAAGAAAGGAGGATCATGTTTTACCTTTATTCCAAAACCGAAAGTGTTGCTGATAGCAAAAAAAAAGAAGAACCACTGAAAGAAATTCAAGACATGCTGGAAGAGTATTTAGAAATCATGATGAAATATTTGTTGAATGAATTGCCACTTATGAGACATATTAGTCACTGCATGGATTAGATACCTGGTGCAAGTTTACCAAACAAGGCACCATATAGGATGACACCTATGGAAAATGAGGAAATAAAGAGGGAAGTTCAAGAGTTGTTGGATAAGGGACTGATTTGAGAAAGTCTTAGTCCATGTGCAGTACTAGCAGTGCTAAATGTGTAAGACTCAAAGGCCATTAACAAAATAACAATCAAGTATAGATTCCCATTGCCATAGATGGATGATATGATGGACTATCTAAGTGGAGCAAAATACTTCACGAAAATTGATTTGAAAAGTGGATACCATCAGATCAGAATCAGAGAAGGGGATGAGTGGAAGACATCTTTCAAAACAAAAGATGGGTTGTACGAGTGCTTGGTGATGCCTTTTGGGTTGACGAGTGCTCCCAACACTTTCATGAGGTTGATGAATGAAGTGTTGAAGCCATTTCTTGGTAAGTTTGTTATTGTCTATCTTGATGATATTCTAATTTTTAATAAGACAAAGGAAGAACATTTTCCACATGATAGGGCAGTATTATAGAGGTTGAAAGAATAGAAGTTGTTAGTTAATTTGAAAAAGTGTAGTTTTATGAAGAAAGAGTTGATTTATTTAGGATTTGTAGTTTCTGGTGATGGCCTAAAGATGGATCTAGAGAAGGTCAAAGCAATTGTGGATTGGCCTTCACCTCACAATATGTTTGAAACTAGAAGTTTTCATGGCTTAGCGAGCTTCTATAGGAAGTTAATTCAAAATTTTTGTGGAATTTGTGCACCTATTACTCAGATAATGAAGGGTAATAGAAGGAGTTTGTGTGGACAACAACAACTGAGAAGAGTTTTAACATTTTGAAGAATCAAGTGACAGAACAACTAGTTTTGGCACCCCCTGATTTTGGGAAAGTCTTTCAAGTAGATTGTGATGCAGGTGGGACAACGATTGGAGGTGTCCTTAGTCAAGGGGGAAGACCAATTGCATACTTCAATGAGAAGTTGAATGAAGCAAAGAAGAAATATTTTGTATATGATCAATAATTCTATGCAATTGTAGAGACACTCAAGAAGTGGAGGCATTATTTGCTACCAAAGGAGCTTGTACTATATACTGATCATCATGCTTTGCAGTTCATTAACAACCAAGCTAAGTTAAATCAGATACACATGAAATGGGTTGAATTTCTACAGAGTTATTCTTTTGTTTTGAAACATAGGAGTGGAAAATCTAATAGGGTAGCTGATGCATTGAGTAGGAGATGTTTGTTATTAAATGAAATGAGGGTGAGTACAGTTGGTTTTGACTCTATGGGAGAATTGTATAAAGAAGATGTTGATTTCAAGGAAGCATGGGCTACTTGTACAAACCCAGTAGAGAAGGATCGAACACCCTAGTTGGAATATTTTATCTAGGAAGGTTTGTTGTTCAAGGGGCAAAAGTTGTGTATACCTCAAGGATCAATGAGGGATAATTTTCTGAAGGAAAAGCATAGTGGTGGTTTGGGTGGACACTTTGGTGTTGATAAAATGTTGGCTCAACTGAATGAGAGTTACTTCTGGCCTGGAATGGCTGCAGATGTAAAAAAGTTAGTACAAGGTTGCAGAATTTGTCAATATGCCAAGGGAGTTAGGCAGAATACTGGTTTATATCAACCATTCCCTACACCAGAGAGGCTGTGGGAGCACTTAAGTATGAACTTTGTTTTGGGATTGCCTCAAACACAGAGAGGTAATGAAATCTTCCATCTTTTTTCTTGTTGATAGGTTTTCTAAAATGATTCATTTTATACCATGTCAAAAGAGTAATGATGCTTCCCACATTGTTGCACTATTTTTCAAGGAGATAGGTAGATTGCATGGCTTACCTAAAAGCATAGTTTCATATCGTGATGTAAAATTTGTTGGTCATTTTTGATGTACCTTGTGGAAGAAAATGGGTACATAGTTGGGTTTCAGTTTAGTATACCATCCTCAGAGTGATGGTCAAACTGAAGTTGTAAATAGAAGTCTGGGTAATTTGTTGAGGTGTTTGGTAGAGAATAATCCTAACTAGTGGGACTTGGTTTTGGCTCAGGATGAATTTTCTTACAATAATTTAGTCAATAGGAGTGTGGGGAAAAGTCCTTTTCATATTATATATAGTTACAATCCTACAGGGGTAGATGAATTGTGAGATAGTGTTGATTTGACTCGAAAGAGTGTTGTAGTGGATGATTTTGCAAAACATACACATGATTTGCATAAATAGTTGAAGGATGATTTGGAGAAAAGTGCTCCCAAATACAAGGAGCATGCTGATATTCACAGGAGGGAACAAGAGTTTCAAGTTAGAGATTTGGTTTTGGCACACTTGCGAAAGGAAAGGTTCCTACAAGGAACATATAATAAACTCAAATGGAGGAAGATTGGACATTGTAAGGTCTTACGTAAGTTTTCATCTAATGCTTATGAAATTGAACTTCCACCAGGTGTAGATATTTCACCCATTTTCAATGTGGCAGATTTCTATTGATATTATGAAGGGGAGTCGCATGCACTAGCCGAATTTAGTTCCACTATTCAGGATGAATGTGAATGGATTGTGTCATAGGAAAAATTGAGATTGTGAATAATATCAAAAACAATGAAATAACAAACTCAATCCTATAACATAAAGAGATCAATCTAGGCAAATACCAATATCAATGAATAAATCAAATTAAAACAAGAAAGCCTTCACCTAGATTGTATAGTTCTCTTTGTAAGAATGTGGATTTCTCAATAAGGTTGCGTACCCATGGTGTTGCAACAAGAGGATGTAGATAGTGTGTTCAACAATACGTAGAATGCTCAAAACATTGTAAGAATGCCTATAGCTCAGATGCATAAAAGATTGGAGAGGATTTGTGATGAGATGAGGGGGTATATATAGATTTCAAGACATGATCGATCAATGGATGAAATAATTCCATGAAATGGATGGTTGAGATAA
The DNA here is from genome assembly GCA_027924645.1 of Cunninghamia lanceolata. NCBI lineage: Eukaryota > Viridiplantae > Streptophyta > Pinopsida > Cupressales > Cupressaceae > Cunninghamia > Cunninghamia lanceolata. The sequence goes on along the minus strand of BSBN01000848.1, from coordinate 4,928,327 downwards.
ATCAAATAACTCATGATGAATGTGCACACGACATGTGTCACTCCAAAAAGGTATTTTTATTAAGATAATTACTTTTTGATAATAGACATAAAACAAACATGATAAAGATAGATTTGATTTCATAAATTAGAATGTTTTTTTCTAATTTATGAGCTGATGATAAAAATAAGATAAATTAAAGCCAATTAACTTAACTTTAGATTTCCTTTTTGAAGTTATAAAAATAAGACTGATTGTGCACATGAGTTAACATGATATTTTTAGAAGAATTGGAAGATAATTGATATTAAATAAATAAATTTATTTAATTGATTTTGCATTATTGAAGACATAGAATAGATTTGAAGATTTAAATAAATTAAACAAATAAATTGCTTTAAATTATTTTGCATGATAGATGAATGTAAATAAAATATTTAATTTTATTTATTTTTAGGGATTGAGTCAACTTAAATAAATTTAACAATTTATTTAAATTTAGAGGAATAATTTAGCTAATTAAATAATTAAGATTATTTAATTGTAGATAAGGGGAAATTTGATGAGATTAATTAAATAAATATAATTTATTCAATTAATGAGGATTTGAAATTTGAAAGAGGATAATGATTTAATTAAATAATTAAAATTATTTAATTTTGGAAGATAAAAGAGGAATTTATTGAAATTAATTAAATAAATATAATTTATTCAATTAATATGGGAATTAGGGATTTAGAGGAAATTGATGATTTTGATGAAATCAATTAACTAATTAGATTATTTAATTAGCGTTAAGTGTAGGTGATTAGACAGATTCGATGAAATGCAAGTGATGCGATGCGAAGGGTCATTTTTAGGTGTCTACATTTTGCCCCTCTTTGAGATGGTTTTGCAAAGTAACATCATTTCAAAGAAATTTAAAACATAGTGTTTGATTTGATAAAAGAAGATTGATTTAGAAGAAATTGATTGGATTAGAGATAGTGATGCCCTAGTCACTCAAAGTGAGGGTGAGAAGGAAAGATAATGGTAGGTTGATGAATAAGATGAATGATGATGATGATTATTCCCAAAAAAACAAGGTATTGCCCCTGTCAAGTTGTAAACCAATGATTAATTGATGATGATTGATAAAAATAGTGTCTGGTTTCATAAATAAAACACCTCGTATAAGACGCCTGGTCTGGTTTTGAGAGTGTGACAATCTGTATAAGACAATTGATATGATTGATTGATTGATGATAATGTCTGGTTTTAGAAAATGAAACATGTCGTATAAGACATCTAGTTTGGTTTCGATAATGCAACATCATGTATAAGACAATTGATTGATGATGATTGATTGATTGATTTGGTTTACAACAAGATTAGGATTAAGGCCAAGGATGTGATTGGATAATATGGATAGATTGATTAGCTAGATTGGTATGTGATTGGATTGAGGATATAGTGATAAGATGAATGATGATGATAATGATGATGCCCCCTTGAGTGGACAGTTGGGTTCGAAGAACACAAGTGTGCTCTTGAAATGAAAAGTTAGGAGATAGAGAGACATGGATGAAAAGTTAGATGAAAGATGGAAGATAAATGGAGAAAGAATAGAAGAATTGATGTCATAGAATAGAGAAATGATGATTGATCAACCTTCATGAAAGCTATAGATTTTATTAGGATGTATGGATGAGATGGATGGGATGAAGTGTTTTGAGGATGTTTAGGTGAAATGATGATATCTTATGTACCTGAGTACTGGATACTTCCTCCATATTCCAGATTGCCTACATACCCATATCCATGGGATCAAGGTACATTAAGATTGAGATGATGATGATATGTAGTTCTAGCAGCGCAATGAGATGGGGTGATGTTGCAATGGTTACGTGAATATTTATAAAGGACAATCCTTATTTTGATATAGCATATGGATGTTATGCACTAGGGTATAGAAGACCAAGGTGATGATGTATCCAATGCATAGGATGTTGATTCTGCAAGAAAATGGTTTGAACTTATATCTACTAGACATAATAGAACCTTGTTGGATATGTGAATGAGCCATAGTCTTGAACATAAAATAAACTTCAATACATAAATGCAAGAAGAATATTAATATGTAAGATGCTAGGTTGTAACGCACACATGTGAATGAGCCATAGTCTTGAACATATAATAAACTTTAATACATAAATGCAAAACATATATTAATATGTAAGATGCTAGGTTACAACACACACAAGATAAATAGTAGCCATAGAAAGATGATAAGAGCATCCCACAAACATAGCACACAAAAGCAATGACTATGCCCCCAATCCATACTGCATCGCAACATACCAAGATATAGATAAATCAAGGTAGTCTTGAATAGGTAATGGGAAAGGAATAAAAAGATAAACCAAAAATAAAATTGACTAACTTACCAAGTAAACACACAGCCAACATATTCTCTTACCAAAGAGGTTTCTCAGGATAGATTGGATAGATTGAATAGATAGGATAGATAACAACCTTATTGTAGGAACGATATATCCATTAAAGGTTGTTGATCTGTTGATAGGATAAGCTGATTGATGTAGCAGATGTTGCCAATTGATACGTAGGATGGCATATGGCTCTGCAAGTAGGTTTCTTTGCTTCAGGTTGGTTAAGGACTTTCACTTTCAAAGGATGCATAGTTCAGTTACTGCTTGAGTTAGTCAAGTTGGGGTGATAGGATGGATTTTGATAAATGGAAGATAAGAAAGATGGAAGTGTTGATGGATTGGGATGCAGATGATGGTTTATGATTGTTTTTGGGAATTTTCTAGATTTTTTGAATGTTTTTGGGATTTTCTAGATTTTTGAATGTTTTCGAGATTTTCTAGTTGTTTGAATGTTATGATGTTTTCTGGATGTTTGAATGTTATGAGATTTTTTGGATGTTTGAATGTTTTGGCTGACATGGGATTACATTTGGATACCCTTACTACAAGATACCAATGATAAGGGAAAACTAGGTCTAGAGGCAAGGAGAAAGATGGGATTAGATACATGCACAAAAGGATGGGTGATAGCAAATGGGATGGAAGACTCCTGATAGAAGAATGAGCAATAGTAGATAATGGATAGATAGGTAGAAGGATGAGATCACCAAAGACTATGTTGCATAGGAATAACATGCCCCATTCGAGATATGATGCTTAGGATTTTACATGACAAAGCTTATCATGATAGGATTGATTGGATCGGTTGGAAAGGATGAGGTATATCAAGAGATTTTTAGAGCATGTTTCAACATTTTTGCCTCTATCTTTATCAAGATCAAAAGGAGGAAAAAGGATGGATTTGGATTAAGGGGATAATTATGCAGATATAATGGATAAGGAAGATATGATAGGAAGGATAGGTAGAAGGAATGATAGGATGAGTAGATGAGACAACATGCCCCCAAGTGTGAGGTACATAGACAATCATCTACACATGACATCTGTTTGCCACGTTTTCATCATGGTACTTATCCAAGGTGCCTATTTGCCAAGTTTTCACCATTGGATGAAGGGATTTCTCTTTACTGTTTTAATTTTTTCTCTCTTTTGGATGGGATGGTAGGATGAGTCATGCATCTGTTTCCAATAGCAAGGTAGTATGTTAGCACTTTGATGCATGTTTGCACATGGACTATATCAGGTAGCATTACATGCATGGATGTTGGTAGATGTGGAAATATGGAAATGAAATGGATGGTAGATTATGATATGGATGATGGATGGAGATGGAAGGATAAATGGGTGATGGAGCAAAAGCATGGACCATAGAGGTATGATGGGGGTAATATGGAGGATAATGGATTTAATATGGGGGGATGGAGGTATGTGGATATGGCATGGAATGGCGGGGAACCAAGACCAATGGTTGCACACATCATGATAGATTTTGAAGCCTTTGACTAGGATTTGGAGTGGGGAGTAATGGGATTCGGGATATAGGATTTGGGAATCATTGATTTAGGAGTTTATGAACCCAAATGGACTTGGGATTTGCAAGATTTTTTAATGGGGAATGAGATTTTTGGAATTTAGGGATAGATTGAGATATGGATTATTCTTTTGGGGTAATAGCTTGTTGCTTGGGCACCCACACCTTTTTCACTTTTGCTTTGAGGTGTGTGCGTGTATGCAACTTTTGAGATGGATTTGAGATAATTGCTTGTTGCTTGGGACCCACACCATTTTCATTTTTTTTTTTAGGTGTGTGGGTGTATGCAAATTTTAAGATGGATTTGGCTTTGATTTTGTATATTGATGCCCTATATCATGATATTCTTGAGACTTTTGCAGAGATTTTGCTATATATGTGGCAACATCCAAATTTTTAATTTTGAATCTCATGGGATTTGGGATAGTTTCATATGTGGCCGATATGTGCATTCGTTGGCCATGATTAGGAATGATAGGGGATATAAGGGGACAAGATGTGTGGATGGAGGGATGAGTGTACTAATGGATGAAGGGATTAGGGAATTGAAGGATAAGGAATAATAGGTGTTGGAAGGAGTGGAGGAAAAGTGGATGGAGGGAGATGTATGGTCACATGATTTTGTGAATGATATGATGACGGAGGAGGGATGGCGACATATGAGTGAGAGGTGCGATGAGGTGCACCGGGATATGGAGTGGAAGAATTAGCTTGTGGAGGTGTGGATGTGGTACCAACATCATTGTATTGTTTTTCTTGGGATGAAAAACCAAGGCCATGTGCTTGTGGATGGATTACGCCGTGGAGGGCTCTACGATACCTTGTTCATGAAGGCCTAAACCTTTGCTTTGATAGTTCATGTTTTGGAACATATGATATGCAATGGGATGTTTGTTTTGGAAATAAGATGTGATTTCATTGTTTGATGGAGAAGGTGAGATGGTGGATAGTGGTTGTTACTCTCCTAAGGAGGAACATTCATGGATGAAGGTGGTAAGACCAACGTGATAGGATAATGGATTTGGAATGGGATCGATGGGAGATGGTGGAGGATCAACATGAGATAATGGAAGATTCACAAGAGACAATGAGGGATCATATGATGGATGACTTGGGATGCTTGGATCTTGACTAACATTATGCTCAGTAGGAGATGAAGGGATAGGAATCAAGTGACTTGTTTGATTATCTATGCTTTCTTGGGGACCAAGTGTCTCATAAAGGGAAGTGGATTTTGTTGGATCATGGATAGGGCTAGATAGATGATGTATAGGAGAAGTGTGGATAACTTGTTCATGGATGTTGGTGGGATCATGAATAGGATCAAGTTGCTCATAGATAGGCTAATGATCATGGATAATATCTTGATCATAGAAAATATAAAGGTTATGAAGTGGGAGACTCTTGTATAGGCTTGATAGGCTCTTGATGGTCAACAATGTGAAGGTACAATGGATCTTGACTTGGACTCATGGTAGGATACTCTTCAATAGGCTTGATAGGCTCTTGACTAGGTGTTTGAGGACATGGAGATAGTTGATTTCTTGCTAACAGCCATTGGATCACATCCTTCATAAGAGTATGGGTGGATGGGCAATATAATGGATGGATGATAATGGTGGATGGTGTTGTAGGTTTAGGATTAGGATTAGGTGGAGGGATAATGTGATTGGATGGATTAGGATTTGAACTAGATGATGATGGAGGGTACACATAGGATGCATAAGCTAGAGTGGTGTTTCCCTTGTAAAAGGTATCATAAGGACTTAAGGACACTTGATTTTGGTGCAAAGGATGACTTGCATGTTCTTGTTGTAAAGGAACTTGAAAGCCTTGTGAATGGGTTTGATAATGAGTTGAAATCTTAGAATGATTTATGTTTGGGATCTTGTGTTTCCTAAATGTTTTTGGAATTTTTGGATTTTGAAGTTTATAATGTTTTGGATTTTTAAATGGTTTGATTTTTTGGGTTTTTGTATGGGTTTGATGATGAGTTGAAATGTTGATTGAGGAGTTGGATGATCATGGGGTGGATCTTGTTGAGCTTTATAAACCTCCATGGGAGTAAGGAGAGGTGCAAGTGGTTTATCTCCCATGGGTTTTTGATTGGGTATACCCTCTTGTGAAGATGATTTAGGGAATGGTGTAGATATGGTAGACATTGTTTGGACGGGATTTTGCATGGTTTCCATAAGATTTTGGTCCTCTTCTTGAGATGATTGACCTCCTTGGAAGTGTCACTCTTCTTGAGAGGTTCCTTGATCTAAGGTATAACCATATACATAATCATATCGAGATAGTGCATTCCCATGGGAGCGTGTGGGGATTCTAAAGAGGTATTACCCTCTTGAGGCTTATTTTTGTTGTTATTTTGAATTTCAAATTGGGGATTATGAGATGGGATTTTTTGATTTTAACGTTAGAAAATGTCCCCTTGGGGGATTTTCCCCTCATAAAGTTTAGCTCCCGGGTCTTTTGTCTACATTTAAGACATCTTGCATCATAATTTGACATCCCGATGAAATGATTCCTAAGTTTCATGAAAAATGGGACCTAGGGGGATCCCTTGAACCTAAGCCTACCCAAAATAGGGGGAGGACTTGGGCACCCACGCCCTTGTCCTACCCTATTTTGGGTCAGTCCCAAATTTTGGGTGTCAGCTTGTGACCGTTATTTGGGTCCTATACCGACACGGGAAGTTTGAATTACAAAATTCTTGGCGGGAGTGTTTGTAGTTGTATATAAAAGCATGTTTAGGCATTCATTTGTAAACTAGATTTCAACTAGATGATTACTAGCAAGCTATTGTGTTCTAAAGGAAATTCAAGGCTTTCATTGTGTAGCAAGAGTATATTTGTGTTGTCTATGTGTTTGTATTTGCAGATTTGAGCAATCATCTCCTCATGGCATGAAGAGCTTCTTTCTCCTATGAGATCTTCACTACAAGGTGACATTATTTGTGTTTTTGAGCATCTATCATTTGGTTTTTGCCTCTGCCTCACAAGGGCATGCACTCTCTATTTGACAACGGTGTTCGGAAGACTTGAATGTCTCTTTGGGGCTTGACTGAGGCAAGCCTCTAAACACCACAACCCCCTCCCAAAGTTTTATGATTGTAGGTTACAGGTTGTAGACCAGAGAAGAAAATAGCTCCCTGGACTAGGGCACCCGCTCATTAGTCCTCAAAGTTCCGCAACGAGAAAATCTCTGATACAATAGGAACAGGTTGCAGATCTTGACAAAAAGTAGGGCCTCGGACTTGGGCACCCGCTCTTTAGTCCCTGACTGTTCTGCTTCCAAATTCTAAAAATAGGTGCACAGTTGTTTGTCATTTTACATCTTTTTGTAGCAGTATTTTCTGATAATCGTTTGTTTGCTGTTGTATTTGCATAATTAGGGTTTTAAGGCATAATTGAGCATAAGAGAAGATAATTGGAAATCAAATCATAAAAATATAAGTTTCCCTACATCTCATAGTGACCTAGGGTATGATAGTACATTGCAACTCGACCCTAGGTCCTTGAATGAAAGGGTGAAAGGAGGATACACATACAAAAACTAACAAAAACCAAATATCCAAATTCCACCCTTTACATTTTGGTGAAACCGTGTTGTTGGATGTGTTTGCACATTTCTAAGTGTTGTGCTTCAGATTTACAGTGATTTCATTCATTCATGTAGTCATTCATCTTATTGCATTGGAAAACTTACAAAAAAAATTGAAAAATTGGAAAATTTGGAAAAATTGAAAAAATTGAAAAAATTTGCATTTTAGGGCTTCTATTTTGCATCAATTAATTTGAATTTCATAAAATTTCTGATTTTTGCATTAGATCTGAGTTAAATTGCATAAAATTACAAAAATTCAATAGCTTGCATTGCATTTTTCATCATAAAATTGCTAGGGTTTTGTTCGAAATTTTGCATTTTTCATATAACTTAGTAATTTCAAAAACTAGGGTTTGTAGGCAAAATCTTGTTTCATATTTTTCTACTAATCTAAGACACTCATTCAAATTTGAATTTGGCTGTAGTGTTTCATTTTAGTGTAAATTTGCATTTAGATTTGAAAAATTTGCATTTTTATATAGAAAATTTCAACAAAAACTAGCATTTTCATTGATTTTTTCCTTAGATTTGCACTTGCATTTTGCATGTTAGGGCTTGGAAATAATTTTCATATATGAGAGAATTTAATTTTCATCATACATAATCTTGAAAAAAATTCATATAGCATTTTACATCAAGATCTCAAACCTAGGGCTTGAAAAACATTGATTTTCACTAGATTTGGCCTTATCGACTCTCTAAATTTGCACTATAGGCGTGTTGTAAAGAATATTTTTGCACTAATTGGCTGATATCAGGGGTATTATCTTCTTCCCCTCCTAAAAATCTTTACAACACCTTTGTATTGGCCTCTTATATTGAAAATTTGGTAAAAAATTGCACATTTTTGCTATTTTTGCCCTAGGGTTTGGCCTAGTTTGCACCCTAAGCGTGTTGTAACAGATTTTATGCTTCTAGGTGACTGATATCATTGCTATTATTTTTTGAACCTCACAAAATTCCTCACAACACCTCTTTCATTAGGTCTTGGGATTGAAAAACAGTGAAAAATTACATATTTTAGGGCATTTTCACTAGGTTTTGACTAGTCATCATTATAGATTTACACCAAAAGAGTGTTGCAAAGGATATTATGGATGTATTGGACTGATATCAGACATATTATTTTCTGCCCCTGACCAAAATCCTTACCACACCTTTTCTTTTGTATATTTGCATTGAAAAAGTACAAAAAATCAAGCATTTACATATCTTGCGCCTAAAATTTGTACATATTGCTGCATGAGTCTCATAACTCACTGTCCTAAGAGAAATATTCCTTTAAGAAGAAGAATAATACACATGGGATCTAGTTCTCTTGAATAAATTGGCACATTGAACACCTTCTTTACAAAAGGAGAGACACAAATGTTACAAGATATTACACCTATCACAAGTACAATGGAAGAGCAAACTTTTCATGACGTTGATGATACTATTGAGATGACAGGATATGTATCTAATGAGCAAATAGATAAACTTGACAAAGACCTAGCTCAATTTCAAGACTATGTGCAAACTAAGAGGATAGCTGAAGAAGCCGTACCTGTGATTCACCATGTAAGAGAATTCATAAAAGAGGGACAAGATGGTGTTAATGCAATCTGTGGTTTAGCGCATATTGTACAAACCAATATCATGCCAGTGACTGAATTTGTAAAAGTGATAAATAACACTTTGTCACCGTCTCATACTCAAGTATTGGTACCTATACCGACTACGAGAATATCCACCTTTACATCAAGAATCTTAACAACTGATGTGAACGCTTGTAGTAATGCTACCAATGGTATTGGAGTATCTAATGGCACTAATTACAACGCTGTGGGATTTAATTATTAGAATTTGGTTTCTAAGGGGACCTCTTCTATGAATAATTTCTCTCAACCACCTCTTCATCCCACTTATTCTCAACCTCCCATCACATATAGTTATTCTCAACCACCTACCATTATGTCCAACCACCGTTGACCTATCCACAACCTCCGCCTATCATATGTCAAGGTCAATCACCTGCTCACTTCGGTTCTAATTCTTCATAGAAAACTGCATCTCCCAATGATGCCATCCTAAACCAACTTTTGCAAGGCATGACTGCTTTACAACAAAAGGTAACAAATTTGACAAATTCTTCACATATCATGCCCGTAATCCCCTTTCCTATGCAATTTTGCGAACTCATATGCCCGAGAGGTTTGAGACTCCTCGCTTTGAAAATATGGTGGAAAAGGTGATCCTAAAACTCAAGTGGCAGCATTCACAACTATGTGTAGTGATTTTTATTTTGAAGAGGATTTGTTGGCAAAACTTTTCCCGCAATCTCTCAAAGATACTTCTTTAGAATAGTTTTTCTCTCTGCCTCCGAATTCAATACACTCCTTTTCGCAGTTGATTGATCAATTTTTACAACATTTCAAGCAAACATTGGACCTCAAGTCTCTTTGATTGATTTAGTTCATTGCAAGCAAGGTCCAAAAGAGAAGCTAACTGAATTCATTAGTTAGTATCAAGATTTATATACACAAATTCAATATTAGATGAAAGATGAGGATGTTCAGAAGGTGTTTATTACAAATCTACAACCTAACATCCATGATAAGATCCTCTTGATGAAGTTTAACTCCTTTCAACATTTATGCACCGCCCTTCGTGATTACCAACTTTTGTCTAGTCAGTATGAAAACCAAAACTCTTCGGCTCAAGTTAGTCAATCCATGGGTGGATCATCACAAAACAACTTTAAGAGGAATAATAATAATAGGAGTTTCATCAAGATTAATGGACCTAATACAAATAACTTTTCTAATGTGTCTGCTATTACCAATCCAAAGAAAGCATCATATCAACCAAGAAAGTTTACTTCGACATCTGAGTCTTATCATTCTATCATGATTCAAGCTGTGAGTAATAACATTTTGAAGCTTCCCCCGATTAAGCCTGTCGATCCTAGCAAAGCACAAGGACCTTACTTTGATGCTAATGTGATGGGGATCCTCATACACCAACTTAGTATATGCTTGGCATGACTTGCCAATACTGGTGGCAATACTCTGATCCACCGTTACACCCGGTCAACACTTGTATCTGACGAAATGTACATTCTCCACATGCATTTGCGATATACATTCACAATAGACACTCGTCAGTGGGACTTGAGTTATCTGTCAGACTTACCACAAGTTGCCGATTCATCGATTCCTCCCGACGGATCCTTTGTCAAAGGCTCGATTCTCTCTTCGGCCAGACCGCCCTCATCATTTTGAGCGAGGAATGCTTTTCTGACGGACTTTGTCTCACCGACAACAATTTCAACTCCAACTCCTCCAGTCAAACCCTAGCACATGGAGATGCTAGGCGATCTATTGTGCATCTCGCGTTGTCCATATCCTCTACGCTGCCGAACAAGAAAACAAAACAGGAAACACAAACAGATATATATACAATGAAGCCATTCCACTGATTTCGACAAAAATCTCACCAGTGAAATGCTTCACATTGACATATTGCAACAACAGAAAGCACAGATGCAATATGGAAACAAATAGACCACACAGAAAAGATCAATTTCTCCTTAACAAACTGCGCGATTAAATTTAATCCTTCTCTTGCTTCGATCTGATTACAATGATCATGATATTCACATTTGGTTCCATCCTCTGGGTTTATAAACTCACCCAAACTAGTACCAAACCTAATTCCAAGCAGCTGGGAGAAAACTAACTGTCTCCAAGCGGCTGGGAGACCAACCGTCTAACAACTAGACAAATGCAACCTAATTACTTGGGACTTACAAACACTGGTTCTAGGTCTTGAAGAACCTAGATACAAACAGAAATTACATTCATTGGTCAAATAGACCTTATTACAACACAAAACACAATTTTCTAAACAAACATAAACTTAAATGCCTCACGGAGGCCACCTTGTGTTAGGTGCTCCTACACCATACACCCCACCTAGAAAAGAACTCATGTCCCATGAGTTGATTCTTTGTCGTACTCTGTATGTATCCTTTTCTGCCTCATGCCTTCCCCATGAGTTGATTCTTTGTCATACTCCGTATGTATCCTTTTCTGCCTCATGCCTTCCCCATGAGTTTTAGACTGCAACTTGCTTCAATGGAATAAAAAATTCATGCCCAGCATTGTAGGCTCTACTCACACCTTGCCATGAGTGAGCGCTTGCAACCAAACTTGGATGTTGCAGGCCATAATTGCTTACTGTCATCTCTGCTTGGACACCTGCATGTAAAACCTCTTTTGATGCTTCTTGTACTGCTGTGATGGTAGAATATATTTGCCTTTCAACTCTTCTTGGCTCTAGAGGACAAACAATAGTCCCTACGAGGATAGCATCCTCTTCTTTCTAATCAACTTGTCGCTGCTTGCAAACCTGCTCTGTGACCGTCATCTGACCCATTTCAGACATTACTATCTGATCTCCATCATTCAAAACTGAAATCACCTTCAAATTGTGATCTTTGGTATCCTCACTCCTCGAGGTATCCTCAACTATCCTTGTCTCTTCTTCAGGCATCTTCACAAACTCTTTCTTACCCATCAAAATAATCTTGGTTGCCTTCTTTGCTTCAGCATCCTCTTGCAATGGTGTCATCACAAAAGTCTTTCCATCCTTCTTGATGGTGTATGTGTTAGCATATCCATCATATAATGCTTGCCTATCAAATTTCCATGGCCTACGTAAAAGTAGGTGACAACACTCCATGGGCAAAATGTCACATAAAATTCTCTCCTTATATTCTCCAATCTGAAAATCAACATATGCTTGTTCACTTACCAAAAGTGATTGACTATCACTTACCCAAGATGCCCTATAAGGAGTTTGATGAGGAATCCTTTCTATGTTCAATTTATCCACCATTTCCCTAGACACCATATTATCTGTTGAACCAGAATCTATGACTACCTTGCATATTTTACCTTTGCTTTTGCAATTGATCTTGAAAAGAGCTCTCCTTTGTGATGGTTCAGTCTTCATTGATTCTTTGAGCAATGTCCTCTAGATCATTAGACTTTCTCCAACTTCTGATGTCAATTGCACTTCAGGAGATGTCACACTCCCTGCATCCTCTTGAGTCAATGTGGTTCTTCTCTCATTTCCATGAGAAGTTGAGGCCTTCTCTAGACACTTATAAGCCGGATGCCCTATTTGATCACAATTATAACATCTCATGTTGGAGAACTTGGATTCTCTACCTGATCCATTTGTCCCACCTCTTTCATTTGGCCTTCTTCCTCGGTAGCCTCCTCTGCTACTTGAGTCCCCAACTTTCTCTTCTTGGCTAGACTCACCACTAGGCCTCTGGTTAGGACTTCTTCCTCCAAAACTGCCTCTAAAATTTCTGTCACCTCTTCCTCTACTCTGCTGCTCACCTTTCCTCTTCAGCTCTTAATGAAAGCATTTTTCCATGGTTTCAGGGGTAAACAAACTTATCTCATCTTGAATATTAATCCTCAGACCATTTAGATACCTTGCTACCTTGGATTTTTCATCCTCCATGTACCCACAACAGAGGGTGTATTTGTGAAACTCCTCGGTGTAAGTAGCCACATCCATATCCTTTTGTTTAAGGTTATGCATTTCGTTGTAAATTTGCACCTCGTAGTCAGATGGAAGGAACTGGGACTTAATCTTCTCCAGCATTCTACTCCATGAAGAGATCATACTTTTCCGATTCTTTACCCTTTCTCCTTGGGTGTAATTCCACCATGTAAGGGTAGCACCTTTGAGTTTAGTTTTTGCAAACTTAACTTTCTTACTGTCAGGAACTTCCTTGTATTTGAAGTAGTTGTTTAGAGCCTGAATCCACTCCATGACTTCATCAGCATTCATCTTTCCACTGATCATGGGGATATCTATTCGAGCCTCTGAAGAGTCCTTGCCAATAGCCTTAATGGCTTCCAGAAATTGCTTTTGTTCAGCTGGTATCTTTGTCTCTTCTTGTTCCTCTGCTTCTTCCTCTTTCTCTTCTTCTCCATTTGAATCTTCCTCTATCCTTTTTCCTATCTTCATTGCCTTAAATTCTGCCTGGAGTGCTCCCCTGACTCTAGTTTTGATCATCTCTTCCATCTCTTGAAATTTCTTGACCACTTCGGTGGTCATCCCCTTTGGAGGCATATTGCTAGCCTCTCCGTCACTCTCTCTGTCTGACATAAACATTCACAGACAACGCCAACACTTCTACAAATCCTTAATTCGACTACAACACAATGCTCAATCAGTTGTCCCTCCTACACGCTGCTTCACAAACCCATTCCTCTCATCCAACAACAGATCCTGGAGATGCACTACCACTCTCTCTCACAATGGCTTCACTCTGCACCCTCTTCCAGCCAAATCTCTATGGTGAATGACCTTGATAGACCTCATCATCATCTGCCCACACACTACAGGAATCCTATTCCTCCTTGTAACTAGATGGTATGAGCAACTCTTCACCTACCTTCTCAGTGACAGAAATCAAATACACAACTACCTAGATCTCTCGCTAGCTCTGATACCAATATGATGGGGAGCCTCATACACCAACTTAGTATATGCTTGGCATGACTTGCCAATACTGGTGGCAATACTCTGATCCACCGTTAGACCCGGTCAACACTTGTATTTGATGAAATGTACATTCTCCACACGCATTTGTGATATACATTCACAATATACACTTGTTGGCAGGACTTGAGTTATCAGTCGGACTTACCACAGAGTCACCGATTCACCAATTCCTCCTGACGGATCCTTTGTCAAAGGCTCGATTCTCTCTTCGGCCAGACCACCCTTGTTGTTCTGAGTGAGGAATGCTTTTCTGACAGCCTTTGTCTCACCAACAACAATTTCAACTCCAACTCCTCCAGTCAAACCCTAGCACATGGAGATGCTAGGCGATCTACTGTGCGTCTCGCGCTATCCATATCCTCTGCGTCGCTGAACAAGAAAACAAAACTTGAAACACAAACAGATATATATACAATGAAGCCATTCCACTAATTTCGATAGAAATCTCACCAGTGGAATGCTTCACATTGACATATTGCAACAACAGAAAGCATAGAATGGAAAGGAAATCTATAGCTATGCAATTTCATATTTACAGAAAATGGAAACAAATAGACCACACAGAAAAGATCAATTTCTCCTTAACAAACTGCATGATTACATTTAATCCTTCTCTTGCTTCGATCTGATTACAATGATCATGACATTCACATTTGGTTCCATCCTTTGGGTTTATAAACTCGTCCAGAGTAGTACCAAACCCAATTCCAAGCGGCTGCGAGAAAACTAACTGTCTCCAAGCGGCTGGGAGACCAACTGTTTAACAACTAGACAAATGCAACCTAATTACTTGGGACTTACAAACATTGGTTCTAGGTCTTGAAGAACCTAGATACAAACAGAAATTACATGCATTGCTCAAATAGACCTTATTACAACACAAAACATGATTTTCTAAACAAACATAAACTTAAATGCCTCACGGAGGCCACCTTGTGTTAGGTGCTCCTGCACCATAATGCCTTTTGTCATTTTCATCGAACACAAGGACATGATACTAAACAATGTATGTGTCTTAAACATGAAATACAAGACCTCATTAATTTGAATATCATACAAGTATCGGGTGTGAATGATAACAGAAATAAGTTGGTTTCTCCGCCAAGTCAAAATTTACAAATCTTCACTAATCCTTTTCCTAAACATAATGATACCAATATGTTGGAACAAGGACTACTAGAAATAGTTGATGATGATTATTTAGACTATGATAATATCATGGGTATGATTGAAGTGGATAAAGAAAAACTGCATAACCCACCCCATCCACGAAGAAAGGGAATTTATGCTGAGGTTCCTCCTCTGTTATCCTTATATAGATCGAGAAATAACCAAAACACATCAAAAAGACAAGTAGAACAACTGATACAGACAAGTGAGATGGTACAAGATGATTCCTGTTACTGTGTTAGATGTCATCAACAATAAAAACTCACTAAAAATTGGAAAAGAGTAAAACGACTGTCAGCAGTTGGAAATAATAGTGGTTCTCCCTCTCATAAGCAACAAAAGGTCTCATTTACACAAGGATTTCAGAAGCAAGCATCATATGATAATAAACAAGACTTTCATAAGAACCACTCAAATTTTGCACTTAACATGATTGAGTACCTCTCCAAGAGGTTCGCAAGTTTAGAAATCTGATACGAAGATCCTACCAGGTAAGTATCTCTAACCCTTATCTCTCTCATGATGTGCTTCCCCCATGATGTGTTATGTGTTGTTTAGACCTCCTGGGATGACCCCTGATTCTCTCTTAAGGTCCGGGATACCAGGAGACCGCCTTTATTGTGACCTTCTTCTATTTGTATCATCATTCTTCTATATTGCCTCTCTCTCTGATTTCATTGTTGTGTGTTGTGTCTTACAGACATAGCATTGCGGTTGGTGACTCGGGGGCACCCTCCTATGTGATTGTCCCTAAGACACTTGTTTCTCCTCCCTTATTTATTGTTTCCCTTCCTCTAGTGTTTCTATCTAGCGGGCGGATGACGAAAAACATTTATACTGATGCGGACCTAGCGTCCCTTTCACGAGAAATAAAAAATTGGACTTAGTTCCTAATATAATGATGGGGTTGTATATCTTATCTGACGCTTGGATAGTAGAAGCACTCGTGCTCTTTGCGTAGTGATTTTGATGATGTTTTATCTCATTTACAAATCCTAACAATACTGTTGCTCCATGCACTTTGTCTATCTTGAATCTTGTATGCCTCAGATTTCATATGCATTATCATGATTATGTAGACACTAACATGTTTATTGCAAGGATGTTGTTGTGGGAACATTTGGCGATTGTAAAGTACATGTCACCTTCGGGGGGCATGGGCTTTGCAAAAGTTTGTGTTCCCTTGTGTGTTTTCTTCCTACCTCAACGTGCTTGATATCGATACCTGATATCAACCACCTTAAGGTGGGGGCATATATAAGGTAAGCTGTCTGTTGTAGATATTAGCAATGTGTTTGTCCTCAGGTGTATTTTAAAGATCAGTGTGATGAGTACTTCCTGCACTCTGAGTTTGTTTGCAATAAATCAATCAATCAATCAATCATCTTAAGCCCTCTGCAGAGGCGGGGGTGGCGTATCTCTTGCAGAGAGTGCACATCCTGTCATTTTCAAAAAGTCCTCATCGGGAGGCGAGGAGTGGTTCTGTGACTAAAAAAACCCTTAAGTGTGTCTTCAGTGATTGTTGTGGTGAAGCCCAATCATTGGTGTGTGCCTATAATGTGCCTGAGATGGTGTTGAGCCTAGAAATAGGAACACTCCATCGCTTCTCTGCCATGTTTTCTCTGTGTCTTCAAAGTGTGTGTGTTTGGTGTGCTTGCTTTGTTTGGCGTGTCTGTTGCCCCATGTGCAGTTTAAAGACCTACATAATGAGTGCATCTTGCATTATGGGAGGTTTGGTGTGTCTTATGTGTGTATTGCCCCATATATGCAGTTTAAAGACTTGTGTGATGAGTGCATCCTGCATTATGGGAGGTGTGTTTATTTTCCTTGTACTTGCATTTGCATTTCATATATATGAGAAAAAGAAAAGAAAAGAAATCATTCATGTCTTCTATGCATTAATGTGTCTTTTGTGCATTTAGTGTATTCACCGTGTTTTGCATGATTGTAACTGTCTTCTCCATGTTTTGTGTGTCTGTCATTGTCTTCAATGTGTCTGGCATGTCTTCTCCATGCTTGGCATGTTTGCTGTGTTTGTTGACCGTACTTTAATGCATGTATTGGCCTTGCATTTATACATACATTAAAGTGGGGGCTAAATGTAACATCAAAAAATGTCCCCTTGGGGGCTTTTTCCTCATAAGGTTTAGCTCCCGGGTCTTTTGTCTGCATTTAAGACATCTTGCAACATAATTTGACATCCCAATGAAATGATCCCTAAGTTTCATGACAAATGGGACCTAGGGGGATCCCTTGAACCTAACCCTGCCCAAAATAGGGGGGAGGACTTGGGTGCTCGTGCCTTATTCCTGCCCTATTTTGGGTCAGTCCCAAATTTTGGGTGTCGGCTTGTGACCGTTATTTGGGTCTTATGCCAACACGGTAAGTTTGAATTACGAAATTCTTGGCGGGAGTGTTTGTAGTTGCATATAAAAGCATGTTTAGGCATTCATTTGTAAACTAGATTTCAACTAGATGATTACTGGAAAGCTATTGTGTTCTAAAGGTGATTCAAGGCTTTCATTGTGTAGCAAGAGCAAATTTGTGTTGTCTATGTATTTGAATTTGTATATTTGAGGAGTCATCTCCTCATGGCATGAAGAGCTTCTTTCTCCCATGAGATCTTCACTACAAGGTGACATCATTTGTGTTTTTGAGCATCTATCATTTGGTTTTTGCCTTTGCCTCACAATGGCATGCACTTTCTATTTGACAATGGTGTTTGGAAGATTTGAATGTCTCTCCGGGGCTTGACTGAGGCAAGCCTCTAAACGCCACAACCCCCTCCCAAAGTTTCATGATTGCAGGTTACAGGTTGAGGATACATGAAAAGTGAAGTTGCAGGAGGGTATCTTAGAGTGTTAGAATTATAGATCAAAGAAGAAAATAGCTCCCTGGACTAGGGCACCTGTTCATTAGTCCTTGAAGTTCCGCAACGGGAAAATCTCTGATGCAACAGGAACAGGTTGCAGATCCTGACAAAAAGCAGGGCCTTGGACTTGGGCGCCCACTCTTTAGTCCTGAACTATTTCGCTTCTAAACTCTGAAAACAAGTGCGCAGTTGTTTGTCATTTTGCATCTTTTTGTAGTAGCATTTTCTGATATTCATCTGTTTGTTGTCATATTTGCATAATTAAGGTTTTAAGGTATAATTGAGCATAAGAGAAGATAATTGGCAATCAAATGATAAAAATCCATGTTTCCCTACATCTCATAGTGACCTAGGGTATGATAGTACATTGCAACTTGACCCTAGGTCCTTGAATGAAAGGGTGAAAGGAGGATACACACACAAAAACTATCAAAACTCAACTATCCAAATCCACCCTTTACATTGATGATCTTGTTGAGGGAGATTAGGATTTTGATATTGTTGTGGAGGAATGAGGTATGTGTTTTGATTTTGTGGTGGTTGAGGTGGAGGAAGATTTGTAGTGTTTAGATATTGAGAGTATTGGTGTAGAAAGTATTGATGTTGTTGGGATTGAATGCGTTGATGTTGTTGTTGGGGTTGAATGTGTTGATGTTGATATTGGCTAACATTGGAAGAAGTGGCATATGTTGATGTAGAATTGACATGATATGTGGGTAGGCTAGATTGGTATGATGATGGAGGTGACACATAGGATTGAGGTGGCATTGATTAATAATGAATGGATAGAGGATGATGTGCTTGTTGGACTTGTGATTGAAAAATGGCTATGAAGTGTTGGGCTTGGGCTATGAGGTGTTGTATTTGAGGTGATTGGCTTTGTTGAAGTTGAGTTTGTTGGATGAAGGCTTGTAGTCTTTGAATGATTCATTGGTCTAAGGGTTGTGGTTCTTGGTAAAGTTCTTGGAGAAGGTCTTGGAATTGGGGTACTAGGTCTACTAATGTTGGCATGGATTTACAAAGGTGTTGAAGTCTTCATATTTCGGCTTGTTCCTCAAGATATGCCTCATAATCTATAAGGTACTCATTATCATTGGAGCTATAAGGAGGGCATCCTCAAAGTATGACTTTGGGTTTTGGATTTGTCCTAGGTTTGTCGATGATCATGACCATTTTGATGAGGATTTATGATGATATGATGGAAGTTTGATGCTTTGATGCTCCAAGATAATTGTGACTAATTAGAGAGCTTAGTGATGACAAATGACACCGAATGATGTTAATGGAACATAATATGTCACTTCTGGTAGTGTCTAGGTGCTTTTGGAGCATAGAATGGTGCCTTTGGTGTTTCTAGGTGCTTTTGGAGGATAGTAAGGCGCCTTTGGTGTAGCTAGGCACCTTTGGAGCATAGTATGGCACCTTTGGTGTAGCTAGACACCTTTGGAGTGTATTAAGGTACTTTTGGTGTCTTTTGGGGTGTCTGTATAGTGCGAAGGTAGAATTTGACCCCTGGATTTTGATAGATTACCTTAGATGATGAGAGAGAAAGTTAAAGGATTGGATTTGGAATGGTTTAGGATAGGTTAGGGATTATCTCATGGCATGGTTTAGGGTTGATTTTGCATGTTGTGGAATGGTTTAGGGTTGATTTGGAATGGTTTAGGGTTGAGTTGGAATAGTTTAGGGTTGATTAGGGATGGTTTAGGGTTGGTTTGGAATGGTTTAGGGTTGGTTTGGAATGGTTTAGTGTTGATTAGGAATGGTTTAGAGATGATGTCAAGTGATTGGATGTGTTTAGGGTTTGATGTCAAGTGATTGGAGAATGATTGGATGTGGTTAGTGTTTGATTGCAAGTGATTGGAGAATGATTGGATGAGGTTTGATGGATGTGGTGTGAGGTTGCTTTTGACAAAATTGGGATGAAAATGAGTTTCAAATGGATAGAAATAGTATGGGGAGGGCTTTTTGAATGAATTGAGGTGGAGATGACAATTTGGAACTCAAAACTCAGGACTTAACCAAAAGCACTTAGATATGGACCAAAGGCGCCTTATAGAGGTGCAAAGGTGCTTCAGAACTATGCAAAGGCATTGTGTTGTTGTCAGTGATGTTTGTAAGACAAATTTTGATAGATTTGGATTGGATTTGCTTTGACAAGAGAAAACACATCAACCAAAGTAGCAAAGGACTGACACAATAGATAGTGTATGTTCAAGGCTCATGAAAAAAGCCCAATGTTCTCACGGGTATAAGACAATTGTAAACAATCCAAGCACTTTTATCCCTAGAGACATGGTTTCATTGCGGTAGATCAACTCACAACTTAGTTCTTTGTTGACTCAAATGTCATTCCATATAGGTGTCATACATTTGTGTCTTTGGGAGAGACGATAGGTAGGGATATCTCACCCTCCCCTCAGAAAGCTACAATTAGGTCACAAGAGCTTATGCTAGCTGAGGGAATACTATCTCTTCTGAAGGGAGTCAGTGGTGAGTAATCTTGGGGGTTTATACTGATTTCCCTTGCACTGATGATTACCGCAACGTTTGCAGGTGAAACAGGTAGTCACTATCTAGATGGTTCTTAGTAGCTTTGAGGGACCAATGCCTTGTGAGCATGCAGAAATCTACTAAAATATTTGACCAATTCTACTAAGAGTATTATATACCTCCCACAATGCAAAAAATCATTTTCACAAAGTGGTGGTATGCCTCTTTTTGATTTGGCATCGTAAGGCAAGGTTGATGCTGGTTAGGACTTGGCTTTCGCGTTATCCCTCTTATATAGTGGTTCAAAGGAAAAATCCTCTTAGGGTCACCCCTTTTGGATGAAGCGCAATCCAAAAGTAGGCACTTCTAAAGGAATAACTGAAAGTAAGATCAAGTACGTCAAACAAAGGTTCAATTGTCCCGTTGTAAGAAAAATAAGGTGCAACTAGATTAAGCACACACACGATTGTAGTTGTCAATTGTCCCTTAAGAAATTGAAGTGTTTGCATTCGTGTCAATGTCCCTTTAAGAAATTGAAGTGTTTTTGTCTTCATGTCCATTGTCCCTTAAGAAAATAATTTGTTCCCTAGACTTAGATTGAAAAATATGATTTGTTTAATTGTCCCTTAAGAAAGTAGTGGTTCTTAAGCTTTTAGATAGAAAAAAGATTATCCATGTCCATTGTCCCTTAAGAAAGCAATTTGTTCCTAAGACTTAGATTGCAAAAGATGTTTGTTTAATTGTCCCGTAAGAAAGCAATTTGTTCCTAAGACTTAGATTGCAAAAGATGATTGTCCAGTTGTCCCTTAAGAAAGCAATATGTTTCTAAGACTTAGTGTGATAGGTTTGCAATTCTTCAACACTCATCCTGCATGAACATGTTAGAAAAACCTATTTGCTTTGTTTGAGTAATAAGAAGCTGCAAAAAGTTGATTAGTTCCACAAAAACCAAATGATTAGCAAAAAAAAATCAATGGACCAAATGTGCAGAACTGTGTGCCAAATGCGTGAAATTGTGCACCAAAAGCATGGAACTGTGCACCAAAGGCATAGAATTGTGCACCAAAAGCACGGAACTGTGTGTCAAATGCGCAGAATTGTGCACCAAAATGTAGAACTATGCACCAAAAGCGCTTTGTAATAACAGGCCTGCAAAAAATAATATTTCATCAAGAAAGCTAGATCAAAGGATGATTGAATGATTGAGTGATGATCCAGGATATTGATAAGTGATAAGACGTTGCAACAAGTGATATTAGTTCCAAAGAAATCAACAAGATGTCAGATACCAAGTCAAAACCCTAACAATGAGTCAGAAATCCTAGAAAATCAAAGTGAAATCTGAAACATTTGTGAGAATTATGATGAGATACAAAAGATTAAATATCACCAATGGTTTCCTTATGATTTTCTATGCCATTTAAAAAAATTGTCAAATTTCATTAAGTTTTGAGAAAGTTATGAGGTTTTTAAGTTTGCAAGCCTGTTATCACAGCCAAAAGCGTTGCACTGCTGACCAAAGGTGCCTCACTACTGACTAGAGGCACTTTACTGCTGACCAAAGGTGCCTTACTACTGACCAAAGGTGCTTCACTATTGTGCAAAAGTGATTTTCTATTTTAAATGACCAGAGGCGCTTTAGGATGGTGCAAACGCATGTTTCTATGCACCAAGGTGCTTTACACTCGCCTGAAGGCACTTTTTTGCAAGCCAAAGGTACTTTACTCTTGCTCAGATGCACCTTTCTATGTTCGATTGCACTTTTTCGTACTGTACTTCAAAAAAACAAATTTTATAGATAAAAAGCAAGGTTAGTGGATTCCACCGGGCATGCCAAAATGTGTATAGGAAAAATTGAGATTGTGAATAATATCAAAAACAATGAAATAACAAACAACTCAATCCTATAACATAAAGAGATCGATCTAGGCAAATACCAATATCAATGAATAAATCAAATTAAAACAAGAAAGCCTTCACCTAGATTGTATATTTCTCTTTGTAAGAATGTGGATTGCTCAATAACGTTGCATACCCATGGTGTTGCAACAAGCGGATGTAGATAGTGTGCTCTAAGATTCGATGTGATGTGCTCAACAATACATAGTATGCTCAAAATGATGTAAGAATGCCTATAGCTTAGATGCATAAAAAATGGAGAGGATTTGTGATGAGATGAAGGGGTTATATATAGATTTAAAGACATGATCGATCAATGGATGAAATAATTCCATGAAATGGATGGTTGAGATAAATCAAATAACTCATGATGAATGTGCACACGACATGTGTCACTCCAAAAAGGTATTTTTATTAAGATAATTGCTTTTTGATGATAGACATGAAACAAACATGATAAATATAGATTTGATTTCATAAATTAGAATGTTTTTTTTCTAATTTGTGAGTTGATGATGAAAATAAGATAAATTAAAGCCAATTAACTTAACTTTAGATTTCCTTTTTGAAGTTATAAAAATAAGATTGATTGCGCACATGAGTAAACATGATATTTTTAGAGGAATTGGAAGATAATTGATATTAAATAAATAAATTTATTTAATTGATTGTGCATGATTGAAGACATATAATAGATTTGAAGATTTAAATAAATTAAACAAATAAATTGTTTTAATTTATTTTGCATGATAGATGAATATAAATAAAATATTTAATTTTATTTATTTTTAGGGATTGAGTCAACTTAAATAAATTTAATGTTCAATTTATTTAAATTTAGAGGAATAATTTAGCTAATTAAATAATTAAGATTATTTAATTGTAGATTAGGGGAAATTTGATGAGATTAATTAAATAAATGTAATTTATTCAATTAATGAGGATTTAAAATTTGAAAGAGGATAATGATTTAATTAAATAATTAAAATTATTTAATTTTAGAAGATAAAAGAGGAATCTATTGAAATTAATTAAATAAATATAATTTATTCAATTAATATGGGAATTAGGGATTTAGAGGAAATTGATGATTTTGATGAAATTAATTAAATAATTAGATTATTTAATTAATTTTAAATGTAGGTGATTAGACAGATTTGATGAAATGCAAGTGATGCGATGCGAAGGGTCATTTTTAGGTGTCTACAGATTGATCAGTTGCCTGAAAAATAGTTTAAACAGTTGATCATGTGATTGATTCTTGTGTGGCTAAATGAACAAGAGGCAAAGAATATATGGAGTATCTTGTCCAGTGGAAGGGTAAACCAGCTAAAGAAGCCTCTTGGATGCAAGCTTCTGAATTGGCTAAGTATGGGATTTCTATTCCAAACTTACCAAAATGTTTTTGAGTTGCAGCCTCAAGAAACATTTCTCTTATTCGACATGTCTGATGCAAGAGCATCCAGGTTCATTGGCAATCCTGTGTCACAAAAAAATATATTTCATTTCTTAAGTTGTTTGGTTTTAATTTCCTTGCAAATTTTGGCTTTTATGTTTTAAGAGAAAATTGGATTCACTTGGTAAAATTCAAGACTTCACCTTGTAGAAAACCCAAATGGGTATTTGCAATTTCAATTTGGTGAGATTTGGACAAAATTTGCCCAAGTTTTGGGCAATCAAAGATTTTGTCAATTTTAGAACATAGCAGTTCACCAGTTCCTTTTTTTTTTCTGATACACTGATAGGCTTCTATGTAATACCATTTTTATTTTACCTTAACTTCACAATGTGGGAAAGGCTCATTATCGATGTAAGCTCAAGTTTCAGAACTCTATTGGTAATATTTTGTTCATTTATCAGCACTTAACAGTTTGAACAAAGAGCATTATCGGCGAAATCCCAGGTTTCAGAACCTTATCGACAATGTTATGCGTTAGCAAACTCCCTAGTTCAACGATAGTCTTTTTCCCTGACAAGTCTTACAAGTTGAAGTCACACACTCTTTGGTTCATGGTGGCATTAGATAAGCCAATAAAGGCTTAAAGTTCAGAGTTTCGGCAAAAGACCAATAAGTTGATAAAGGCTTAATTTTGGAGTTCAGATTTCCCTGAAATTGCCTATTGAAGGAATATAGCTCTGTCTACTCATATTGGAATTCTCTAACTGGTTTGTAGGTCCTTACATTCGCCGATACGCCAATTGGATTTAGAAGGATTCACTTTCACCGACAACGGAGAATGGTTCAAGATAAGGAAGTTATATCGATAACATGGAAAAGGCTTAAGTTCATAAAAGCCTTATTTTGCCAATAACATGGTAAAGACTTAAGTTCATAAAAGTCATAATTCACCAATAACCTAGCAAGTGGCTAAGTTCGTAATATTTTTGCTTTGCCAATAACAAATGGATGTTCCTAAGTTCCTGGAAAGTGTATTTTACCGACAAGCTATTCAAAAGAGTGGTTCGCAAATGGGTTAAATCACTGACAAGTTCATACAAATAGACTTTTGCCAATAAACCCTTATAATGAAGGTTTAGAAAACCAATTGTTTGTTGATAAGCATTTAATACTCAAGTTTGAAAAACTAGACAATTACTGATAACGTGGAGAGTTTGCATAGTTGGAATTCGTCGATAACTAACTCCATGATTGCGGAAAAGGGTATTATGCCCAATGATTGCCTAAAGCCAAATGTGTCTAAACTAATGAATTCAGAATGGCGATTGGAATGTCCTTTTGAAAGAATTGATGTTGGTCGTTTGTTCTATTCTGGAAGTTTTGATCAGTTGTGTAACAGTTTGAGGCAGTTGAACTAGTTTCAGCGAAGGATCATAAATACGATTGAAGGAGTTGGATTGTGGGTTGGTTGGATTTTGGAGGATTTGATGGTGGAGGATTTGATAGTGAATCGGTTGGGTGAGTTAGTTTGTCTTGGTTCGATCTCATGAATGAGAGATATGTTGGAGAAATCTCTGTAAGTGAAGGAGGATATAATTTGTTGACTGTGTAATGATATTCGTACTCCTGTAAGCATTTTTTTGTTGATAATAAGAAAATCATCTTTGCTGGTGTGGTGTTTATTGGTTTTTGTTTCTTAACTTAGTTGTCTAATAAGATTGTTTAGTTTAGTCCTACATCATCATTGGTCACATTGTGTATGATAAAATAACAAGTACAAGTCACAATATCTGGTGAATCACATCTTTCTCAGTTTTAGCTTAGTTCATGCTATTCTTTCTCTCTTTTCCCAACAAAAAATAGTAGAGTAGATTAGTTGTAGGTGATCCATCAAGGCAACCAACCCTCTCTGGAGATTTACCTCACTTTTGCAGGTCCCACACTGAGAGACATTTCAATGTTTCACTGAATAGATTGAGAGTCCCTCTCTTAAGCAAGGGTGTATATTCAGATTGACAATAGTTTTTACCTACTCGGTGGGACAGAATGGACTATTATAGTCCATAAATTCTCTATTCTTTGTTGATATTTGGTGTGTATATCAGCAATATCAACCTTTGGAGGCATTTTTTACACACCTGGTGACTCTGCAAGTGAAGAATATACTGGCATATGTAGTACAAGTGCTCAAGGAATACCAAATATTAGTGCTGGGTGATTTTCATGCTCTTTTTCCTCATGGGTAGCCTTCAAAAACACCTGGTAGTCTGCTGGTATTTATTTGATTTTGAAAATCAAGCCTAGTTTTTCTTGTTTCAAAAGAATATTTCATATAATTCTAGCTATTTTTGATGTTCTAGCATGTCAAACCATCAAAGAGAATATGTACATTTGCCTTCTTTTTGCCAAAGTACAATTTCTATGCCTTTCTAAAACCCATATCAGACTGAAAACATTGTTGATTTTATCCCAAACAACCCTCTAATAGCAGGATATCAGCATGCTGATCATGCTTACCTAACACCCACCCCTACTTAGCCTACTTGACAGCCTAGCCATGCCTATAATCAGTCCCAAGAAGACTATTTTTCTCATAACCAGCATGCCTATTTTCCTAGCCAGCTTCAAGATGATAACAACATGAGCATTAAAGATATTGCACTAAACTTTCAAAAGCAACTAGATGATGTTAAAAATGAGTAGGAGTATAGTTTGGAACACAAGGAGCTAGCCTATCAAGATTGTTTATACCAACAGGAGAGGGAGGTGCAAGTGAGGTATGAAGAGGATTTTTTGGCTAAACAAATTGTGGCCAAAGAAGAACAAATAAAGCAACTTATGGCTCAAATAAAAAGGTATGAAACCCAACTAGTCCCTTGCATTCTTAGTTTCAATTTAACCCTTCCTACAACTATGAATTAGCCTATGAAAGAAGAGTTTTCCAAGTTTAAAATTCCTAGTTTTAAGCAAAAAAACCTCTTGAATCCTCAAGTAAGTCTCCTTGTGTCAAAATTCCAAGTTTTAGAAGCTCACATCCCTTGCAAGAGTCTACACAAGTGCAAACTCAATTTATCATTCCTCAAGAACAACCCATTCAAAACCCTACTCTTCCTTAAGAAATTCAACAAAACTTTGCAAATCTTATACTGAGTCAACTTTCTTTCCCAAGTACCATCTCACTTTTCAAGGGTGGACTGGTTGTTTAGCGGGCTAGTTGGTTTGATGGGCAAGAGAAGGAGTTGCTAGAGGTAAATTAAGAACAATCTATTGTTCATGAACCTATATGTGATGAGGAGTATGAGAAATCAGACCTCTTGCAATAAGAAGTTGAAAATGATCAGCTAGAATAGTAGTATATAAGGCAAGAGGATGGTAAAAATGAGGAGTTAGTGGAGACAAAAGGAGAACTGTTTGTTGTTTGTGAGCCTAAATGTGTTGTAAAAGATGAAAAATCAGACTTAGAACAACAGAATATAGGACACATGGAAAATGATGAAAGTGAAGATTCGGTATTCTTATTTGACCAACTACCTTACTTTGTGGACAAAGATGAGGAGAGCATGCCAATGCTCACCCTAACAGAAGATTTGAACCAGTAGGAGGATGTTGGGTACTTTAATGAGTTGTTGATCCAGGAAGACAAGCTTGCCTATCAAGTTGAACAAGAAACTAAATTAGAACTTACACTTCAAGAAGATGATCATGTTGTCCCCTCAAACTTTCAAGAGAGTTGTCCTAGAGCTGAGGTGAGTATTCCTATACATAAAATTAAAGAGGAGTTTGAAGATGATTCTTTTTAGGATGAGTTGGAAGAATTTTTCCCAAAAATAGATGTCAAACCAGCATCTCAGAATGAAGAATGAAGAACTTCATGAACAACAAGAACATCAAGTGGAAATAACTATTTTTTCTAAAAGGTTTCCAGTCAACAGGATGATAGAGCAACAACTTGTATAAACATGAGCTCAACACTACTAGTTTGAATATTGGCTTGTTAAAAGGATGTCCTATCACACATCTAGTTCAGTTAGAAGCTAACCAGAAGGAGTCATTGCATGTTGTGCTTAATTCTCAAAACAAGATTGAACATCCAGAGTAGCAAGATCAATTTGTTTATTTACTTCAAGACAACCATATTTTGACTTAACTTGAATGGTTAGATGAGCTTATTTATATCTTTGGAAAAGTGTTTCAATAGCTGGTTGAATGCTCATTCTTTCTCCATCTCATTTTGGTTGTTTACAAGCATGAAAAACAATGCAGGTTGATTAGGAAGGGAAGCTATTTTGACAAACCAATTAATGGTTTTGTTTGAGTAATCTTTCTTGTTGGTTTGTTTGTAGGTTAAGAAAGTCAATATTTGTCTTTTTTTCCTCCAAGTGTTGTTGCACATGATGTATGTTTAGTTGTTTTTAGTCATTTTTGGGTTTTGTTTTGTGTCTTATTTGTTGTTTCTGAGGTACAAACAACATGTTCAGGTCTATTTCTGAGTTGGTTTTAGATCATCTCTTTTGACTCTATTACCTAATGAATACTTAAGGCTACTCTTTTTGTTGCTTAGCAGGCAAGCATTATGTAGAAGACACCAAAAATGTTGACAATTTTTGCCTTTTAGGCTCAATAGTCATTTAGAGGTGTCCTGAGAATGTTCGTAGGTCTTATGTCTTGGGAAGAGTCATTAAAGGTATTTAAAAGTTTTTAAAGGTCTTAAAAGAGGCATATTTAACAAATACCTTTGTCTTTGTGTTTCTTTTAAAAGGTCCAAATGTCCAAATGCAGCCTTACTTTCTCCAAAGTTCTGTACAAGT
Source organism: Cunninghamia lanceolata (assembly GCA_027924645.1). Classification (NCBI taxonomy): domain Eukaryota; kingdom Viridiplantae; phylum Streptophyta; class Pinopsida; order Cupressales; family Cupressaceae; genus Cunninghamia; species Cunninghamia lanceolata. Next base: position 4,899,565 of record BSBN01000848.1, on the reverse strand, counting down.
CTTGAGAGGGAGTATCTTTTTGAAAATAGTCAAGTTTCCCAAGAGAAGTTTTTAGGTTTAGGCTGAGGGTTGGAGCCATCTGTCATGTTTTAGGGTTTTTCAACTAATGTGCAGGTGTCTAAATGAATGAAGAACGCATTACCGGTGTATGAGCCAGATGTATGAATCCTTGAAGCCATTGAAACAAGAGGAATACATGAGGCATGTTATGACAGAGATGTGAAGAGTTTGTATGATGATGTGTTCTAGAGAATACAGAGTTTGTTAAAGCCAATATACAGGTGAACCAGTCTTGAAGGTATATAGATGGAAATCATTTGTGGTTGTGAAGGAAAGATCACGTTCTTACATCTAAAAATACATTAATGGATCTACATCAACCCTCAGAGTTTCAGTTCTATTCAAATGCAAGAGTCCATCAAAAGTCATTCTATTGTCCACGAATTGTGAGTCCTACACCAAGTTACAAAAGTTGGTACAAATGCCTTGCGAGGTCATGAAAATCCTTTAAAAGTTAGCCAGTGTTTGAAGTCTTGAAACATTGTAGGAAGTAATTTTAGTGGCAAAGAGGAGCTATGAGAATCTTTATAGGTCTATCATGGTGTTTCAATAGTCTACAAAGTCTGTTAAAGACTCTATAGGTATATTTAATGTTGAAAAAATCTCAAATCTTGCAAGTCATAAAAAAAAAATATTTGCACAATATAAGAGTTTATGAGGATAAAGAGGTTTTGGACATCCATAAACTAGACACATGGGATAATGGAGTTATCAAACTACTCAAAGTCTGCACCAGGTCTCCTTATTGTTAGTTAGGTTTATATGTGACTCAAAATCTGTTAGAGCATTCTAGGATTTGTTGAATGATGTATGGGTTGTGGGTAGCTTAGGTTGTCCATTTCTAGACTAGTAGCTTGTTCCATATACTCAATAGCATCTAACTTGGACTAGTTAAAGAAATGTCTACTCACCACAAGTTGATCTTCTACCATCCAAGGTCAATACCACTATCTTCCATCAAAGGAGGATCAATATTATGACAAGTCCTTGCACTCTACTATCAAATGTAATGAGATAGTAATTGTTTTGGCATTAAGTGATAAGAGATAATTGAATAGTGAAAATGAAACTGTGAAGACTACCAAGGATACATATTTGTTCACTGGTGCTCAAGGAGGTATGTCTCTCTTCACAATGGATTAGTCTTGCATTCATTCACAATGGTCTGCTAGGCCACAAAGATGGGAAGATGATTTGTAGGCATGTCATGAAGTTTAGAAGAAAATAAATGAAGGAGAAACGTTTGACTGTCACGAAGGAGCAACCTTTGACTGTCATGAAGGAGCAGTCACAAATCATGAAGGAGGACTGTCATAGTAGCTTACATACAAGGATATATACTTGTTAACAATGACATTCTAGGGTCAAGGTCTACAATATCATCATTCACTCATTCTTGAGTCATGGAGGATATTGAGAAAAATAGTGGTCTGCTCACTGTATAATGCAGTTTGGAAGAAATGAATGAAGAGGCAGCTTGATGTAGTGAAGTATCATGTAAAATCTTGTCAAGGTCTGTTTGAATCCCTATGATACCAAGGATCAACATTTAAGGATACATCTTTGTCCACTTAAGAGATCTTAATGACATAGTGGGGGGATGCATCTTATATGGAGGCAAATTATGTACAAAACCTAGTAAAGGTCTGATTCCTAGCAGAGGCCTCGCTGATTTGATAAAGTATAAAGCTATAGTGGTCATATACAAGACAAAGAATAGAGATGTATATGCAATCAATGCCAATATGAACAAAATTCATACAATGCAAGGAAGGTGTGGTGTTTGAGACAGCTAAAAATGCTCTGACAAAGAACAATAGAGATAGCTAGCAAATAGAGATAAAAGACAGTCAACATTGAAGGTAGCTGATGTATTTGTTTGCTATCCTATGGACTATCCCAAAACCTTAGCTTCTTGTATTTTTCCTAAATTGTTTATGCCAAAGGTTTTAGATATCTATAAAGCATGTAGGTAAAGTTAACAAATTCACTAAATTGAAGAGAAAAAATTCAGTGACATATAAGAGTCTCTGCAAGTTGATATTAGTGTCTTTGAACAATGTGAGTCCCTATAGGTAAAAAGCTATACCAAGCCTTTGCATGGCCTGTTGTTTTCCTATCTCAAAAGACTACATAAACCCTAGAGAAGGAAATCTTGTTTGGAGTTGTGAAAGAATGTTAAAATCCTTTCAAATGTTGTAAAGATCATCTTATAAACTAAATAGTATTGAAGCTTTCTTACAACCTTGTAGGCCTTAAATTTTCCACTTTATCCATCATAAGGAGCTTCTAAAGAGTGTCAATATGACAAGGATCATGTGCAGAGAAAAAAATAAGAGTACATATCTCAAATAGAACATAGTGAGAAAGGTCAGACAGTTGATAGAGATAGCATAAAGATGTAATGACGAAGAACAGGGATTAGAGGGTTTAAAGTCAATATAGTCCTATCAAAGGTGTTAGGGAATGAAGACATGCAGACCGTTAAAAATACAAGGATTCATTGAAGAGTTTCTATCATTTATGAGTTTGTGGAAGTGTTAGAGGTTGTCATAAAGAATGCAGAGATCTGCTTATGAGACTGAAGATAGTGTGTACGCAATTTCAGATATCAAGAGGAGCAAATGCATCAGTAAGAACCATTAAAAGGTAGGAGTCTTTATTTCATGCATGAAAGTACAGTGAAGGAGGAAGAGATAATACAAAGTAGATCTGCAGATGAGATACAAGGGAGTGCAAAGGCCTTAAAGGTTATTGTCCTAACAATTTGATAGGAAACCCTACAGAACAATTCGAGGACTGTATTCCAAGATTTGTGTCTTCCAAACAAGGAAGAACACAATGACCTGGGACAGTGAACAAAGTTAATGGAATAGTAAGCATGGACCTTAAAAGGAGGTATGCACTCTCATGTGACCCTACTCAAAGCCTAGAAGAACCACATGAAAATGCAGTGGTCAGAGATCCATGGAGATGTAAAAATTACTAAAAAATAAGGGTCTGATGACAGTCTATAGGGGTCTAATGACATTCCAAAGATTTTCAAGGTTTAAACAACTTTTCTAAGGTCTATTTAAAGACGTTGAAGGTTCTTCAAACCCTGACAGAGATAAGAAGGAACAAGCACTTGAAAGAGGAAGAAAGCTACATACTATAGAGAGAGAGTCCTAAGAAGATTTCATAAGTATACAGAAGGTATGTATTCAAGAAGAACAAACATGTCTGAAACTTTGATATGGGCAATGTTCTCAAAAGGCATAGTCTATAGAATGAAGAGACTTATAGGAGTGTTTAATAGAACAAGAAGACTTGAAAAAGGCATGAAGGAATTATTCAAAAGGCAGTTTAGAGACTATTTCTTTCCCATACGCCTTTAAGGAGCCCTGGGCAACTTCAAACTCAAAGACACATGTCCTATTATCATGTTAAAGGTAGTTAAGGTAATTGGAACAACTTTGATGATTCTAAAGGTAGTTTGACCTTATTTCAAGCATCTAGGAGGTTGAGGAGTTGATTTAGGAGCATGCAAAGGAGTAGGTCCACTTTTCAAGGATGCACAACCCAACCACCTCCACTTTTCATGCTTAGTAGAGCATTCCAAGGAGATAAACCAGCTAGATGTTCCTACAACAACAACAAAGAAGGTTTGACCAAACCTCCTAAAAGACAAGTGTCTTTTTCTCCTTCCAAGCATGTGTTTTTTCTTCTCAAACGGTGTGAGATAAAAAAAGATGCCTGGGGTCAGTTTTAAGGAGTTCTTCTTAGTTGTTGGAGGGAGTTCTTTCAGTTTTAGACTTATATTATAACTTTTCAATTCTTTTCTAGTACCAAGGCCATGATTGTAACAGAACAATAATGTAACTTTGATTTTTTAGAGAAGTATGTTAAATTTAAAACATGTATATAGTTGTATGTTACCTTTTGATCAATAAAATAATCATTTTGCTTTCTTTGAGCTGCATTTTTGTGTAAATTGTGGAAGTGATTGATCTAATCCTATGGTGAAGTTCTTTCCCCTTGATTTGTGTCTCCTTTTGAGTACCTTATGCAGAAATACATGTAATATGTAGGTCGTAGGTTGTGTTTTGAGTTTATGCATGTTTTAGTTGTGAAAACCATTAAACTTTTCCTTCTAAATGTTATTCAGAAACTTAGTTTTCCTTCCTATGATATACTTATGCGTCAAAATATGTCAAAACCTGAGTTGTGCATGACATAGTTAGCTCATTGGTCATATTGTGTAATGTAAAACAACAAATACAAGTCACTAATATCTGGTGTATCACATCTTTCTCAGTTTCAGCTTAGTTCATATCATTCTTTCTCTTTTTTCCCAACAAACAATAGTAGAGTAGATTAGTTTTAGGTGATCCATCAAGGGAACCAGCCCTCTCTGGAGATTTATCTCACTTCTGCTGGTCCCACACAGAGACATTTCAATGTTTCACTGAATAGCGTGAGAGCTCCTCTCTCAAGAAAGGGTGCATATTCAGATTGACAATAATTCCTGAAGCTATGCAACCTTCGAATTATACAATCACTACAATTTATTTAGGAAAGTAGTCAAGGGATGAAGAGAAACAACTTTCCAAATCATCAATGGATTAGCTCATTTAAAATATGGACAAAGATAAGGCCACTAAGGAGGAATTAAAAGATAAGGTTGCTCACCTAACAACCTATATTAAATATTTGCTAGGTCCTATAGGTTCATCTTCTATGGATATGGTTCAATTACATATTTTAAGTACTGAAAATGAGATACCAACTACTAGATAATTAGGAAATGTCATGTGAGTCATCCATACCTAGAATGCAGAACTGATGAATTTAGGCCATAAGATAATGCAAGAAGTTGTTGAAATTGATAAAGCATTATCTAAATGATTGGAATCTATTGAGATTTGATGGTAGGGGTGAAAAGTGAATTGGAGGCTATCAAAAATATCTTCCCTCAAATAACTTAGAATACTAACATGGACTTTAGATATTTGGTGGATGAGGGAATTCTAAGTGATCAAGAGTCGAACGTGCATTAAAAGTGGATGTTAGCTTACAAGTTCCAGATGGAAATCCTAAAGGGTGCTAGAATAAAAGCTAAAAGGTGTAGTCCCTAGCCAAGGTGTGTTCGATGTCATAAAAGAATTTATGTATAAATTGGGATGTTCTTTGTTTGATAAGGACCAATATGTTTAGTTACTACAAGTGTTGAAAGATCAATTCTAGGAATTGGTAAGAAGAGATTCTCCCAAGGACCTGAGTTTTGCTACAAATTCTTGTCAACCATTTGATGAAAATAAGGGTTTCTTGTGAAGATTTTTATCCAAAGATTGCAGAGTTCTAGATCATTTAAAAGAAGCTCTAAGAGTTTTTCATCAAAATTGATGTCAAATTCACTCATTCTAATGGACTTGATATATGGTTAGTCAAAGTGGCATTGGATAATTTTGCATCCTACTTGCAAGAGTTGGAGTGTGAAGTAGCCAAAAGAAACTAGCTAAAGTGTTTTGATTTGTTGGTATGTGGCAACTGATCATGTTGCAGGGCTATAGGACATGCAGCAAGTTAGATTTTGGTGACTTTGATAGCCATGTTTTGACTCCAAATCAATTAATGGGGGAGTGCATAAAGGAGTTGGTTGTTAATTTTGTAAACCGACATTGTAAAATGACATTGTGAACCGCCAATCGTGAAACCTCTCAAAAGCTTGTTAAATAAGTGGATGTGGAATATGAAAGGTCAAGAAAAATAAGGCAGTGTGAGTATATTGATATAGCACATACCAACGGATTATGCTACAAGGTTGTAATTTGTTTTGCACTAGATAATAAAATAGATGATGGTTGTTTCTCTGTGGATGTAGCGCACATTGGGTGAACCACATTAAATCGGTGTGTTGTTGTGTAAATTATTATTATTTGTGTTTTAATCTGCATTATAATTGGTATAGTTTGATTACTCTGATCAGTTGGATCCGAACGTTGATCATGACATTCATTTGCACGTCAAATTTTCCCTTGAATGTAATGTTGTAATAAGACAAAAGGAGCTACAAGACAAATGTGTCTTCTCATATTCTTGTCATTTTGTGGGTTTTGGAGGGAATGGATTTTCACATTCTTACCTCTCAAAATCTATAAATATATTATTAATCCTCATTGTAAGGGGTTGGAAACTCTTTGTTTGTAATACATTGAAATTTTACGGCTTCATTGTTGAAGTTTTCTTTTTGTGTGTGAGTTTTAAACTCTGAGCATGTACCTATCTCTTCACGTGTTTAGTTCACCAAATATTAATGAGTTTGGTATGTGTTTGATCCACTGATGCTTGGTTGATGGTGAGGCATTCTACATGGTAATCCAAAACACATCGATTGCTTGGATTTCAATTTTTTTTTCTTACATGTGTAAAATTCCTTAGAAGATTGCACCTTCCTACATGGTGATTATGAAAACAAATCATATGAGGAATGGTTTTAATCAAATTTGTCTATTTAATGAACAACATATGAAGGATATGAGTTGCAGTCTTAGATATTCCAAACCCTTTTCTCTCTCCCCTATCTCTTTTTTCATTTTTTGAAATCGTGGTTAGATTAGGAGTAGTTTAGATCTTTATTTCTTTGTTGCTATTTTGATTTTAACTTTGTGCAAAGGAAGACTGAATTTTCAAGGCAAACAAATGTTAAGATTTAAACCATCTTCAAGACTCATGTTTAAAAGAATTTAGATTTATCAAACAGGTTATGTGTAAAATTGTTCATGAAATTCTTGCATCATTTGTTGCACAAAATTTAAGGTGGGAAATATTTTGTTTCATATGGTTTTGTATTGTGACTCTTCATATTCTAAAGGTGTTTTATTGATATTTTAGTGATTCTTTGTGGTAAAACATTATTGGAATTGGCTAGTTGTGTGAAATATTAAAGGTGTGAGATTCTAGGTGTGGCTGAAATTACCATTACAAATTGTCCTTGAAATTGGAAACCTTGATTGAAATAAGATTTTGCAAGATTCTGGGTTTTCCCTTTAGAGTTTGACTCCTTTAAAGTTTCACTTGAGCCCCTTGAATGAGACAGTCTAAAGCTCACCTATTGAGATATCTCAGTCTTGTTTATTGAGAAAATTAAATCAAAAGAAGACTCTTGGGGTGTTAAGCCTTTCAAGGAGGGAAACTTATATTGTTCCAAAGTGTTGGTGTGTCAAAACGCACATCAACATGTGCCTTTTTAGCATACACGCACCCATCATTTTAAAAATTGAAAAAACCCTTAAAAATAAAATAAATACAAAAGTCAAAAAAATGAAAAAGCTAAAAACATTAAAAAAATCAAAAAATAAGAAAAATCAAAAATCAAAATGATCAAAAAACCAAAAAATCTAACTACTAATTCATCCTTGGAAAAAGGGGCAACCTAGCAAATCACCCAAGCACTCTAAAGTGCCCTAGGAAACTTGCACTCCTATAACGAGAGATCCAACTTGTCAAAATGGGTTATTCAAGTTGCATGCCTATCCAACCACAATTCACTCAAAAAGTACAAAATAAACATGAAATTTTAAAAAAATGAAAACATGTCTACCTTTCCACCTAGAAACCTGTCTTTAGCAATTAATGGTCCTAAATTTGGTAACCATTTATATGTGAATTTGATAAAAGTTCAAACTAGGGAAAAGAGGGTTTTCCTCATTTTTTGTACCTATGGGTCTACTTGAGAATGATTCATAGCCACAATCAGAATCCTCTTGTTGCTACCTTTTTGTTGATTGTAACCTTGCCATCAATTCAGACCCTAATTTCCCTCCTCCCCCATGAGTGCAAATGAAGTTCAAAATGAGTCAATTTAGTATATATGTTAGTTTTCTATTATTTTTTCAACTCATTCATGCAAGGCAAGGTGACACAGGTATATCTCACACCCCACTATCATATATCCGCTTATCATTGTTGGAATAATTTGAGCCAAAATTTGATTATATGCACTTGAGTTAGTTTTCATTTTGTCTTACATGTTTCAAATAGATGACAAGAGAAAATGAGAAAGATAATATCTCTCTAACCTCAAATCAATGGTGCATACTCTTGTCAATCCTATTATTAGTCATATTTTTGAGATTATTATATACTACGCATGATCTTTGTTTTTTTGTTTTACAAGTCTAGATGCAAGACAATAACAAAGGTAAATATAAGTTTGAGGGTCCCATGTGCCTCTTTTGGGAAATGACACCTACATTCCATGTACACTATCATACCCAAGGAGGCAAATATATGTGTGCCCAAAATTGTATGGGCATACATGGAAGTCTAATAATGATTTGATGGTTTAGTTTATGACCCAGGTGGCATGAATAAGACTCCCTCTTAGACTTTTTAACCTTGATGGAAGTGTCCACTCATCCTCTAAGACTCTCCCTTTCTCTTATCTTGTCCTTCGTAGCCTTCCACCTGACTTGCTTTCCTTCCCGCTCCTCCAAAACTATAAATTTACCTTTCAAATAGTGGGGTCACCTGAGCATCCCAAGGTCACTCGAGCAACTTGCCTTAGCAGAAGGGGTGACCTTGGCATTTTTTATTGGCATGTTAAACTTTTAGTTCTAGTCATTTTCCAACCATTTTTAGCCTTGATCTCAAGCATAACTTAATCCTAATTGTACTTAATTATGTTAACTCTTGAGTTCCCCACCCCCTAATTATGAATCTAAGCCTATTTATACACCCTTAAATGGATTCATAAAGGGTCTTTGGTTTTTTATTGGTTACCTTCTATAGGAATTGTAATTTTGTTGCCTCTCTTGTCATAGTTGTTTGAACAAGTTAGAAGGTCAATTCTAATGATCTCCAATCCAAAGTCCAAGCTTTTCTTATAGTGTCCATGATTTTTTCATAGCCTCTAATCTCTCTCCACAATTATTCTATAGCTTCAAAGCTTCCAAAATAGTAGCTACAATACTCTGCCATTTCCCTCTTAATTTATTTTCCCATCTTCCTTGTGTCTTCCATAAAGAAAATCACCTCAAACTAAAGAGGACAAAAGATTGTAGAAGTTGAATCTCAGAGGATACACATACCATGAGAATCTTAATTAACATTTCAAAATTGTCAATCTCCTAGGTGTGAGGTTTCATTATTTACTTACAAGTTGTTAAAGCAATTTTCTTTGAAAATATTAAATTAGAATAGTAAGTATAATAGATAATCCATCTTCCATCTTGCTTAAATTTGTGTCATTCTATCACTGTATTTTAAATTTAGCATAAGATATATGTAGGATTTATTTATTTTATTGTATTATATTAGTGTAGATTAAAATTGTAGATCTTAGTTTCATTTTAATAGTGCTTCCTTTTTAAATCAAATGTTGTCAATATTATCATCAACACGGTCATTTTCAATCAATATAATACAAAACAAAACATCTCTTACATACCAGATCATAGAAAACCAAGTAAAACAAAATATTAGTTTGCTCACGCTACACTCATTTAGTTATTAAAATCATTCTTGTTGCATTCAGTTGACTAATTAGATCACATTGTTATTTGGGAAAATACAAAAAAACATATATTAGTTGTTCATTCCTTGCATAATCATTCATTATTTCAATTTCATTCAAAAATAGTAGCTCAGCACACAAAGACCTTGCTAACCAGGTGAGGTAAACAACAAAATAAGAAAACAAAGAACCAACAATATTTTAGTGGTGAATCTTTGCCAATTGGAGATTAGTTCATATCAATCAATATGATTTTGGTGAATATAATGCCACCATCAAAGGCACAAATTGCCTGAATTTGATGAGTTATCAGTCAAATGCATGTTAATTCACCACCAATTTATTTATGAGGTATTTATAAGTAATATTTTCACCACAACAAACTACATGTTTGCAATGGGGAATCACCTAGAATTTAGAAGGCATATTTTAATTAACTAACATATTCACCAGTAGCATTGAAATTTCACCATGTATAAGGACCAATTTCACCAATACCATTATAATGACATGCTAACTATAGGGCCATAATTGCCTTGAAAATCACAACATATATTTTGGATCATGGTCCAAATCACCCAACATTTATATCAACCATTTTACAATCACATGGGATTCGCCACATTTTTACTCCATTTTACAATCACATGGGATTCACCAAATCTAAATTTATATAAATACAATTACAACTCTAAATTAATATTTTACACATTTTGTTCTACTCTCAATTTAAATTGACTTGATTCTTGAATCTATACATCCATTAGGTAATTTTATTTTGGACTTGGGCTTTCTTTGCTTTCTTCTATGCCCAATGCCTTCTTGCTACCTTGAATTATATTTGTAGAGAGCCATAGACAAGTACATGCATTAGCGAGTCAACAAAAAACAAGTGATAATTTCTTTGTTGTTTTATAATATATGATTCTTCCTGTTTATTTATTTGTTTGCTAGTTTGGTTTCATTGTTACAAATGATATCGAGTGGTGAGACATCGAGGCCCAATGGATCTATATTTTATTATTCTTTTTATTGATTTTATCTATTTAGTTTTGTTGTTACATAATATAGATGATACCAAAAATTATTAGTGTTGAGTCTTTGATGGTAAGTCATTACCTTAAACACAAGGAAATTTTTTTGTAGTTTCTAATTTGTGAGAGATGTCGAGCAGGAGCTAATTTATTGAAAGTGGTAAATGGCGCTCATCAAAACATAGAAACATAATGTTTTTCTTTAGCAATGTTTCTGGTCCATTAGATCAACCTACAATATTACGATTTGTACCATCTATTAACGAACAAGGAAATACCTCACATGAAGATTGTAATGAGTTGGATGATGAAGCCAGAGATGATGTTACAAAAGAGTCTTAGGATAGTGAGAATGATAATATCGATAAACCCAACTCAACAAGTGATAACGAAAATGTAGATCCTATACATATGGGGAAAGGAAAGGACAGATAAAAAATGAGGCATGAGTGGGAGCTGTCAAGGAGTTTTTAGATTAGTTGGGTGTCAAAGTGCTCATTCATTAACTGATGGAGAATGAAAACAAAGATGAATCTCTCATAGAATGTAGGTGTAATATTTCCAATTGGAAATATGGTGGGGACAAGAAGTTGCAGTTAAAAGTTGACACCATAAAAAAACATATTGGTAACATTTATTAAAAATAAATCATAGACAAAAAGGAAAAATTAGTGATAAAATAGAAAACAAATGAAGAATATCTTCATGTTAAGCATGCCATGGAATATGATGAGTATATTCAAAAAAAGGTGAAACTTGTTGCATGTAGAGCTAAAATTGAAGGTCAATTTAGAAAGATGATGGGAGCAACACAAATGGAAAAAAATGTTTAGTTGAGTGTTACTTTTCATATTTTGATAATAGACTACCCATAATATAATAGTTTATTGTCTTTTATAGGCATTCCTAACTTTCCTAACACACACTGGTCAATAAACACTAGATGGGAATGGGAAATTTGTCTTGCTGAGGAGGAAAATAGGATGTGCAAGAAAAAATAAAAGAGTCAACATTTATTGAATTATCTTAATTAAGTTACATCAATAGCTAATACTTCTTGGGTATGTATGCATGTGTATACTATAGAAAACCGTGTCTTCTAACCTCATCTACTCTTTGTTCATAAAATGAAGGAGAATGCAATATCACATAATCTATGTGATCTAGTTAAGAAACCTATGAATGAAATTGGAGGTACGGATGACTACACAAATGCCAAAAAGTTTGTGTGTGTAGGGGCGGATGGAGCTTTAGTAATGCAAGGTCTAGGAATAGTCTTTGTGTAAAGCTACAAGCTTCTTGTTCACCATACATGATTTCCATTCACTATGTGGCCCAAAAAATGAATTTAGCATTTAAAATTGTGAGCAAAAATCTATAGTATCAAAAATTGAAGATCTAGTATGTGAGCTCCACTCTACTTTTTTCAAAGTCCCAAATGGTTTTTAGAATTTCAACATTTTGCTAAGGGGATAACCATAGAAAACAAGCTTCTTAAGGATGTTGATACCAAATGGATCTCCTTGCATGGGCCAATAACCATAGAAAACAAACTTCTAAAGAATGTTGATACTAGATGGATCTCCTTGCATGGGCCAACACAAAAGGTTTTCATAGAATATCAATCCTTGATTAGAGAAATGTACAAACATCACGTCATGGTAGACAAAGTTTCTAACCTCTTATTTAGGTTAAGTACATAGAGACATTTTTAACTTTATCTAGTATTCTTCACATGCTAGAGGAAATGAACATTCTTGTGAAAAAATCCCAAGAAATAACTATGTATATTTAAAAATATACAATGCTACGTAAAATAATATGCATGACCCTTGATAATATTTATCTATTAGAGTAATCATTCATAAATCTAAAATTTAATAGTTGACACTTGATGACAAATGTGGACAATACTGCTATTTTTTTATAGTTTAATGCAAGTGGGGAGTTATGTGTCTTTATATGGGGATATGAGATACCAATGCACTATTTTTATAGGGTTAAGTGCACTATCAAAGAAGAATTTATTACAAGGGAATCTTTTGATAATATTGTTAAATTTGTAAGTACTACTTTAAAGGATATTGCAAACTCTCTTTCCTTAGAGATTAGAGATCGATTCCCTCAAGATAATTTGTTGGAAGCCATGTATGTTGTGTATCCTCAATACTGGATCAATTGTCAACCATCTAAATTTCATAACAAGATAAAAACCTTGGCCAATTAGTTTTCTAAAAGTTTAGAATTCAATGGTTAACATATGGAAGGAATATAAATAAGTCTAAGCTTACAGAGCAATCAACCCATTTTACAACATGAATGATGGAACAATTTAAACTCGTGGAGAGTCCCTTCCAACATGGATCGATAACAAAGATTTGGATAACCTTAAGTCAGAGTGAAGTATTATGTGATTCAATATGAAAATATTTTAAACTTGTTAATCTATGTCAAACCATGATATTGGGGTTAGTGGAGGATGAGAGAGTTTTCAATGCATTTGGATTCTCAAAATCAAATACAAGAAATAAACTTGACAAGAATTTAGAAAATTGCTTGGTGATGTATACAACCACATATGGCATCCAAAATTTTCCTTTTGAAAGGGTACTGGGAATCTGGAGGTCTATATGTGAAAGAAGAGGGTTGTGAAACACTTAAAACAATATGAACACATCCAACATACTAAACAACACATCTAGTGGCACTGATGAGATCCAGTTAAGTGGAAGTATGCAAACAAAAGAAAACAAAGACCAGGATCAAGATGGATCTCATGATCAAAGTGAGCAAATGATTTGGAAATTGGAAGAGATTTAGAACTTAGTAGGTGTTTATAGTGTATTTCATATTCCAAATTGTTGTTGATGATATTTTACTTGTCTATCAGTGATACATATTTTTTAGTTTCTATTTCAAATTTAACATATTATTATTTTCTAATATTCCATTTTAAATCTAAATTTTAAACATTATTTTCAATTTTTATTTTATTTTTACTTGTAGTTTTAGTTGGTAACAATGGGCTTACTGACACGCATTTTTCAATTTTCGTTCAAGAATTAATAATTTAACATATCATTATTGTCCAATGTTTCATTTTAGAATCTAAATTTTAAACATTATATTTATTTTTAAATTTGATTTTAAACATTGTACTTAAACCATCAAATGCCATTCCATGACCATAACATATTAACAAAGAATTCTTAGTAATCCCTTATTTATATTGAATACCCCATGTATTGTGCGAAAAGTTTTACAAACATTTAACTAAATTCATACTAATCAATTACAACAATAGAATATATAGTAAATGTGTATCTAGAAACCAAAGATTTCTTAAAGTAAGCAATCAAAATAATGGAGATAACTTGAACACATAAATGGATTTGAGTTTTATATTGATTTTTAAAAGAACGAATACATAAAAGTATTACAATATCTTGCTCAAAAATAACTCTACACAATGCTTAGTTGGAATCTCATATTATCAAATCATATTATCATTGTTTGTAGCATGTTCCACTATTATCTATTGGAATTTTATTTTTTTGTAACTCATAATAACTAACTTGTAAATTTGTTAACAATTCATAACTCAAAGTGGAGCTTTCCTTTAATGTATCATCCAAACTTACTTTCAAAGTTATTAATGGTTTGATGAAAGCCAAAAAGTTTGCCTCATCTAGCTTCTCAAGGAACTGGCCCTTATACCACTTCATTCTATCCTTTATATTCATTTTGAAAGCATCATTTCTAATAAATTTGTCTGATTTGTCAAAAACCATCAGAAAACCAAGTTGTTTTAGGTCTTCTACCTTTCCATGCAACTTCTATAACATTATTCCACATTAAATTAGAAAATCCTACATTGAGTTCACTTAGCTTCATACATTTCTAAATGATAGATGATGCCTTTACGAAGGCATTGTTAGACTTAGGGCACACAACTGAGAGGGGGGGTGAATCAGTTGTGCAAAACTTTCTCCAATTTAAACACTTAAATCCTCTTAGTGATTAGCAGTATATTAAACATGAAACATAATGCATTCAAATCAAAAGTAGAAACTCATCAACACATGAGACACCAAGATTTTGATGTGGAAAACCTGGTTAAGGGAAAAACCACGGAGTGATTAACCCAAGAATGTATTCTCTGTTAGAAGAATAGAAAGAACAAAATGGTACATGCCAATTAGGGCTCACTGCCCGAGCACACTGCTCACAAGAGGCTCACTGCCTACAAGAGACACACTGTCTACAAAGAAATAAGTATCACATACATGAATTGGAGAATAGCATCTTCACCATGCTTGAATCAGTTCCATTAAGCTCAATACTTATGCTCTGCCTTTCGCTCTCCTCTTCGCTACCACTCACTCATCTCCACAAGACACACTGCAAAAAGGACTTCACAATCCCTTATTTATACAAGGCATCGACTTAGGAACAATCATCTAAGCCGGCAAACACCTACAAGAACATCCGCAAGATGTGTAATACATCCAGTCGGCCAGTCTCAAGAAGAACACCAGTATCTGGTGGTTATTCTTCAAATACAAACTCTAACTTCAATGCGGACCACCAACATGAACTGGACATGATCCAACGATCATCATAACCTTTCCTGAATCACCAAGAACATCCACACTTCATCATCCTACTAGAATTCTTCTCTCCTTCATCCGGAGCTTCAAGAACATAGTTTGTCATCACTGTCACAAAGGAATAGGCTCTTCCAAACCTTCAAACCATGAACCAATCTAGTTGATACTTCACAAGGACGTCCTCAACACTCCCTCAAATCCACAGAACGGGATAATGAATGTCCAGATCTCACCGGACCTATCTGTGACACTTTGTCACCTCTGAACATCTACCGGAACCAGTTCTACTTGAGCGGCCATAACTTCTTCAGATCTTCATGCGGACCTCTAAAAACTTGACTGGAGAATCTCAAGACTTATATCTACAAACCCTTTAAACCGCATCCTTTGATCCTCAACCTATTGAGGACTTTTACCTTCTTGTCATCATTGTTCCTGATTGAAACTAATTTTCTCAATATCCTCAGCACACAGCTCATCTGATCCTTCTCATTAATGCAATAGGAGTATGTTGACATCAATGACAACACCGGTTAAACCCATACTTGCAACAATCTCCCCCTTTGTCATTGATGGCAACATATGATGTGAAAAACCATCAAGACAAGAACTTCTCCTTACTGTCACAGCTCCCCCTATCAGTAACAACTATTCACATGACTTCTCTTCCTTTACTGCTTCCCCTTTGATCATCAACCACTTGTTTTTCACATGTCTTCTCTCCCCCTTTGACATCAATGGCAAAGGGCTCATACTTGCAACTCCAATACTTTAGAATCATACCTGCTGCTCCCCCTGAGTAGCAGCTCCCCATCATCAATCTAGATCACAAGATATGACTGTGATATCCACCGGATTGATGCACACCAATGCATCCTAATTCATCACCGGAGGGGCAATAACCCCTAACTTCTCCTTGATATACTCAAAAGAGTCCTTGGGAAGAGGTTTAGTAAAGATATCTGCAATCTAATCCTTGGAGGGCACATACTCCAGTCTGACTTCATCCTTGTTCACTTGCTCTCTCAAAAAGTGAAACTTGATAGATATATGCTTAGTCTTAGAATGCAACACCGGATTCTTAGAAATATTAATTGCACTTGAATTATCACAGAAAATTGTGATAGGCTCCTCATATTCTACTTTAATATCTCTTAGCATTTGCTTCATCCACAAAACTTGAGTGCAACTACCTACTTCTGCAATATATTCTGCTTCAGTTGTAGATAGAGATATTGCCTCTTGTTTCTTGCTTAGCCAAGAAACCAATCTTTTTCCCAAAAAGAATGCTCCACCACTGGTACTCTTCCTGTCATCCACATCTCCTGCCCAATCTGCATCTGTATATGCATGAAGAGAGAAATCATGATCTCTAGGATACCACAAGCCATACTTAATTGTTCCTTTTAGGTACCTAAAAATCCTTTTGATTTCCATGACATGAGATTCTCTGGGATCAGCCTGGAATCTCGCCACAAGACCAACAGCCTGCATTATATCTAGTCTAGTTTGAGTGAGATACAATAATCCTCCAATCATTGATCTGTACTTTGTCTGATCTATCTTAGGGGAGTCATCATCTTTGCTCAACTTACATCCAGTTGCCATGGGAGTATTCATTGGCTTTGAATCTTCCATTCCAAATTTCCTCAATAATTCTTTCACATATTTGGTCTGAGAAATAAAGATTCCTTTCTTTGTTTGAGTAATTTGCAGACCCAAGAAGAAATTCATTTCTCCAAGCATTGACATCTCAAACTCACTTTTCATTTGATTTGCAAAGGTTTTACACATACTGTCTCTTCCTCCAAAGATGATATCATCAACAAATACTTCAACAATCAAGATGTTTTCATGATCAATTTTGAAATATAAGTTACTATCAACAGTACCTTTGTTGAAACCAATCTTCAAAAGATGTTTGTCCAGTCTTTCATACCAGGCTCTTGGGGCTTGCTTTAGTCCATACAGTGCCTTCTTTAATTTGTAGACCATATCACCATGCTCAGATAATTGAAATCCATCTGGTTGTTCAATGTACACTTCTTCTTCTAAGTCACCATTCAGGAAGGCAGATTTGACATCCATCTGATATACTTTGAAATCCTTGAAGGTAGCAAATGCAAGAAATAATCTGACTACTTCAATTCTTGCCACCGAAGAAAAAGTTTCTTCAAAATCAATTCCTTCTATTTGAGAGTAGCCCTTGCAGACCAATTTGGCTTTATTTCTGATTACTTCACCTACTTCATTTAGTTTGTTCCGGAAGACCCATTTGGTTCCAATCACATTCTTGTTTCTAGGTCTGGGAATAAGATCCCAAGTGTGATTTTTCTCAATTTGCATCAACTCTTCCTCCATTGCTTTGGTCCAGTTTTCATCATTGCAGGCTTCATTTATTGTCTTAGGTTCAATCTTTGAAATCAGACAATATTCATCTAAATTTTGAGCAATTTTCCTTCTAGTTTGCACACCTTTGCTTTTGTCACCTATGATCTGATCTTCAGAGTGGTTCACTCTTACATACCTTGGAACTTTGGGAGTTTCTTGCACTTTTGTTTCTTGATCATGCTCATTCAGACCTATCTCTTCTTCCTAATTTACCAGATCAGTCTGAATCTGTCTTTTAGGAGAGGATTGAGCTCCTTGAACCAGAACACCATCTTGATCATCTTCATCATACTCATAAAACCTTGAGGGATTCTCAATTCCTTCATCAACCTTCACATTTGTACTTTCTATCATCTTTTTCAGTCTCTTATTGTAACACCGGTATGCTTTGCTTTGAGTGGAGTATCCCAAGAAAATTCCTTCATCACTTCTAGCATTAAACTTTCCTAGATCTTCATCTCTTTTAATGTAACATTTGCTACCAAATACTTTAAAATATCTCACAGTAGGAGTGATGCCAAACCAAAGTTCATAAGGAGTCTTACCGGTATTGCTTCTGATTTGAACTTGATTGAGAGTATAGACTGCAGTGCTGATAGCTTCTCTCTAAAATATCTGGGGAACATTTGCTTCCATCATCATTGTCCTGGATGCTTCCTGGATGGTCCGGTTCTTTCTCTCAACTACTCCATTCTATTGTGGAGTCCTAGGAGCAGACAGTTGTCTCTTTATACCATGCTTCTCACAGAAGTCTATGAATTCACCAGATGTGAATTCACCACCTCTATTAGACCTCACACATTTCAGTTTTAATCCGGTTTGATTCTCTACCATAGCCTTGAAGATTTTGAACTTCTCAAAAGCTTCTGATTTCTCTTTCAGAAAGGTAACCCACATCATCCAGGAATGGTCATCAATCAGTAACATGAAATATCTATCACCTTGCATACTCTTGATTCTTGTCGGACCACATAGATCAGTATGAACTAATTCCAATAATCCGGTAGAGGACTGATCCTTGCTTTTGAATGAGACTCTGCTCTGTTTACCTAGCTGACATTCTTTGCACAAACTATTTGTAGGTTTTACCAACTTTGGAAGATCTCTTACAGCCTGAGTATTGCTTATCTTGATGATGTTATCAAAATTTACATGACACATCCTTCTATGCCATAACCAACTCTGATCAACTTGAACAAACAGACAACTTTTATTAGTACCAACTAGATGGAAGATATTACCTTTTGTTTGAGTACCGGATGCAATCTCAGTTCCAGAGCTTTCAAAGATCCTGCATCTTCCATTCTTGAACCGAAGATCATAGCCTTTGTCCACCAACTGACCAACACTGAGAAGATTGTGCTCAATCCTTCAACATACAGTACATTACCGATTTCGTTCTTTCCATCAAAAGAGATAGTTCCCCTACCTCTGATTCTACTAGCAGAATTGTCACCAAACTTTACCATTCCTCCTTCATACCTTTCCAAATCTAAGAACTTGTTCTTGTCACCTGTCATATGGTGAGAGCATCCACTGTCAATAACCCAATCATCCTTTTCTTCAACTTGGGCAGCCAAAGCTCTTTCTACAACCTTATGATTGATAGATTCAGGGGATATTGGATCTTCTTCCATGATGGCAATGAACACCCATTCATTTTTGGATTTGTCTCCTATCTCTGATTCATCATCTGTTACTCCTTCATTATCAACTTCTTCATGAACATAATAACAATTCTTTTGGAACCTTTGTCTGTAAGAATTTGATCTTGTGGATCTTTCCGGACATCTTGAGGCAAAGTGACCAATCTTATTACAGTTGAAGCACTTAAAGGGTAATTTTCCTTCATACTTACCGGATTCTCTTGGCAGTCTTTTTGCAATGAGGGCTTCAAGTTGAGCTATTTCTGCTTCTTCCTCTTCCATGTCTTTTCTTGCTTGATCATACCATGACAGCTTCCTTGAAGAGTTTTCTCCTGGATCAAATCTTTGTTTGCCTTTCACATAGGCACTGGCTTTGAATGCAGATTCAGTCTTGGGGGGATCATCTCCAAACTCGGTCATTTCAAATGCAGCTAGTTTGCCAGCCAATTGGTCTCTTGTGACAGTTGTATGGGCTCTGAATTCATCAATGGCAGCAACCTTGATTTTGTAGGCAGCAGGAAGGGATCTGAGAATTTTGCAAACAATCTCATTTTCATCCAAAACTCCACCAGCATTCCTAATTCCACACACCAGCTCATTTACTCTTGGCATAAAGGTAGTGATATTTTCATCATCTCTCATCTTCAATCTTTCAAATTTCCCTTTGAGACTCTGCAACCTTGCACTCTTAACATACTCATCTCCTTCATGCAGAAGTTCCAGTTTAATCCAAATCTCATAGGCAGTTGGTAGGTCAATAACATTTGAGAGCTCTGAGTCAGTTAATGCACTTAGAAGAGCCTCTTTAGTCCGCAGATTGTTTTCAGCATCTGTGATTTCATTTAGAGTTGTCGGACCACCCTGTGGAGGTCCATATGCTTTTGTGACCATGGACAAGTAAGCTTTTCTCATGCACTCCAAGTGACATTTCATGCGACCTTTCCAAAGAGAGAAGTTGGTTCCATCAAACTTCGGACTATCCTTCTTGTATGACGACATCCTGGATCTCCTCAAGTGGTTAAGCTCCTTTTTAGAGGAACTTGGCTCTGATACCAATTGTTAGATCTAGGGCACACAACTGAGAGGGGGGGTGAATCAGTTGTACAAAAACTTGCTTTTACTTCAAACACTTGATTCTTCTTTGTTATTTAATAGCGTATCAATTAACCATTCGTGAAAGCATAAAGCATAAACACCAGAGCAGATAAACATCAACACATTAGACACCAAGATTTTGACGTGGAAAACCCAGTCAAGGGAAAAACCACGGGGTGATTAACCCAAGGATTATTCTCTGTTAGAAGAATAAGAAAAATGGATGGCACATGCCAATTAGGGCTCACTGCCCGAGCACACTGCTCACAAGGAGGCACACTGCCTACAAGAGACACACTGTCTACAAGATAACAAGTATTACAAACTTGAACTGGAGATTGACATCTTTACCATGCCTGGATCAGTTCCATTTAAGCCCAAAAACTCCTGCTCTGCCTTTTGCACTTCTCTTCGCTATATCACTCTCATCACCGCAAGACACACTTTAAAATGAATTCACAAACCCTTATTTATACAAGGCATCAACTTAGGAACAATCATCTAAGTCGGCAAACACCTACAAGATCATTCGCAAGACATGTAATACATCCGGTTGGCCAGTCTTAAGAAGAACACCAATATCCATGGTTATTCTTTGAATGCAAACTCTAACTTTAATGCGGACCACCAATAAGAATAGAACACGATCCAAAGATCACCAAAACCTTTCCTGAGTCATCAAGAACATCCGCACTTTATCAACTTACTCGAATTCTTTTGTTCTTCATCCGGAACTTCAAGAACACAGTCTGTCATCATTTTCATAATGAAAAAGGTGCTTCCGAACCTCCAAACCATGAACAAATCTAGTTATCACTTCACACGAACTTATTCAACACTCTCCAATCTGCAGAATGAGATAATGCAAGTCCGAAGCTCACCGGACCAATCTGTGACACTCTGTCGCCACTGAACACCTGTTGGAACCGGTTCTACTTGAGCAAACATAACTTCTTCAGATCTTCATGTGGACCTCTGAAATCTTAATTGGAACATCTCAAGACTCATATCTATAAACCCTTTAAACCGTATCCTCTGATCCTCAACCTATTGAGTACTTTTGCCTTCTTCTCATCACTATTCTTCATTGTTCCTGATGGAGACTAATTTCCTCAATAACCTCAACACACAGCTCATCCAATCCTTCTCATTAATGTAATATGAGTATGTTGATATCAATGACAACACTGGTTATCCTCATACTTGCAACAGAATGATCATCAAGGCCGGCATCAACCATTGGAACAATCTCTAAGGTCGGTATTTCAAACATTTACAAAATAGGTCCTGACCTATTGCAACATCATGCAAAGGGAATGAAATGTGGATCACGTCATGCCTTAGCTAGGACTCAAACATGATCTTCCATGCCACAACACACTTCCACAATCTTCCAGAGATCTCTCCAATCATTGGGATCAACCAAGTCAGCCAAGACTGGTTACACGCTACGTTATCTGGGAACAATCTTCACACACCATTCCAATTTCTTAACGCAAACCAAAGTCCAGATAGGAACATGATTAGGAGACATACACAAGCACATTATAATCATCAAGAGCAACTACACGAACCTTATCCACTTTCTCCATAGGAATCTTCTCATCGGAACACATGAACTTTACTGTCTTCAATTGTCATAAAAGAAAGATAGCTTACGGACCACCAAACCATGAACCATTGCAACTGTAGGAACTTATAATCATCCCAGACTTCCCTCTACAACTAGAGAACAAAATACTTTATTGCAGAGGAATGCGGAGCCAAATATTGTCTTCTTGTCTCAACTAAACTTACAAAAAAAGTAGGCTTCACTCTGCTGAACACAACTCACTCAAATCTTCCTGCGGGTGGCTCAGACTGAAAATGTAGCATCCTCAGACATACCTCTAACTTACTTCCAATCCACAGACCATGATCTTCAAGAAGGAATAAATGCAGAGCAGTTTACCGAACTGATCTTCAGCATACAATTCACTGTCTGTACTGCACTTCTCTGTAACTCACTTGTTTCTTCCGAAGAGGCTAATTTTCTCAATATCCTCAACATACAAGTCTTCTAAGAAAGTAATAGAATAAGATACAGTTGACATCAATAACAACAAGAATATGTTGACATCAATGACAACACCGATTAGGCACATACTTGCAACAATCTCCCCCTTTGTCATTGATGGCAACATATGATGTGAAAAACTGCAACAGCCATCAAGACAGGATTCTCCCCCTTTCTCTTTACACACATGCACTCTTTCTTTCTCCAAAATTCTCCCCCTTTCTCTTACACATTTGTACTCTATTTTTTTCACATGACTTCTCTCCCCCTTTGACATCAATGGCAAGGGGCACATACTTGCACTCATCTTCTCTGATCTAATCTCTCTTTTGAACTTTCTTCAACTGACTGCTCCCCCTTACTTGATGCTTTCCTGACTGCAACTTTGATTCTTTATGTGAAGTTTTCTCTTTCTTGGCTTGTCAATTCTCACCTTAGGATCATTTACCTACTTCCCTTGGGAGATAAGTTCATAATCTTCTTGACTTCAGCAAACATCTCTAATTATTACCTGCACCGCTACACCTTTTTCCATGTATTTTCTTTGATTGAAAACTTATCCTTGCATACCTCATCCAGAGATTTGTCTATTCATCTACAATTCTTTTTCTTTGCTAATGCACCTTGGCTCTTCTTACCCAAGAATTGGTCTTTAGTGTGGTACTTCTGCACAATCTCTAGGGATCTCAGGAATTCTTTCTAGAAATTCTTCTTCTTCAACTTGATTGTCTTCTTGTTCAACAGGTTCATTTGATTTGTAGCTAATCAGTTATGATATTCTTTCTCTGATTTCATCATCCTTCACAATAGAACTCTCAATGATCTTTCCCAGACTATTATTGTAGCACTTTTAACTTGAACTCTGTTTTAGCAGTATGTATATCTTTTCTCCAGTATGCATCTAATAGGTCAGCTTCCTCCATCATTGATCTAGCAACCTCTTAGACTGACCTATATTTCCTTTTAACAAATTCATTCTACTGAGGAGTCCTGGTAGACAATTGTCTCCTTATCCCTTGTTCTTTACAAAAAATATTGAATTCATTTGATGTGAACTCACCTCTACTATCAGATCTTAAGCATTAGATCCTCAGTTGTATCTCATTCCAGTCATTGCCTTGAAAGCTCATCTAGTTCATAATCATTCAACTCTGAGCTCATCTGCAAATTTTCAAACCGTTTCCAAAGTTACTCATTATTCTCAAGATTAGACTTGAATTTATGGATATAGGTGTAGTCACTGATTAATAACCATATGCCAGAACTACAGAACATTATCTTCAATGATGAACCCAAGTGGACTAGAATACCAGAGCCCTGTCACTTGATTTATTGGTTAGATACTTAGCCAAAATTCATGACCTGTCAGCTTGTCCCTTAAGTACACACTTGACCAATTCGTCTGTCACGTCATAACTCCATATGAAACTCCAAAATTCATATACAACAATCATCATTGACCTCTTAACATACTTTCAGAACTGCACATCAAAATACTCAATAGCGAAAGAATGTGGACAAAAATACTCAGATGATTTATACTGTTTCAGGCTTAACTCTGAACCACATATAATTGTTAGACTTAGGCCACACAACTGAGAGGGGAGGGTGAATCAGTTGCGTAAAACTTTCTCCAATAAAACACTTAAATCTTCTTAGTGATTAGCAATATATTAATAATGAACCATAATGCATTCAAATCAAGAGCAGAAACACATCAATACATAAGACACCAAGATTTTGACGTGGAAAACCTGGTTAAGGGAAAAACCACAGGGTGATTAACCCAAGATTGTATTCTCTGTTAGAAGAATAGAAAGAACAAAATGGCACATGCCAATTAGGGCTCACTACCCGAGCACATTGCTCACAAGAGGTTCACTGCCTATAAGAGGCACACTGTCTACAAAGAAATAACTATCACATACATGAACTGGAGAATAGCATCTTCACCATGCTTGAATCAGTTTCATTTAAGCCCAATACTTTTGCTTTGCCTTTCGCTCTCCTCCTCGCTACCACACTCTCATCACGACAAGGACAACTTTGAAATGACTTCGCAACCCCTTATTTATACAAGACATCAACTTAGGAATAATCATCTAAGTCGGCAAACATCTACCAGAACATCCACAAGAAGTGTAACTTATCCAGTCGGCCAGTCTCAGGAAGAACATCATCATTCAGAGGTTAATCTTCAATAGCGAGCTCCAAATCCAATGTGGACCACTAACACATGCTGGACACAATCCAAAGTCCTTCACAAGATTTCCTGAATCACCAAGAACATCCACACTTCATCTGCATACTGAAATCCTTCTCTCTTTCATCTAGAGCTTCAAGAACACAGTCTATCACCACTATCACCAAAGAATAGATACTTCTGGACCTTCCATTCATGAACCAATCGATTTGACACATCACCAGGACTTCCTTAATACTCCCTCAAATCCGCAGAGTAGGAAACTTCATTTCCAGATCTCACTGGACCTTTCTTGTTACACTCTGTCACCTCTGAACACCTACTGAAACTGGTTTTACTTGAGAGGCCACAACTTCTTCATATCTTCATGCGAACCTCTAAAATCTCTACTGGATCACCTACAGACACATATCTATAAACCCTTTAATCTGTATCCTCTGATCCTCATCCTATCTTGGACTTTTGCCTTACTGTCATCACTGTTCTTCACTATTCCTGATTGAGACTTATGTTCTCAATATCCTCAGCTCATGACTCATCCAAACCTTATCATTAATGCAACAGGAGTATGTTGACATCAATGACAACACCATTTAGGCCCATACTTGCAACAATCTCCCCCTTTGTCATTGATGGCAACATAAGATGTGAAAAACTATTTTAACCATCAAGTCAAGAACTTCTTCTTACTGTCACAACTCCCCCTATCAGCAACAACCATTCACATGTCTGCTTTCCCTTTACTTCTCCCCCTTTGATCAGCAACCACTTATTTTTCACATGTCTTCTCTCCCCCTTTGACATCAATGGCAAAGGGCACATACTTGCAATTCCAACACTTTAGAATCATACTTGCTGCTCCCCCTGAGTAGTAGCTCCCATCAATCCGGATCACAAGATATGACTGTGATATCCACCAGACTGATGCACCTTAGTGCACCTTAGTTCATCACTGGAGGGGCAATAACCCCTAACTTCTCCCTGAGATACTCAAAAGAGTCCTTAGGTAGAGGTTTAGTAAAGATGTCTGCAATCTAATCCTTGGAAGGCACAAACTCCAATCTGACTTCATTCTTGTTCACTTGCTCTCTCAAAAAGTAAAATTTTATGGATATATGTTTAGTCTTTGAATGTAACACTGGATTCTTGGATATATTTATTGCACTTGAATTATCACAGAAGATTGTGATAGGTTCCTCATACTCCACTTTGATATCTCTTAGCATTTGCTTCATCCACAAAACTTAAGTGCAACTACCTGCTGCTACAATATATTTAGCTTCAGTTGTAGACAGAGATATTGCCTCTTGTTTCTTGCTAGGCCAAGAAACCAATCTCTTCCCCAAAAAGAATGCTCCACCACTGGTACTTTTTTGGTCATCCACATCTCCTGCCCAATAAACATCTGTATATGCATGAAGACAGAAATCATGATCTCTAGGATACCACAGACCATACTCAACCGTCTCTTTTAAGTATCTAAAAATCCTCTTGATTGCCATGACATGGGATTCTCTAGGATCAGCTTGGAATCTAGCAACAAGACCAACAACTTACATAATGTCTAGTCTAGTTTGAGTGAGATACAACAATCCTCCAATCATTGATCTGTACTTTGTCTAGTCTGTCTTAGGAGAGTCATCATCTTTGCTCAACTTACATCCGGTTGCCATGGGAGTATTCATTGGCTTTGAATCTTCCATCCCAAATTTCCTCAACAATTCTTTCACATATTTGGTCTGAGAAATGAAGATTCCTTTCTTTGTTTGAGTAATTTGCAGACCTAAGAAGAAATTCATTTCACCAAGCATAGACATCTGAAACTCACGTTTCATTTGATTTGCAAAAGTTTTACACATACTATCTCTTCCTCCAAAGATGATATCATCAACAAATACTTCAACAATCAAGATGTTTTCATGATCAATTTTGAAATATGAGTTATTGTCAGCAGTACCTTTGTTGAAACCAATCTTCAAAAGATGCTTATCCAATCTTTCATACCAGGCTCTTGGAGTTTGCTTCAATCCATATAGTGCCTTCTTCAACTTGCAAACCATATCACCATGATCAGACAATTGAAATCCATCCGGTTGCTCTATATACACTTCTTCTTCCAAGTCACTGTTTAGAAAGGCAGACTTGACATCCATCTGATATACCTTGAAATCCTTGAAGGTAGCAAAGGCAAGAAATAATCTGACTGCTTCAATTCTTGCCACCGGAGCAAAAGTTTCTTCAAAATCAATTTCTTCTATTTGAGAGTAGCCTTTGCAGACCAATCTGGCTTTATTTCTGATTACTTCACCAACTTCATTTAGTTTGTTCTGGAAGACCCATTTGGTTCCAATCACATTCTTGTTTCTAGGTCTCAGAAGAAGATCCCAAGTGTGATTTTTCTCTATTTGCACCAGCTCTTCCTCCATTGCTTTAGTCCAGTTTTCATCCTTGCAAGCTTCATTCATTATCTTAGGTTCAATCTTTGAAATCAAATAATACTCTTCTGAATCTTGAGCAATTCTCCTTCTTGTTAGTACTCCTTTGTTTTTATCACCTATGATTTGATCTTCAGAGTGGTTCAGTCTTACATACCTGGGAACCTTAGGAATTTCTTGCACTTCTGATTCTTGATCAGGCTCATTGAAACTCATTTCTTTTTCCTGGTTTACCAGATTAACTTGAATCTGACTTATAGATGAGGCTTGGGCTTCTTGAGTCAGAACACCATTCTGATCATCTTCATCATATTCATAAAACCTTGAGGGTTTCTCAATTCCCTCATCAACCTTCACATTTGTACTTTCTATGATCTTTCTTAGTCTTTTGTTATAACACTGGTATGCTTTGCTTTGAGTAGAGTAACCCAAGAATATTCCTTCATCACTTCTAGCATCAAACTTTCCTAGATTTTCATCTCTTTTAATGTAACATTTGCTACCAAAAACTCTGAAATACCTCACAGTAGGAGTGATGCCAAACCAAAGTTCATAAGGAGTCTTACCAGTATTGCTTCTGATTTGAACTTGATTGAGAGTATAGACTGCAGTGTTGACAGCTTCTCTCTAATAGATGTGAGGAACATTTGCTTCCATCATCATGGTCCTAGATGCTTCCTGTATGGTCTGGTTCTTTCTTTCCACTACTCCATTCTGCTGTGGAGTCCTAGGAGCAGACAACTGTCTCTTTATTCCATGTTTCTCACAGAACTCTATGAACTCACCGGATGTGAATTCTCCACCTCTATCAGACCTCAGACATTTCAATTTCAATCTAGTTTCATTCTCTACCATAGCCTTGAATATTTTGAATTTCTCAAAAGCTTCTGATTTCTCTTTCAGAAAAGTTACCCACATCATCCGGGAATAGTCATCAATTAGTAACATGAAGTATCTATCACCTTGCATACTCTTGATTCTTGCCAGGCCACAAAGGTCAATATGAACTAAGTCTAATAATCCGGTAGAAGATAGTTCCTTACTTTTGAATGTGATTCTACTCAGCTTACCCAACTGACATTCTTTGCACAAGCTATTAGTAGGTTTCACCAATTTTGGAAGATCTCTTACAGCCTGAGTATTTCTTATCTTGATGATTATCAAAATTCACATGACACATTCTCCTATGCCATAACCAAATCTGATCAACTTGAACAAATAAGCAACTTTTACCAGTGCCAACCAAGTCAAAGACATTACCTTTAGTTTGGGTACCGGATGCAATCTCTGTTTTGGAGCTTTCAAAGATCTTGCATTTTCCATTCTTGAACCGGAGATCATAGCCTTTGTCCACCAACTGTCCAACACTGAGAAGATTGTGCTTCAAGCCTTCAACATATAGAACATTACCGGTTTTGTTCCTTCCATCAAAAGAAATAGTTCCTCTTCCTCTAATTCTACCAGCAGAATTATCACCAAACTTCACCACTCCTCCTTCATACCTTTCCAAATCTATGAACTTATTTTTGTCACCTGTCATATGGTGAGAGCAACCACTGTCAATGACCCAATCATCCTTTTCTTCAACTTGGGCAGCCAAAGCTCTTTCTACAACTTTATGATTGACAGATATAGAGGATATTGGTTCTTCTTCCTTGATGGCAATAAACACCCATTCACTTCCGGATTTGTTTCCTGTCTCTGATTCATCATCTGTTACTTCTTCATTATCATCTTCTTTATGAACATAGTAACAATTCTTTTGGAACTTTGATCTGTTAGGATTTTTAAAAATCTTTCTGAACATCTTGAGGTAAAATGACCAATCTTATTGCAGTTAAAACACTTAAAAGGCAATTTTCCTTCATACTTACCGGATCCTCTTGGCAGTCTCTTTGCAATGAGGGCTTCAAGTTGAGCAGTTTCTACTTCTTCTTCTTTGAGGTCTTTTCTTGCTTTTTCATACCATGACAGTTTCCTTGATGAGTTCTCTCCTAGATCAAACCTTTGTTTACCTTTTACAAAGGCACTGGCTTTGAATGCACATTCAGTCTTGGGGGGATCATCTCCAAACTCGGTAATTTCAAATGCAGCCAATTTGCCAGCCAATTGATCTCTTGTGACAGTTGTATGGGCTTTGAATTCATTAGTGGCAGCAACCTTGATTTTGTAAGAAGCAGGAAGGGATCTGAGAATTTTGCCAACAATCTCATTTTCATCCAAGACTCCACCAACATTTCTAATTCCACAAACAAGCTCATTTACTCTTGGCATAAAAGTAGTAATATTTTCATCATCTCTCATCTTCAGGTTTTCAAATTTCCCTTTCAGACTCTGTAACCTTGCACATTTGACATACTGGTCTCCTTCATGCAAAAGTTCCATTTTTTTCCAAATCTCAAAAGCAGTTGGTAGGTCAATAACATTTGAGAGCTCTGAATCAGATAATGGGCTTAGAAGAGCTTCTATAGTCCGCAGATTGTTTTCAACATCTGTGATTTCATTTGGAGGTTTTGGACCACCCTGTGGAGGTACATATTGTGTTGTAACCATGGTCCAGTATGCCATTCCCATGCATTGCAAGTGACACTTCATGCGACCTTTCCATAGATTAAAATTTGTTCCATCAAACTTCAGACTATCCTTCTTGTAGGATGACATCCTGGATCTCCTCAAGCGGTTAAGCTCTTTTAGAGGAACTTAGCTCTAATACCAATTGTTAGACTTAGGGCACACAACTAAGAGGGGGGGTGAATCAGTTGTGTAAAACTTTCTCCAATAAAACACTTAAATCTTCTTAGTGATTAGCCGTATATTAATAATGAACCATAATGCATTCAAATCAAGAGCATAAACACATCAATACATAAGACACCAAGATTTTGATGTGGAAAACCCGGTTAAGGGAAAAACCACGGGGTGATTAACCCAAGATTGTATTCTCTGTTAGAAGAATAGAAAGAACAAAATGGCGCATGCCAATTAGGGCTCACTGCCTGAGCACACTGCTCACAAGAGGCTCACTGCCTACAAGAGACACACTTTCTACAAAGAAATAACTATCACATACATGAACTAGAGAATAGCATCTTCACCATGCTTGAATTAGTTCCATTTAAGCCCAATACTTCTACTCTGCCTTTCGGTCTCCTCCTCGCTACCACACTCTCATCACCACAAGGACAACTTTGAAATGACTTCGTAACCCCTTATTTATACAAGACATCAACTTAGGAATAATCATCTAAGTCGCCAAACATCTACCAGAACATCCACAAGAAGTGTAACTTATCCGGTTGGCCAGTCTCAGGAAGAACATCATCATTCAGAGGTTAATCTTCAATAGTGAGCTCCAACTCTAATGCAGACCACTAACACATGCTGGACACAATCCAGAGTCTTTCACAAGATTTCCTGAATCACCAAGAACATCCGCACTTCATCTGCATACTGAAATCCTTCTCTCTTTCATCCGGAGCTTCAAGAACACAGTATGTCACCACTGTCACCAAAGAATAGATACTTCCAGACCTTCCATTCATGAACCAATCGAGTTGACACATCACAAGGACTTCCTTAATACTCCCTCAAATCCGCAGACCAGGAAACTTCATTTTCGGATCTCACCGGACCTTTCTTGTTACACTTTGTCACCTCTGAACACCTACCGAAACCAGTTTTACTTGAGAGGCCACAACTTCTTCATATCTTCATGTGGACCTCTAAAATCTCTGCTGGATCACCTATAGACACATATCTATAAACCCTTTAATCTGAATCCTCTGATCCTCATCCTATCTTGGACTTTTGCCTTATTGTCATCATTGTTCTTCATTATTCCTGATTGAGACTAATTTTCTCAATATCCTCAACTCATGGCTCATCCAAACCTTATCATTAATGCAACAAGAGTATGTTGACATCAATGACAACACCAGTTAGGCCCATACTTGCAACAATAATGATCATCAACTGCGGAAGCATATTGATTCAATCTATGTTACTTACTTTATATATTACTCATACTTTAGTCATTTTGGGCTTCCGAACCATAATCCTTTTGTACCTTGATCTATAGAGTTCCTTTCAAGCAATCTGCCATGTAAGTCCTCATATCTTTGTGCCAAATCTCAGCACTGACTATCTGGCTGGAGGATTTAGAATTTTCAATACAGCTCCCCCTAAGCCATGACTCACAATCTACTTCTTGGAGGAAGTAGCTACTCCAGAGCCTGGAGCAGACTCGTCTCTTCCTTCATTTGTTTCCTTCTTGACCCAAACCTTGTTAATTTCTTCCTTGACTTCTGTCGGATCAACCTTTTCCACTAATTTCTTCAATTCTTCTTGATTATCCTTCTTCATGTTCTTACTTCTGCAAAATCTTGCAACATGTCTAGGCTTGTTGCAAATAAAACACAGTATTTTTCTGACCATTGTTCCTTTCATTTATCCTTGACTTGCATAGGTTAGCTTTATGCCCAAATTTATTGCATATATAACAGTAGCCACTGAAGGATTCCATTTTTCCATTTGTCCTATAGCCTTTTCTTACTTGGCTTCTAGACTCATTAGCTCTATGTCTTATTTTGTGGCAAGCATAGCATCTAATGGAATTCTGTTTAGAGAAGGATGGGAGATTTCAATTCACCCTATTTCTACACCAATTAGCCTTGTGACCGAATTTTTTACATAAATTGTAGTAACCATTGAAAGAAAAGTACCTTTGAGCGTTTGGCTGTCTGATTGATAGTCTTCTGCTTCTTTGATTCTGAGTCCATCTGATCTTGTTCTCTTCCTGACTTGTTCTGAATCCTTTGTCTTTTCCAAATGTCACGCCTTCTCTATCATTTTTTTGTTCTTCTATTAACCTATCATATCTGGTAGCACTCACACTGAATTGATCTCTTTGAGCCTGTACATGTTTCAGATCAACTTTCAAGTCTTCTACCTCTTCTTCAAGCTTTATGCAATCTTTAATTTTGTCTTTC
This sequence comes from Cunninghamia lanceolata, assembly GCA_027924645.1. Classification (NCBI taxonomy): domain Eukaryota; kingdom Viridiplantae; phylum Streptophyta; class Pinopsida; order Cupressales; family Cupressaceae; genus Cunninghamia; species Cunninghamia lanceolata. The sequence goes on along the minus strand of BSBN01000848.1, from coordinate 4,867,551 downwards.
ATACAATTATCAATCTTTGTCTTTTCTTCAATGTTCTCTTTTAGAGTTTGTTGTAACTGCCTGATTTGCCTTCGTAAATCTTCTTTCAAGTCCATGTCTTCATCTACAGTTCTTGAGTTGTCTCTATCAATACTAGCAATTAAGCACATATTCATTTGATTTACAACATCTTTGTGGTCTCCCATATCACATTCGGTGGTCTGGGAACCTTCTTTTTTTTCAATATGCAAACTCTTGTTGGTTGAGATTGAATTCTCCTAGATGTTTTCAATAACCTTAACATTTTTACTTTCCATGATCCTTCCCAATCTCTTGTTGTAACACTGATAAGCTCTGGTCCAAGACGAGTATCCAAGAAAAATGCCTTCGTCATACTTAGCATTGTCCTTTTCCATTCTGATGAGGCATTTGCTTCCAAAGATTTTGAAATATTTCATAGTGGGTATTGATCCACCCCATAACTCAGCAGGGGTCTTTCCTTCTTTGGTTGTTACCTGAACTTTGTTTAATGTGTAGACAGTGGTTTGTATTGCCTGCTTCCAAAATACATCTGGTAAATTTTCTTCTTCCATCATTAATTTTGCATTCTCCTGAATAGTTATACTTGCTTCTTCTATTATCTTAATTTTGGCAGAGAGTTGTTTTTCTATCCCATAGGTTTCACAACATATATTGAAATCATTGGAGATATGTTCTTCTTCTTTTCCAATTCTTAGGCCTTTGTTGTTCATGCCTAGTTCATTTTCAAGGGTTTCTTTAAAAATTTTGAGTGCCTCTAGAATCTCTGATTTATCTTTAAAAAAACTGACCCAAGTCATTCTAGAAAAGTCATCAATGAAAAACATAAAGTACCTTTGACCATGGAGGCTTGGTATTCTTGTAGGACCACAAAAGTTTGTATGAATTAATTCCAATTGTTCAGTAGAGGACCATTCTTTATCTTGCCATGCTTTTCTTGACAATCTTTGACATTTCCTGCAACTGATGTTGCTTGAGTAATCAATCTCTGGTAGATCCTTCACAATCTGAACTAAGTTTGTTAAGTCATCAAGATTTGTATGGCAAAGTCTTCTATGACAAACCCAACTTTCATTTGTCTGAGATGTGTATCCAAGAAAGTCACATTTTTTGAGATGATAGAGGTTCTTTTCAGTTCTTTTTACAATTGCTATTGTAGCTCCAGATTTTTCTTTGACTTCAAGAGAGTCATTCTCAAATACAAACTTGAATCCCTTCCTACATAACTATTTGACACTTAAGAGATTTTGTTTCAAACCTTTTACCTAAAGAACATTTTTAGAAATTTGTCTATTGCCAAAATTTGTCGATCCTATTCCACAGATTTCAGCAGTGCAGTCATCTCTAAACCTGACTAGCCCTTCATTGTATTCTTCCAGACTAATGAACTTGCTTCTATCTCCAGCCATATGGTTTGAGAAGCTACTATCAATAACCCAACAATCTTCATCACTGGTACAAGCTTCAGACCATCTTCGATGGTTGTCATTTTAATCTTTGTGAATCGCTTCCTTCGACAATCTGCTCTTGATATCTCTTGATGAGCATTTGGTTGTATCGGAGAGTATTTGCTTTCCTTTTGTCTCCATTCGGATCTCCCTTGAGTTGTTAGACTCTTTCCAAAGGGACGTTGCTCTAATACCAATTGTTGATATGCGCCGGACAACTAAGAGGGGGGATGAATCAGTTGTCACAAAAACTTAAACACTTTCTGCAATTAAACATTCATCACTTATCCACAATTATTATTATTTAACAATGAGTGAATGAAATCAGAAACTTAACAACATCAAACACAAGAGACACTAGATTTACGTGGAAAACCCCAAGGTGGGGAAAAACCGCAGAGAGGATTAACTCTCAATATATATTGTAATCTTGAAATAGTGATGTTCAGGCTTGGTCACCCCACGGGCCTAAACATACTGGCTTACTGCCATGAAGAGCAACTAGGTCTAGCAGGCTCACTACCTCAACCCTAAACCTAGCAAGATTACAATAAGGGTTGTTAAACCCTGAGGGCTGTTAAACCCTACTAGTGGCTTACTGCCAGACTCACTGCCATGATCAACACCTTTCTATATTTGCAACTAAAGTACAATAATTCCCCTGCTCCGCTCTTCCTCTTCTCTACTCTTCCTCTGCTATGCTCTTCCTCTTCTTTCCTCTACCTCTTCTCTGCTCTGCCTTTGGACCTTTCTTAATATATTCTCATTTTCGCTCAAGGACAACTTTTCATGACTCAGCTACAAGTATTTATACACTACATCAACCTTGGAATGATCATCAAGGTCAGCATCAACCATTGGAACAATCTCCAAGGTCGGTATTACAAACATTTACAAAATAGGTCTTGACCTATTGCAACATCATGCAAAGGGAATGAAATATGGATCACGTCATGCCTTAGCTGGGACTCAAACATGATCTTCCACACCACAACACACTTCCACAATCTTCTAGAGATCTCTGCAATCACTGGGATCAACCAGGTCAGCCAAGACTGGTTACACGCTATGTTATCTGGGAACAATCTTCACACACCATTCCAATTTCTTAATGCAGACCAAAGTCCAGATAGGAACATGATTAGGAGACATCCACAAGTATGTTATAATCACCAGGAGAAATCGCACGAACCTTAACCACTTTATCCATAGGAATCTTCTCACCGGAACACATGAACTTTACTGTCTTCAACTATCATAAAAGAAAGATAGCTTGCGGACCACCAAACCACGAACCATTACAACTGGAGGAACTTATCATCATTCCAAACTTCCCTCTAGAACCGCAGAGCAAAATACTTTATTGCGGAGCCAAATACTGTCTTCCTGTCTCAACTGAACTTACAGAAAAAGTAGGCTTCACTCTGGTGAACACAACTCACTCATATCTTCATGTGGATGGCTTAGACCCAAAATGTAGCATCCTCAGACATACCTCTAACTTCCAATCCACAGACCACGATCTTCAAGTAGGAATAAATGTGGAGCAGTTTACCAGACTAATCTTCAGCATACAATTCACTGTCTGTACTGCACTTCTCTGTAACTCACTTGTTTCTTCCAGAGAGGCTAATTTTCTCAATATCCTCAACATACAAGTCTTCTAAGCAAGTAATATAATAAGATATAGTTGACATCAATGACAACACCGATTAGGCACATACTTGCAACACCCTCCACATGAAAAAGGTAAGGAAGTAAACATGATTATCTTTTGCTAACTAACAAAGTACAGTTGATCTGTACTATCCATTTGTCATATATATTCTAATACAAAAATCCTTTCTAGCACATGTATTGGAAGTTTGTGGGGCTCTACTCTTGATCTATAAAATCTTATCACAATATGTTCCTCCATAAAGTACCAGTCAATCAATTGTATTTTTTATACCAATTGAATGAAATCTCTACAAGTTTCAAACAATTTAGGCATTAAAGTATTTGTTATTGTATTATAAATTGGAGAAAAAAGTAGTCCACAAAATGATTATAGTTACTTCTATTATCACGCATCCTTATCTTATGGGTCCACTCAATTATTGGATGCTACATTTTTATATATCCCTGATCATCAAAATAGGGTTGAATATAAAGCTTGTTGGCCACAAATAATCCACTCAATTGCCCATAAAAGAAACTAGCACAAATAGGTTGTGAACCTAAAGGTCCTGGTATTGGAATCTCTTTTGATCATTAAAAATTGTTTATGCAGGGATTCTACAATGTGCTCAACAAATTTGTATCCAATAGGTGGTTGAACATAATGGATATTGTATACCATTTCAAGGAAGGTTCCATCCACTTGCTTATCACTATCCAATCCAAGGTAAAATTTTAGCATAAAAATAGTATCCTTAACCCATTGTTTAAAATATAAATTAAATGATAAGGAGGCTTAGAACTGGTTGGGTACCTTACCATCATATGTTTTTTTTTAGAAATTGTTTTTTGAAACTTTGACTAATTGCTTTATAATCACTAAAAATTGTTTCTAGTTTAATGGGGACAATTCATAATTCTTTAGGTTGAAACCCCAACCTAACGCCAACATTTTACATGTTAATGGACAAGATTTCTTATTGGATCTCTTTGCTAACAATTATTTTTCTATTTTCATCGTAATTATGTGCATAGACCATGACAAATTTTAGGCAAGGGAAAACCTCATGAAACATCATGTGTCCCAATCCAAGCACCCATTGTGCAATGACATTTGGTCAGTTAATAAACTTTTCATTATTTGTCTTATTCTCACACGTATATCTAAGTTGTGAGGTGTACCTATCAATGATTATGGGATCAAATATCATGGTATTCATCAATAAAACCTAAGATTTTCAGTTTGGGGTGATCCATTTTATTTTTCTTTGCCTTTAACCCTCAACCCTAAACCCCGAGATTGAAAATTTTAAAAATTGAAGGCTTATAGTAATAGAAAGTTTGAAGGAATGTAGGATTTCAGTGTTTCACTTACTCAAAAAATGAATATAATGATTGGGTGACTTTGTCATGGCCCACAAGTGATATTAAGATTTTAGGTGCAATCTCACACTCGCTTCCAACTAGTACTACTTAGCAATCGAATTACATTTTTACAATACTACAACCTAGGTTTCTTGTTTTATAAATTTTTTATTTTCCATAGGTTTGTTTCATAGACAACTACAAGTGCCAAGTATATGTATTACAACGTAAACAATCATAAAAATTTAGTACTTTAGTACAAATAAAATTGAATGATGGCCTTTAAATTCACCCCATCAGTGCCATTAAGTTTGTGTTTGCAATATGTAGGTTTCAAATTTTGCCTTCCAAAATTAAACTGTAGTCTAATGGTGGAAAGTTGAGGATTCATCCAATCAAAATATTTATATGTTTTGTTAATGGAAAACTCTTTTATGTAAAACATAAAGAGATAATTATTAAAATTGAATAACTTTAAAAATGGAATAAGACACAAAAATTATAATTTCTTGTCTTTACCATCAAAGGTAAGACAAATTTATGTTAATAATAAAATTGTAAATTATAATCATTTTAATAGATTATTAGTAATTACATGTCAAGTATTATATTTTTTATTTTTTAAATATAATTTATATGTATAAATATATATAATGTTTTAAAATTATATTTTTATTTACATATAAATTAATTTAAAAATATAAGTAAAGTAATTTTATTTTAATTATATAGAATTTATTATACATAATTTTTTTGAACTCTATAATATAGACTATGAAATCTTAAAATTAAATTTTCATATGAAATAAATATACATAAGGGTAATATAGACTATAAAATCTTAAAATTAATTTTTCATGTGAAATAAATATACATAAGGGTAATATAGACTATAAATTCTATATTATAATTATATTTATTATTATATATTGGATGGTAGTTATATTTATTATTATGTTCTATATAGTATAAATTAAATATAATATAATATATACAATATATATTTTTAAATATAATACTATTAAATTTAACTTATAACAAATTTAATAACTTAATACATAATCTTAAAATAAAAAGATATCTTAAATACATCTATATAAGAAGAGATCAAAACACTCAATTAATAATCATCAAAAAGGACTCTTTCATTTGAATTGCACTTTTATATATTATATTAGTATTAATTTATTTTATTGAATTAAGAGTTATTTTATTTTACTTTAAATATATATTTATAAAAAAAAAGAAGTATCCTTAATGTCATCCACACTTTTTTATTTTGGTTAGGAGCCACTGCTCAAATTTTTTAGGAGATATTTGTGGAGCCAGTGACCCCATGAAATTTTCTTTTTCTTTTTATTTTAAAATTAGTTGCTCTACAAAAATAGGGAAAGATTCAATATTATCCTTTTCCCACAATTATAAATTTCCATGGGGCCACTCCAACTGCTTAAAACTACTTAAATTTAAGCAGAAAATTAACTTAAGCAGGTGCATGAAGACATGGGGTTACTATCTCTCCCCATAAAAACTCATAAATTATAATTTCTTCTACTTATCATCAAAAGTTCAAATATTATATCTTTTTAAGGTTGAATACAGTATAAGGGTGCAAGCACCTATATAAAATAATCACAACCAAATAACTAGGACTGCTAAAAAAATAAGCGCCAGAACATAGAAAATAGAAAATAAGTTCATATTTAAGCGGAAAATTTTCTAGATCTTACCTCATGTCCCCATTAAAATTAAGCAGTTGGATGGCCCCATGAAAATTTACAATTATGGGAAAGGATAATATAGAATCTTTCCCTATTTTTGTGGAGTAGCTACTGCTTAAAAATTGTAAATAAGGGCATGTCCCCATACTATTGCTTAGCTTATTTTGGCTAGCAGTGACTGTTCAATTTTTTTAGGAGATATTTATGGAGCTATCTTAATTGAGAAGAAATTTTTTTTAAAAAAAGGGGGAGAAGGAAATATATGAAGCCACATGGCATATTTTTCATTATGCAGTGGTTGCTTATTTCCAGCCCCCCCTTTTTTCCTACACCTTATTTGCAATTCCTAAGCAGTAGCTGCTCCACGAAAATAGGGAAAGATTCTATATTATCCTTTTCCCATAATTTAAATTTCCATGGGGCCACTCCAACTGCTTAAATCTACTTAAATTTAAGCACAAAAATAGCTTAAGCAGCAGCATGGGGACATGAGGTAAGCTTTGAAAAAAAGGGGGGGCTGGAAATAAGTAGCCACTACATAATCAAAATATGCCATGTCACTGCATATAATTTGTTCCCTTTTTTCTTTTATTTTTCTTCTAAATTAAAATAATTAAAATAGTTTATTTTTAATTTTTTATATAGTAAAAGCTACAAATTAAGATAAGATAAGCAGAAAATAAATTTTTCATGGGATCACTATCTCCACAAAAATCTGCTAAAAAACTTGAGCAGTGGCTGCTAGCCAAAATAAAATAAGCTACGCAGCAGCATGGGGACATGCCCTTACTGCCGCCGTAATAAATATCTCGTACGATTTCCTTTTTCACCTATGTCGGTTGACTTTTACCACCGTTTCCAGCCTAATAACGTCTCGACACACTCATTGTTTGCAAACAAATAAAACAGTTAACTGCACTCGTAGATTTTAAAATCCTTTGTTTGTTAGTTTATATTTTGTAATGTCACGTTAGGGCAATGAGTGTTTGATACACCTTTATAATTATGACTAGCACCACGAGTACAGGCCCACCTTCATGAAAGTTGGAATGGTGACTTTATTTACGAAAAAGAGCCCAAGTGGAATTGTGTGGCGCTAGAGTATTAAATTTATTGAATAAACTTCTCCTAAAACACTAACATATTATTGGATTGATAATGCTTTTGACTATGTTAATTGTAGATTTTAGTGCTTCTGCAAAAAATTGTGTTGCTTTTTTTTTGTCTCAACATTTCGGATCACACTCCATGATCTATCATCAGGAGGAAAGGAAGAGAATGCAAATTGATAACTTGCAAACTCAAGACTACTTAAAAAGAGGGAGGAAGTGAGGTGATATTGAAACCAAGAAATCTATAGGGAGAAGAGAAGCAACCTATCAGACCATATGAGTTTGCTTATGTCCTCTTTTTTCTATTCCATCCTTGGTTTCATATGGTCTGATAGGTTGCTTCTCTTCTCCCTATAGATTTCTTGGTTTCCGCATCACCTCACTCCCTCCCTCGTTTTAAGTAGTCTTGAGTCTGCAAGTTATCGCTTATGTTTATGTTCTCTTGCTCTCTTTTTCCTAATGATGGATCATGGAGTGTGATTTGAAACCTTGAGGAAAAACAATTAACATACTCAAAACCATTATCAATCCAATAATATGTTAGTGTTTTCAGGGAAGTTTATTCAATAAGTTTATTACCTTCGCGCCACACAATTCCACTTCGACTCTTTTTCGTAAATAAAGTCACCATTCCAACTTTCATGAAGGTGGGCCCATGCTTGTGGTGCTAGTCATAATCATAAAGGTGTATCAAACACTCATTGCCTTGACATGGCAATATATATATATATATATATCTTGTTATTTTATTTTATTTTATTTCTTTCTTGTTTCTTTTCTTGAGTTTGCTTATGTCCCCTTTTTTCTATTTTGTCCTTAGTTTCATATGGTCTGATAGGTTGTTTCTCTTCTCCCTATAGATTTCTTGGTTTCCGCATCACCTCACTCCCTCCCTCTTTTTAAGTTGTCTTGAGTCTGCAAGTTATCACTTAGATTTCTTTCCTCTTGCTCTCTTTATCTTGATGGTGGATCACAAAGTGTGATTCAAAACCTTGAGGAAAAATAATTAACACAGTCAAATCCAGAAGCATTATCAATCTAACATCATGGACTGTGGAAAATTATTGACTACCACTAACATATTATATCAATCAGACTACCCATTCCTGCATAAAAATAATTATAACAGTTTATTGTTTATTGGTGGTGCTTAGAATGTGCGGGTCCCACAATGTGCATATGACTTGTAAAATATTAATATTTCTCCCCTTTTGATAAGTTATGGATGGCTTTTAGTGGGTTGCGCTAATACTTTGTCTTCAACAATCTTGGTGCCGCCCCATATTCTTTCCAATACCAAATGCTAAGGTTAAAACCCCTTCCATAACAAACAAGTCTCCAACGAAAAAACCTTCATATCCATTTCTAACTTCCCTGAGAGAATCCGTACATACCTGTACGGTACAGCACAACATGCTTGTATGACAAGGCAAAAATCAATATTAAATTCATAGAACTTGATTACCAAAACAAACTCCATGACCAATACCAAAAACCACATAGCTTCTGCAAATATCAAAAAAATCAAAAATCTAACAGCTCCATGAATGCTCCAGGTGATCTTCTAGGTGAAAATCACGCCTAGCTGACTAGGGTAGATCTTGCACTGCCGAAACCAGCAACAGAAGGGTTAAACAACCTTGAATGAATTCAAGCTAAATAGCTCTAATTCAGAGAAGAAGAAAACTCCATATTCATCTTTGCATATCTTCCATGAGCGTTCACCTCAACCTTCAATAAGCTTTCTCATGCATGCCTCAATTAATAAAATATAATATTTCATATAGTGGGCATTTTAATGCACTTTTATAACCACTAAGTGAGTGCTCCAAAAAGTAATAAATTATTACTTTATTTTCCAACGCTCAACTCACTTTTAAAATAATATAAAGTTGTTGACTTTATAATATGTGAGTAAACAAGGCAACTTTATAAATCATTCTTATAACTCCCAAATGAGCGCCATTCCAATTTATTTTCCCCATGCGCTCAATAAAACATTAATATCAACCTTATAATTAGTATTACACTAAGTCACTAATATTATTCCAAACCTTAGATGAAATAAATGAAATATTAATTAACTATCGAAAAATAGCCCCAAGCTACAGAAAACATAGAAATGACTGGTCAACAATTCTAACCATTCCAAGAACGTTGGAGTTCTCCCAAACACGCTGAATAGCCTCCCCAAGACTAGGAACAAGCATAACGAGCACCAAAAGTCTATGCACCGAAAAGGGGACATTACAGAGGATCCCCCCTCTCACCTCGCTTTGAGGATTTTGACTCAGATTTTTCTTGGACAGTGGTTCAGCAAAAGAAGAAAAGACTCCCCAACTTTATTACTACTCTACACCCTAGGGTCAAGGGATTTAGATTTGCTTCCTGGGGATCTGGTGTTGTGTAGCTCCTTTGGTTGGTTTTGTTGTGTACCGTAGGGTTGTTGTGTTTGTTCTATTGTTCTGTAGTTTGTTGGCCTAGTTGGGTCTACTTTGTTCTACCCTTGGGGTTCTTGTTGTAAAAGGATCAAGATCATTGTTCCTGCTTACTTAATCAAAAACATAATTATTAATAATTAATTAAAATAATAGCAATCATAATTTTGAAAGCTAACAAAAAGCTAAGGACCTTCACTAATTAGGCATCCAACCTCAGCACCCAACTTCATAACATTGCTATGTTGTTATATGGAATAGAAACACATAGTAACCATATAATCAATGCTTCATCTTTTGTTGTTGCAATTTCCATGATGATGATATTGGATCAACCCCTGCTAAGCATGTCCCCTACGTTAAAGCAGTAGTAATATTCATGTGGGCAAAAAGGTGCAAGTTTTAGATAATTTTAACTCAACTTGTAGCTTTGTTATTAGGCATTAAAATTTGAAATCTTCCATAGATTAGCAAATATTAGTCAAGATTAGAAAATAGTCGTAACAATGTTACCAAAAGATTAAGCTATTGCCATCAATGCCATCAAATATGTGACACTGCGACATTATTATCATTCTGTCTCTGCACACTTTAAATTTTAATGTCCATTTTCATTATAAATGGTCTTGCCTCAGATGTCTCTTCAACAATCAAGTTTGAGATTCAACATTATTAATATCTTTTATTTTTTACAAATGCAATAAATGTTTCGTATACATGATTTGCCAACCGGAAGCTCTACATAGTAACACCATAAATATATCATGATTTGTCAATGCCATAACGATGAGATTTGGGGGAATAAATTAATAAGGTAATACTATAAATATTTAAAAGCATGCAGTCTAGGTGCTATTATAAATTTATTGACATCTTCCTTTTATGTTGGTTGTTATTTCCTTTTTGGTCATCAAGATGAGTCAGTTGATCAATCATCATGTTTCTCTCTTGCCATGTAAATGGGAAACGCTTGATTTAGCTAGATACGATCTAGAAAAACTAGAGAAAGTGTTTTTGATTGACTCCCTTCCCTCTGGTTGACTATGTTATCCACAATGTTATTATTCATGATATTCTCTTGGAATTTCCTTTAAAAATATGTTCAACGATATCATGTTTGTATTTCTGTCAAATTTAAGGGACGTGTTCAATGACCCAGGTCTAGTGAAGATGATCGCTAGGGTTATGATTCAGGAATCACTTATCCCTAAGGATAAGCTTATTTTATCTTTAAATGATTATGACTATGATAAAGGATTGTGGGATAAGGTTGAGATTTTCCCTTTACTTGTGTTAGATAATTCAAAGGCTACTAATTACATTCTTAAGGTGACAAGAAGGGGACTTGCTAGAGGTTCATTGAAAACCTTTGATAGGGCCCCAAGTATACATGAGAAGGGTTTGTGACTATTTATTGCGAAGGGCAAGGTTTATTTTTTATGTTGCTTCTTTGCTTCTTCACATGGTAGTTGTTAGGAGACACATCTGTGGGGGCCATTTAACCTTTCACACTATGGAAGTTGTAAGCTCTAATGATAGCAGTTGAAGATGATGTTTTATGTTGTATCTCTAAGTTTATTTTTTAAATTTTAGCATATTTTCCTTTCTCTGCATATGCCTTTATCCAAGGTTCATGTTAGGGAACCTTGGCTTAGGGTTGTCTATGTAATCCTCTCTTAAACTATTTTTGTTTAATATAATATATTTATATGAGCTATCTATGTAATTGTAGTCCTCTCTTTCTCTTTTATTATTTATTATTATTGGTTCTAGTTTTAGAAATATCATGTATTTAATATATACTTTTATTAAAAATTATTATTTAAGTCTAACCTAAATGAGCAACATAAATAAATAATATATAATTTATTAATGTCATATCGTAGCAATTCAAGTGTCATTCACTCGTTGCACTTGTCTCTTAAAGAGACCTATTCTGAAAACTTTAAGTTGAAATTTGGGTGTGTTAAAACTTTGACTCAAAATAGAACTTAAGTTGTTGATCATCATATCAGACGATGCAAAATATTTGGAATATATATATATATATAAAGAAATTATTATTTAATTCTTATCTAAAATCGAATAAACATTGCTTAATACTTACCATCTGATTCAATCACTAAAATTGTTGAAGGTTTTTGATATTATAAGCTAGGGAAGGGTCTCAGTCCCTTACATAGAAATACAGTATAAAATAACAGGAGAGAGTTTGAACATAATCAAAACCAAAAAGCATTGGTTAGCTACACATGCAAACCAGGCACCAAATAGACAAGGAATAACAAAAAGACAACTAACAAATAGCACACTAGTAGCACTAAGACAGACCAAAAAAAAGAAATAAAATCTTATGCATAGAGACCAAGGAGTCCCAATCCATGCTCAAAGTCTTCAAAGTGTCTTCCCAGTTTGTTGTACCCAAAATCCTTTGATCCTTAGTTCTTTTCAGCTTTTTCTTGGATGCCTCGATTTCCTCCTCCTGAATTTGTTTCCTCTTGTTAAGCTCAGTTTGAAGGGTAAGAACACTAGACACCGCCTTCTGCATCATATCATCAGTTATTTTCACCAACAAAGTTTAATAAATATATTAATATATATTAATGTTGTATGATTGTGTCATAGCAAGTCAAAATATCATTCACTCATTGACACTTATCTCTTAAAGAGACCTATTCTGGAAACTTTAAGTTCCAATTTGGTTGCGTCAGAACTTTGGCCCAAAATAGAACTTAAATCATTGATCATCGTATATCAAATGATGTAAATCAGTATTTCTATTAAGAGTTAAATTTAATTCTCACTCAAAATCGAATGAGCATCACTTACCATTCAATCACTAAAATTATGAAAGTTTAATAAATTAATAATATATTAATGGCGCGTCATAGCAAGTCAAAGTGTCATTCACTCATTGACACTTGTCTCTTAAGGAGATGTATTCTAGAAACTTTAAGTTCAAATATGGGTGTGCCAGAACTTTGGCCTAGAATAGAACTTAAATCATAGATCATCATATATCGAATGATATAGAATGTTTATAAAAAAATCTATATTTCTATTAAAAATTATTATTTAATTCTCACCCGAAATCGAATGAGCATTACTTATCATTCAATCACTAAAATTGCTTAAGGTTAATAAATTAATAATATATTAATGTTGTGTCATAGCAAGTCAAAGTGCTATTCACTCGTTGGCACTTGTCTCTTAAGGAGACTTATTTTGAAAACTTTATGTTCAAATTTGGGTGTTCAGTCAAGAATAGAACTTAAGTCATTGATCATCATATATCAAATGATGAAAAGTATTTGTAAAAAAATATCTATGTTTCTATTAAGAGTTATTTAATTCTTACCAAAATTGAATGAGCATTACTTACCATTCAATAACTAAAATTGTTGAAGGTTAATAAGTTAATAATATATTAATATATTAATGTTGTGTTATAACAATTCAAAGTGTCATTCACTCATTGACACTTGTCTTTTAATGAGACCTATTCTGAAAACTTAAATTTCAAATTTGGGTGTGGAAGAACTTCGGCTTGGAATAGAACTTAATTCATTGATCAACGTTCATCAGATAATGTAAAATTTATAAAAAAAGTCAATCTTTATAAAGATAAAAATTTGCCAAATGACTTAATCATTATCATTTAACGTATAATATTTTCATCAACTATATTATGAATTATTTTTAAATCAATGAAAAATTCACCAAGTAATTAAAATTTATTTTTTAATATATCTATAATCCGCTAGTTAACTTATTTTATTTTTTTGAATATATCTATAATTCGCCAACTAAGTTATTTTATTTTATTGAATATATCTATAATTCGTTAGTAAAACCAACATTGTTGACAAATATTTTAAAAAAAATTGCCACAAATTTTGTTTTCCCCAAAAAAACATATATTTACCACAAAAACCAATGCCTTGGGCTAGGACTCACCAAGATTTCATATCTTTTTTGTTGGGGGGAGGGGCTCTTAAAGTTATCACTACAAAGCAATCAAGCATTTGATAACAAGAAAAGGCAACAAACAACAAGACACGAGCAAACAACAAAACAAGAAAACAAAGCAATCAAGCCCTTGCTAATAAGACAAGGTGAAAAACAACAAGACAATCAATCAAGACAAGGAAAACAACAAAACAAGAAAACAAAGAAATCAAGCACTTGCTAACATGGCAAGGCAATAAAACAAAGCAAGCAAGCAATCAAACACAAAATGCAACTAGCCCATTAGGACATGGCATATATATCTATTCTCTCTCCACCGTCATGCTCATGTGTCATGGGGTTAGAGAGTATTGGGTAGAATCCATCTTAAACGATCTCAGGATGACTCAACCAAACTTAGAAGCAATTGACCAAGAGCAAGTCCAAGAACAAACTCTCATTTTGCAACAAATATAGGAAGAGAACAATAGGTGAAAAGCAAGAGAGTTAGCCCTTCTCCAAGAGTTAATTGAAATAGAATTTTTTTGGTTAGATGATTTCCTCATTGACACTCAATACGAGCTCAACATAATCCATGCAAACAATGCACTAAATCACATGAGTATTACCATTACAACACCCCTTTAGAGGTTTGTTGGAGCTCATCCCCACATTGCAACCACCATGCCATTAATCAACACTATCATTTGTCATCAAATGTTCCTTCCTCATGAAGAGAGTAATCAAGTCAACACAACCCCCCCACATACGAACACCTTTATCACTTTTAGGACACTCCTTCCTCACGAAGAGGGCAATCCTCCAAGCATTTCCTTTTTCCACTGGCTTCTACCATGTGAGTAGGAGTGATATGTCCATATGCAGGCCACACATTAGCAACGCATGTGTTTTCCCACTTCCAACTCATACATAGTAGTGGTGAGCAAATTTGGAGCAACACAGATACCACTTGATATCTAAACTCGGGCAGTTGTATGTCACATCTCGTTTATATTGCCTCATTAAATGTTGGATTATTGTACTAATTGTTTTTTTAGCAAACAATTAGGAAAGATAGTTTGAATATGTTAAGTATCTTTTCATATGTAAATATGAATGATTTTAAGAATAGCATCAATGTCAAACTACAACAAGATTGTTAATGTTATTTAAATGATCAATTTTGATAAATCAAATAATGATTAGGATGAGGATTGACTATGTGTTATGTTTTTGTAAGTACAATAGGAAGTGCTGACACTTTCTTAGGTTGGAGAGAGAGTATCATCGAGGAGATGGACCTAGTTGTTTGAGGTGACATGATGTGAAGGAATCTATTCACACACTCACTTAGAAGCGTCTAGTTAGAATTGCATTTTCTGAGAGTTTAATTGATATGTTCGTAAAAATTGTCCAATGAGCACCTAACTAGGTGGATCAAGGTTACTCTTTGTATCTTTCGCTTGAGAAATATTATTCTGATGTGTTGATTCTAGTTGAAGGAATTATGTTTGAGTTAGTAAAAGATTTGATTAAAATCTGCACCCTTTTATTCGATTGGTATTGGCTCGTGTTAGGAACCAATCACTGTAAATCTAGTGATTGTGGCAACATGATAATTAGTATCAATGGTTGCTTTGAAATTCCATTATAAAGAGAATGATATGGTTCTTCATGACTCTTTTGTGGATCCTTGGGGACCAATTACATGTATTTCCTTAGCCATGAAAAACTTAGAACATTAAAACTCTAACTTTTGTAAAGGACTGTGTAGAAAAGTGAGAAATGAATGGATTTGTATTATGACTTTAGATATTCCGTGTTAAAATTGCAATGCCAAGTAATTACCATATTTTGGTTTTATTTAGTCTAGTCAATCAACTAAGATTTTTGGTGTCAAAACTACAAATGTGCTTGTTGAGAACGATATTTTGGTTTTATTTAGTCTAGTCAATCAACTAAGATTTCTGGTGTCAAAACTACAAATGTGCTTGTTGAGAATGTTGTGAAAACATTTAAGCAAATGCACTCGGAAGGTACAAGGCCAAACTTTTAAACATGTATCACAAGATCACAATGGTATAACATTTGTATATCCTTGTTATACGCAAACTTTCTTGCTCACAAACTTATGAATAGATTCATGTTAGCAGGTATCTTCAAATGAATCTCTTTTGCACTAAGACAGACAAAAGAATAACATTAGCTCTTTAATATCGACTCTATTAAATTTCTTTCTCGTTCCAACATCGTTTATGGAATAACTCAATCTTTTCGGTGGAAGATGGTGACTGATGGCTTGGAGAGCCTACCTACAGAAGGACAGATGCCAAATGTGAAAGGTGTCGATTCAATTCAAAGAGATTGGATTGCATATTCACCGTCCCATACTATTTTTCTAACAAGGGAATTCGTGCACCTTTAATCCCTTCCAATCTGAGGACGTGTAATTCTGAAATTAATGCTAGAATGGAAAGTAGGCGTAAGGGATAAGGGTACTCAGCTTCATAATCAAAGAATGAGTAAATCCAATGAAGATTATGGATTTGACTGTCACTGGTATGGAAAACAATACCCCTCTGCACTATAATGCTTCAAATTTTTGCCTAGGATCGTGCTCTTTCCCAAGTCGAGTCCACATGTTTAAGTCTTTCTTGAAACAGGATTTGTTCCCTACATGGATTTGATGTCGTTGAGTGTATACCTTGCCTTATGGCTCGCCTGATTTATCTTATCTGCTTTGCTCTCTACATTTATCTGAAAATTGGATGGGTATAGACTATGTTTAAGTGGAATAGATCATTAATGGCTTAATTGCTCTTCTTGATTACCTCTTTCATAATTGTTTGAAGGTTTGCAAGTGTCGAAGGATGAGTCTTATGTTATGTAATAATTAGGGTAACAGCACTGAGTCTATCATAGATAATCTCTTACAATGATTTGGTGGTAGTCTCAAGATTAATATTATTATTTTTTAACCAAATACAATGGTACTTAGTTGAGAAAGGTCTCAATTAATACGAGTGAGTGATATCTATTGTATGTGGGTAAAATCAATCCTCTTAAGAAGTGATAGACCTTTCTACTTATTATTTATTTTTGTAAGGGGATTTATAGACATGAATGTTTCAATGAAGAGTTCTCAACCTTTATGATCTCATTGATTGATAACTTTATATCTTGTTTGAATTGTTTATCTAAAGAATTTTTTTAGTAGAGGGTTTTACCTTTTTAACCTAAAGAAGTGTACATTATGATTCTTTTAAATTATTAAGCTAAGGTCGTTATGAAATTGTGTGGTCGGTATTGTAGACTCCCAAAATTGTCCCAAATTTGTCTATGTCTTACAACACCTAGTCAAAAATATTATTTAGACATTATGTAACATTTTGTCTTAATCCCACTCTTAATTCCACTTATCCTATTGAGCCAGTTAATTAAATAAATTTTATTTATTTAATTAATTTCTCATCTTAATACCATCCTTATCCCACTTAGCTAATTAATTAAATAAATTTTATTTATTTAATTAATTTCATATTCATAATCCCATCCTTATCCCACTTTCCAATTTTATTTAATTAATTTATTTCCACATCATATCTCAATCATATCCTAATCATCTTCCCAATTAATTAAATAAATTTTATTTAATTAATTAATTTCCCTCACATATACCAACTAATTCAAATAAAATATTTGAATTAAGTCCTCACCTCTCGCCACATTTCGACACTTGTCCACCTCTAAATTGAATCATGTGTGGTACTACATCTTTTATTTAATATCTTTCACATGTAGTACTGTTTATATACACAATCACATATGTAGTACTTTTTGTGTACACGGTCACATATGAGCCCTATTCTCCTCCCTCCACTTGTCACATAACTACAACTCCCTTAAAGAGTGGGAATAACTAATCAATCCTAGCCATCCACATCAATCATTTAACCTTTTAATCTCAACCATTCATTTGAACCAAGCCTTTCCTATAAATTAATCCCCTCATAAGCCATTAGCATGCATTGAGTTGGAGTATCTTTATGCTACTGAAATCACATTAGACCCTTTGCATCATTCATCCATTATCTTCCATCTATCATCTCAATCCTATGCAAATGTTATGTTGTCGAATTGTGAGCAACCAACATATCAAATCAATCAACCAATTCATCTTACATCTATCTATTCGATGTATTGAAGATTTGGATTAGGTAATGCATTGTATTTTTTTATCATTTTTAATTTATCTAAATTTTTCATTATACATTTCTGGTGAACCCGACGTGAACATGCCCAATTGGATCTAATCATTAGTTTTTGCAGGTTTATGCACTTTGATTTGTAGGTTGAAGATATTTTATATTGTTGATTTTCTTTGTTTAGGACCAGATCTGTTGCAGAGGGTTTTTTGTTTTACACAAGTCCTAGAAAAATGAGATCTTAGATTTGTTGGAAAGAGGACTTCGAGAGCTTTCCGCAAAGTGGTTACATTAAATATTTGTCTTAGTATTGAAGGAGTTATGATGATTTGAAGTTGACCCTGCGATTCTTATTTTTTAGAAATTTTTGACGCGTGACTTTTAGAAAAAAAAAATCATATCTTCCAATCTAGCTAACCAAATCACATTTTATTTTTTGCAGGTCATTAGAAATATTTAAATCCATTTTTCTATATCATTATTTTTCAGATCTATAGTACAAATAGATTTTTTTTGTCAAAAAATATTTTATGACATAACTTTTGCATATGGAGTCCAATTTGAGCAAAAATTTTTTTAATATATTGATTAGAAAATCACAAGGGATCTCATGGCCATATCTATTTTTACTATTGGATGACATTATTTGCTGATTTTTTGCAGGGTTTGTTTTTTCAATCTTTACACTCTTTCATTGCAAACTTCAAGCAAGCATAACTTTTGCATTTTTATTCTTTTTCAACGAATTTTTTTTTAAAAGTGCATGAAATTTTCTAAATTTTCTGTTTATACAATCCATGCTGTTGTATCGGATCATCTTTATCAAAATTTTTAGATTTCATCTTTTTCACATAATTATCTTCTTTGCAAGTTTACTTATTTCTTTTTCAATTTCGTGGCTTGTAGCGGCATCAAAGGAGCTAGAGAAGTGTTTGGATCAATCACAACAGCAAGTGGAAAGAGAAAATAATCAGGTGCACTCATTCTAATCTTTCATCTCTTAATCATTGTTTGATCACACATTTAGATTTGGGCTTAAAACAAACAACTTGCTTGCTATCACATCAAAAATTGGGCTTAAAATGAACCAGTGTCTTTCATCACATTTTAGATTTTGGATCTAAAAAAAACAAGTGCTTGAATTGTCTTCTACACATTTCATTTTCTAAAGGGTCAATTAACAACTACGAGTGTGAATCAAGTGATAGCTCACTTGGTTTGCTTTTGTTTACCCTATTTAGGAGGGTTGATTAGAGACATACCACTCCAAGGGACGACCTCAATCGAGGTTAAATCGAAAGACACCCTCATTGGGAGTTGTAAATCTTGTCACTCTTGGCTAAGCCCCAAAGAACTTTATACCTTTGGGAAGTGAAGGGGAAGGGTGGGTTACCCCTTTCTCCCAGCTGTGTGGTAGGATTTCACTTTCAATTCCTTAGTCAACCTTGTGCAATCTAGCCTAAGACCTAATTGGCCATACCCACTTGACTAGACATTAGGCTTGTGATGTGTTTTCAAGTTCTTGTTTAATAATCATCACATTTTATTTTCAGCGTGAGTAATTCATGTGTGTATATGCATAATCATTTGTTTGAACATTGTCAAATCAAGCTATAGACACCAAACACATAAACAAATCAATCTAAACTTTTACCCTAGTCACCTTCATCCTAATCATCCAATCATCATCCAAACAATCCACATCATCATCAAAATCATAATCAAGCACTTGCCAAAAAGGTCTTAAGACTTAAACACTTGTGTGATACCATGCCAAAATTAGAAGACCTAGCATTTAAACTCATTCTCCAACTTCGCAAAGCTCGAGCAAGCCAATCACCTCTAGACCAACAAATAATTCAAGAGGCCAATGACATGATTCAACAACTTCAATCTCAAGCAAGCCAATCACTTCAATCGTGACAACTCATAGCACACGTGCAACACCTCATGGCCACTTGTCAATCACAAACCCAACAAGAACATCATCCTCTATCCATTCACTATCAACAACCAATGCCACCTCAACCTTACATGTCATCACCCTCAACTTCACACCAACCATTACCCTATGCAATCCCTCCACCACAACAACATCAACCAATTCAACAATTTCAACCATCACATCAACACATTCAACTAAAACAACATCAACCAATTCAACAAATCCAACCATCACAACAACCCATTCAACAATTTCAACAACAACAAATCATATCACAACAACAAATCCAAACACCATCTCAACCTCAACAAATTTCACATCAATCCTATGTGTCATCCATCCACATCAACCTATGCCACATCAACATATCCACCCACATCACAACAAGAATATGTAAGACCAAATCCACCTTGGCAACAAGATCAAATGCCCTCAACTTCATACCAACCCCAAGACCTTTTATCTACATATCCCACCATTTCACCCAACCACCAAGACTATCAATGGCCTCCGCAACAAGCACAAGTGATCCTAAGTCCACCTTTGCAACAAGAAGCACATCCAACTCCAAGTGGCCCCTTGTACATAAATCAGAGCCCAAGTTATCCTATGCAAGACTTAATTACCTTTGACAAGGAAGATACCAATCTAGAGTGGCCTTCACCATCTAATCACATCCCAACACAAAAGCCAACTAATCCTATCCCAACACCACCATGTGATCCCATTCCTAGTCCATTAATCCCTCTACCTTCCAAACCACCAAGCCCTTCATTACCTTCATCACCATGTCATTCTAATCCTTCACCAAAGGATGCGACTGAGATAGTTTTAAAAAGGATGTTTGAAGCAAAACTCATTGAACTTCTCGAAGTCAAACCATGTGAAGAAAGTCTATATGATAAACGTGATTATTGTGCATACCATAGGACCAAAGGCCATAATACAAATAAATGTCCAATATTTGTCCCAATTGTTTACAAGGTGTACCAACATACAATGGGAAAACATGCCAAATCGTCTCAATCTCACGTGTCACCCCCATCTAGCCCAAATCCCAATCCATCCAATCCTATTATCCATCCAATTAGCCCTCAACCTAATCATAATCCTAAGCCTACAACTCCATCTACCCTTATTGTCCATCCACTATATTGTCCTTCCACACATGCACTTGCAAAGGATGTGATCCATTGGCTACTAGCTAGGAGTCGACTATGCCAAACACCCATCCTCGAGCCTATCCAAGAGTCCTTAATTAACATGCCTAGCCTTTCAATCCCTTCATGTGACCCACAATCCATTAAGCCTATTCAAGGACCTCCCATGAACCCAAGTCAAGAGCCATCATGCCTTTATGTTGTTAACCAAGAATCTATTCTTGAGAGTCATCCATTTCTAGCCAAAGTCAAGAGGTACGTCAAGAGCATAACCTTAAGCATGTGGAAACATTAAGCCCTAGTCCAACTCAAGGTCAAATCACTTTTATGCAATCCATCCATAACATGTATCTTTTCCATGATCAAGATGATAGCCATAATGATGAATCTATCCATGAGCCACTTGATCCTATCCATCTCCCAACAACTATTCATGAGCAAGCTATCCAAATTCAACATATCCATAACATTTACCTTCTTTATGATCAAGATGATACCTATGAACAAGCTATCCATGAGCACCTTGATCTTATCCATAATCCTATATCTATCCATGAGCAAGATATCTAAATTGCTCCTAGTCATCCACCATCTAGCCCTATCCAGAATGAGCAAACATCCACTTGTCATGATGAGACACTTGTCCCCCAAGTAAGCATAAAAGATCAAACAAATAACTTGGATCTTAGTGAACACAATGCTAATCAAGATCCTAATGATCCTCCTTCCACATCCACCATCGATTCCACTTCAAGTCCACTATCATATCCACTTGGTCTTACTACCCTTATACATGAGTGTTCTTCTTTAGGACAACAACGACCTTTATCCACTTCACCTTCTCCATCCAATAATAAGCTCAAGTCTAGTTCCCAAACCACACCAAGTCCTATAGTCCATCGCATACTCTAAAACATGAACTACCAAGGTAAAGGCCTAGGTCTTTATGAACAATGTATTTTGGAGCCAATCCATGTCAAGGTCCCCCATGCTCATTTGGCCTTGGATACACACCCCAAGGTAAACAATCCAAAGATGTTGGTAGTTCCTCCATGTGTCCTAAGCCCACCACTTTTCATCATAAACCCTATCATATACCCAAAACATATGTAGCCATTCCACCTCCATCAACTTACAAATGTCAAAAGCATGTGACCATACACCTTCCACCATCCACTTTACCTCCACTTCTTCCAACTACTAACATCCCACTATCCACTTTACCTCCACTCCTTCCAACTCCTAATATCCCTCCATCCACTTTGTCTCCATTGTTACCAACGCCTAATTATCCATTTATCCAAAAATACATTCCTAATCATGACCAACAAATGCACACATTGTCTAAACATAAAGCTTCCACTCATTCCATCATGCCCATGGGATTCCAAAATAAACATTTGGATGCCTCTATCTATAAAGCCAAAAGTCCTTCCAAAAATCCTAACGATCCTCATGCCTTAGGGTGCAAATGCAAAGAATCAAAGTCAAGTCCATTAAAAAAACTATCCAAGCCCATACCTCCAAAAGAAAAGTCCAAAAGAAAAATGGTTTGGGTCCCTAAGCAAAAATAAAGCAATTTAAATGAGGCATTTTCATCCATATCTCAAAATCCCAACAATCCCCTTCCATCCAAAAATCCCATTCCATCCAAAATTTCCATTCCATTCAAAAGTTTCAAATATCCCAAAAATCCCACAAGTAAGGAAAAAATCATGAAAATCCTAAGTCTATGTGGTTCCCCAAATGCTTACATCATCCATACACTAAGAAAACATCCCCATTGCTTCCTACACCGCTTTCCCATCCAAAGCTTCAATATTTATCATGGTGTGTGCAACCGTTGGTCATGGTTCCATTCCATTCCGCAACATTTCCACATACATCCATCTCCCCAACCTTCAACCATTATCTTACATATCTCCCCCATCACTTTCCTATGGTCCATGATTTTGCATAAGTCTTTCATCCATCCTTTTCCATATGTCATACATAATCCACATCATAAGCCATTAGCCTACCTTTCATCCATCCTTACACAAACCTTTCATCATCCACTATCTACCTAATCCATCTCCATTTCACTTTCATGCAAACCCTTACCAACATATATGAGCATAATGACATAGTCCATGCGACGACATCCCTCTCTAGTGGGACTATCACTTTTTATAGCACTAGACACTTGAGTCCCTCTTATCCATTACCATGGTGAAAACCTGGCAAACAGGCGCCATGTGTAATTGTCATGCTATTCCATAAAATTTAATAAAAAAAAACAAAGAAGAAATTTTTTTAAAAAAATTAGTAAAGAGAAATCATTTCGTCCAACGGTGAAAACCTAGTAAACAGGTGCTTTGGATAAGTACCATAATGAAAACCTGGCAAACAGGCGTCATGTGTAGGTTGATCTTCTATGTCACTTACACTTGGGGGCACATTGTCTCATCCATCTTATTATTTCCAACCTATCATTTTCATCCTATCATATCACTTTCTATCCAACCTATCATTTCCATCTTATCATGTCCTATCTTTCCATATCCTATCCTACCATCCTTAGCCATTACACCCATGTACCTATCATATTGAGTCTATTCATCCTTCCTTCCTCCTTTTGATTTTGATAAAGACATAGGGACAAAATGTTGAAATATGCTTTGGATATCTCTTGGTATACCTCATACTTTCCAAACCAATTCTATCATAAGCTTTGTCATGTAAAATCCATCATGTCATCCTTTTGTCATAAGTTCCGTCATGCAAAATCTTAAGTATTGTACCTAGAATGGGGTATGTTATTCCTATGTGACATAGCCTTTTGGAGATCACATCCTTTCTCTCTTACGCATACATCGATCCCATCCATTATTATCAATTAAAATCATCAAATCCATCAAAACAAATCCAATCAAATCATCAAATCAAATCAATCCATCAAATTCATAAAATCACATTCATATCAATCCAATCATCATTTCATCAAATCAAATCAATTCAAAGCAATGATCCAAATGCAAGTCATCATTAATCCATACCAATCAATTTAATCAATCAAATCAAATTTTCCAATCTCAATCAATGGTATTGATCTTAATCTTGTCGTAAACTAAATCAATCAATCAATCATCATCATCATCATCAATGGGATATATCGTTCTCGCATCCTTGTGTTGATCTAGGGATATAGTGTTCCCCACAATGACAACACTATCAATATCATCATTATTATCATTACCATCATCAAACAATCAAACAATTAATCATTGGTTTACAGCTTGACAGTGGCAATACCTTGTTTGTTTTTGAATCATTTGTGCTTGCTTGCTTGCTTGTGTGTGTTATCTTTTTATCTTGCATTTGTATCACATCGGTATCATTTCCAGCTAATATTCATATCTTGTGTATGTTGGAATAGCTTTTTGCACTATCCTTTGCACCTAAGGTTATATCATACCTTTTGTGCATTAGGACTTCAATTCTCTAAGTTTACTTCCTCATATGTTAGACAAGGTTGTATTACGTTGGGGCACGAGACACATCGTCACCCTGGTCCTTATACCTTGGTATATAATGTCTAGTGCTATATCAAACATCATGGTTGCTCACCTTCATTGCAGCATAGCACATCATTCATTTTTTCTAACCATTCCTTCATCTATCTTCCTTGATCAATCCCTTTCATTTCGAGAGCCTATCCGTGTTTGTCTAACCCGCCTATCCTATCGAGGGGGCATCATCATCCTATTTTTCCATCCCATCCATTTTCCTCTTTCCATACCTTAACTTCTTTGAAATGATGTTATTCGACACAAATCTTATCATCTTGAACATCATCTCAAAGAGGGGCAAAATGTAGACACCCAAAATTGTCCTAAATTTGTCCATGTCTTGCAAAAACCTAGTCAAAAACATTATTTAGACATCATGTAACATTTTGTCCTAATCCCACTCTTCATTCCACTTATCATATTAAGCCAATTAATTAAATAAATTTTATTTATTTAATTAATTTCTCATCTTAATCCCATTTTTATCCCACTTAGCCAATTAATTAAATAAATTTTATTTAATTAATTAATTTCCACGTCATATCCCAATCCTATCCTAATCATCTTCCCAATTGATTAAATAAATTTTATTTATTTATTTATTTATTTATTTTCCCTCACATATACCAACTAATTCAACTAAAATATTTGAATTAAGTCCTCACCTCTCACCACATTTCGACACTTGTCCACCTCTTAATTGAATCATGTGTGGTACTACATTTTTTATTTAATATCTTTCGTGAAAGGAAGCTCGGTGTGCAGAAATTGCTTCCTACACTAATCTAATGAGGAGAGATGTATGCAAATTCAATTTAATTCTTACAACTACAGCAACATAGAACATCTAACAGAGATATAGCAGCAATACACATACACACAAAAAGTAGACAGAAGAGAGAGAGACAAGATATACGTGGGGAAAACCCTTACGGGTGAAAAACCCCACACTCCAAAACACAGCTCAAATGTATTACAGTAAACAATAATAGATTACAATATAGTTTCAGACCCAATGCTCTTTCAGGACTCTTCGAATGTCGAATCTGGAGATATTCCGGCAGCATAATAGTACTTGTACCAAAGTTGTCTATCTCCCATCCAAGCACCTGTTTATATAGAGTTTACAAGGCAAATATGGAACCTTCTAGAGATGGGCGTCCATCTTGGACTCATGCCCCAAAACCCACGCCTAAGGACACTTGTCCAACATCCCATCCCGAAGTGGGCGCCTGGTCCCAAGATAGGTTACGACAGATGCTCTTACGCACCTTACAGTTGTCAGAGAATCCATCATACACTGACTAAAAATATCATAAGCGATTAGCATGCATTGAGTTGGAGTATCCTTATGCCGCTGAAATCACATTAGAGCCTTTGCATCATTCATCCATTAGCTTCCATCTATCATCTCAATCCTATGCAAATGTTATGCTATCGAATTGTGAGCAACCAACATATCAAATCAATCAACCAATTCATCTTGCATCTATCTATTCGGGTATTGAAGATTTGGATTAGGTGATGCATTGTATTGTTTTATCATTTTCAATTTATCCAATTTTTTCATTATACAGGTATGATGACATTATAAAAGGGGAATCGGAAGATTGCAGTTAGAAGGTCCTAGAATGATGCCAGTGCATTGTGTAACTGACACATTCTAATCATAATTATCTTAGCAATATAGTTAATTTCTATTTTACAAAGTATGTATCCAAATAGTGGATTGTGAAACAAATGAATTTAGTTAAGAGAATTTTTCCCTTGATCCAATAACTTGGATGGGATTTAAACCCAAGATTGGAGGTGGTGAGATCTTAGGTTTTATGTCTTCCTTTTAGATGAACAATACGAGATATAGAGAGGAACTAATACATGATTTTTGAAGAATTTGATGGGTATTACCTCATGTGAAATATATTATGTAAAGACTCTGGATTGGTGAGTCAACAATGAACACTTTGATATGTTCCAAAGTCGTTAATAAAAAAAAACAAATGCTTGATAGTGATTTTTGTCACGATGTTATGTCTATGATGTGTATTATGTTTTGTCTTCTGGATATATTTTGTCCATCCTGTTGAATGCCAAGATATCATGCTAAGATGATAGGGCATAATTAAATTTGTTGAATGTCAGGATATCATGGCGAATGATAGGACATTCTTATGTGCTAGGCATCGTTGTCATGTTTTATATAGCAGAATATTGTGTCTGTTATAAACTATATGTATTGAGATTTAATGTACTTAGTACTCTCTATTGTTTGATTTCTGACTGATGAGTATTATGGGTACCTTTGAAAACCCAGAGATTGTAGGATGTTTTGTCTACAGAAAGAAAACTATGATTGTAGCTTAGAATCATTCATAGGTGCATCCTTTGCTTGTATTATATTTTTCTCATATTATGTTTATCAATGGACATGAACATTGAGTTTATGTTGCACGAGTATATAGGTTTTCTTGATTGTCAATGAGTCACATAGTATACAGATTCCTTCGTGTATGTCGCCACACATTGCTAGATCCTTCATGATGGGTCAGGGTTCTCTAGTGGGGAAGCATGAGGAAGCTGAATGCTTTGTGGTAGGGTGGTTCTCTCTCTCTCTCTCTCTCTCTCTCTCTCTCTCTCTCTCTCTCTCTCTCTCTCTCTCTCTCTCTCTCTCTCTCTCTCTCTCTCTCTCTCTCTCTCTCTCTCTCTCTCTCTCTCTCTCTCTCTCTCTCTCTCTCTCTCTCTCTCGCAGATTTGTGAATAGAAATAGGGACTATGAACCTAAGGTAGTATATGTAACTATTAATGTTTTGGTGATTATTATTATTCATTGATTGAATATATTTGATGTAAGATGATTTTGTTGAAATTAAAAAAAATTAATTACTCCCTCTTTTATAGTATTTATTATTATTCTATTGTATATAAATTGGTCGAATCTTACATATGGTATCAAAGCTCTAGGTTCTACACTAGTGCCTAGAGTCTACTCCGCAAAGTTGCAATCCTCTGAGAACAAACTTTTCAGATGCCCTAAGAGTATAGGTGCACTGAGTGTTTTGAAGACCCTAGAATTGGGTTCCTTAGTTGAATTGGTTCTTGTCACTTCTTAGATAGTTTAGTATAGGAACCAAGAGGAAAATTGATCTTTGTCGACCTAGAATAAGGAGTTTTGGGTTTGACTCATCTTCTCTTGCCTTGTAGGCAAGGAAAAAAATTAAAATTGATGTTTGAAAAGGATTAAATCTCATGAAGCTCTCTATGCTTTTGAATATTCTTGTACTTTGTGTACTTTTGCGAGTAATGCATCTTCATGAGATGATTGACTCATGTGTTGGATATGAGTAATAATTGTAAAGATCGTAATAGATCTTGTTTTGACAAGTTGAGCATGTGTGGCGATATGCTTTTACACTTAAATTGAGCATGTGTTTTATTAGATAAGCGGCAAAACAAGGGTGTCGAACCCTATTACAAAACCAAGCCCAGGGGGCAAGAAAACAGAGCACAAATAGTACTCAGACATCACAGAAAAAAAGGCCAGCAGTACAGGCACCAGTAGCCCTATTGTAAAACAAAAACCAACTAGAGGATCTACACGATAGATCCCGAGCTAATAAGCCTGACTCCCCAAACCCGAGGACGCAAAGTTGCAATAGAATTGGGGAGTCCTTTCTTTTTTCTCTGGGCCACTGTCCAAGAGTCTTCCAAATCCATATCTTCCGAATGGGGTGAGAGGGGAACCTCACCCAACACCTCAACCAAAGAGGTCTCGCATAAAGAGGTAACAACAGCACCCCCAGCCGCAGATGGCACAGCAGCAACAACAACAGCCCTACCTCAGACGGCACACCAACAATAGACGGCACACCAACAGCAGATGGCACACCAACAGATGGCCCACCAACAGCAACAACAACCCCAATCACGGGTGACTCATCAGTAGCAGAAGAAGTAAAAGCAACAGGATCAGCAGAAAGCTCCAACTCCACAAAGGAACCATCCCCTTGAGACAAACAGTCCTCCGGCATAGCACTGATAGTCAGGTGATCCACGAGAGCATCCTTCCACCAAGTAGCAGCCCCCTTGCGTCGTGAGAGGGGACAACCAAAGGCTAAACCGGTAGCAAAACACCTTCTGCATCTAAAAGGAATACCCTCATAATCCAAAAGTTGTTTCCATGGCCTTTCCCCTACCATAAAGACCACATCCCCATGAAGGGGTTTAGAAATGTCAATATCCACAAGGATGCGAGCAACTATGGAATGTCCCATGAAGGAGGTTGTAGAATCAACCTTGAGGAAACGGCCAATAGCATTACCAATGCTTTCATAACAAGTATCCTCCTAGAATTGGAGTGGGAGATTTGGGAGACAGACCCAAATAGGTCTGATGTTGAGCGGCTCAATTAGGGGATTGAAGGAGAGAGTCTAAGGTTTGATGGAGAGGGAATGCTCCCCCCACAGCCAAACCCTGCCATCGAGCACTAAGTCTCATTGCTCCGAAGAAGTAAATGTCACAATAAAAAATCCTCTTGCAAAGGGAAACAACTCAATCTTACCTTCAACAAGAGGTTTCCAAGACTCCATAACCCAATTGTGGAGATTAGGCAAAGAGGGCCAGAGTCCATTAAATCTGTAGATCACACCAGTATTACGATAAAATTCTTCATTTTCAGTGACCTCAGGTCCACACACCACCACCAGGGACTCTCGGACACAAGGGATAGGCCGAGCACCGAGTCGGGGAGAATGAGAGCGAGAGCCAGAACCAATCACAGCAGTAGAGAAAGATTTCTTAGGGCCCTAAGGAGCTCGAATCCCCACAGCAGGCCTGCCAACAGTAACAGCCCCAGCAGGTTGCACGCTAACACCCAAATCTAAGTCATTAATCGATTCCTTGAGAATCTGAACCCCAACACCTTCTATCTCTAAGGCATTTCCTTGCCTGACCGTAGTAGTCTCCTGACCACCAACAATCCCCAGGGCACCCACCTTCTGCACATCGTCAACACTAGGGTGCGACCCATCCGGCTTGGGATCCTTTGTCGAATGGCCATCAGCGCATAGAAGTTCGCCTTCCCGCTCAACGCCCATTTCAAAAATCAGGAGAAGTACTTAAATTGAGCATGTTGAAACCATGTTGACCATCTTATTTATAATGTTGATTGATCTTCTAGGATTTTGAGTTAAGATCATTTGCTTATGAATTAAATGTTGTTGATCTTCATATGCATGATGTTGATCTAATGATTGAATACATTGATACTTTCCTTTGGTTAGTGTTTATATAATTTCACAATTAGTGGTGATATACTTTCCAGTGATGATGACAAGTAGAATGGGATGCTTGTTTCTTGTCATGGTTGGCAGCCAACTGGGGAGAATTATGGCCTGGTTATGAATAGTAATAAAAACGAAGTTGTTCATATATGTTCAGGTGTGCATACAGGTAGGTATGTATCACGAGATGAACCTATTTATTATCTGTATATGTTCAGGTGTGCATACTGGTAGGTATGTATCACAAGATAAACCTATTTATTATTGTATATGTTCAGGTGTTACATACGGGTAGGTATGTATCATGAGATGAACATATTCATTGTTCGTATATGATCAAGTAATGCATATGGGTATATACGTATTACAAGATGAACATATTCACCATTCGTGTACGTTCAGGTGTTGCATACAGGCAAGTATGTATCACGAGATGAACATAATTATTCTTTCCTTATACGTGTGTTATGTTTTCTTGATATAAACACTTAGTCAGTGATGACTGTTTAGATGTCATAAGCGGGTAGGCATGAATGATAAAAAAAATGAACTTATTGTTTATTATATTGTTATGTGTGGTGTCAATGTGTGTAATTGCTCATAAACCTTTAATGAGACAGTTTGTCTCACCTAATGGAAGTTGAACGCTTTAACTCTAAAAATAATTTGTGGAACATTTTAATTGATTTTTAAACTATCTTGTCATAGGCTAATATATGGTTGAACTAGAGACAATGTTAATATGGAATACCAGTGATTAGTAAGCATAAAATGGAGCTTACAATAAACAAGTCAGTGTACGACTGCTTGTAAGTGCTTGGCCAAGCCTGGGAATTGAATATTGTTGTTACTTTATTCAATTTGATATTCACTGACATATTATGCTTTCTATGTTCATCTACATTAGTTGAATGCTAGATGTTAGGGGAAATGCATTGCAGAGATTGTCTCTCTCCTCTAATGACTGAGGTGGAGTGCATCATATCTTCAACCTATGTTAGTGAGATTTGACTAATACATTGTATTTGTAACTTTCAACCTGTAAGATTGATAAAAGTATAGGTTGACATGATAACTAGTTGTATAACAACTGAAAAGATAAGTAAAAATGGTGATCTCTAGATTAGAGTCAAGATGGAATCTTAGTAGATGCACTTGCACGACCTTATTAAGTATATTTTATTAGTCTTTTGGATTGGAAATCTAATTGTATGCAGCTTTACTATTTTATTTTGACTAAGTTGTGATGTCAAATAAAATTTTAGTATGTTAGGTTGGAAGTATGAGCATTTCATGTTTAATTCATGAATGATGAATGATCAAGTATGTGATTAAACTTTGTGATATTATTGTCTGATATGACTTGATAATATTTTGAATTTCTTTGCATCTAATGATGAGAGACATTGATATGATCCAATAGTTTGGTTTTCACAAATTTATTAATTTGTTATTAATGAGCTAACACCAGTTTGAGTGTTTGATGAATGACTAGACATAAGGACCATGCTAGGTACATTTTGGAGTTACTAGCAACATGGTCAGGTATTCAAACTAGAAAAGAATAGTAAGCTCAGGTATGAAAACTTGCTAATCTTACCTTTAGTATGATGCGGAATAATGTTGGTTGAATGCTTGACATTGTGATGAATATTTCTTTATCCTATAGTCATCGGGATGATGACTACTCTTAGAGGGGAAGGATGTCATATCCCATTTATATTGCCTTGTTAAATGTTGGATTATTGTACTAATTGTTTTTTTTAGCAAACAATTAGGAAAGATAGTTTGAATATGTTAAGTATCTTTCGATATGTAATTATGAATGATTTTAAGAATAGCACCAATGTCAAACTACAATAGGATTGTTAATATTATTTAAATGACCAATTTTGATGAATCAAATAATGATTAGGATGAGGATTGACTATGTGTTATGTTTCTGTAAGTACAATAGGAGGTGTTGGCACTCTCTCAGGTTGGAGAGAGAGTATCATCCGGGAGATGGACCTAGTTGTTTGAGGTGACATAATGTGAAAGAATTTGTTCACACAATCACTTAGAAGCACCTAGTTAGAATTGCATTTTCTGAGAGTTTAATTGATATGTTCATAAATATCGTCCAGTGAGCACCTAACTGGGTGGATCAAGGTTACTCTTTGTATCTTTCGCTTGAGAAATATTGTTCTGATGTGTTAATTCTAGTTGAGGGAATTATGTTTGAGTCGGTAAAAGATTTGATTAAAATCTGCACCTTTTTATTCAATCTGTATTGGCTCTTGGTAGGAACCAATCACTACAAATCTAGTGACTGTGGCAGCATGATAATTAGTGCCAATGGCTACTTTGAAATTCCATTATAAAGAGGATGATATGGTTCCTCAGGATTCTTTTGTGTATCCTTTGGGACCCAGTTACATGTACTGCCATGGCCATCACGAGTAAACTAGAACATCACAGGTCACCACAAATGAGCATAATGATTGTCACTTTTAGTAGACCGTCGATTATGTTTTCACCCCAGCAATTTTAAAATTGCCACAACAATTTTATTTTCACTCCCTATTGCAACTAGTGATTTTGCCGCAACAAAAAACTCACTTCTGAATTTCTCTCCTACTAAAACCTACATTTTGATGTCCAATACCATCTAATACATTTTCTACCATTTAAGAGTCTATACCCTATTCCATAACCCTTCAAACAAGCCATGAATCACAAAACTAGATCCTTTCCGAATCAATGGAAATTTTGGTTATTCTTGCAATGGAAATTTTGGTTATTCTTGCAAGGATACCTATTGTACTTAAAAACACTCTTTAGAACGAATTGTACCCACAAGTGAAGGGTTGCAAATTTTATTTGCAAATGACCTTGGTCTAATACTTTCATTTTTCTTCAAGTCTTGCAAACCTTTCAATTCAAATCAATGTATAACGTTTGTGGTCTTTGTAATGAGATTATTCGTATATAGTTAGATCTTTAGGGATCGGAGGGGCCTTGGTCATTTAGTGACTGCCAAGTAATTGACATTTCAAAATGTTTGCAAACCATCGATCGTTTTCTATCCAACAGAGTGGATGATGCAAGCATAAGATCTCGAAAGGCTCGAGCAAAGGATAGAATGCCCTTTTTCAATAGCACCATCATCACTGGGAAATGTTAGATTGGGTACAAGCTCGGCAAAGCGAATGGCCTGCAGAATTTAGAGCAAAACTTTTTTAAGGTGTTATAAGAATATCCATGCCATTGGCCAAAGCAACTGAAATCGAATCCATGAGCCTCAAGAAATAAGCAAAATAAGTAGAGACCCATGCAACCACATGCTGAGGATCGAAATCAATATGAAGACTTATTCAGGACAATCGATAAAGACAATCAAGGACTCACTGCTTCTCAGGAGCAATCAACTAATGCAAAAATGTAGAGTTGTCCATGCTCTCATATGCTTTTATATTTGTTTCAAAGCTATAGCTTTATTTTCAAGCAATAAAGGCCAGACACCTAATTAATTGTATAAATAATAGCTTTATGTTCATTGCAAAGGATACAAAGTCATTTATTTGTAGTATTTCCTTAGTCATTTAATTTCCAAGTATTCTAGCCTACTTAGACCAATGCAACTGTACCTTTTCTAAATATTTGGTAAGGATGTTGAGGCTACTCTTTCTCCTCTCCATTTGAATTAATTGTGAATTGTTTGACATGTTAGCATTGATAAATTGCTTACCTCTTGTACTATTATGTTAATTGTGCTTCAGTAAATCTTGGATTTAAGTAATTTTGTGCATTGGAAGACTAGGAATATTGGATTGCAAGATCCATCTATTATGGCACATCACCTTTATTTATTTATTTTTAACTCCCTTTTCACCCCCAACTAGATTAGTTAATAGCATTAGAATATAAGGATCCAGCCTACTCTAAAGGTTGTCACAGATTTTAGGGGTTGAGACTTCCTATTATTGGAGGGAGGATTCTAAAGCCCCAGCAATTATGAATAAATCCTCACCAACTGTTTTTAGCATGCCAAGTGAAACCACAAATTTCAAAGTATATAACAATGACCCTGAAAGGCAATGCCCCTATATTACAGCCTTATCTCATCTGGTTAGAGCAAGATCAAGAAGACATCACTAGTATCATGAGGGCACTTGTGTTCAATTACAAAAACAAGTTTTGCACATTGGAGAGTTGGTGTTGCGTTCATAGATAAAGAAGAATTAAGAACTAACATAGCAGTAGGAACCTAAGTACCAAAAGCTCAATCTGCTTGGGTTGTAAAATTTGACTTTTGTTTTATAGTGAACAATTCGGTTTTAGAAGTTGGAAAGTCCAATAAATTAGCCAGAAAATGGTGTAATCCTTGGGATCTGGCTCTAAGGAGCATAATTCATTCACATATGGTAACTCAACTCTGTTTTGTAATAAGAAAAGTACAGTAGCAATTATCCCCTAGGAAGAGAAGAGGAAGGTCTAAGAACAGATCATCAAATCCCTCTCCTAGAATTCAGTCATGGCCTCCTAGTGAACTCCTACCACTAGTAGTAACTGTTAATATGGCTCTTCAACAAGCTAATCTCTTTGGTGCATGGAATGCAAGTAGTCCCCAAAATCTTCAGAAATGGAATGATATTCCTCTATAAACCCTCAAAACTCTCACCTATTTTACCGGTGCAAACTATCTCTCATATTTAACACAAATATCATATTGCAATGTTTGTGCACTCCAACATGTAACCAATCAAGATGTCGCGCTGAGACTGTTAGCAGCATCATTCAAAAGTAAGGCTCTTCAGTGATTCAGGTTCGTGGATTCAGACAGACTTGTTGGACACTGACAGGTTCTATATGACATCTTCCAGCACTCTCAGAAGATACACTGCAATATGAACTATAGCAGTTAAGAGAGACTGAAAAATCTAATCCAAATGCTTCCCGCTTAGATTTGTAGCAAGAATCCAGTAGACAAATGTCAGATGTGTTTAAAGGATGCCAATGCCATAGAATTTGCATTTAAGGAAACTCCACAAAAGCTTCAAAATGCTGTAGTTGAGATCAAAAGTCAATTTTACCTTTTCTAATGTTAAGACTATATTGGCATAAATTCCAGATAAAACCAAGAGGACAAACAAGAATGTAAGTAAGCAATTGAAAAAGAAAAAAAGTTGTTCGAGCATAGTGCAGCCCTCAGAATTTGAGATTTACCAAGTGCAACACATGCTTGATAGCCTCCACAGAGTATGGAAAGCATTTAACAATACCAATAAGAAATCTGAGAAAGAAAATGACAAATTGGTCAAAAAAATCAGACAGATCTTTTGACCTTAAAACACTTCCGTGTTGGTTTACTCCAAATTTCAGACATTGATGATCCCATGATAGTGGTGATCAAATGGGTTGCTTTCAAATCTGACACACTATATAAGTCCTGTATTTTCGTTGCAGAACCCATATTGGCAGGAAATGCTTGTTAATCTTCAGAGCTAGATAAGAGTTTGACAGGAAGTTTTATAAATTGCAGATTTGATTAGGTGGTTCATGTTTGTGCTTATTTAATGATTAATGAATTCTTGCCAACATCAGGAACACCAATGCCAAGTTGATACCATAAGTGGATAGCAAAGTTCAGCACCAAAAGCATTTTTTTCAGCAAGTTGAAGTTCTAGATTAGCACAATGGCTGTGTCCTCAAACAATAGCTGAGTTAATGCAAATCAGGATTTGGTGTTAACACTTAGGTAATGTTTGCATCACAAGCACTGATCAAAAGAGATGATTTGATGTATTATTGCCACCTGTGATGAGGAATTTTGGGATTTATAATATATCTAATTGAATAGCGGAACTATTTTGAACCATTTTACAGTTAAATTGTGTTTGTATATTTTGGAATTCCAAATTTTGAGTCAGGTACCCACCATTAGAGTCAACTACGAGTCTAAATGGAAAAATACTAACAGAACACTATACAAAAAGATTTTTCAGTATAATAGAATTTGACAATCACATGCCTTTATGTGTTCATAATGTGCTTAAAAGTTAATGATAGATCAAGTGCTTCATAATTAATACATAGCCCCCATATTTTCTAATAATTTTATGTTGTGAATGGAATGATTCTTGTGACATTTTGCCAACGTTCAAATCTAAGTATCTAGATGGTTGTCAAATTTGAATAATAAAATCTGAGTAATTCATTTTTTTGTTTGCACCTATATAGATTAAATATTATT
Source organism: Cunninghamia lanceolata (assembly GCA_027924645.1). Lineage (NCBI taxonomy): Eukaryota > Viridiplantae > Streptophyta > Pinopsida > Cupressales > Cupressaceae > Cunninghamia > Cunninghamia lanceolata. The sequence goes on along the minus strand of BSBN01000848.1, from coordinate 4,831,467 downwards.
TTGCCAGCTCTTCAATATTTACAAACAAAACTTTTGAGAGTAGTATGTACACATCCAAATTTGAGCAAGCGTACAGGAGATTTGCAAGCTTTTGTTGCTCTTAAAAATTTACCACTCTTTTTTGGCTCAGTTGATGTGTTGCATTAACATATGTCAACACCTAATCGAGTCCTAGAACATGAGAAGTCACAAGTACAAATGCTTCTGATTCTTTTTCAAATCATCTTATCCATAAACAATGCAATGTAGTAATAATCTGAGTGTCCCCTGTTCAATTCTTAAGTAAATTAATAATCCTAAAAACTGGTTGCATATTTTGTTGCTCCCTGAACTTGCCTGTTGAATATGATACTTTGATGACAGCCGATCAACCAAATGAAGTCAATAAATAGGACACACATGGCCTGCTAACCTTGCAGGTTCCAAAACCTTACTTGCAATGGGCTAAATTTGTAGATCCTTGCCTCCTCTAGTGCTTCATCTAGATTATGCAGGATTTCCAATTGATCTTGAGTTTCTGAATGGCTCCCTTCGAAGTTCAGAAATTTCCATTTGCATTTCAAGCCTCTCTATATGTACAGCTTGCAAAATATGGAGGTTCTTGTGTTTTGGCATCTCAGTTACGCTATCTTTCAGGTTTTCAGTTTCTGGGTTGAATGATCGTCACCACAGGGAAAGAGTGCCATAAGCTGATTCTTTGTTTACAATAGCAACTATTTGGTCAGCTTATTATTGACCTTTGCCAGAAAACCAAAAATGACCTCACTGAACATGAAATATTGTTCCAGTTAGGTCACAGTACTGGATTGCCGCTGATTGGTTTCTGACTGCATTTGCATCTGTGGCTGTTTAATAAACAGACCAAATGAAAGAATAAATCGAATAAAAAATTCTCAATACTTGCCTTTAACCACAGAAAAGGTATGTCCTTCCTTCATAAGGAATCTGCCATTTTAAATAAATATTACCAACCAACCTTTGAAATGTACCCAATCCTCAAATTAAAAGGCAAGCAAAACCAATGGTGCAGACCCATTTCTTTGGCGTTTTGTTGTAACCTGTACAGCAGCAACAGTCATAGCAGATACTTCCCATAAATTACTTTCAGTCCTTTAGGTGCCAGCCCCTTGGCTCTTTTTTGCAAGAATTTCCTTCTCTGCCAAATGAATTATTTCCTTCAAATGGTCAGTAAACTTTTCAAATATGTTCTCTGTAATCCTCTTTTGAAATGTGGTGCTCTTAAGCCATGAGATGCCGACATACACTCTGAAGTTGCATTCTTCTGATGCAGAGAGCCCATTCTCGATCTCTTTCCTTACCTGGAGCTGCAAAGGCATAAAATATGGGTGTCACATTTTTTTCAAACCAAAGATACCATAACATGTGACAACTAGTTCAGATATCTTAAATACATATCTGTTAAATGCTGAGAGGTATCAACATCTATGGACCTATTTTAAAATTGCGGAAAAAGAATTTGTATGCTATGCAACATAAAGGAAATGAAACAGAGTCTGCAGAACCTCTACTAGTATCCAAGTGAAGAAAAAGGTTAGCAGTTGGAACTTTAGAGAGCCAGATCTATATGAAGCACCTGGAAATGGTCACCAAATGGGACACCATGAAGGGTTAGAACTTCCTCGATATTCCATCCATTTCCATTATCAACCATTGACTTTTGCTGAGTACATGTGACCCCTACACCAAACCCTGAAACATGTCTATTGAATTTGTACCAGCATTGTCTCTGGAATACTTTCGGCTTGGAAGTTTCCCAAGGTGTTGTTCTGTAGTTAAGGCAACCAGCTTTCTCCATTATCTTCTTGTCCAAGAGACCCCCCTCATACAACTCCATTAATGAATCAACCTGTCAAATTAGGCAAGAATAAGGCATCTGAGAAGAAATTCTAACTTGATAAAGAATGGCTGCTTCCCACAGACATATAAGCATTTAGATTCAAAGTCCATTAAAGCAGTAGGCTAGCATGCTACTAAGAAACAAATAATAACTTAACAGTTTCCTATGAATGGCCCAAAAACCCCTATATGTTGAAAATAATTACAGTGGAGGAACATCTCATGAATCTAAATACTCACAGTAAAAGGCAATGTTCCTGAATGAACTTTAGTCATGCTAGCCTCTTCCACTCCCAAAAAGGATCCGGAATCTTCATTTTGGCGGTCTCCTGAGTCTGTTGGCTCCTCCTCCTCTACTATTTGCATCTTCTGCTCAAGACTCAGGGCCCTATTCCTCCATAGTGCCATAATTGTCCTGCTTGATATGTGAATTTTGTTAATTCATGGGAAAAGATCAAGCAAAAACTTACTTCTCTGATAATATGCACATATAACCATTTTGTAACTTTGTTCAATCCAACAATCTTCTGATTTTACAGGGGGGATGGAAAGTTGTAAATTATGGTTCAGCCAGTACTGAATACACACCTGCAGGCGACATTGTATGAAACAAAGGACTGGAAGTGGAACTTGAGCCTCCCCTTGTCATCTATGTACTTCGCACCATGAATAGCATCAAGGCCCCTGCCTTTGCGAAGGAAGATGAACAAAGATGGACTGCCCATTGATGCCAAGGTAGGAGGCCCCTCTTTTATCTCCTCTATATCTTCCCACAGGAAGGAGAATTTGGTTTTATGCCCAAAGAGGTTTGCATAGAAACCCAGCATCCTTGCAGACAAGAATAACCGTCCCTACAAGGCACAAAAGTTACTTAAGGTGACCATTTTGTCTTTTACTATGCAACAGATAATGCAAACAATTCAAAAAGGCTTGCATCAAAACCTAGCACCCTTGAAAATAAGAATGAACATTCATGCAAGACACAAAATTTACTTGGGACTCATTTGTTTGTTACTATACAGCAAATCTTGGAAAACTGAGGCATGCCCACCTGAAGAGGCATTTTACGTTTCAAGTAGCACGAGAAATCGTTAATTAGAAATTCCTCAGGTGGAACTCCAAAGAGCTTCTGGAATGTTGAGTTCGCCTGAGGTGAGCGCCTGGCAATCTGCACACATTTCAATTTGATGATGTCCAAATAAATATAAGGGCCATCCAGCATACTGTATGCTAGAAACAGAGATAAGTGTCCATTTCAGATTATAACATAGAAAGCTCAATACCTTCTTTCCAACTTCCTTTTCCATCTTTGTTATGTACTGAGTAATGACGTCAGGGCCCCTTGTATTTGTCAGAAATATCCTAAGGTGCAGCTTTGATTGGCAAGCTTGTGCCAGTCTTCCTTGAAGTGGAATCCACAAATCACTCAGTTCCTGTGAAGTAAATTTGAGAAAATTGATCTCAGCAAAACCTAGAGAGGTAGCCTCAGCAAAAGGCCCTTCAAAGTCAAAGACTTCCACATCCATCACAGAAGGAGGCTCTTCTGTTGCATCATACTCAAATATTTCTGCAAAATGTTTGTAAAACAAACATCAGAGTGGCAATGATGAATCAAAGCATGCTAACAAGATAAATCCAATTCCACATTTCCTAGTTTTGTACCATGCCACTGAGGATCCAATGTCTGCAGTTTGATTGAACTCGTTCTGGTTTTCCCATTGCAGGTAAATATCACATATGGATCTGAATAACCAGTAGCATCCACAGCAGCCAAACTCTTTCCTTCAACCAGAGCTACAGTTAATAGCCACCCATCTCCTTGTGCTTTGATTCCGTGGTCACCAGCTGCAGAGAATAAAGTAATAAATTTGAGAAATCAAAATGTTTTTAATCAATAGCCAGTGTTATCTATCCCCTTATATAAGAGCACTAGACACTGAAACTGCAATCTGAGTAAATCCATGCCTGCTACTAGTTATCAGAGAATGAACACCACATTCTTTACCTTTTTGAAACCTGGCATGCATAAAATGTGAGATCATTTTCAGCACACGTTCCACTTGAAGAACAAGCAACCCACATGTCAGCACTTCACCAAAAGAATCTGGCAAGTCTATGCCACCAAATTCAAAACCCTGCGTTGTGCTCGGACCTGTAAGAAAGATATGCAAAAGGACATATGCAACTGCAAGCAATGTGGATGCTAAGGTGAAGACCCCAATGTAGCTAACAATAAGCCTCCAGTCAGACTGAGGATCCGTCTGCAAATCTTGTTTTGCTTGATCATTGTCAGAGGCTAGTAATGCCAAATCCAGAAGATTAACATTCTGGGAAAGCAAGCGCGCAAACTGCTGGAAGCTATCCTTCAGTCCTTGTCTCGCTCCACTTTCAATCATACTTCTCATTATTGTACTCTGAAGGAAATTGGTTCTCCACGAGATGCAAAGATGGGAAGTCTCTTCTCCAGAAGGCAACTCAGGACCAGGCGTTATGCAGAAAAGCAATTCTATTCTGAATGAACTCCCATAAGGAACATCTGGTGTGCTTACACTTTCTAAAACAACAAAAACCTTGCCATCTGCTCTGAGATAAGTATGCTCTTCTGTAGCTTTAACAGCCTTAACCAGTTTTGTTGCTGCTTTGATGTACGTCACCACTCTTTTCATAGATTCACCTGCTGCTTTTCTCCAGGGTCCCTCAACATAGTTAGTTGTCCCCTCCAGTTCCACTAAATCACGTTTGAACTGGCTTTTAGGACCAAAGAGCATAGAATTTAGAGTTCTAGGGCTAGTGGAGTAAAACTGATCTAGTAGAATTCCCCCTGGCAATGGACCAGGAATTTCCTGTTCACCCACTTCTGTACTATCAAAACCTTCTTCAAAATACTCATCTGGTCCTTCCTCCTCTATACTGTCCTCACAATCACGGTATTTTTCTGAAATATCTGACTCTTCAGAATTAATGTCTTCTTGGCTGAGAGCTTCTGCACTTTTTTGGACATTTTCTGCAATTTTGTTGGTGAAAATAGAAATAATTTTGTCCATAAATGACTGAATATTTGATCTCTCTTCCTTTACATGTGCTACTTCTTCTAACGTTCCAGATCCATAGGAAGAGGTTGAATCATCTGAAATTCTAGCTGGTGAGTATGTTGGGTCTGTTGAGTCCCTCGAGATGGAATTATCTCCATTTAAATTCCTGTGCAACCCAGCATCTTGATGAAGAAACCTGTTGTAATTCTCTCTACCGTAAAGGGCAATGGTCAGGAGAATCTCACCTGCAATTGTCAAGGTATATAATGAAATCAAGTTTCTTTTCTTTAGGCATTAAAATGTGGTTATCCAAACTAATTTACCCACCAGTACAATCCTCAGAACAAAAAATAATTAGCACGAGAAAGAAGATGGCATTCAGATAAATTTGGGTTAAAAAGGATTCAAAGCGTAATCAATGTATGAATTACATCATCTCAGTTTATTTACCACAATCCTTAAAATTTGCAACTCAATGCAATGAGTAATAAATTAATCAAATTGCTCAAAAAATGGCACAAGAAAGTAAGGGTGTAAATAACCTTTCAATTGTAATATTGCAAAATTAGCTCAAAATAAAGGTTCAATCTTGATCTTCAGATTTAGGATAAGAATACATAAAAGGGTAAAGGGCTTACCAAATACTTTACTCTTTGTCTTGCTGGCTCGGGCTTTCAAGGGGAACCAAGTAAGTGGTATAGTCTGTTTCTCAGCATCAAGCACCGTTGAAACAGGTATCTTCACCTGTCCCAGAAAATCATCATTAAAGAACCTATCATCATCCCATACAGAGACAGCCAACTGCTCACTAAGATCTTCAACTTTAAATGTGAATTCTTCATTCCAGGAAGGATCAAGAGTCTTCCTAATCACTCTCGTCCGAGCTTTGCTTTTCCCAAGTTGTAATCTAACATAAGGATCACTGAATCCATTCAAGTCCTTAGCCGGTAAGCCCCTGGCTTCTTGCACATAAACATATAATTTCATCTCTCAACCCCCCTCCACCTCTACACACACACACACACACAGATATCTATTCCCCCAATCTGAATCCCTTGTAGAGTCACAAATCCTTGAATAAACCCTTATAAACTGTAGTCCCAACTTCTGTGAACATCCACAACCAATGTGGAAAATTCAATAAAAATCAAACTTTTTCCCTGTTAAATTTCGTACCGTGTCAAAAATGGATGATGTCAATTCAGGTCCAGGCTAATAAAACCTAATTGCTTTTGGAGTTTTCTGAAATTTGTTGCGGATCGAAATCAAGAAACACAGAATACCCGCATCGAAAAATAGTGTAAACCTAGGTCGATAGGGAAATTTTCTCTGTTCTTCGTTATATGCCTGTATAAAACCCCGGCATTGACAAGATTAATACACAATCCAAAACCCAAGTATATAATCTGAAACCCAAATTCAATACCCGCTAAATGAAAAACTTGACAAGCACGTTCCCCAAACATTCTCCAGATTATCCCAACAATAACTCAGAATGGAGGGTTCAAATTGCAATAACCGCCCAAAATCAAAGTTGACTTCAATATTCCCCATCTAAAAATGGGTGAAGCAGAGACCCAAAGAACAAAAGGAAACAGAAATACTAAAATGCAAAGCAGAAGCAGAACAGACCTTATTACCTGGCAAAGGCAGCAATTATCAGATCCAACACATGAATATGCTCTGTCTTGTAAACGTATAATACCATGGCATGAATAAAATGTCAGCTAAGTATCCATTGAAAATATCAAAACATCTTCATCTTCATCTTCAGGGAAAATTGGCGTAGACCCAGTCCAAAAAAGACTTCTATTCATGTTTTACTGCGGTTTTTTAAACGCGTCCGGACTCTGACCTCAGTAAATTGCCATTTTTTTAATTTTGATTTGTTGACAAATTCATCAGACTTTGTCTGCTGATTCATTATATTATCTTGCCCACAATTCCGTAACGACTCCTGCAATTGATAGTACATTTCACGTGCACAATTATGATTTTACAAGTTTTAAGTTGGGATCTTTTCCCATTATAAAATTCCCAAATTAAAATTTCAAGTTTTAAGTTTTAGCGGTTCTACGGCTGCGCTTAATATTAAGCTTAAATTTGAACAAAGACCTAGCGATGATTACCCTAGTTGTTTCGTCGCATACTACTTAATGTTTCGTTTGCACTGCGGTAAAATAAAATTAAAATTTGGCTCTTTACCTCATTTTATATGAATAATGTATAAAATAATCGTCTCCTATGGAGGGAAAAAGGAGGCTCTGTTGACTATGATCCACATATTATAAAAAAGCCATCAAAGTAAGTATAACACATGTCATATAAATCTAAAATCTTTCATATTTTGTTTCCTATGGAGGGAAAAGGAGGCTTTTGTTGACTATGATCCACATATTATAAAAAAGCTATCAAAATAAGTATAACACATGGCATATAAATCTAAAATCTTTCAATATTCTTATCACCTTGTTGATGATGAGCTAATGTAGAGATGAAAAGTGTACTTAGCAGTTTCCTCTTATTTTGCATTTAGTTTAGTGATTGTGTTTATAAATATGATTTGGGACGTCTTTTTGTTCTTGAATTTAGGATCCGCATAAAAAATCAAGCCCACGTCAATTTTGAACACCTTCTTGTAGTCATTATTGACCATTTGTCTATCCTAAACACTAGTGTGCCATGTTTCTATCCCCTTGACAAGACTGCCTAAGGTAGTATCCTCTAAATTTAAAATATGTTTTCCCTACCCAAACACTTGTATTTTTTCCCTCACAAACGCTAACTTGCCTCCAACCAGGGCCTAAATTTGATGGTTGTATGGCCGTATTTAGTCACTTTAACTATAAAATACAATTAAAATTTTAGGAAGACTGTATCACTTGAAAGGCAATATTTTAGGTAAACTGTCAAAATTTCTATGTAATTATTCTTATATATATTTTTAGTCTATATATATTTTTCCTAAAATAGGTAGGCTTTAATATTTGAAAGGCAACTTCAAATAGATGACCGTCACAAAAAATTTGCTTAACAGGCAAGGTCGACCATCAAATTTAAGCCATGCCTCCAACAATTAGAATCAAGCAAAAAGTGTTTGTAAAAGGTGATTTTAAAGGCAATGAACATCTTCGAGCAATCTAGGTACACTAAACATTACTAAGGGTCTAAGAGAAACACTTAGGAATTAGTGCTTTTGTTTATAAATATGATTTGGGATATCATTTTGTTCTTGAATCTATGACCCGCATGCAAAATCAAGCCCACATCAATTTTGAACACCTTCTCGTAGCCATTCTTGACCATTTGTCTATCCTAGACACTATTGTGTTATGTTCCTATCCCCTCAACAAGACTGCATAAGGTTGTATCCTCTAAATTTAAAATATGCTTTTCCTATCCAAACGCTTGTATTTTTTCCTCACAAAGGTGCTAACTTGCCTCCAACAATTAGAATCAAGCAAAAAGTGTTTGTAAAAGATGATTTTAAAGACAATGAACATCTTTGGGCAATCTAGGTACACTAAGCACAACCAAGGGTCTAAGAGCAACACTTAGCTATTAGTGCTTTTGTTTATAAATATGATTTGGGATGTCATTTTGTTCTTGAATCTATGACCCGCATACAGAATCAAGCCAACATCAATATTGAACACCTTCTCGTAGTCATTCTTAACCATTTGTCTATCCTAAACACACTATTGTACTATGTTCCTATCCCCTTGACAAGATTGCATAAGGTAGTATCCTCTGAATTCAAAATATGTTTTTCATACCCAAATGCTTGTATTTGTTCCCTCACAAACCCTAACTTGCCTCCAACAATTAGAATCAAGCAAAAAGTGTTGGTAAAAGATGATTTTAAAGGTAATGAACATCTTTGGGCAATCTAGGTACACTAAGCACAACCAAGGGTATAAGAGCAACACTTAGGAGTTGTTAGACATCCATTATCACACCTTCATTGTTGTACATATACCTATCTTCTCAAGCACATAAGGTCTCACACACATAAGCATGTCCAACATTTATTACTAACTTAGTCTAAGGATTTGATTGAGGCAAATCCCCCAAACAACCATTAGGCACCCCCTTTCCCACATGTTAAGGCTCGACTCTAGTAGTTGCAAAGGACATAATCATGCAAATCAAGACACAAGCATGTGACATCAGTTGGAACCATGAGCTCATAGCCACAATGTGTGCACTAAACTCCCTAATAGTATTGCATCAAAACGAAGTGTCTCAAAACCCAAACAAACAACTCATAACTTCCTCTTGATGCCTCTTATCTCATATGTGTATGCTCCAACCATCTAATCAAGCATGCTCTCTACCTGCTTTGGTTCTTATTTTTTATTTTATATAGAATGAATATTTGGACCCCCTCATCCTAACTTTTTACTTTTGTATTAGGTGTTAATAAAAGCCTAGCCACATATGCTTTAAAAGTCACCTCTTAGCTAATTGTAATTATCCCACATGTATGGGAAGTGGTAGTTATCTTGAATATAAATAGTTTAAATAGAGAGCTTAGGTAAGAGGAGAGATCATCCATAAGAATATTTTGTATTAAACATTACTAAAGGAGGTTGCCCCTTCAAATATGTAAGTGTCAAAAAATGAACAAGCATACATGGCAAGTCTAATGATAACTTGTTGGCCCCTACACATGACCTACATTGCATGAATAAAACCATTCTCTCAACTAATCCAGACTCAAGCCTTTTATTTTATGCTTATTGGTCATTCATTGAGCATTTGCACTTTGTCGCCTTTGAAAAACTTGCTTTTGTTTGACTATCGATAAAATTGCCCCTTTAAAATGGATTGCCCCTTGTTGATTACATAATCGTCCTAGCAATTGTCTAACTGGCAAAACTGGGAATCCTATTATTTTTTCCCACATTATTTTTTTCCATGCATCATTTTTGTACTAAGTTCGGCTCCAAAACTCTAGTTCAATTCATCATTGGTTGTGCCTGAAATAGGAAAACTCTTAATTACATCAGCTAATGATGGAACACACTTTATTTATACTTCGACAAAAGCTTTTAGAGTGGTCTTTTGGTAATTTTTTTAGAAAAACACTTGTTTTTGCCTTTCATCATTAATGAATAGTAGCAAGTACAATCTCTATTTTGTGAAGTCATACCAAAATTCCAAGCTCTAGTATGTTTTGTATAACATCTAACATTGTCCAACATAGCCATATAACATCTTGGCTCTATTAATCAATCATATTTGTCAATAGCTTACCCAAAACAACTTCTAAGTTCTTTAGTCTCTAGCAAAAACTTCCTTTTGCTTCTTGTGTTTAGTCTTTTTCACCTTGCTTCCATTAGAAAGAAGAGTCCATATAAGAGAGGAGGAGAAGGATATTGAGCTAGGTCCCTAAAAGAAGTCTAATCAATAATCACAATCAACTAGATATCTAGGACAATCTCATCTCTCGGGTGTGGTGTTCCATTTCTTTTATCTTAGAATGGTTTGTTTCTTGTAATAGTCTAGAGTAGAGAATAGTTGTTAGAGTAGGTATTTTACTACTCTAGGATTATAACATTCACTTATAGATCCAAGATTTATATTAATTTTAGTTTTTTAATTTAGATTGTTTTATTTTATTACAATTTTATTGTTTAAAACAACATTCTATCTCAAGGATTCACAAATTTGAGTGCATATAGTTAACAAACAACCATTTACCTTTTACAACCAACTTCCAAACTAATCCAATCAACAAACAAGCACAAAATAGATAACACAAGCATTCATTTTGTAATATCATTCGAATATCAGCAAGCCATAATATTTGCTTTATTATGTATAAAGACATTTTGAACTAAACAGAATTGAGTAAAAGATTCAAGTTGATTCATTATTGGTTCTTTTGAAATCATTTTTTACATTGTGCTTTAAACAAAGGAAAAAGAAGGAGAATAGTTACTAATTTTAGTGTTAAAAGCATTCTCATAATTAATGTAATTCATTCAAGTTTTATACAATCATTTAAGAATATAGAAAGAAAACATAAAGATTAGTTGCTTTCACATTGATTTAAGCATTCAATATTAGATTAGTTATCATTTATTTGCATATAAAAAACACAAAAACATAGATTAGATTTAATTTCTTTGATTTAACATTGTTCATCTCAACATTTATTGTAATTTGTAATCTTTATTTTACAAGCAATTAAATTATTTGAAAACACAAAAATAAATAACCAAAGCACAAAACCAAATGACAACACATCACATCTAGGTCATTTCCATTTGATCCAAGTGCTCCCAAACATATATTACACATTTGACATTCAATAAGCAACCAACCTAACACCAACAAAATGTAAACAATCCAAACTACCAAAAAATCACAACTAATCAAAAGCATTCAAACCAACACTCACCAAGAACTCAACACCATACAAACAAAAATCACCATCCCACAAACAACCCCAACCATCCATATCACTCACTACTTCACAACCAAACACTGATGTTCCCCACAGAGCACTCATTCCTTATGAAGAGGATAGCTCCCCTGGTTCCCCACCATTACACATGTTGTCTTGTGAACAACCTGTTGAAATTAGGGCAGACAACTGAGAGGAGGGGTGAATCAGTTGTCACAAAACTTTATCTTTTGCTGCAATTAATCTTCGTTACCACTTATTAACAGACTAATGATATAACCATGAAAGCATGAATCAACAACACATAAGCAGAAACACAATCAACACACATAACACCAGGATTTTTACGTGGAAACCCGATTAAGGGAAAAACCATGGTGGGGGTTAACCCATAAGATTTATTCTCTGTTAAAATAATAGAAAAATGGGAAGGCACTTGCCTTCAGGCGCACTGCCCAGAGCTCACTACTCAAAGGAGGCTCACTGCCTACAAAAATATTCACATGGTTAACATTGAAAGGTTAAACTGAGAAACAACATCTTCTCCATGCCAAGGTTCAGTTCCATTGAATCTCACAACACCTTTGCTCTACCCCCAAACACTTATTTGCTACCTCCACATCTTCACATCTTCGACACATTTACATGACTTCATTACACTTATTTATACATGACATCAACTTTGGCATGAACATCAAAGTCGGCCTTACAATCATCTATCTGGAACATTCTCCAACATAGGCATTACAAGCAATTACAATCACAAGACTTGACTTAATACAAAATACTACATGTGAACCACTACACTGTCGGCCAAACATAGCTGGGACTCAAATCTTCCTCGAACAACACGCCACGCTCCATAGAACTTCTCTTAGATCATCTGCAACACGCACAAAGCATCCGGTCGGCCAATACTGGAAAGAACAACAACACCCAAGGAGAAATCTTCAACTACGAGCTCAATCCTCGATGCGGACCACCAACACAATAGGCACACGATCCAAAGACCTCCACAAGCACAATGAAATCAACAAGAACAACTGCACCACCTCAAATCACCATAATCACTTGCATCTTCACACAGGAACTTAAGAACACTAACTGTCATGACTGTCACACTAGAAAGATTGCTTGTGGACCTCCAAACCATGAACCACTTGAGTTGAGGATACACACCAACATCCCAAACATACCTCTAGAACCACAGACCATAATATTTTAATGCAGAGCAATCCAGACCAGATTCTTGTCACTCTGTTACCTCTGAACAACTGCAAAACCTGGTTCTACTCAGATGGCCATAACTTCATCAATCCTCCATGTGGACCTCTCAAATCTTAACTAGAGCAACTTTAGACAATCCTCTACAAAACCCTTAAGTCTGCAGACTTTGATCTTTGTCTCACTGGGAATGAGGAGCAATCTACTCTACTGAACTGCACTGTCTTCACTGTCTCTAATAAAGAGATTTGTTGACATCAATGACAACACATCATAGACACATATTTGCAACAATCTCCCCCTTTGTCATTGTTGGCAACATATGATGTGAAAAACTGATTCAACCATCAAGACAAGGACTTCTCCCCCGTTCTCTTATTACACGTGCAACGACTTTCTTCATTGCTCCCCCTTTCACCAGCAACTACTTGCTTCCAAGTTTTTCACATGACTTCTCTCCGCCTTTGACATCAATGGCAAAGGCTGCATATTTGCAATCATCTTTCCCCCTTTATGTTTCTTAGATAAAACCAAACTGAACTCTAGAATTAACATACTGACAACTCCCCCTGAGTAGCATCCCCTTAACACCAATTTGGATCACAAGATATGACTGTGAGTTTCACCAGACTGATGCACACTAGTGCACCTTAGTTTTGAACAAGAGGGGTAATAACCCCTAACTTCACTTTGAGATACTCAAAAGTGTCCTTAGGTAGAGGCTTTGTGAAGATATCTGCAATATGATCCTTTGAAGGAACAAACTTCAATCTGACTTCATTCTCATTTACCTTCTCTCTCAAAAAGTGAAACTTGATGGATATGTGCTTTGTCTTTGAATGCAACACCAGATTCTTTGAGATGTTTATTGCACTTGAATTATCACAGAAGATTGTAACAGGCTCTTCAAACACAATTTTGATATCCTTCAACATTTTCTTCATCCACAAAACTTGAGTACAATTACTTGTTGTTGTTATATACTCTGCCTTTGCAGTAGACAGAGATATTGCCTCCTACTTTTTTCTCAACCAAGAAACCAATCTCTTTCCCAAGAAAAATGCACCACCACTAGTAGTCTTCCTGTCATCCACATCTCCTACCCAATCAACATCTGTATATGCATGAAGAGTGAAATCATCATCTTTAGGATACCATAAGCCATAATCAGATGTCCCCTTCAGATATCTAAAAATTCTTTTGACTGCTACAACATGAGATTCTCTAGGATCAGCTTGAAATCTAGCAACAAGGCTAACTGCATTCATAATATCAAGTCTGGTTTGAGTCAGATAAAGAAGTCCTCCAATCATTGATCTATACCTTTTTTGATCTGCCTTAGGGGAATTATCATCTTTACTCAACTTGCATCCGGTTATCATAGGAGTACTCACTATTTTTGAATCCTCCATTCCAAACTTTTTCAACAACTCTTTCACATACTTAGACTGAGATATGAAGATGCCCTTATCCGACTAAATGATTTGCAAACCTAAGAAGAAATTCATTTCACCAAGCATGGACATCTCAAATTCACTTTGCATCTGATCAGCAAATTTTTTACACATGCTCTCATTTCCACCAAAGATGATATCATCAACAAATACCTCAACAATCAAGATGTGTTCATGATCAATTTTGAAATAAAGATTACTGTCAATTGTGCCTTTGCTAAAACCTAACTTTAGCAAATACTTATCTAATCTTGCATACCAGGCTCTTGGGGCTTGTTTAAGTCCATACAATGCTTTCCTCAATCTGTAGACCATATCTCCTTGATCAGACAACTAGAATCCTTCCGATTGCTCAATGTAGACTTCTTCTTCCAACTCTCCATTCAGGAATGTTGACTTGACATCCATCTGGTAAACTTTAAAATCTTTGTAAGTAGCAAAGGCAAGAAATAATCTGACTACTTTGATTCTTGCAACCAGAGCAAAAGTTTCTTCAAAATCAATTCCCTCTACCTGAGAATATCCTTTGCACACCAATCTTTCTTTGTTTCTCACAACTTCACCATCTTCATTCAATTTATTTTGGAAGACCCATTTAGTTCCAATTACATTTTTGTTTTCAGGTCTAAGAACAAGATCCCAAGTATGATTTTTTTCAATTGCATTAATTCTTCTTCCATTACTTTTACCCAACTTTCATCATTACAAACTTCATTCACTGATTTTGGTTTAATCTTTGAAATCAAATAATACTCCACTTATTTTTCAGCAATTCTTCTTCTAGTTTGAACACCTTTATTTTTATCTCCTATGATCTGATCTTCAGAATGATTCAACCTTACATACCTGGGAGTTTTGGGATTTTCTTAAACTTTTGATTCTTGAACTTGTTCCTCAACACTTGCACTAGCTTCTTAAGTCATTGGATTCTCCGGAGCAATCTAAGTTTGATTTTGAACTTGCTTACCTTCATTTGGACTTTCATTTTGATCATCTGATTCGTATCCACAAGACTTTGAAGACCTCTCCTTGCTTTCATCAACCTTGATATTAGCACTTTCAACAATCCTTTTCAATCTTTTGTTAAAGCACTGGTATGCCTTACTTTGGTTAGAATAACCCAGAAATATTCCTTCATCACATCTTGCATCAAACTTGCCAAGATCTTCATCTCTCTTGATATAGCATTTACTATCAAAAATTTTGAAGTATTTCACAGTAGGAGCATGACCAAACCACAATTCATAAGGTGTTTTACCAGTATTACCTTTAATCTGCACCCAGTTAAGAGTGTAGATAGCTGTACTCACAGCCTCTCTCCAATAGGCAATTGGAACATTTGCCTCCATCATCATGGTTCGAGTAGCCTCTTGAATAGTCTGGTTCTTCCTTTCCACAACTCCATTCTGTTGCGGAGTCTTCAGAGTAGATAACTGTCTTCTTATTCCATGCTTTTCACAAAATGCATTAAACTCACCAGAGGTAAACTCTCCACCTCTGTCAGATCTCAAACACTTTATCTTCACACCTATCTCATTCTCCACCATAGCCTTGAACACCTTGAATCTGTTAAGAGCCTCTGATTTCTCTCTCAAGAAGGTGACCCACATCATCCGAGAGTAATCATCAATCAGCAACATAAAGTATTTGTCTCCTTGCAAACTCCTAACTCTAGTAGAACCACACAGATCAATGTGCACAAGTTCCAACAATCCACTTGAAAATTGTTCTTTACTTTTGAATGTAGCTCTGCTATGTTTGCCCAACTGACATTCCTTACACATGCTATTAGCAGGTTTCACAATCTTCAATGGAAGATCTCTCACAGCCTAAATAGTACTCATCTTGACAATGTTATCAAAGTTTACATGACACATTCTCCTATGCCATAACTAACTCTGATCAATCTGAGCAATCAAACAACTTTTACCAGTACCACTTAAATGAAAGATATTACCTCTAGTTTGTGTACTAGATGCAATCTCAGTTCGGAGCTTCCCAAAATTCTGCATTTTCCATCCTTGAATCAGAGATCATACCCTTTGTCAACCAACTGTCCAACATTGAGAAGATTATGCTTTAACCCTTCTACATACAAAACATCATTAGTGTTATTCTTACCATCAAAAGAGATGGATCCTCTGCCACAAATTCTACCAGCTGAATTGTCTCCAAACTTCACAATTCCACCTTCATATCTTTCCAAACTTACAAACTTACTTTTATCACCAGTCATATTATGAGAACATCCACTGTCAATCACCCATTCATCCTTCTCTTCAACCTAAGCAGCCAAGGCACTTTCCACATTCACACAGCTAGCAGATTCAATAGGCATCGGATCTTCTTCTTTGATAGCAATCAACACCCATTCATTTCCAGAGGTACTTCCCATATCAGATTCATCGTCTGTGACTCCTTTATCAGTAGCTTCTTGGACATAGTAGCATTTCTTATGAGCCCTAGGTTTGTTAGGGTTTGGATTTGAAACCCTCTCCGGACATCTTGAAGCAAAATGACCAATCATATTGCAAGCAAAACATTTGAAAGGCAACTTTCCTTCATACTTACCAGATCCTCTTGGTAATCTTTTGGAAATAAGGGCTTCAAGTTCTTCAAGCTCATATTCATCTTCTTCAAGTTCCTTCCTTGCCTTCTCATATCTGGTTAGTCTTCTTAAAGAGCTTTCACCTAGATCAAATCTTTGCTTTCCAAAAATACTGACTTTAAATGCAGATTCTGATTTAGGAAGAGAATCACCAAACTCACTCATTTCAAATACTGGAAGCTTGCCAACCAACTGATCCCTTGTAACATCTGTCACAGTCCTGATCTCCTCAATAGTTGCAACTCTGTGCTTGTATGAAGTAGGTAACGATCTGAGCACCTTGCCAACAATCTCTGATTCTTCCAGTTTTCCCCCAGCACACCTAATACTGCACACAAGTTCATTCACCTTCTGCATGTAGGAAGTGATGTTTTCATCTTGACTCATCCTCAAACATTCGTATCTACTCTTTAGGCTCTGTAGCATAGCACATTTGACATATGCATCACCTTCATACAGAGTTTCCAACTTCTTCCAGATTTCATGAGCAGTTTGCAATTCCAAGACATTTGTCATTTCTGTATTAGTCAAAGCACTCAATAATGCTTCTTTAACCCGAATGTTGTATTCAACTTCTTTGATTTGATCTGGAGTTGTAGGACCATTCTGCGGAGGAGTATACTTATTCTTAGTTATCAACCAATAAGGATCACCCATGCATTGCAAATGACACTCCATGCGATTCTTTTAAAGAGAGTAATTTGTTCCATCAAATCTCGGACTGTCCTTCTTGTATGTCATCATCCTGGATCTCCTCAAGCAGTCAAGCTTCTTTTAGAGGAACCAGCTCTGATACCAATTGTTGAAATTAGGGCAGACAACTGAGAGAGGGGTGAATCAGTTGTCACAAAACTTTATCTTTTGTTGCATTTAATCTTCTTTACCACTTATTAATAGATTAATGATATAACCATGAAAGCATGAATCAACAACACATAAGTAGAAACACAATCAACACACATAACACTAGGATTTTTACGTGGAAACTTGGTTAAGGGAAAAACCATAGTGGGGGTTAACCCACAAGATTTATTCTCTGTTAAAAGAATAGAAAAATGGGAAGGCACTTGCCTTCGGGCACACTGCCCAGAGCTCACTGCCCAAAGGAGGCTCACTGCCTACAAAAATATTCACATGGTTAACACTGAAAGGTTGAACTGAGAAACATCATCTTCTCCATACCAAGGTTCAGTTCCATTGAAGCTCACAACACCTTTGCTCTATCCCCAAACACTTCTTAACTACCTCTACTTCTTCACATCTTTGAGACATTTACACGACTTCATTACACTTATTTATACATGACATCAACTTTGGAATGAACATCAAAGTTGGCCTTACAATCATCTATCTGGAACATTCTCCAAGATAGGCATTACAAGCAATTACGATCACAAGACTTGACTTAATACAAAATGCTACATGTGAACCACTACACTGTCAGCCAAACATAGCTGGGACTCAAATCTTCCTCGAACAACATGCCACACTCCATAAAACTTCTCTTAGATCATCCGCAACACGCACAAAGCATCCGGTTGGCCAAGACTGGAAAGAACAACAACACCCAAGGAGAAATATTCAACTACGATCTCAATCCTTAATGCGGACCACCAACACAATAGGCACACAATCTAAAGACCTCCACAAGCAGAATGAAATCAACAAGAACAACCCTACCACCTCAAATCACCAGAATCACTTGCATCTTCATACATGAACTTAAGAACATTAACTATCATGATTGTCACACTAGAAAGATTGCTTGCGGACCTCCAAACCACGAACCACTTGAGTTGAGGATACACACCAACATCTCAAACATACCTCTAGAACCACAGACCATAATATTCCAATGCGGAGCAATCCGGACCAAATTCCTGTCACTTTGTTACCTCTGAACAACTACAAAACCTGGTTCTACTCAGATGGCCATAACTTCATCAATCCTCCATGCGGACCTCTCAAATCTTAACTGGAGCAACTTCAAACAATCCTCTACAAAACCCTTAAGTCCACAGACTTTAATCTTCATCTCAATGGGAATGCGGAGCAATCTACTTTACTAAACTGTAATGTCTTCACCGTCTCTGACAAAGAGATATGTTGACATATTTGCAACACAATTTAGTCAATTTTATCCAATAAACATAAACCGCAAGTGTGTCTGCCATTGATGACTCATGCATAGTAGTGGTGATTCAAATTTGGAGAACACATATTTTGGTGAACCTGTGTTATTCAGAATTTGACTCAGACATAATGCAAGTGAGTCAGACTCCTAACGTGACACATGAATCATATCATTGCTATGAGTGACCACTTAGCCACTCTCGCTGAGTGGAGGTACAACCAGGGGGTTGTTTTGTTCATGAGGGAGCAAAACATCATGGATCGTGGTTGGGTTGTTCATGTGATGTGTATTTATGTGTGTTTGATTAATGTTTTGATGAAAGCATTCAATGGTCATTGTTGTTGTGATAATGATATGACTTGAAGGGTCACATGTCCTAAGTCTAGCACGAAGACTATTCTTTTCATTTAAAATGTGGAGGCAAACTAACCTCCTTTCTTTGTTTTGAATGTGTTGTTGTATGAGTTCTTGGTGATCAATAGTTCGTTATTGGTGATCTTCGACTTATCTTATTTGTTCTATGTTTTGTTGATTGGTAATTGATTGAGAGAAGTTATCCCTAATCTCGTCTAGGATGGATTTTACCGAATCTTCCCTAATGCTTAGGAACATCAAATACTAGACAAGAGGGGGAAATGTTTGCTGTATTGATTTTTTCAAGTGTGTTGAATGTTGAATGTGTGGATCTCATTTGACCATGTTGACCTCATGGTGAAATCGATGGTATAACTTGATCTTTTGTTTTGTTTTTTGTGTTTTCTAATGTTTTTGGTATTTTTATGAATGCAGTTATATATGAATACAAAACAATTTTGGCTTCCTTTTTTTTTAATTTAAAAATGATTTAATTATCTAGGAAGGGAAAATGAATGCAAACTATATGATTTTCATATGCAATCTAAACTATGTTTTTGTGTTTTTGTGGGTTGATTTTTGAATGTAATCCAATGAAATTGAAAATTATAATTAATCTAAAAGTAATGAAATGAAATTAATCTAAGAAAGAAATTCAAACTAATCTAAGCAAATCAAATACAAAATTACTCTAGGAAAGCAAATTAAATCAACCTATAAAGAGAAAAGCATAAATCAACCTATCAAGAGAAAAACAAGCAATGTGTTACTTTCCCAAGAGTAAGATTTGATCTAATTACTACTAAAACTTGAAGAACCTTTATGAATTGGGTGGTAGTGCATGGCATGATTTCTCAAAAGTCCTTTTGGCAACCTTTCCTTCCTCTGCAACAACAAGGTCCTTCTCTTAGCAATAGGGGAAAAACAGATATATGAAAAGCAAGCGGCCATGAGCTTTGAAGATATGAAAATTGATAAAAAAGTAATTGATTTGAGCATACAGATGCTATGGAAGAGTGAATGGATTAAGCTTTGAAGCTATGAATGAAAATAAAAGGCACATAAGGTCCTGCAATGAGCATAAAAATGCTATGGAGACAACTATTTGCAAAAGATTTGAATGCAATAATGAATTTGCCTCTGAAGGGAAAGCTTTGAAGCTTTGCAAAAAGTAAAACTAAAGAAAGAAACTAAGAGGCTCAAAGGTCTATGTGTAGTGCCCACCCATGTGCATCTCTTATCGTGTCCTATTATTTCTATGGTTAGATTAAACGATATATTGAGTTGATTATTATATGATGTAATTGCAAAATGGATATGTGCCTTGCTATATTATGCATCCTCATTGGTCATTATATTTTGCTTTGGCTATGATCTCCATTGTTGGATTTGATGCTTTGCCTTGAGTGTGCAGGATATATTTTTACAGGTGCTTGACCAATGAGTGGGATGTGGAGAAGTTGACATGGTACGCTTAGTTGTCTCTCCTTACCTAGTCCTAGTGGTTGAGTTGTTGACCCTATGTTTCTTGTGGTACGTTGGTTGCTTAACCCATCCTATTCAATTGTGAATTGAAGGATGTTTTTTTGTGTCTATGCAATTTGTCTCTCATTTGAATTTGATGTGATTCTAGACCCTTGTGTTGTGATTAAACCCGTAAAGTGTGAATGAGTCCTTTGCATGTGTTTCTTCTAGCTTTTTGCATTATATTTTAATTTATTTCGAAAAATATGTTTTCTGTGTTTTCAAAATATTTAAATGGTTAGAAATGAGAAAAAGGATTATCTAATTTGAGTTACTAGTTTTAATTGTAGAATAGAAATTATATGTAATTATTGTATGTCTTAGGAAAGGATTTGTATTTTATTTATTTATGTTTCAGAAATTATGCTTTCAGGTGAAATGCATTCTAATTTAATTATTAGAGTTATTTTCTATAAGCTAGAAATATTACAATTGTGGAAAATGCATTATATTTCATTATTATGTGCTTGGGAAATAGATTAATTTCTATTTATTAGAATTATCTATTTCTAGACTTTACGTAGAATCGTTTTATAAAGAAAATTTAATTTAATTATGTTAGCACTTTGATTTATTGTAATTACCTTGTAGAAATAATTGCATTAATTCAATTAGTTACTTTCCTATTATTTCAACTGTATTTTGGAATATATATTTAGGAATGGGAAATAAAGAAAATAAAATAAATAAGAAAATAAAAGGGTTTTGGAAGCATATAAGGAAAATAGAGTTCTATTTTCTTTTTATATGTTTTTCTTTTGTATTTCTCTCCCTCTCCTTCTCCTTTGAAAAAAAAATCATGGAGGTGGCTACAATTGGATTCTGCTTGTGGGTGGGAGTGCATTGGAATGGTCTTGGGATTGCTTTGGTGTAGGAAGAAATGCATATTTGATTCATGCCTTTCAAGAAGAGATTTTTCCATTTGAAAGTTTGCTTGGAAGGAGGTATTTTTCTTATGGTTTGATTCTTTTTAATTTAAATTTTGCATTTGCCATGCCCACAATAGGTGGATATTTATGGTCTCTTCATTGTAGCAATGAATAGAGTTCAATGATGCAAATAAAAATTCTATTGAATTTGTTTTTGAATTGCATTCAAATTTTATTTTGAAAATGCATGAAAAGAGGCCAAGTTATGAAAAAAATTTCCTAGAATGGGTTGTGAGTAGGAAAGAATTTATTTGAGTTGAAAAGCATGTTGTTGTGCATATTAGAACAATAAGGGCACTTTCAAATTTTTAAAATTTTATGTATTATGAAAGTTAGAAATTTGGGTGTTCTTGAGGGAGGTCTCCAAATGGTGAATTTGGGGATTTTATGGTCTTTTTCCCCTCTTATTGAAAAATGAAAATTATGTTTTAAACCTTAGTTTTTAGTATTATTTTGTGAGATGAAAAGTCTCGTGAGGGAAACAGGATTCTCTACTTATTGGATATGAGTATCGCATGTTTTGACCTTGTTTTTCGTGCTTTGACTTTTTGGTCAAAGTTGTCATTTTTATAGGCCTTATGTTTGAATTGTATACTTTTGACCACGTGGATATGGGAGTTATGTGTTTTGACTTCATTTCCCTATGTTTTGACTTTTTTGGTCACAGTTGACTTTTTGGGTCAAAGTTGACTTTTGGTCAAAACTGACCTTGTATAGGCCTTATTTGGAATTGTATAATTTTGGCCATGTGGATATGAGTGTTATGTATTTTGACTTTAGTTCTCCATATTTTGATATTTTTGGGTCATAGTTGACTTTTAGGTCAAAGTTGACCTTTTTATATTTAGAATTGTATAATTTTGGTTACATGGATATGAGTGTTATGTGTTTTGACCTCATTTCCCCATGTTTTGACTTTTTGGTCAAAGTTGACTTTAGACTTAGGAATGAATACTTAGTCTTCCTATGGATTGCTTGTAGAAGGCCATAATCCCCTTGCATCATTGTTTGATCTTGATGATTATATGTATGTCTATTGATGTGATGATGTCATACCTTGTTTTGATGTTATTTCCATTTTGAGAAAATGATGTTTGGTATGCATTATTGGATGAATTGTATTATGGATTTGAAGTGTTTTTCCTTATCTTCTCCACTGCAATGAAATGGTATGTTAGTGATGATGTATTAAAGAAGGATGTTTATGAATTTAAAAGTATTGATGCTCTTGTGTTAATCTCTTTCCCTTCTATTGCTTGGTTGGGTCATGAGTAACCCTATGGTGAATCATGCATTGGACCGTGATATGTGTGTATTCATGTGTGGGTGTGCCTTGAATTCTACTAGTTATTTTATCCCTTTGTTATTGTGTTGGGTGTGTGTGGAACCCATGTTCAACCTTGTGTGGATTACCTTGGAGTCATGTTGAGACCCTTGTTTGTGTGAGATGGCTTGACAATGGTGTTGCCATGATCTTCTATGTAGCTCTGGGGTTGCCTAGAGTGGCATAGACATCTATTGCGCTCGATGATGGCAATACGGTAGGGTGGTGGGTAACATTTCCCCATTAGTCCTACAAGAAGATCTCTTGGGCGCTGGAAGAGTTTCTTATGTATCATTTAATTTATGATCATGTTATATCTCTTACCTATTGGAGCACTTTGGAGGTGATTTATTAATGTTGTAATATTATTATTTATGTAATTTAATTATTGGAGTGTGATCCTTCCATGTTTGGGAAGTAGCCTCCGTCATGTTATTGTATTATGATTTCGTTTGGTTGGAAAATGAACCTTGTTTGGAAAGGAATTTATCATGTTCTAGCATAGTTTATTTGATGGAAATGGTTAAATCAGGATGTTGGAGTCCTCTATTTATTGTTGTAATGACATCTTATGTTATGTTTATGATTTGGGTTGTAATTTTTCCACATTATGGTTGAGATTCCCATTATTTTTTAAGCTCATCTCGACTTGGTGTTGACCGAGCGTAGCATTCCATGTGATATTTCTCATATTTGACATGCATGTTATTTTGAATTGGAAATTGTATATTACCCTTATTTGAATTGTTCTCATGCTTTGGGTTAGATAGTGTTGGGATAAGGTGCCATTAACCTTGTAAATCCTATTATTGTATTATTCCATTTATTATTTGTAATTACCCATAAGCGATGTACAAGTTTCACTGGTAGAAGTAAAAATTATTTACTATCCACCGTAATTACGGAGTTACTGTACGGTAAGTCCCAGAGTTACTAGCGGTAGTTACAGGATGTCATTTACTATGGTAAATGGTAATTGGTCAAAGTTGGGTGCACATGTGGAGGAATAATCTATTTTTAGTGTTATGACGCACATCATAGATGCTGTAAGAAGGTGTAAGAGAATCTATGACAACTGTAAGTTATCATAAGAATCTATGACACTTATAATAATATATGATGCATCATAAGATGTTGTAAGTGGCTATTTACGGCCCCAAGGCATTCAAACTTGCATGGGCACATTTTTCCAAGTGTAGGATGCATGTATGACAACATTTATGACTCCGTAAGAGCCTATTCTTGGTCATAGACGCCCAAGGTTGTATTGTTGACTCTTGACAAGTGTTATGGGCTTGTAAGAAGTCATTTAATGTCTTGAGGTTGTGTAAATTCTATATAAACCATAGCATAGTAGATGAGATGCATAGCAGTTTACAGGTACCCAGGTTCTGCCGAAGTGAAGGTTGGAGGACAGAGGAAGTGAATGTATTTGTAATCTCCTTTTGTGAAGATAATACAACTTGACCTCTTTTCTTGGTGGAGTTTTTTTACCTGAAAGGGTTTTCTCCATGTTAAACACTTGTGTCATGTGCTTCATTCTACTTCTGGTATATTTCTGTATTTGGGTTTATGTTTTGTTACAATCTCCATTGTTAATAGCACACAGTTAAAGATTTTTGAACTTTATCTTGAATCAGATTTTCATTGAAGTAGTGTTGCTTTCATTTCTAACATTTGGTATTAGAGCCTGGCCAGCTTTAACTCTTGGGTGGTGGAAGCTGTAGTTGCAGTGGGAGATTTGGTTGTGTTTGTTTTGTAGATCTTGTGTTATTATTATGGCTGCATCCACTGTTGCATCAACCTCTCGATTGGACATTGAGAAGTTCAACAGAACGGGGTATGAGTTGTGGAAGCTGAAAATGGAAGATTTGTTGGAAGAAAGAAACCAATGGTTGGCTATTCAAAAAGAGAAGAAACCTGATGATGTCTCTCAAGATGAGTGGGATAGACCGGATAAGAAGGCACGGGGAACCATCCGGTTGTGTATTTCAGACTCTATCCTATTGAATGTCGCAAAGGAAGAGATTGCATACAAGTTGTGAAAACTGTTGGGTGAGATCTATCAAGCCAAGAGTATGGTAAATAAACTTTATTTGAAAAGAAAATTATTTTCCATGAAAATGCGAGAAGGTGAATCAGTTGCAGAGCATTTAAATTCTTTTAATTTGTTAGTGAGCCAGCTTGATTCAGTAGATGTTGAGGTTAGTGAGGAAGATAAATGTATCTTACTTCTTTGTTTTTTACCTGAGTCTTGGGAGAATGTTATCCTTGCTATCACTGCTAACCTTGCGAATCTGAAGTTGGATGCTCTTGTTTTAGTGCTACTGTCATAGGAATTGAGGAAGAAGAGTTCGAATAGTTTAGGGGATGCTCTCAGTGTCAGGGGAAGGTCTAAGGAAAGGGGACTGAAAGGAGATTAGAAAGGGGCTAAGGACAAGTCCAAGGGCTGGTCTAAGACTCTTGGTAAAAAGAACAGAGTTAAGTGTTGGAACTGCGGTAAAAGGGGACATGTAAAGGAGTGCAGAAATCCCAAGAAATAGTGAGAGAGTGCTTCGGATAAGTCCTCGAATGCAGGTGAAGAAGTTTTACTTTCTGCATGTAATCTTGTTTCTAATGATCACTGGTTGGTTGACTCAGGATGCTCATTTCATATGACCCCGCACAAGGAATGGTTCTCCACATATGAAGAATATGATGGAGGTAATATCTACCTTGGTGACAACTCTTCATATTTGATTATTGGGAAAGGAAAGGTATTGTTGTGTTTCAGTGATGGGAGGATTAAAACCCTCCCTGGTGTTTTGCATGTTCCTAGATTAGCTAGAAATTTGATTTCAGTTTCAAAGTTGAATGATTTGGGAATGCATGTGACATTTGATAAGCATGGCTGCAGATTGGTGAGAGGGAACTTGGTGGTAGCGAAAGGGAAGAGATTCGGGAACTTGTTTAAGCTTGAAGCCACTACAGTTTTTAATGCCTCATATGTATCTAAGGCCACTACTAAAAATACATGTATATTGTGGCACCGTAGATTGGGCCACACAAGTAATAATGTATTAAAAACTATTAAGAATAAAGAATTGTTGGACGATTTCTCTTATTCTGATGAGCACATTAATTTCTATGAGCATTGTGTGTTTGGTAAACAAAACAGAAAATCATTTCCTTCAGGAAGCAATAAAGCAAAAGAGAAGTTAGAAATTAATCATACAGATGTGTTTAGACCCATGGATAATGAATCTATCAGAAAATATTGTTATTTTGTAACCTTCCTTGATGATGTATCCAGATTTACATGGATTTATTTTATGAAACATAAATATGAAGTTTTCACTAAGTTTAATGAATTCAAAGTCTTAGTAGAGAACCAATCAGGTTTAAAGATAAAAATATTAAGATCTCACAATGGAGGGGAATATTGCTCTAAGGAATTTGATAAGTTTTGCAAGCATGCAGGTATAATCAGACAAAAGATAACTCCGTATACACCATAACAGAATGGTGTTGCATAAAGGATGAACCGAACAATTATGCAAAGGGCCAGAAGTATGCTGAGTTATGTACAGTTGGATAAATGCTTTTGGGTAGAGGCTGTGTGTACTGCTTGCTACTTGATAAACATATCTCCTTGTAAGGCTCTTGATTCGACACCTTATGAAGTGTGGACAGGTAAGAAACCTTCTGTTTCATATTTAAGGGTTTTTGGCTGTGAGGGTTTTGTTCATGTGCCTAAGGAAAAGTGATCTAAGTTGGATCCAAAGGCTGAAAAGTATACATACATTGGATATGGTGATAATAGCGAAAGGTTATAATCTTTGGAATCCACTAACCTGTGAGATTATCTTTTCTAGAGATGTTATTTTCAGGGAACTTAGAGCTATTTATGAACCTGAGCAGCTAAAAGAAAAAGATGAAAAGGTAAAGAAGGTGCACTTTGATCTAGAGCAGCAAGAGGCACCTCAGGAAGAACAAAATGATGGATTGGGGGGTGAAGAAGAAGAAGATTCAAGTAGTTCTAATGAAGATGAATCTGTTGTGATAGAAAATGTTGGTGTAGATGATCATGCAAAAGAACGAGTAGTCTCTTACTCCACCCTTGAGGAAATCCACAAGACAACGAAATCTAGTTGACAAGTGTAGCCCACCAGATTTCTATTGTGTATATGCTTTATTGAGTACTAAAGATGAACCTAGATCCTACAGGGAAGCTATTTTTGTAGATGATAGTGAGTCTTGGCAGTTAGCCATGCAGAAGGAGATGACGGCTTTAGACTCTTGTAACACCTGGGATCTTGTTTGCTTTCCCAAAGGAAGAATGGCCACAGGATGTAAGTGGGTCTTCAAGAAGAAGTTTAGAGTAGACAGGTCATTGGAGAAGTACAAGGCTAGACTGGTAGCCAAGGGCTACTCCCAGAGAGAGGGAGTTGATTTTGGTGAGATATTCTCTCCTGTTGCTAAATTGACTTCTATTAGATTTCTCTTATCCATTGCTGCAGCTTATGATTGGGAGATTGAGCAAATTGATGTTAAGACTGCATTCTTGCATGGAGATCTTGAAGAAGAAATTTATATGCAACAACCTTCAGGTTTTGAATTAAAAGGAAAAGAACATTGGGTTTGCAGGTTAAAGAGATCTCTTTATGGTCTGAAACAATCCCCCAGAATGTGGTATCAAAAATTTGACTCATTTGTTTTGAAATTAGGTTTTGTTAGAAGCGAGGAGGATCATTGTGTTTACATTCATTGTGTTGATGATTCTATATTGGTTATTGCTTTGTATGTTGATGACATGTTATTTTTCAGCAATACTAAGGGTATGATCAATGAGCTTAAAGCCCAACTTTTAGGTGCATTTGAGATGAAGGATCTTGGTGCTGCAAGGTATATTTTAGGAATGGAGATCAGGAGGGATAGAGTTAACAGAAAGCTTTGGTTGTCACAAAGTAAGTATGTGAATACTATTTTGCAGAGGTTTACTTTGCAAGACTGTAATCCAGTTAGAGTTCCTTTACCCATTGGTACTAAGCTTTCATTAGATATGTTCCAAAGACTGAGGATGATCTTGAGGATATGTCTAATGTGCCATATGCTAGTAATGTAGGGTGTTTGATGTATGCAATAGTTTGCACTAGACCAGATATTGCCCAAGCAGTGGGAGTTTTGAGCAGATTTATGTCTAACCCTGGTAGATAGCATTGAAACTATGCGAAGAGGGTGTTTAAATATCTTGTAGGTACTCTTGATTATTGTTTGGTTTATTCTGGTATTGATAGTGCTGACAAATCTTTGGACATACAGGTTTTTGTTGATGCAGATTAGGCAAGTGACTTAGACAGTCGAAGGACCACTAGTGGCTATGTGTTTACTCTGTTTGGAGGTGTAGTGAGTTGGATGAGTAAAAGGCAGCCCACAGTTGCTTTGTCCACCACAGAAGCAGAGTATATGGCTGCTACTCATGTCTCTAAGGAGGCAATTTGGTTGAGGAGACTATGTACAGGTATTAGTTTTGATTGCAGGATGATTCAGATTGGTTGTGATAGCCAGAGTGCTATTTGTTTGGCTAAGAATCCTATGTATCATGCTCAGACTAAGCATCTTGATGTTCAGTATCACTTTGTTCGAGACTTGGTTGCAAATGCAGAGGTTGTGCTGAAGAAGATAGACACTCAGGAGAATGTTGCAGATTCATTAACTAAGCCTGTGAGCACGGAGAAGTTCGTATGGTGCAGAGAGGCCATGGGCCTTATTTCTAGTGCCTGATTATTTTTCATTTGATTTCCTATGGGTTGATTTACAATGTATAATGTCAAGTGGAAGAATGTTGGGATAAGGTGCCATTAACCTTGTAAATCCCATTATTGTATTATTCCATTTATTATTTGTAATTACCCATAAGTGATGTACAAGTTTCACTGGCAGAAGTAAAAATTATTTACTGTCCACCGTAATTACGGAGTTACTGCACGGTAAGTCCCAAAGTTATCAGCAGTAGTTATGGGATTTCATTTACTATGGTAAATGGTAATTGGTTAAAGTGGGGTGCACATGTGGAGGAATAATCTATCTTTAGTGTTATGACGCACGTCATAGATGCTGTAAGAAGGTGTAAGAGATTATATGACAACTGTAAGTTGTCATAAGAATCTATGACACTTATAATAGTATATGACGCGTCATAATATGCTGTAAGTGGCTATTTTTGGCCCCAAGGCATTCAAGCTTGCATGGGCACATTTTTCCAAGTGTAGGATGCATGTATGGCAGCATTTATGACCCCGTAAGAGCCTATTCTTAGCCATGGACACCCAAGGTTGTATTGTTGACTCTCGACAAGTGTTATGGGCTTGTAAGAAGTTATTTAATGTCTTGAGGTTGTGTAAATTCTATATAAACCATAGCATAGTAGATGAGATGCATAACAATTTACAGATACCCAGGTTCTATCAGAGTGAAGGTTGGAGGACAGAGGAAGTGAATGTATTTGTAATCTCCTTTTGTGAAGATAATACAACTTGACCTCTTTTCTTGGTGGAGTTTATTACTCGAAAGGGTTTTCTCCATGTTAAACACTTGTGTTATGTGCTTCATTTTACTTCTGGTATATTTCTGTATTGTGGGTTTATGTTTTGTTACAATCTCCATTGTTAATAGCACACAGTTAAAGATTGGTAAAATTTATCTTGAATCAGATTTTCATTGAAGTAGTGTTGCTTTCATTTCTAACATTTGGTATTAGAGCCTGGCCAACTTTGACTCTTGGGTGGTAGTGTGGAAACTTTAGCTGCAGTGGGAGATTTGGTTGTCTTTGTTTTGCAGATCTTGTGTTGTTATTATGGTTGCATCCACTGTTGCATCAACCTCTCGATTGGACATTGAGAAGTTCAACGGAACGGGGTATGAGTTGTGGAAGCTAAAAATGGAAGATTTGTTGGAAGAAAGAAACCAATGGTTGGTTGTTCAAGAAGAGAAGAAACCCGATGTTGTCTCTCAAGATGAGTGGGATAGACTAGATAAGAAGGCACGGGGAACCATCTGGTTGTGTCTCTCAGACTCTGTCATGTTGAATGTCGCAAAGGAAGAGACTGCATACAAGTTGTGGAAATGGTTGGGTGAGATCTATCAAGTCAAGAGTATGGTAAATAAATTTTATTTAAAAAGAAAATTGTTTTCCATGAAAATGCGAGAAGGTGAATCAATTGTAGAGCAGTTAAATTCTTTTAATTTGTTAGTGAGTCAGCTTGATTCAGTAGATGTTGAGGTTAGTGAGGAAGATAAATGTATCTTACTTCTTTATTTTTTACCTGAGTCTTGGGAGAATGTTATCCTTGCTATCACTGCTAACCTTGCATATCCAAAGTTGGATGCTCTTGTTTCAATGCTACTATCACAATAATTGAGGAAGAAGAGTTCAGATAGTTCAGGGGATGCTCTCAGTGTTAGGGGAAGGTCTAAGGAAAGGGGACCTAAAGGAGATTAGAAAGGGGCTAAGGATAATTCCAAGGGCCGGTCTAAGACTCTTGGTAAAAAGAACAGAGTTAAGTGTTGGAACTATGGTAAAATGGGACATGTAAAGAAGGAGTGCAGAAATCCCAAGAAACACTGAGAGAGTGCTTCGGATAAGTCCTCAAATGCAGGTGAAGAAGTTTTACTTTCTGTATGTAATCTTGTTTCTAATGATCACTGGTTGGTTGACTCAGGATGCTCATTTCATATGACCCCACATAAGGAATGGTTCTCCACATATGAAGAATATGATGGAGGTAATATCTACCTTGGTGACAACTCTTCATATCCGATTGTCGGGAAAGGAAAGGTATTGTTGTGTTTCAGTGATGGGAGGATTAAAACCCTCCCTGGTGTTTTTTATGTTCCTAGATTAGCTGGAAATCTAATTTTAGTTTCGAAGTTGAATGATTTGGGAATGCATGTGACATTTGACAAGCATGGCTATAGATTGGTGAGAGGGAACTTGGTGGTAGCGAAAGGGAAGAGATTCAGGAACTTGTTTAAGCTTGAAGCCACTATAGTTTGTAATGCCTCCTATGTATCTAAGGCCACTACTGAAAATACATGTATATTGTGGCACCGTAAATTGGGCCACACAAGCAATAATGTATTAAAAACTATTAAGAATAAAGAATTGTTGGACGGTTTCTCTTATTCTGATGAGCAATTTGATTTCTGTGAGCATTGTGTGTTTGGTAAACAAAACAGAAAATCATTTCCTTTAGGAAGCAATAGAGCAAAAGAGAAGTTAGAAATTATTCATACAGATGTGTTTGGACTCGTGGATAATGAATCTATCAGAAAATCTCATTATTTTGTAACCTTCATTGATGATGTATCCAGATTTACATGGATTTATTTTATGAAACATAAATATGAAGTTTTCACTAAGTTTAAGGAATTCAAAGTCTTAGTAGAGAACCAATTAGGTTTAAAGATAAAAATATTAAGATCTCACAATGGAGGGGAATATTGCTCTAAGGAATTTGACGAGTTTTGTAAGCATGCAGGTATAATCAGACAAAAGACAACTCCATATACACCACAACAGAATGGTGTTACAGAAAGGATGAACCGAACAATTATGGAAAGGGCCAGAAGTA